>CM040123.1:383770014-384370014 GCA_022559845.1 Amorphophallus konjac
AGCAGAGCTGCACCTTCTCCTTGGGGTGGAGAGGAGTGAGCGGCGGAGAGAGAGAGGGATCGGGACAGAGAGAGGGAGAGATGGGAGAAAGAGAGGGAGAGATGGGAGAAAGAGAGAGTGGAGCGGGAGCTTGAGAGAGTGGAGCTACGTACCAGGTTAGGGATCACCGAGCAGCGGGGCAAAGGATGCAGAGGATCGCCACCGACGAGGACGTGAGCGGGGCCCAGCGTGAGGGATACTCTCGAGCCTACTCGAGCACAGATTACTTAGTTACTTCTTCTGAGCACCAGCGGAGAGAGGATGCAGAGAGGGGAACACATGGTGACAGGGTTTCAGCTTCCCGGGCACAGATGGCTCCTCCTAGGCCTCCCCGGGGAGGACAGGAGGAGGCTGAGAGTTCACATAGAGGGGGAGACCAGGAGGGTCGAGGGGAGAGCTGAGAGTTTGTTGTATCCATCTCATTTTATACTTTTTGACATGTTATAGTAGAATGAGATAGTTCTTTGATATATTGTAGCTTGTGTGTTTGCTTTTTCTTTTACGTGCCTCTTCAAAAGGAATGCCATCAGAAATATAATGTAATTTTTTTAGAATTTTTTTTTGAAAATATGCAAATTTTTATAAGGTTTTGAAAAGAATATTTGAAATTTTTTTGTTTGGGTTTTTGTTTTGGAAATGCCTTTTTTTTTGGAATTTTGACAATTTATCAAATTTTTCTTAGGATTTTAGCAATATTTCAAATTTTTATGGGGTTTTTTGGCAATATTCAAATTTTATGGAGTTTTTGGCAATATTCAAATTTTTATGGAGTTTTCGACAATATTCAAATTTTTATGGAGTTTTCGTTTGGGTTAGACTTTTAATAATGCAGCATCAAAGGGCTTTTAAACCACTGGCTAGGAGTTCTTGTTCCTTCCCCTTTTGCTTAAAACTACTCAAAGCCGGGCGTGCATTGAAGGGTGGCGCCCTATAATTGGCTGCCCTTGATTAACGGTGCCCCTACCAAGGCCAAACCCGAGGAACATTCTGTCTTAGAGGGAGAAGAGAAGAATAATTGGAGATAAGCTTTACGCAGGATGGGGGACGTCGGGACTTGAATTCCTTCCAAGGTGTTTCCCCTCAAAGAGGTAGTCTGTTGTGCCGGGGCTTTGTGCCTTTGATTTTTAGACCCTTGACTTGCATACGACCAGGGTTTTCCCTGCGGGGACTTTGCCACTCTTGTCATGCCATAATTCACAATTTTGAATTTATTGAAATTCTGACTTGATTTTCATAATAGCCCTTTTGGCGAGATGTATATCATGAAACTCATATGAAAACTCATATTGATTTTGGGTCAAGACTGCCCCTATTTGAGACTCCTCTCGTATTGGGGATTACCGAGGTTGGTCATCTCATCCGTCAACCTCTTGCCCCTTGCATTCGGCCGAGTAAAGAAGAGAAAAGACTTTCAGATATACTCATGGCATGGCCAAAGTAGCAACGGTATTTTACCAAAGGAGCCGGCTAAGGACGCCGTGAAGTGTGTGAGGTGCCCAGCTAAGGTTTGCTCTTAACAAGCAGGGAGAGAACGTTGAATTCCCAGCGCGGGGTTTTTATTACCAAAGGTGCTGCAAAAACAAGCCTAAAAGACTCTTTTGAGAATGATTTAATTAAACAAAAGCCTAAGATAAAGGTCTAAAACACCACTTTTAAATCTTGTTAAGAAGCACTTTATTTTGAAAATCATGCGTGAAGTAATGAGGAAATGATATCATAAAAATGCGTACTTACGTCAATATTTTACCTTGCAACCTTTCTTGAAGCAGCTGTCAGAGGCGAGGTTGATCATCGTGGGATAGTCCTCTTTGGCACTCAAAAGGATTGGCAGCAAAGGATTGAAAGTGGCTTAACAAGGAGGAGTGGTGCCAAGACCAGACTCAGACGAATAAGGAAAAAATGAAGAGAGGCGAGGGCTAGAACTCCCTCACTAAGGTGTGGAGACCCTGATCACATGAAAGGTCTACAGAAGAAGCGGAGAATTAGAAGGAGGAGTGAGGACTAAAGCCTCGAAAGCAGTGGGAGAAAGGGCAGATGCCCAAGGTAGTGGATGTGGGAGAAGTTGGGTCGGACCCAGGATTAGGAGGAATTAGAAGAAGAAATTGGTAGATGGAAAGAGGCGGATCTGGTGGGTCTGGAGGCAGTGGAGGTGAATCATGATAGGTGGAAAAATCAGGAGGCTCCGGAGGGATAAAATATCGAGGGACGTGGTGCCCTGGGAAGAAATATGCAAAAATATGGTGAGAAAGGAGGAAGAAAATGAAGGATGTGATGTCCCTGAGGAGAAGGAAGATGAATCGGAAGAAAGATGGAGGGTCCGGAGGTTCCGGAGGGATGAAATCAGAAGGGACGCGGTGCCCGGGGAAGAGTGGATGAAAAGGATCAGGAGGGTCCGGAGGTTCCGGAGGAATAAGATGGAAAAGGGCGCGATGCCTGAGGGGAAAGTCCAGAGGTTCCGGAGGAATGGAATCAGGAAGGGCGTCGTGCCCTAAGAAAAGGGATGAGACACCTGGAGGTTCCAGGGAAATAATAGCAAAGGGGACGCGATGCCCCGGAGGAAGAGAAAGATCTGGAGGTTCCAGAGGAATGAGATGGAAAGGGGCGTGATGCCCAAGGAGGAGGGAAATAGAATCCGGAGGTTCCGGAGGATTAAGATGGAAAGGGGCGCGATGCCCGAGGGGAAAGTCCGGAGGTTCCGGAAGAATAAGGTGAAAAGGGGCGTGATGCCCTGGGAAAAGGTCCGGAGGTTCCGGAGGAATAAGATGGAAAAGGGCGCGATGCCTGAGGGGAAGGTCCGGAGGTTCCGGAGGAATGGAATCAGGAAGGGCGTCGTGCCCTAAGAAAAGGGATGAGACACCTGGAGGTTCCAGGGAAATAATAGCAAAGGGGACGCGATGCCCCGGAGGAAGAGAAGGATCTGGAGGTTCCAGAGGAATGAAATGGAAAGGGGTGCGATGCCCAAGGAGGAGGGAAATAGAATCCGGAGGTTCCGGAGGATTAAGATGGAAAGGGGCGCGATGCCCGAGGGGAAAGTCCGGAGGTTCCGGAAGAATAAGGCGAAAAGGGGCGCGATGCCCTGGGAAAAGGTCCGGAGGTTCCGGAGGAATAAGATGGAAAAGGGCGCGATGCCTGAGGGGAAGGTCCGGAGGTTCCGGAGGAATGGAATCAGGAAGGGCGTCGTGCCCTAAGAAAAGGGATGAGACACCTGGAGGTTCCAGGGAAATAATAGCAAAGGGGATGCGATGCCCCGGAGGAAGAGAAGGATCTAGAGGTTCCAGAGGAATGAGATGGAAAGGGGCGCGATGCCCAAGGAGGAGGGAAATAGAATCCGGAGGTTCCGGAGGATTAAGATGGAAAGGGGTGCGATGCCCTAGGGGAAAGTCCGGAGGTTCTGGAAGAATAAGGTGAAAAGGGGCGCGATGCCTTGGGAAAAGGTCCGGAGGTTCCGGAGGAATAGAATCAGAAAGGGCGTGATGCCCAAAGAGGAGGGATAAAATCCCTGGAGGTTCCAGGGAGATAGCAGGAAAGGGGGAGCGATCCCCCAAGGAGAGTGAATTAAAGAAAGATGAAAATGAATAAGGTGAGGAATGCAGAATATTCGGGGGTGCCGGAAGGCGGGGAAGATATGGGTTTGGAAACCTGGGAATCAGGAGGTGCAATTGTATGCAAATGTAATGCAATGGATGCAATGAATAGAATGAATGGATGAAAGAAAAATGCATGGGATGCAAAGAATATGAGGAATATGAAGGGCGAGAGGGCGAGATCCTCCTCTTTCCCTTTGGAGTGGCCCATGAAGAGAATGTGATGGATAAAAACATGGATGGAGTTGAATGGAAGGTGGATAAAACCGTGGAAGGCCCCGTAGCGCCAAGATGACTGCCCCTCCACGGCAGCGAAAACGTATAACCAATTGGCCCAATGAAAGAAGCTTTAACAATAAATGACAACCCCTTTGGAAGGCAAAGATCAACAATGTAAGGGAGTTGGAAAGTTGATACAGGAAGCATTGCCATGCCCATTGATTTGAACAGAATAGGAATTTGCCCTTTGTATGGAAGAATGGGTTTAAGATTTGAAAACTGGAGCGAGGGGTGCCCTGCCCTGCCCTTCGATGGCATCAACGCTTGGCATTCTTCTCTGGCGAACAACAGCGACTTAGCCTCTTCGACCGTGCTTGGAACAATAATCCGGATTGGCATCCGGTAAATAAATTCTTGCGTCTTGAATAGCACGGTAGCGGCCAAATTCTTCTTTCGCGGCTCTTGATCATCCTTGGCACAAGTACTTGTAGTAACGCTCCCCTTCGAGTAGTAAAGGGAGGTGAGGCAGAGGCGGAAGGCTTCGTGGATGGTGGAGGTATAATGGAAAATGTTGGCAAATGGGTGAGTGGAAGCGGAGGTTCAAACACGTCGAGTTTCTCCCTTTGCTCGGAAGCAGTCAGGGTTGGCTCGAGTGCAAAAAGTGGTGGACCCTGCTCAGGATTAACCATGGGTAAAGGTGAAGGGTTATATGGAGGAATAGGGGTGGTTGGCTGAGGTGGTGGTAATGGGAGGTTATTTGGGGAAGGTTCGATGATAGGCTCGGTGGAGGCTGGTGTTGTGGAGGTTAATGGCTTAGTGGGTGGAGATGTAATTGGTGGGGGTTTAATTGGTGAAGGTTTAATTGGGGGAGGTTTGGTGCAGAGAAAACGCCGAACAGGGCGAACGGTGTTAGGAGGAGGAGACTTAAGATGCGCCGGTGCGGGTGATTGGAGTATCGACCCATCGTCGTAACACCAAGAAGTCTCGGAAATAGGGGGTGAATTGGGGACGGTGGCTTCATCCTGAGCAGGGGGTTCATCAAATGATAATGGGGGAAGTGGGAAGCGAAGGAAACTTGGAAGGGGTGCCTGCGGAGCTTCATCGTCATATACCGGCTCAAATTCTTCAATTGCCGGTTCTTCATCATCAAATTCAAGTGGACACCGTAGTGGAGGCGTATATGTGGATGGAGGAATGTAATGATGTTGCGTATGTGGAGGTGGAAGGCCATATGAATGAAGTGTGCGGATGGGTGGAGGGCGGACGATGTCCACTTGATCATTGACATCTGCCGACTCTTGCTTGCTTGAGCTGCCAATACCATAATCATCTCTCCTATCCTTCCATTCTTTCTCCATCTTAGTAATATTGTCCAAAGCGGCATGGAGAGGATTGACCGGAGTAGGAGGAGCCGTGACCCTTCTTAATTGTTCCTCCATCAAAGTGATTTTGTCAAGAAGGGTTTGTTGGAGGGGTGTAACTTGAGCAACCAAGGGTTGGCAGAGCCTCGAAGGAGGGGTGGCATAAAAAGGCCGTGGAGGGGAGTTAACGGGATGACCCGCAGAAGAACCCGGATGGGCCGGATTGCAAGAAATGAATGGGCCTCGGGGCCGTGATGGAGGAGGAATAGAAGGAGGCGGGTGTCGGACCACCCGGGGAGGAATGTGAAAAGAAGAGGATGGGTAATGGGCTACCCGATTAGGATTGTGAATAGAAGAGGGAGGTGGGTGATGGGCCACCCATGTAGGGTTGGAGGGAGGAAGGGATGAAGGAGATGCACCCTCAACGGCGGCCTTAAGGGCTTGGATCTGTTGAGGGGTGAGATGATCTAATGCATGCAAAATTCGGGAGACCTTCTCATCGGGAGGAGACGGTCCCGGAGGAGTAGTAGCTCGAAATTGAGTAGGGGGACCATGAGAATGGACACTGCCCGCGGGCTGGGTAACACCATAAGAAGGAGGACGTGGTCCCTTGAAAGTATGGTGATAATTTTGATGAACACGTTGAAATTGAGGGGAATAAGATGTGCACGGTTGTTCATCCTCATGAATTGAATTAAACATGTTGTTTTGTTTATGGTAAGCCATTATGCAATCAAAGTTCACAATAATTTGCAAAGAAGCACACAAGTTGGAATGGTTACCGTTGATCTTAATTTGTTTGAACCTTGATGAATTAATGAATTTTAACAAAGTCTGGTGTGATTCACACAAGGGAGGATCCTAGTTTCAATATGGTTCACTTCAATGCCAACTAGGAACACTCTCTCACCGTGTATAGGCCAACTAACTCGGGACTTCAAAAGGGTACAACCTGCCCGGCGTCCGTGAGGGAATCCACGGGTGCGGGGACTTATGGAGGCTTGGTTTAGGAACTTCCAATCCAAAGAGACGGAATGCTCAATGGAGGGTCCTTCCTTCACCAAGGGGGTGTGTGGAATCCTAATGTAGAGAGAGGAGGTCTCTCAAACCAAATGCAAGGATGAATGCAACGCTATAGAAGAAAAATCTAAACTAGCACAATAAAAGGAAAATAGATGAAAGAAGTGAATATACAACAGGAAGTATACAATAATGCAACCATAGAAGATGGCAATCAGAACCCCGACAGAGGATGTAGGTGAATATATCCTCTGGTGATTATCGCGCTATATGTCCACAGCGCGATCTACAGAAGGCGCTATGGATACATAGCGCGATACTTGACAGTGGGGAAGGGCTCAAAATCCAATAAACACACACACTGATGTACTGATAAGCAGGCAACAAGAAGAATGCACGTGGTAGTACAAAGTGTCCCACCGTGATCGCCAATTTGTAGATTCTAAATTTATGATTAACCCCCAAATTGATAAAAGATGATGATTTTATTTTAAAACAAGATATCGCACTCAATTAATGATGAAAAAGGGGGAAAATCATATGCAACAATTAAGATCCGTGATCGCCACTGAAGCCAGAGACATGCCAAACAATAAGAGATTAGGATGGGGCATGTTACATACCTCAGAAATCCATAAAGAGGAGCCGTGGGCCTGGAGATTAACGCGCTATATCGTCCTAGCGCGTTCTCCAGGTCGCGCTACCTTCGTATAGCGCGATATCAGACAGGTAGCGAGATTTATCTGGATTCGTTCCTTCCTTGCTCCAAGGCCGGCCAAGGTGCAAGGGCTCCACGTATCAATCTTCTAGTGCCTGCAAACAATCATAAACAATAAATAGAAAGCCCATTAGATCGAGACTCGAGTAGAATCTGCCCTTATTCTTAATCAAAAGCATGTAAAAAGGGGGCTCGATTACCTGGGGGTTTGGTGGTTTTTAAACCCCTATGGATGGGCAAAAGATAGGTGTGGTGTGTGTGAATGCATGTATTTTGTAAAAGGAGTGTTTTGAAATCAGGATGCAATGCTATGCAAAGATTAAAAATCTGGAGGGGAAAAGAAAGATGAAAGAGGAAGAACACAAGGAAAAGCCCTAAATACTCCCTTGAACGTGCGAGGAGCGAGGATTTATTGATTGTGCACGAAGTATTTCCTCCTCCTCGTCAATAACTCGAGTTGCATCTCCCTCAAACGACGGCCAAAGGGATGAATTTATAGGAAAGAGGCCGAACACTAACCCTAGGTCAGAGTTGATTCAATCCCAAGATTTGGAGGCTTCAAATGAGGTAATCCTGCCGATTAAGGAGGGGGAAAGGTTCCTGCTAGGTTTAGAAACCTTCCTGGATAAGAAACACAGTCAGCAACTTACCAGATAAGGACCCTGGATCGAAATAAGGGAGGTCCGGTTTGGAAGGGAACTCTGCCTGATAAGGCGCTATACTTCAATAGCGCGATAATGAAGAACGCGCTATGAAGATATAGCGCGACAACTAAAGCCCCATGAAATGATTTAAAAGAAAAAGAAACATCATTTGGGTAGCCTTTCAATCAAATGTTGAGTGAGAATAACATCCAAGGTGGATGCTACAATGATCAAATGTCAAGAAATAACAGCTGCTCAAACGATAACTCCAATTAGATCCACAACGTGCTATGAACAAGACAACAATAAGAGTGGATAGCGCGGGAATGCCAAACTCGAGATCCAAGGTATGGAATTGTAATGTTGGGCCAAGAAGAGGGAGAAATCCCAAGAAATCAACCAATTAAGGATCAATTGGGGCATTAACTAGGAGAACAAAGAAAATGCTCAATTATCGGCCAAAATTGGGTGTCTACACCGGCCCGGCCCGACTACTTAAATAAAATAATAAAAATAATAAAAATTAATAGATTTAATACTATAAAACGTATAATCTCACTAAATAAATTAAAGTTTTGATATTAATTACATAATTTATGTGAAAAGAGATATTTAAAATTTCTAATTAAGTAAAATAACGTAAGTTTGACTAAATAGTTTTTAAAATTTCAAGTGAGAATAAAAAAAGGGATCGGGCCGGGCCGGCCCGCGGGCCGAACTCAAAGCCCGAGCCCGGCCCGCGAGTCTAATCGGGCCGGGCTTTTAGGCCCGACTAAAAGCCCGCGGGCCGAAAAAGACCTTGCGGCCCGGCCCGAAATCGGGCCAGGCCCGCGGGCCTGTCGGGTCGGCCAGGCCCATTGACAGCCCTAGTCCTGTCTCATCAAAACCTTCGTCTCAATTAATCCAAGAGGACGCCTTCCAATCCCAGTTCTGCTCTTACCATAGAGCCACGGGACACACAACCTCTTACAATCCACGGCACACTTCTCCAGAACTGACAAGTGCTGCCTGCTACCACAACAAGCAGGTCGATGATACCACGACCAATGAACACGGGTCCCCAGACAATACACGTCTTACCACAGTCGACCACTTGGTCAACCTGACCAGTCGCTCGCAGCTACCAACTGGGACTCATAATCTCTCAGAGATCACTTCTCTAAAACACAACCTCATCCACGGACACAGCCTCCAACGCAAGAACATGGCACTCATGCGGCAACCTCGCCAGCATATTTCCCCAACTCTCCACCTGCCAGTGCTATGAACCACAATATCTTGAGCAACGGCACGGCGACAACACGTCTCACACAACCGGAGACAACGCATATCGAGGAACCAATCCTCCGCTACTCTGCACACTTCCTCAGAAATCCACCCGCAGCAACCAACGCTACGATCCACGCACTCTAATCCACATGCACAACCGACCACAATGACACGGGATCCACCATCCCGACAATCCTCTACAACTTCGCAGGCTCCGATCCTCCACACATCGGGAACAACAACACCAGCCGCAAATTCTCAAAAACACCGCCCAGCCGGCACTCGTCCTTCCGGAACAGTGCCAACTCCCTTACACAACAGGGAAATGGGCACGACTTCTCACAGACAACCACCTTCCCAACACAGAGGACGCATCTCGCACGGACTTCATGGCACATGGGCCCAACCAATCCGAGCACATGATGTGAGACGACGAACCTTAGCCAAGCGCAATCTCTCCAACCAAAGGAGAACCCAACACACCTCCGACCAATGAAAAATTTCCACGCTCGACCTGACCTCGAATCTCGCACATGCTGGGAATAACACCTTCCAGCATCAAGAAACCCATCACTTCCATCACGTCAGCTCCTCTGACAACACTCGCCAAGTGTCTCATCGGACCACGATCACAGCATCTCTCGATGCACCACCGTTGCAATTCCTCGAACTGTAACACGCCACGCCAAGAGCCGAAACACGAGCCATAACCGGCAATCACCAATGCTCATCATCGAGTCCCGAAACTCACCGCGGAACGTTCACATCTCGAGCCAAATCTAGGGCGAACACAACCCATTCGCACACAGGAGCGCAGGAGCAAGAACTTACTGGGACATCTCTGCCCAATCCTGCCTCAAAATCTGCAAAGAAAACCGGGACTGACACGTCATTTCTGACGCCACAGAGCATGACAAGAACAGCGGGCTCAACAAATCAGCAGCTCAACACAAGATCCTCCACTCACCCGAGCACAATTCTCGACCAGAGCACCCGCTCTGCCACCTCAAACCATAATCTCAACGCCTCAAGGGCTGGATTAAACCTCAAATTGGAGTAGCCAAACCAATGATAGCTCCCTCGGAGCATGCACACGGCCACTTGACCACGAACAATCCTTGCCAGCCATCTGACCTCGCTGTAAATTCCTCGAACACTGCACCGTAGATCCGCACCTGCCTGGCAACCTCTGCCCACCGCAGCACAACCAGGGCCACCACCCATCGGAAAGAAATCTCTCCATCACATCCCTAGGGCCCCGCACCTACACTCCACGAAACAAAATCCACCTTCACAGTGCCAGCACAGCGCACTTAAGCTCTTACATGAGAAACCAAGCGGAAAACAAACACAAAGCCCCATGCCAGCTGCCGACTGTACTAGACCTTACGGACTCTGATCACTGCAATATCTCAAATTCCCATGTACGTCCACAACCACGCTCTGATACCAACTGTAGCGACCCAAGATCCGGATACCGGGAAAGGAATCCTGGCCCGCCGCCCACGAGCCGGGGCTCGGAAGGGCTAAAAATGAGTGTAGAGGTACAAGGAAATAGGAAATAAAGTAGGATAATTCAACAATTAATAGAAATAAACAATCTAACTACAACAGAGTCCAGTCCAACAGAAAGTATAGTCAAGGCAAGGAACGTACCAAATGCCGAGTGAACTCTCGGCCCGACGAGCTGGCAACTAAGAATCTGCACACAACGCCCTCGAACCTCGAGGAAAAACAGCCGCACCTGAAAAGCAGGGGTGAGCCTCTTGTCATTGGCTCAGTAGGGGTCCCGCGGAACCCCAACCGAGAACACGGCGGTAGCGGAAAGGAAAATAGCTACAACTACAGCGGGAATAGCGAACCGGTGTCCGGTAAAACTTGGCACTACAGCTACTCCTACTGTACATGGAAACACTCCCCGATCTCACGATCAGGGGACCACCAGACAATGGACCACCCTAGTCGTGCTTCTAGGAAAATGACCACGCTGTCGGGAACTCAACACTGTCTAGGGGAAGGCCCTTGGTGATGCTCACCGGAACCCCTAGACCTCGGTATTGGGAAAACCCCCGGAACTCCACGCTAAACCACGTCTCGCTGACGTGAAGCGGAACTTGACTCACGAGGAAACTCACGTCACGTGACAGGAGTACCTGCCCACCAGAAGCAAGGTCGGATGCGTCCACTGACGACTTAGTCTATAGCCTTAGGTGTCGCCCTACAATGCCCCAGGTAGAGACTGCGACACCGTACTGTAACCAGGAACACAAAATAAGGACTAACTGAGGTCACGCTTGCCAGCGCGTGCCCGATGCCCTCAGTCAAGTGTGCACACACAGACCATACGCCCTAGGTACGTGCTCTAGCTAGTTCTTCCCTCGAAGCCCGGACTTAGGCTGCGCGTGGGAGCCCTACGGTAACCAGCCCAAAAATCGTCTCTCTCGGGTAAGCCGCTCCACCACTCCTTGGTGGGTCAGCACACGCGTGCCGTAAGAAGGCTACGACCAGTGGGAGGTCACTAAACGTGAACACGGAAAGCCACTTACACACCCATCGCGAGTAACACGGAGTAACAGGTGGCATGATGTCACCAGACTCTGGACGGCCCACTAGACCTATTAAAGCAAATGGTCTTTGAGTCACAAGACTCGGGTCAACACCTCCGTACAAGGACAGCTCCACGCCGTCAATCTGCCTTATGCCTAGGTCAGAAACTACGGTAACACGATGTTTGCGACGGGTTTTTTTTCATCCAACCGTCTTGTCGTTTCTTATCTTATTTCGCATATACATGTGTGTATGTACGTATATACGCATCTTATTTCACGTATCGATCAACCAATTAACTAACCGGTAATTAACTGACTGATTGACAACGCGGGCGTGCCAGTCACATGAGTGACGATATTATTGTGCGCTCATTCTGACCCGTGTCGGGCGAATGTGAGGTTCGGTCGGGACCAGCAGTCCGCCATACCATAAAGGCTATGGCGTTAATTACATCCCCCACGAGGAGGGAATACCTTTGATTAATTGCCGAGATAGCGGGCTGTCAAAGCCAGAATAAAGGATACAGAGCGTGCGAGTGATCATACACGATGCTATGATTGACTACAAACGATTTATTAGGGTGGACCCTGGTACATGGCGGAGGACTTAGGCTCGAGGGCCACCTTCACGCGTAACAAGGCCTCCAATCAGGCGTACCCTAACCTTCTGGCCAAGTTATTTGATATACCAAGGGTGCACCCGCCTGAGCATGCCTTAATGCGACATGAATGCATGATGATGATGATAAGTAAGATGACAGAATTATGAAGATGAATATGATTCAGTCACGTATTTATTAAGCCCCGCCAACGAGGGGAAGGATGGCACAAGCATGATGATAAGGGTAGGGCGAAGACGGGCGTAGTGGTGAAAACATGATAACAAGAAGGTTTCGACTCGAAAGGCCCTCTCCTTATTCAATTTATTCCTAATTAGGGTTGATTGACTTCACCCTCGGGAAGGCGGGGGTCGCTCGGGGCGAGCCAGGGATCAAAGAGTATAGCGATTAGAAACAGCGCCTGAAAACGTAGGTGTAGGACTTAAAACGGCGTCGAAGCCGTAGGTAGATAAAGAGGGGCTTAAAACGGCGCGGCCCTGATCGGGGCGCGCCGGGGAGAGGTGCGCCGGGGGGAGCGCGCCGGGGAGGAGCGTGCCGGGGGAGCACACCGGGGAAAGCGCGCCGTTTTAGAGCGCGCCGCTTAGGCCGCGCCGTAAACGAATGGCGTCCGTTTAACTTAAAATCGGGAATTTGTTCATTTTTTCTTGGGTTTATTGAAATACTTTAAAAAAACTTTGAGGATTTATTTGAGCTGTTATTTCACAGGATCGACCCCGGGGCATCCGGGAGCCGAGTCACGGGCCCGCGCGAGATTCGTACTCGAGCGCGGCGATCATTCCGAGTTGTACTCGTTTCGATCCAAAATTTCGGCACCATCTCCCCATCCCGGAGGATTTATCGGGGAGATGCGGGGAGTACTCACGTAGCGGAGCAACCCCTAAGAGCCGGGTGGCACAACGGCGGCCGACAAAAACCCGAACGGAGAGGAAAAATCCCGAGGTCAAACCTACTAGGGGCACCAACTCCGTGGGCGACCGTGAGTGGATGAGGCGACTCGATGCGGGAGCGAAGACCCCGAGGGCTAGCCTGCGAGGGGCACGCGACCCAAATCACCACAACACTCAAATCGGGACGACCGGTATAAGGAAGGAATCCCCGAGGGCTAGCCTACGAGGGGAACACAACCCACGGCCACCACAAAGTCCATTAAGGACCGTGGATTTTGAACTGTAGGGCTTAGCCCTGTTGCTGTGCACCCAATGGTCCGCAGGGACATTCATCATCAATGGACGAGCCCTCTATCGGCCAAGTGACTGCTGCAGAAGATTTGGGGAATATCCCCCCTCCCCGGATGCCGGAGTGATGCTACAAGGCATACTCCCATTGAGATGCGCACGAAACAAAAAAAAATAATGCGAGAACTGCAAAGTCCATAAGCTAAATAGATTGATGCTGTGCGATTGGCATAGAGGTGCCGGGGAAGGGATGTTCATATGTCGCATTCAGGCGAGCCGACGAGAATAGAGAGGGACGACAGAGGCGATCCACCCTCCTCCCCCTCCCCCTGACCTATGAAGAGAGGCACAGGAGGAGGCGAGGGATAGGTTCCCTCGACAGAGATAGACGGAGATACGCACATAAGTGCGTCTCCAATCACGGAACCCGTGGCCTATGCGATGCACGGCCCCGCAGTCGTGTTAGAATTAGAAGAGGAAAAGAACCCCGGGGAGGGGGAAGAAGGTTTCATATGGCCCGAGGGCCTATCCAGCGCCGGAGAAAACCCATTGCACGGGAAATAGAAACATTGGGAAATCATTGAGCATATATTTGAAGGGGGATTGGGGAAGGCATTCATGAGATAGAAGACATTAGCCGCGAATGGCATTTCATTCATCCCGTAAAAGAAACAGGTATGTATACAGAGCATATCGATTCCGGCGCCGTCGTTGTCGATTGTCCGCCGTTTACATTAATGAAGAGACGATTACATCCAAAGTGAAAAGGGCAGAGGAAAATGGTGAGAGAAGGGGAGGCCAGGCTCATATCATCGCCCCTCCCCTCCTTCACTTACATCGTGCCAAAGGAGGAAACCCAAAAGAAGAACAGAGAGGTTGACCGGAAAAAACACGGAGACCCACCTAAATTCTTCCTTCCGAATGGAATATCGGATCCCTAGCTTCTCTTCTCCGACTCCGGAGGTATTCCGAGTAGCAGATGAGGAAGACCGCCGCGAGGGTCCTCCTGGAAAACCCTACTTCTTCCCCAAGCACCTCTCCCGGACCAACCGAACCCCCCTCCAATTGGCTATCTTCTTTTCTTTTCTTTCTTGGCACCTTGCTTTTTTCTCTCCGATCTCCCTCTCTTTTTGGGATGGATAAGGCAGGCTATATATAGCCCTTTTGTTAATTCGGCGCCCCGGGAAGGGGGCGCGCCGGATTTGGTGGCGCCAGGAAAACGTCCCGATCGTTTTTGCACACCGGTTTGACGGTGCCAGGGAACGCCTCCCCCATTGTAATTGGCGCGCCGGTTAGATGGCGTCGGGGAACACATCCCCTATTGTAATTGGCGCGCCGGTTTGACGGCGCCGTTTTAACTTGTTTACTCGGCGCGCCGGTCCGGTGGGTCCGGAGATGATTCCGGAAGCTCCCGTTGACTATTCCTCTCGCCCTGGTCCTTGAAAAACCTTGACGTGGAGTCGAGGAAGCCCTCGACACGACGAACGGCCTTGATCAAACTTCCGCGTGTGTCTGGTCCGAGCACACGGAAGTCCTGGTGGTACGGCCTTCGGCACTGCGATTTGCACTCCTGGTTGAGATGGATTCGTGCTCGAAGCTTCTTTGCAGGATGGTGTCGCATCCTGGATAATTTCGCCTTGAACGGCGATCAATTGGCCACTAAAGGGCCCATTATGACGAAGAGCCGAACCCATGTCAGGTAATCGGGACCCGCTGCTGACAGAGCCCTCGGCCCCTTGTTGTGGACGGCCGAGGACGTTTTCCCTCCTTAGGAGAGCCATGGGGTAGACCGTCATCCTTGGTCGGGCGACGGATGTGGGGTAGCGGCATGACGAGGTCGATACCGAATCATTGGACAGGCTTGATTGCGCTGCCGGTTGGTTGTGGGTTCATTTCGACTCTCCTAAGGTGAAATCCCCGGTGCTCATTTCAAGGTGACTTGGGGCCCCGTCAGCTTGAAGGGTCTTTGATAAGGTGGTCTTCAGCCGCTTCTGTGCTTCAGTGGGCCGTATCATTCATCTTTGCGGCTCGGTTGCCGAAGGATCATATTTTGAGTGCCAACAAATGCCCCCCAGACGTAGGCGGTGCAAGTGAGGCAGGAATGCGGCAAGGCCTATGGATGAGCTTCGTTTAGTTGACGGAAGCTCGAACGGCACTTAATTCCGGCATCGGACGTTAATCCGGCGAGGCAGGAAGCTTGACGGCATCACTTAAAACGGCGCGGCCATTGCTTCATTGGTTAAAACGGTGCCACCTTTACGGCGCGCCTTGAGCTTCTGTGGTTAAAACGGCGCCGCCTTTACGGCGCGCAAATGTCTTAAAACGGCGCGCCCCGGGGCGCGCCGTTTTAACAGGGGTGGAGCCCCCTATATATTGGCTTCTTCTTCATTTTTTCCTTCGAGCTGTTCATTTGTGAAATTTTCTTCTCTCTCTTCATCTCCCTTTCTCCTCTTCCCGCGGCGCCGAGTGGCTCTTGGGTTTGAGTGAGTCGGTGAGTTGAGTCGGTGACGCGCTTTTGGGTTTCGAACCCGTTCTTCGGGCCCCGGGAGGCTCCTCGTAGGACTTGTCCTCGGAGCTAAACCCCTCGGGTGTCCCATTCGGCCTTAGCTTAATGCTTATGGCTACTTTTAGGGGCTACTCCCTTCGTGGACAGCTCCCGCTTTTCTTTCGGCAAATCCCCGAGCTGGGGAGATGCTGCCGGAATTTTGTGAGAAATATTGCTGCGGTCAACTGATTTCTGACTTTGCTTGTTCGCCTCTGGGCGTTGTTTTTTGCAGATAATATGGCATCTGGATCATCTTCTTCCGCATCCCAGGTTGCTGTGACCTGGGGGAATGTGCATTCCCTTGATCGGGGGCCTCGACAGATAGCTGCGGTTGCCGAGTCTTCGGACTCAGAGATCGACACCATCGACACCGGCCGCTTATTGATTCTTGACGGCAACCACTTCCAGTATGATCGGAGGGATGGCGTCAGACTCGACCATCCCAAGGACAAGCATCTGATGGCGTTCCTTGAGCGCTTCAACCTTGGAGGGAAACGCGATTTAATTCTCGTCCGTCGAGCCGAGGGAGCCCTACTGGCGGAGAGAGACAGTTTGGCCGAGTCAGTCACTCGAGGCATGCCTATATATATCCCAGGGGAGCCCAGAAAGTGGGGAGCCGTGCTCGGGGTGTAGGAGTTATCCCCCGAGGCTGGGATGCTGACGAGAGCGCCGCAGTATACCCCAGCTCGCTGGAATGAAACTGCCGGACGTGTTGACCGGGAGAAGCCCGTATACGGTTTATTCCTCGCCCCGCTTGATTGGGGATACCGAGACGAGCCTTTTCTTTTAGACTGCTTGGCGGTCGGGTTCAAACATCAAATTTCAGTGGGGTGGTTTGGAGAGCTCAAAGCCACCGATGCTGATGCCTTCAGACCGGGGGCAGTTGAATTCACAGACTTTGTGTTGCGGCAGTACGCCCCCATCCTAGTGCATGCGGGTGTATACCAGAGTGTATATGCTTCACGGTATAGATACCCGATCTCCCGAGGTCTGTGCTGCGGGATGATCGAAGTCTTCTGCCCAGAATACAACACTTTTTACACTGCGGAGGGCGAGACTTCCCTGGACCTCTGGAGTCTTTCCCAGCTGAGCGGCTTGCCCATAGACGGGGAGCCGTATGAAGAGGTTTGTTTTCCAGACTGGCTGAAGGACCAGACGGATGGGGAAGGTAGATATTTCACGGGCTTCGCCTACCGTTATCTGATGAAGGCATATCGCACCCTGCTACGCCTGACGCTTGACTCGCGAGAGGCACGGAAGCCTGGCGAAAAGAGGCGCGTACGGATGGGCACGTGGCTCCAGTATTTCTTCGGTGGGGAGCAGCAGTACGAGGACTTCCCCACGGTGGTTCCGACGGTGGTAGTGCGGAAGAAAAGGGCTCGACGCCAAGCGACATATCCCGTTGCATCAGGGAGAGGGCAGCAGGTCGGCCCGAATCCCACAGGAGTTGACGCAGTTACACATTGTGCTGCGTATCTGACTTACTGGCTTTGTTCGTTTGCCCTCCCTCAAGGAGACGAGACAGTAATCAGACTGGAGGCTATTTACCCTGCCTGCTTAATGGCCTGGGGGACGAAGCTGTCCCTGTGCCCTGTGGCTCTGTGCCTCATATATAAAATGTTGGGGGATTTGCACAAGTCGCGCATTCCCAGAAATTCACGGAAAGTTGGTCCCATCCACTTTTTTAATGCCTGGGTCTACACCCTATTTCCTGAAGCAGCTCTCCGGTCAATGCAGTCAGATCGTCCTTTGCCGCGGATGATCGAATTTGCCAGTGCCGAACCGTCTTCACTGGCGGATCAGCTTTTCGCCATTCGGGGGAAGTTGACTACAATTCCAACAGATTCCCCTGGCGTTCTGCACTTTTGGAGCTTGGCTGCCAGCTCTAGCCCTCTTGTCAACAGGATGCGGCAATGTCGATTATTTGAGATAGAGGAATTTATTCATCAGCTGACTGGGTCGAAAAGCACAAGGCCCATCTTGGAGTCGGAACTGGTTGAGTGGGCGCTGTCTATTCGTCCCAGTGTTCTTGTCTTCAGGAAGAGCGGCTTACTGTGGCTGGAGCCGTACTATCCCTTTCGTTTCAGCCGGAATTTTGGGTATGACCAACAAATTCCTTCTTCTTCAGCCCGATTCAATCTGCCAAATAGACATCGGGCTGGTCAGACGGCTACGGATGAAGCCCGTGGATGGTGGGACTACTTCCATCGTCGGGAGGACGTGTCATTCAGGGTGCCAACCCCGGCCCGTCTGCCCCGAGTGACTCCAGACTTCATCAAGTGGTGGAATGCGCGAACGGGCTTCTATCAGAACTTCCGGAAAGACTGCTGGCATAGCGCCGAGCATCGTTTCCTAGATTCGCAGCGGGAGCCTGTTTTGGATGTTGATCCAGCCTACCTTAAGAGGCTGAAATCCTGGTCCAACACTGAGGTGATGGCATATGTAGAAGCCAGGAAAGCTGCGAAGGGCAAGTCGTCCCGAGCCGACCCGAAGATGCCAGAGATCTAGAGGGATGATTATATCAAGACTCTCTGGGGGCTGTACCGGGTTAGCAGTGACCGTATTGCTCTCCAGACAATCCCCCTTCCGGTGGAAGAACCTCTTCCTAGTGTGGCGAGCTGGCGCCCAGAAATCGACCGTTTTCATCCCTATCGGACCTACATCGGGAGGGAAGACAAGCGGGCTGACTTATATTCCAACACCCCCTGGATATTCGCCCTGCTTCATTCCCATGGGCTTTCAATTTTCGGTCCACTAGAAGCCATCCGGGACCATCAGCTCCTCATATCTTTCAAGTATGTCGACGGCTGGGGATTCGACCACTTGAGCTTATATCATCACTTGTCATCCCGTGGCCATGAGGATTTGGCTCAACTGACGGAGAAAAGTGAAACAATTGGTGATGTGTGCTGGCTCATCCGCGAGGCGGCTTCTCAGGACAAGGCGCCAGCACTGCTTTACTGGCCGCTTAGTCCCCGATACACCGGGCTGCCAGGTAATGCATGACTTCTTCTTCAGCCCTGAAGCTGCTTCTTCTATATTCAGTGTGCATCTTCTCACTTATGTATTTTTGCAGCTCGCCTTTCTATGGAGGCGACCCGACACTGTAGGGAGTTGATATCTAAGGCGCAGAAGCCTTCATATTTTAATATTCCAGAGCCAGCTCCGACCACGACACCATTACCCCCTGGGGATTCACGGAAGCGGACCAGGTCCCAGGTCAGGGAGGCCATCAGTAGGGCCAAGAAAGCCAAGAGGGCAGAGTCCCGTGCTACTAGGGCACGTCGGAGGAAGGCTGCTGAAGAGGAGTCCACGGTTCCCCTTCCTCGGGTTCCGTCATTCTCCGAATTTGAGGTCGCCTGGATGCAAGGGCCCGAGGGCGAAGGTGACTTCTTATTCTTGCACAGCTTGTTTGTTTATTTCCGCCGCCCTGGCTGATCATCCTTCCTTTTAGTGGCTGCTGGCACTACCTCCGCCGCTGTTGGGTTGGAGGCGGCAACCGGAGCCGCTGTTGGGGAGAGAGAGGAAGAAGCCCCCTCGACCTCGGCTGAGGGTGACTTGCCTTCACCGACACCTCATCGAGACATGGAAGGTAATTTGCAGCATGCCTATAGAGCTTAACGGCATGTTGTGGTTTCAGTCGGGTCTTGACTGTTTATTGTCTTTCCATTTCAGTCGGTGTTCGGCCCATACTACTCCCCGAGGTCAGTGCTACGGCAGGGGTTGCCATCGGAGAGCAAGGGCTTCCGGGGGACCGGCCTCTGGATATTCCACCGCTGGATGTTCCCGAGATGGCGATCGCCGAGGAGGTTCTGGATAGAGGGCCTCCTCTCAGCGGCACGATTCCCGCTCAGGTGCCGGAGGTCCGAGAACAAGCAGAAGAATCCTCCTCCTCTGAACAAGTTGATTATGGTGGCGGCTCTGGAGATGACAAGGGATTCCCCATGGTCGACACCGAGGCTGAGGACGCCGGGGCTTCTTCAGCTTACGAGAGCGATCTGCCGACGTTCAGCCCTCCGAGGCTATTGGGAGCCGAGTACGGGCCATCGTACCCGACTGCAGGGGGAGGGCCAGAATCTTCAGAGGATACTTTTGGAGGCCTAAATGTAGTGCCGGTTAAGGTAGGAAGTATTCTGATTCCCACTTGCAGCACTTCTTTTAATTTTCAAGCCAGCTGGCTGATGTACATATATGGAATGCAGGCTGAGGTGGTACCGCCAGCTATAATGATTCGCATACCCCTTC
This sequence comes from Amorphophallus konjac, assembly GCA_022559845.1. Classification (NCBI taxonomy): domain Eukaryota; kingdom Viridiplantae; phylum Streptophyta; class Magnoliopsida; order Alismatales; family Araceae; genus Amorphophallus; species Amorphophallus konjac. The sequence continues at coordinate 383,790,003 of CM040123.1, forward strand.
CAGACGTGGATATGGGTCAGTCGGCCTTCCCACCAGTTGTGCGGCCCATTGCCCTGCGGCTTCCACGGACCTACGCTGCTGCAGCGACCTCAAGGGAGCCCGGTGCGACTGTTGAGGTTGGCGCCCTGATCAAGGTTGCAGAGACTCAGGCCCTGGTTGCCGGCGAAGAGCCACTGCTGAGGCCAAGTGCTCTCCCGGAAGTAGAAGCGGGAGAAATTATTGCGGAAGAAGCCGAAGCCTTATCGGTTAAGGACAGCTCCCCTCTGTTGATGACCCGTGAGACTGCCCGGGAGGAGCAAGCACCCCCAGCCGCCTAGACGGCCGTCATGACTTCGCCCCAAAGGGCAGGAAAGGAAATTGCCGTCATGGAGGGCCCCTTGGCCGCCGTAACCGCAACTGTTGGGCCAGGAGTCGGTGCTATACAGACCCTGCCATCGACGTCCCTCGCGGTGGCCGATGACATCTGGGCCGACATAGATAACAGGGTGGATTTTCAGCTCCCCGAGACTTCGCCACTAGGCCTACGATTCTCTGATGACATGGTATGGTAGTCTTTGGACAATCTCCAGCGGGCTATGTCAGCTTCTCTGGACCTGACCTATGTGCAGCTGAGGAGCTTGGTGGACCACCTCTCCTGGTCGTTATTAGCATTCGGCTGCCCCATGGACGATTGGACTCCGCGGGTGGTAATGCTATTAAAGCACGCCAACAGGCAGGAGTTCCTGAGCCGAGAGGTTTCTGATCAGCTGACGGCTGTGAAGCTAGAGAGGGCAGATTGTCGCACTGCTGCTTCTTCTTTGAGGGTGACCATGGAACAGCTGAGAAATGCTGCTGGCAACATCTCAGAACGCCGGCTGCTCCTCACGGCACGGGAGGTAGAGTTGCGCGCTGAACTTGCTGAGGTCGAAGCCGAACTGCAGGAAGGCAAGCGCCTCGAAGCCCAGTCAAGAGAGGAAGCTGATCTGGCCGAAGGACAACTTGCCTCTTTGGACGAGAAGTTATCGCAGCTGACAGCTACTGAGGCACGGTTGCAAGAATTGACCCGACACTCCTCACTGGGTCTCTTGGAGTTGGCAGATATTTTCCGGCGTCCTTTGCCATGATTTCATCTTGTTTTTTTTTCTTTCTTCTCCCTTGATCGGGCTCCACTTCCCTCTTTCCCTTTTTTTTGGAGCTTACGTACCCCCCGGGGGATGTTCCGTGCGTAAATGTATTCCGACAAGTCATATTAATGAAGATATCTCTGTTTGTCGCCTCGATCACGACTTCTTTTCCTTCCTTCTTTTCTTTCTGGCTGATCACCTGAATCTGGGGATACTTGCCGATGGCGCAGGAGAGCGCTCACGCCTTCAGGGAAGGGGTGAGGTGTTCGCTCCACCGCGACGTAGCCGTTCCCGGAACAGGGCCTTTGCCAATGTGGGACATAGGTAGCGTAGGCAGATGCACCTAGCGAACCTTGCCACTGGTGATGAGAGGCGTGTGGTAACCATTGACGTGGGTCAACTGTAGACGTAATTATGCTTTGTTGGTCAATGAGGGCGGAAGGCCCAGGTTAGAGGGTAGTCGACCGGGTTTGTCGATGCTGACAAGGGTCGAAAAGGTAGACGGTCTTGCCGATGGTGACAAAAACCGGATAGGGTAGCGACCGATCTTGCCGATGGTGACAAGGGTCGAAAAGGTAGACGGTCTTACCGATGGTGACAAAAACCGGGTAAGGGTAGCGACCGATCTTGCCGATGGTGACAAGGGTCGAAAAGGTAGACGGTCTTGCCGATGGTGACAAAAACCGGGTAAGGGTAGCGACCGATCTTGCCGATGGTGACAAGGGTCGAAAAGGCAGACGGTCTTGCCGATGGTGACAAAAACCGGATAGGGTAGCGACCGATCTTGCCGATGGTGACAAGGGTCGAAAAGGTAGACGGTCTTGCCGATGGTGACAAAAACCGGGTAAGGGTAGCGACCGATCTTGCCGATGGTGACAAGGGTCAAAAAGGTAGACGGTCTTGCCGATGGTGACAAGGGTCGAAAAGGTAGACGGTCTTGCCGATGGTGACAAAAACTGGGTAAGGGTAACGACCGATCTTGCCGATGGCGACAAGGGTCGAAAAGGTAGACGGTCTTGCCGATGGTGACAAAAATCGGGTAAGGGTAGCGACCGATCTTGCCGAGGGTGACAAGGGTCGAAAAGGTAGACGGTCTTGCCGATGGTGACAAAAATCGGGTAAGTGTCACACCCCGAACAAGGCGGAAATATCGGGACGTACAGTTAGGGATACGCTGGCAAGAGAGAGAACTAATCTAAAATAATACACAAGTGCTACAAGATGGAAATACTAAATGATCATTAACAAACCACAATTGATACAATAACCTCAAGTTCAACTTAATACAACTAGAATAATCAACCACTAAAACTCAATAACATGACTGAGACTAAAAGCTCTCCAAAATACAACTAAAGAAAGATAACACACTACTAACACACTAGGACTGATACACTCAAGACATCACTCCTGCCCTTCCCCATCGGTAAGCGTGTCACCTGAAAAGCCTGAAAAGGGGGGAAAACACAACTATGAGCTGACGCTCAGTAGGAAATAACAGGCAGGTATAAGTGATTAACAGTTTAATTACATTTTAAAATGTCATGCTACAAATGATAAAAACAATAAAAAGATAACGGTGATATCACGAAACAGAATTCAAAGATCTTGCAAGGTCAAGAAATATAATGAATAGAATAGTAAGACAAGAATTACTACAGGAGATAACGATAAAAAGTTGGTCATATCAAGATAATTTAAGTCATGTCAAGCACGTATGTAATTTCATTTCCACGTCCAAGTAATAAGCAAGTAAAGTAACCACAAGTAGAGTATAGAACAGTGAAGAGTGGAAAGTGAAAAGTAGTAGGAAGTAATGTAGAGAGTAGTGGAGAGACTAGTGGACAGTCCTAGATTTAACACATGTCAAGTACTGGTGCCAAATGCCACACCTAGTCATTCACCTCCCCGGGGGTACACGTAGTGTTCGGGCACTCTTCCCAGGACCAGACCGAGCCCTTAATTGTTTGCTAGGCATTGATTTCTTTGGATCAAAGATCCCACGAATCTAGACTTCCACAGTTTATGGCCAGAATTCCAAGGTTTAAACTAAGTAGCAATAACAACTTCACGTAGGAAAGAGATTCATTTCCAGAATTTCAAGGTAAGTATAATCATCAAGGAGATCGAAACCAAGTCACAACAAGAGTTAATCGTGCTGCGCTACTGTAAAACAGCAGCAATCAAACAAGCTAATCAACATATTAATCCTAATCACCAAGTTAAGATATCATGATTAACCATTATCATTTGCATTAAGATAATTGCCAAGAAGCTGATTCAAGATGATAAGACAAAGAACAACTCCCACAGGAGTGAAATAGAATGCATTAACAGAGATTTAATTACACCATTAACCACTAATTATGTGGGTTTCTATTTAATCTTGTATGCATTGAAATGAAGATGATAAACGGGGTGTTTTTACACTAAGTTTGCATGTATGGACCAATGTTAATTGAAACTAAAAAGGGTACATGAATAGATCATTAGTTCCTCAAAAATGTAGTTTTCAATGTGATTAGGTTGAATGGATTGATTACCCAATGATCCGGATTGATCCCCGGGTCAAAAACATCATTAATGGGGTCATACAAGGCATGGGTCGACCCATTGGGTCGACCCCTGGCATTCCAGGAGCCTTCCTGGGTGTGGGTCGACCCATTGGGTCGACCCCTCAAAAAAAAAGCTTCATGGGTCGACCCATTGGGTCGACCCCCTTCACTGGGTGCATGGGTCGACCCCTACACTTCCAGAAGCGACGGGTGATTCCGTAAACCATGAAAACTCAATGATTTGGGGTCTAAATGAGTTGGGATTTTAACCAAATGCTCTAGGGTTCTTAATATACATACTAAGGTCATAAAACAAGAGATTGAAACAAGAAATTTGCTGAAAACTCAATCAAATCACAACCTATTTATGATGAATACATGAAGAACCTAGTTCTTAACATGCGTCTACTAAAACGTAGATTTCTCTCATTATACACAACGGAATTTGGGGCTTTTTATATCAAAAGAAAGCTAACTTAATGATGAATCCAACCATATACTATAAGCCATATGTGGATCAAGTTATCTAATCCAAAAATAGCCCGAAAATCAAGTTTCTACTTGAAGAACATAATATACATCAAATTCTAGACATGCTCTTACTAAAAATCAAAATTCTCCAAGTATGCTCAATGAAATTTGGGGCTTCCTACGTTAAATGAAATCTAACAACATGCTGATTACATCATGTAAGTTAATTAGAGTTTGGTTGTTAGATCCTACCTCAAATCGGAGAGAGAAAACTCAAACCCTAGGATGAAGAACACTTGGACAGCACCTCACAAAAAGCTCGATTTCTCCCCGGACACCTAATGAAAATTGGGGATTTTGCCACCAATGGATAGAGCTCGATGAGAGGAACAATTTGCTATACTCATGATCAAGATTTGGTTGAGAATTCCTACCTCAATCGATGGATCAAAGAAGGATGAAGGAAAGCCAACGGCCTGCTGAACCACCTCCACAAATCGAGCTAGATCTCTCCAGATCTGAAACTTCAGCAAACCCCACAGCAGCCAAATGAAAGAAGACTCGTAGGGCTTCATTTTGATAGCTCATAGAGCTTCTGGAGCCTTCGGAATTGGGAGTATTCGCTGCTGCAAGCTACGTGTTTAGAAACGGCGCCGAAATCCTTGACTTGACCAAACTATGTCGGCAGCACGTTTTGGGGCTAGGTTTACCTCAAATTGATTGAGGGTAAATGTTCCTTACATTGTGGCCTTCCATTTGCCCTTGATTTCAGATCATTTGGTCGAGTATTGAGGTCGAATTTCGTGTTTTAAACTAAGGGTTAAGTATGGGTCAAAAGTGTACACTTTTGGGTTTAAACTCTAAATAGATCTTACCACGGATTTACAATGGCCTAATGCCAGAAGGAAAAGTTGTTATCTACATTGACCTAAATCTATTTACTATTTTTACAGATTTTTCTAAGGTAGTCGGATTATTACTTATACTATTCCGTAAATAGTTAAATGTTAAGTTCGGAAAACTAAGTTCACTAATTCGGCATAATAAATGATTTTCTTAGACTTGAATGTAGAAGACAAAGTTGCTAAACAAAATTAATTCTACAAGATGTGATTTTTGGGGATTTTTAGAAAATAGTTGAAAAATGACTTATTCTATTAATTAATTAATTAATCTAATTAATTTGGATAATTCTCATTAATTCAAATAACTTCAAATAAATTCTAAATAATTACAAATAACTTTCTAAATAAATTTTTAAAGAATTTGGGGTCTTACACCCTCCCCTACTTAAAGAAATTTGGTCCTCCAAATTCACTGCACTAAAACTGAGAGTAGAAAAAGATCGCTCACCTAGAATAGATCGGGATACCGCTTTCGCATAGTCTCTTCAGACTCCCATGTAGCTTCTTCGGTCCCACGCCGACTCCACTGAATCTTGACCATCGGTATCGAACGATTCCGGAGTTGCTGTTGCTTCCGGTCCAGAATCTTGACAGGTCTTTCCTCATAGGTCAAATCTTCCTTCAGTTCAAAATCCACCTGCTGAATGATATGAGTGGGATCGTACACATATTTCCGTAACATAGACACATGGAAAACATTATGTATGCCAGACAAATGCGGTGGTAAAGCCAGTCTGTATGCCACCTCTCCCACTCTATCTAGAATCTTGAATGGACCAATGTATCTCGGACTCAGCTTGCCATGAATGCCAAATCTTCGGATCCCTCTCGTTGGAGAGACCTTTAAGAACACATGCTCGCCAACCTGAAATTCCAATGCTCTTCTCTTGTTGTCGGCATAACTCTTCTGTCTTGATTGGGCTACTTGTAACCGGTCTCGGATAACACGGATGTTCTGTGATGATTCCGAAACAAGATCTGGTCCAAGCCACTGTTTCTCACCTACCTCGTCCCAACACAACGGGGAACGACAACTTCTACCATATAGTGCTTCAAAAGGAGCCATCTGAATGCTAGACTGATAGCTGTTATTGTAAGCGAATTTAATTAATGCCAAATGCTCACTCCAATTACCACCGAAATCAATCATGCAAGCTCGCAACATATCTTCCACTATCTGATTGGTTCTTTCAGTCTGTCCATCTGTCTGTGGATGAAAAGCAGTACTAAAATTCAGACAAGTACCCAAAGACTCTTGCAGTCCCTTCCAGAAATGTGAAGTAAATCTGGGGTCTCGATCAGATACTATATTCACTGGGATACCATGCAATCTCACCACTTCCTTTATATACAAGGCAGCCAATACATCAATCGTCCACTTGGACTTAATTGGTAAGAAATGAGCCGACTTTGTCAATCGATCGACAATCACCCATATCGCATCAAATCCACCACGAGTCCTAGGTAGACCCATAATGAAATCCATGCCAATGCTTTCCCACTTCCATTGGGGTATGTCGAGTGGTTTCAATTTCCCTGCTGGTCTGAAATGTTCGGCCTTAACTTGCTGACATTCAAACATCTGCTCACAAAATCTGTAACTTCTCTTTTCATATTCGGCCACCAAAAGGACCTTTTCAAATCTCGGTACATCTTAGTGCCTCCAAGATGAATGGTATATCTGGATCTATGAGCTTCCTCAAGAATTTTGTTCTTTATTGTAGCCTCATCCGGAACACAAGTTCTGCCTTTAAATAATAATCTACCATCATCGGCCAACATGAAGTCAGGTCTGCTGCTCAAGCTTCCCTTGATCTCTACCAACTCGGGGTCATTATCTTGCAAGGACTTGATCTCTATCAATAATTCAGGTTTAAGTTGAATCTGAGCAATCAAGATCCGATCATTGTCAATATTAAGATCCAGACTAGATAATTGTTCCAACAACCTCCATTCTTGTAACATGAGACTTGACAATCTAGCTACCGGCTTCCGGCTTAATGCATCTGCCACAACATTACCTTTGCCAGGATGATACTCAATCGAGAAGTCGAAGTCTTTCAAGTACTCCAACCATCTCCGCTGCCTCATGTTGAGTTCTTTCTGAGAAAATAAATACTTCAAACTCTTATGATCTGAGAACACTGTAAAGGTTTCTCCATACAAGTAATGCCTCCATATCTTCAAAGCAAACACGACTGCAGCAAGTTCCAAATCATGAACAGGATAATTATCTTCGTGCTTCCTCAACTGTCTAGAGGAATAGGCAATCACCTTCCCATGCTGCATGAGTACACAGCCTAAGTCAATACCTGATGCATCAGTATAAACAACAAATCCTCCTTCACCAGAAGGTAAAGCCAAAACAGGTGCAGTAGTCAAACACTCCTTCAGAGTCTGAAAGCTTCGCTGACAATCATCTGACCAATCAAACTTATTCTCCTTGCGGGTTAATCTTGTCATAGGTACTGTAATCTTGGAGAAATCTTGAATAAATCTTCGATAATAACCTGCCAGGCCTAGAAAACTTCTAACTTCTGTCACACTGGTAGGCTGTTCCCAATTCTTCACTGCCTCAACCTTCGAAGGATCAACAGAAATACCGTTCTTCATAATGATATGTCCTAGAAAGGACACCTCTTGCAGCCAGAATGCACACTTACTGAACTTAGCATATAGTTGATGATCTCTCAACAATTGCAATGCAATTCTCAGATGTTCAGCATGTTCCTCCTCATTCTTAGAATAAATCAAGATGTCATCAATAAAGACCACGACCCATTGATCAAGATAGGGCCGAAATGCATCGTTCATCAACTGCATGAAAGCCGCTGGTGCATTCGTTAGACCAAAAGGCATAACGAACAACTCAAAATGACCATACCTGCTACGGAAAGCCGTTTTATAAATATCCTGTTCGAACACATTTTATTTTATCTGGTTTATTTGTTTATTTATTTTATTTATTTTATGGATTTATTGGCGTGCCAGTCACCATGGTGACGATTCTTATTGTGCGCTCGATCTGACTTGGTCAGTCGATTGTGAGTGATCGTGTCTGGACTAGAAGTCCGTCATACCCTGAACGCTATGACGTTAATTACGTCCTCCCTAAGGAAGACAACCCTTGATTAAACGCTAGAGGTAGGAGGAAGACAGCGGTAAAGCCGTATGCTCAAAGGAGACAAAGTTCATCTGTTTGCAAGACGTTAAATGTATTCGGGCAAAGCAGGGGTTTGTTAATTACGGGGACACATCCGACGGCATATTCCCACCATCTTGGATGATGCCAAGTGGGGAATAGGAAACCACCCATACAGTGGCAAAGTGGGAACCGTAAAGGATCGAGCATAATTGACCCGGAGTCCGAATAGGGACCGGCATGCCATGGCACGCCCCATATGGGTGCGGTAGCACGTTTATATCCCCCCTTCGAGGGGACCATCGGAGGGCATACAAAGGCATGACTCCGTGGGTCGACGGGGTTGAGAGATAATATCACAGTGACCTGGCCAGGTGTGTGCGAATTTCGGCAGCATGTCCCCTTGACTTGGATTGTGCCAAGAGAAGATAGGTCATCACCCACGGAATGCCGGGATGACAACCGAATGAGGATGGGCACCGGGCCCCGGGACATCGCTTGCTTCTGTTTCATCGGTCAATATCCCCTTGAAACCCTTCAGAACGCATGTAACGACATGGCCCTTTAGGTTCATAAGGGTGGAATCCGGATCGGGAATGAGGGCTGTAGGGGAGGGAGGTCCTCCCCATTACTGTATCTTCTCAGATCATTCATGACGGTCTCATGGCAGTGGGGAGAAAGTCCCCTGACTGGGCTTCATTGGGCCAAGAAGAGGGCTCTCGGCGTGGCTTACTGGTTGGCCAAGGGGAGCTCTCGGTGTGGCTTTTTGATTGGCCAAGGGGGCTCTCGGCGTGGCTTACTGGCTGGCCAAGGGGGGTACTCGGCATGGCTTCTTGGTTGGCCAAGGGGGCTCTCGGCATGGACATTTGGTGGATGAAAGGGGCTTCTCGGCGCGGTCCTTTGATTGGCCAAAGGGGGGGGCTCTCGGCCTAGACATTTGGTTGGCCAAGGGGGGGCTCTCGGCCTGGGCATTTGGTGGATGGAGGGAGCTCTCGGCACAAGGCTTCCCGGCGCACTCATGGCCGCGCCGGGAGCCTAGCACCGGGAGGCTGTGGGCTGTGGGTGCTTCACAAAAGGACTTGTCGTTTAGCTGAAAGGAGGGGAAGGCCTCTCGGCCTTATGGTTCTCGGCGGGGAAACTCGCACGCCGAGAAGATGAATATACAGAAGGATTTCAGGGTTTCAGAGCTCAAAAACGATGCTCTGTTTCTGGGATTTCTGGGTTTTATGGCTCAGATCGAGGCCGAATCGGGGGAGTATGAGGAGATTTCACGAACACCTCTGCTGGAAGGATGCCAAGGGATCTGAGAGGCCAGATCATCAGGAGGAGGAGAGACCATCATCGGGGCTGAGTAGCCTTTATCTGTATACTGCCAGACGTCTGGGGGAGTCAAGAGATGGCTGTCTCTGATCCCCCGGACTAGCATGGTATCATCTGGGAAGCAGATCTGCAATGAGAGAACCCTTGATGCTGAGACCTCAGACCCTGATCATTCAACGATTGGAATGGGGATCCAGGGTAGCATTCGGCCTTTATCTGTATACTGCCAGACGTCTGGGGGAGTCAAGAGATGGCTGTCTCTGATCCCCCGGACTAGCATGGTATCATCCGGGAAGCAGATCTGTAATGAGAGAACCCTTGATGCTGAGACCTCAGACCCTAATCATTCAACGATTGGAATGAGGATCCAGGGTAGCATTCGTCTACGGGTTCAAATGCATCATTTATAGCCGGCGGGCCAGGGAACCAAGAGATTGATGTCTCTGGTTCCCGGATAGCACAAGGGGCTTGAGGAACAGACTCAAATACATACGGAGGGCATGCTATTGAAGCGGGAAGAAAGAAGAGAATAGAACCCAGCAACCCATTGAACAAGGGTGGGGGTTCTACCTTCATCCCCGTTCGAAGAACAGACCTGACTCCGAAGCCTGAGTCATTTCGCCCATGGGGCATTCATACAAACAGTATGCATACATATGGAGACAAAAGAAGATAGTATTGCCCAAAATCCATCACGGCCATTGCATTTACTTCATCTCACCATCATTTACATCGAGAAACATATAGGGGAGGAACAGGGAAAGAATCGTATGAATAATCTAAACCTCAAGACTTCGACTATTACATACGGAGAATCAGTAAAAAGAAGAAAAAGAAACATCGAACATGGGGGGGGGAGGGTGGAGCATTGACTCCTCTCCCTCCCCCTATCAGCCCACCTGGAGCCCTTCTTCTTTCCTTTCTTCTGCTTCTTCTTTCGACGGAGACTCTCTCCCTCTCTTTTCCTTTCTCTTTCTCTTTCTGGCTATCTGTTCGCTCTTTTCTTCTTCGTCTCTTTCTTCTTTTCTTTTCTGTCTATCCTCTTTCTTGCTATCTCCCTGCTTCACTCTTCGAAGGGAGGGGGTTTTATAACCCTTTTCCCTTTTCCTTCTCGGCAGGCATCTTCACGGCGCGCTTGAGGCAGGCTTCCCGGCGCGCTCAAATTTGATCTCTCGGTGCCAGTATCTGGGCTTCAACATGGGCTTTCGGCGCCACCTTCATATAGGCCCACTTGGGGTTTCTTTAAATGTATCATCATCCCAAAGGGTCTATCATCTATGAAATATCTTGTATTGAAATCGCGATTGCAATCTCCATCAGTTCGCAGACGGGGTTTTATCAGTCCGTAGACAGGGGTTTCATCAGTCCGCAGACAGGGTTTTATCAGTCCGTAGATAGGGATTTCATCAGTCCGTAGATAGAGTTTTATCAGTCCGTAGACAGGGATTTATCAGTCCGTAGATAGGGATTTCATCAGTCCGTAGACAGGGTTTTATCAGTCCGTAGACAGGGTTTATCAGTCTGTAGATAGGGATTTCATCAGGATTGTCATCTGAACGGTGACAAAGCCGGGTATCATCTTATCAATATCGTCACTCTAATGGTGACGAGCTCGGACATCAGCTTTAGTCTGGGAAGACCTCAGCCGGGTGTATAATCTGTATAGACGATTCTTCTTCTGCTCTATCTTTTTAGGGGCCTTTATCATCTTCATCTGCCGGTGCTGGCTTCATCTTTATCTCATATTACTTCCGTCAGTAAGCCGACATCTGACTTACCCTGACATATCGTCTGTGACTTCTTGGACGAAGCAGTAGTATAGCTCTTCTTAAGGGGCTGGAAGATCTCATTAGTCGAGTGACTGCCGCTTTATCAGTGCTGCCGTCTGAGTGACATTGGCACCGGGCATCAGCTTTGGCCGACAAGGGCTTTAGCCGGGTGAAAGGTTGATAAGCTTCATCATTAGTCTTTCACTGTTGGTCAGATCTTCTTTTCAATTATGCTTCCACCCTTGTTCATTTTCCGGGTGTCAACAAATGCTGCAGGCAGCGTAAGCGCAGAATAAGCGTAAGCGGGGGTTGCAGGTGTCTTTTACTATTCGAGGGTATCTTCCTCAATTTGTCTTCAATTCAGTTCTCAGACCTGATCATCTCACTGTAACAGTATTCTGCACATCGATGTTTCTTCTCTTCATATTTTCTGTCATTATTTTCAGCATTTGAGGCTTTTCGGCCTGTAGGACCTCCCGGCGCGAAGCTTCTCGGCGCAGGGGTCTCTCGGCGCAGCCTGGTTGGCCAGGCTCTCGGCCTGGACCTTCTCGGCGCGCCCTGGCGTAGGGGGTCTCGGCCTGGGGTCTTCTCGGCCTGGGGGCCTTCTCGGCGCGCCCTGGCCGCAGAGGGGCCTCGGCCTGGAGGCTTCTCGGCCTGAGGGCTTCTCGGCGCGCCCTGGCCGCAGGGTGGCCTCGGCCTGGGGGCTTCTCGGCGCGCCTTCTGGCCGCCGGGGGCTCTCGGCCTAGAGGTTCTCGGTGCGCGTTTTACCGCGCCGAGAGCCTCGTCGCCTGGGCCCCTATTTAGGGCGCCGACGGCCCGTTCTTCTTCATTCTTCACCGTTCTTTCTCTTTCTTCAGTTTGTTTCATTTCCTCTCTTCGGCGCGAGCCGTCTTCGTCCTCTCGGCCGTGGCCGCGGGTCCTTCCGTCCTGGGTGACGTCTTTTAGGGATTCAATCCCTTTGCTTCCGGGATCACCCCCTCTTGGTTGGTGACTCCCTATTCTTTTTGGGCAGATCCCGAATAAGGGGAGATGCTGCCGAAATTTTTATAGAATCTCATGCTGCAATCCTTATAAGACTGACTTTTAATCCACATTTCTTCTTTTATTTACAGATATAGCAATGGCTTCTGGCTCTGCTGCTGCGTCTTCGGAGCTGTTGGAGCTAGTTCATCGGCCCAACCAGACATATCTCGGGCCACAGTGAATTGGTTGAACGTGCACAGCCTGGATTATGGATATGATAGAATAGCTTCAGTTGACGAATCATCTGATTCTGAAACTGACACAGTGTCGACGGCCCGGGTATACTCCACGGCGACCGAGACATGCTTCAGGCGGGATAATAACTACCGGCCATACTTCCCGAAGGATCGCCACTTGATGCCGTTCATCCGGACCTTCACAGTGGGTGGCTTGCGAGATTATCGGATAGCTCGCGTAGTTGAAGCTGCCATCCTTGCCGAGCGGGATAGCCTGAAGGAATCAGTGTATCGCAGCAAGGCTATATATCTTCCCGGGGAGAAGCGGGACTGGGACGCAGTCCTTGGAATATCGGAGCTAGAACGGAGAAAAAGATGCTGACCCGGGCATCGGAATTTACACCTGCTCGGTGGGACAATGCTGGCGGCCGAGTTCATAGGGAGAAGCCCGGCTATGGTATGTTCCTGGCACCTATAAAGTGGGGATATCGCGAAGAGCCCTTCGTGCTAAATTGTTCGGCTATTCAGTTCAAGTACCATTTGTCGGCTGGTTGGTTTGGAGACTGCAAGATCACTGACTCCCATCTATTCTGAGTAGGGGCAGTAGAATTTACTGAGTTTGTTCTGACGGAATATGCCCCTCTGCTGATCAGAGCGAGAGTATACCACAGTGTTTTCGCTTCCAGATTCCGATATCCCATCTCCAGGGGGTTATGCTGTGGGATGTTTGAAGTGTTCTGTCCTTTGTTCAACACTTTTTATACAGCAGAGGGTGAGACATCCCTAGACCTCTGGAGTTTATCACGGCTTTCCGGTCTGCCTATTGACGGTGAACCGTATGAAGAAGTCTGCTTGGCGGACTCCGAGAAAGACAGCTCTGATGGAGAAGGCAAGTATTCCCTTGGCTTCTCTTACCGATATCTGATGAAGGTCTATCGCTCCATCTGTCTGGCATATACTAGAGGATCCTCCAAAGGCTATCATCCCCGAGAGAAAGGTAGCAAACTGAGGGTCCGGATCGGGCAGTGGCTCCAGTACTTCTTCGACGGTCCCCTGAAATATGCAGATTTCCCCTCCATGGGTCCTGTTGCGAGCAAGCAGATAAGAGCTCCCCGCTATAAATCGGCACTGCCATCTTCATTGCGCCATGCGGGCAAAGGTGGTCCCAACCCGGCAGGGGTAGATCCCATCACACACTGTGCAGCTTATCTCACATTCTGGCTGTGTACTTTTGCTCTTCCACAAGGGGACGAGACAGTCATTCGGCCAGAGGACATATATCCAGCTTGTCAGATGGCCTGGGGGATGAAGCTGTCGCTCTGCCCAGTGGCCCTGTGTTTGATCTATAAATCTTTGGGGGACTGTTCGGACACATTTTATTCTTTCTGGTTTATTTGTTTATTTATTTTATTTGTTTTATAGGATTTATTGGCGTGCCAGTCACCATGGTGACGATTCTTATTGTGCGCTCGATCTGACTTGGTCAGTCGATTGTGAGTGATCGTGTCTGGACTAGGAGTCCGTCATACCCTAACGCTATGACGTTAATTACGTCCTCCCTAAGGAAGACAACCCTTGATTAAACGCTAGAGGTAGGAGGAAGACAGCGGTAAAGCCGTATGCTCAAAGGAGACAAAGTTCATCTGCTTGCAAGACGTTAAACGTATTTGAACAGAGCAGGGGTTTATTAATTACGGGAGAGACCCGCCGGCATATTCCCACCATCTTGGATGATGCCAAGTGGGGAATAGGAAACCACCCATGCAGCGGCAGGGTAGGCTCCGCAGAAGATCGGGTATATATAGACATAACCCGGAATCCGGATGGGGACCGGCCTGATGTAACACACCCGGTACGAGTGCGGTGTCTTATTAATATCCCCCTTCGGAGGGCCATCGGAGATCACGCAAGGGCATAACTCCGTGGGCCAGCGGGGTTAGAAGAGAGTACCACACTCGATTGGTGGGGTATATGTAAATTTCGGCAGCATGTTCCCTCAACCTGGATTATGCCAAGGAAGGATAGGTCATCATCCACGGAAAGTCGGGACAACGACTGAACAAAGATGGGCACCAGGCCCAGGGACGTATCTTGCCTTCATATTATTGATCAATATTCCCTTGGAACCCATCAGAACACATGTAATGACATGGTTCTTTGGGTTCATAAGGCATCGGTGAAATCCAGATTCGGGACGAGAGCTGTAGGGGAGGTCTTCCCCATTGTTATATCTCATCAAGACACAAGTGATGGTCTGTGAGTATCCCCTTAAACAGATGTAGGGGCGATTAAGAAGTTTGAAGAAGAACGGTGCAGAGATGGGCCTCGGAGTGGGTTTCATCTGACTGAAGGAGGGATCTCGGCGTGATCTTGATTGGCAAGAAGGAGCTCTCGGCCTGGACATTTAATGGACAAAAGGAGGCTCTCGGCCTGGTCCTTGGATTGGCCAAAGGGGGTTCTCGGCCTGGACATTTAATGGACAAAAGGAGGCTCTCGGCCTGGTCCTTGGATTGGCCAAAGGGGCTTCTCGGCCTGGTATTTGGTGGATGGAGAGGGGCTTCTCGGCCTGGTCCTTGGGCTGGCCATGGGGGGTCTCGGCCAGGGCATTTAGTGGACAAAGGGGCTTCTCGGCACGGTTCTTGGGCTGGCCAAAGGGGGTCTCGGCCTGGGCAATTGGTTGGCCAAGGGTGGTCTCAGCCTGGGGTCTTCTCGGCGGGCTCCTGGGTGCGCCGGAAAGGGGGGCGCCGAGAGGGGCAATATCAGGTTTGGCAAAAAAGGGGGTGAATGGCGAGGAGGAGGGACTCTCGGCAGAGGGCTTCCCGGCGCGCTCCTGGCCGCGCCGGGAGTCTGCAGCCGGGAGCCTTGCACATAGGCTCACGTGAAAAGTATCTGTAACAGAATGGGTTGTCGTTTAGCAAAGAAGGGGGAGGCCTCTCGGCCTTATGGTTCTCGGCGGGGAAACTTGCACGCCGAAAGGGTGAAATGCAGAAGGGTTTCAGGGTTTCAGAGCTCAAAGACGATGCTCTGTTTGGGTGTTTTCTGGGATTTCAAGCTCGAATTGATGCCGGGCCAGAAGTGGAAAAGGGGAATTTCATGGAGGCTTCTATTAGATGGATGCCAAGGGATTTGAACGGGGGAATCAAATGGAAGAAATCAGATCATCACCTGGTCTTGTGGAGGGTTTTATCTGTCTGTTGCAGGCCATTTGGTGGAGTCAAGAGATGACTGTCCTCCGACCCCTCCAGACGAGTCCAGTGACATTAAAACAAACGGAGAGGGGGGATTCTCAACGTATAAACTTCAGGCCCTAAGCATTCAATATTTAGAATGGAGGACCTGAGATCGGATCATCGTTTATGAGCGCTGGACAGCCCAGGAAACCAAGAGACAGATATCTCTGGTTCCTGAACGGCATAAGGGGGCTCGTTAGAAAAACTCAGATTATATATAGGGAAACAGCCATTGAGATCGGAGAGGGAAGAAGAGAACAAAACTCAATAACCCATTAGATGGGGGTAGGAGTCCTATCCTCGTCCCTCTTCGAAGAACAAACCCGTACGATCGGCTCCGGAATCCAAAGAGTATAATCTATATTTCTTTCAGACAAAGGCCATATACATAGAGAGACAGACAGATATCGGATGTCTTAATCCATCGATGCCCAGACGGGCCATCTCAATATTTCATTGCATTGCATAAAGAAAATCTTACACTGATCATGAAAGAAAAAATGCAAGGCAGAAAGCTAAAAATCAAGGCCGGAACTCTCCGGCTACAGTTGATAGATCGAGAGAGGACTCGCTATATTACATCAGATAAAAGAAAGAAACACGGAGGAGGGGAGGGTGGAGCATTGACTCCTCTCCCTCCCCAGTGCCCACCTGGAGCTTTCCTTCTTCTTCTCTTCTCTGTTGGTTGAAAAGGGGGGGGGGGGTGGCTCTTGCTCTCCGAACGGGACTCCCTCTCTATCTTTCTATTGCTCTATCTTTTTCTCTCGATCCCCTTTTTCTATCTGGCTTTTTCTCTCCTTCCTTTTTTTGGTCTCTTCCTTTTCTGTCGTCCCCCTTTTTTTCTTCGAAGGGAGGGGGTTTTATAACCCCTTTCCTCTTCCTTCTCGGCAGCCATCTTCACGGCGCGCTTGAGCTAGGCTTCCCGGCGCGCTCAAATTTGACCTCTCGACGCCAGTATCTGGGCTTCTACATGGGCTTTCGGCGCCACCTTCATATAGGCCCACCTGGGGTTTCTTTAAGTGTATCATCATCCCAAAGGGTCTATCATCTATGAAATATATTGTATTGAAATCGCGATTGCAATCTCCATCAGTCCCCAGACAGGGTTCTTATCAGTCCGTAGACAGGGATTTCATCAGTCCGCAGACAGGGTTCTTATCAGTCCGTAGACAGGGATTTCATCAGTCCGTAGATAGGGTTTTATCAGTCCGTAGACAGGGATTTCATCAGTCCGTAGACAGGGATTTATCAGTCCGTAGACAGGGTTTTATCAGTCCGTAGACAGGGATTTCATCAGTCCGTAGACAGGGATTTATCAGTCCGTAGACAGGGTTTACAAGTCCGTAGACAGAGATTTATCAGTCCGTAGATAGAGATTTCATCTTATCAATATCGTCACTCGAATGGCGACGAGCTCGGACATCTGGCTTAGTCTGGGAATACCTCAGCCGGGTGCATAATCTGTGGAGACGATTCTTCTTCTGCTCTGTCTTCTCAGGAGCCTTTATCATCTTCATCTGCCGGTGCTGGCTTCATTTTTATCTCATATTACTTCCGTCAGTAAGCCGACATCTGACTTATCCTGACATATCGTCTGTGACTTCTTGGACGAAGCGGTGGTACAGCTCTTCTTAAAGGGCTGGAAGATCTCATTAGTCGGGTGATTGCTGCTTTATCAGTGCTGCCGTCTGAGTGACATTGGCACCGGGCATCAGCTTTGGCCGACAAGGACTTTAGCCGGGTGAAAGGTTGATAAGCTTCATCATTAGTCTTTCACTGTTGGTCAGATCTTCTTTTCAATTATGCTTTCACCCTTGTTCATTTTCCGGGTGTCAACAAATGCCCCCCACCTGCGGGCGGCGTAAGCGCAGAATAAGCGCCACGGGGGTCGCAGGTGTCTTTTACTATTCGAGGGTATCTTCCTCAATTTGTCTTCAATTCATTTCTCAGGCCTGATCATCTCGCTGTAACAGTATTCTGCACATCGATGTTTCTCATCTTCATATTTTCTGTCATCATTTTCAGCATTTGGGGCTTTTCGGCCTGCAGGACCTCCCGGCGCGAAGCTTCTCGGCGCAGGGGCCTCTCGGCGCAGCCTGGTTGGCCAGGCTCTCGGCATGGACCTTCTCGGCGCGCCCTGGCGCAGGGGGGGTCTCGGCCTGGGATGTTCTCGGCCTGGGGGCCTTCTCGTCGCGGCCTGGCCGCAGAGGGGCCTCGGCCTGGGCCTTCTTGGCCTTGGGGCTTCTCGGCCTGGAAGCCTTCTCGGCGCGGGGTCTTCTCGGCGCGCCTTTTGGCCGCCGGAGGGGCTCTCGGCCTGGAGGTTCTCGGCGCGCGTTTCACCGTGCCGAGACCCCGGTCGCCTGGGCCCCTATTTAGGGCGCCGAAGGCTCGTTTTTTCTTCATTCTTCACCCGCCTTTCTCTTTCTTCAGTTTTTTTCCATTTCCTCTCTTCGGCGTGAGCCGTCTTCGTCCTCTCGGCCGTGGCCGCGAGTCCTTCCGTCCTGGGTGACGTCTTTTGGGGATTCAATCCCTTTGCTTCCGGGATCACCCCCTCTTGGTTGGTGACTCCCTATTCTTTTTGGGCAGATCCCGAATAAGGGGATATGCTGCCGAAATTTTTATAGAATCTCATGTTGCAATCCTTATAAGACTGACTTTTAATCCACCTTTCTTCTTTTGTTTACAGATATAGCAATGGCTTCTGGCTCTGCTGCTGCATCTTCTGGAGCTGCTGGAGCTAGTTCATCGGCCCAGCCAGACATATCTCGGGCCACAGTAAATTGGTTGAACGTGCACAGCTTGGATTATGGATATGATAGAATAGCTTCAGTTGACGAATCATCTGATTCTGAAACTGACACAGTGTCGACGGCCCGGGTATACTCCACGGCGACCGAGACATGCTTCAGGCGGGATAATAATTACCGGCCAGACTTCCCGAAGGATCGCCACTTGATGCCGTTCATCCGGACCTTCACAGTGGGTGGCTTGCGAGATTATCGGATAGCTCGCGTAGTTGAAGCTGCCATCCTTGCCGAGCGGGATAGCATGAAGGAATCAGTGTATCGCAGCAAGGCTATATATCTTCCCGGGGAGAAGCGAGACTGGGATGCAGTCCTTGGAATATCGGAGCTAGAACCGGAGAAGAAGATGCTTACCCGGGCACCGGAATTTACACCTGCTCGGTGGGACAATGCTGGCGGCCGAGTTAATAGGGAGAAGCCCGGCTATGGTATGTTCTTGGCACCTATAAAGTGGGGATATCGCGAAGAGCCCTTCGTGCTAAATTGTTCGGCCATTCAGTTCAAGTACCATTTGTCGGCTGGCTGGTTCGGAGACTGCAAGATCACTGACTCCCATCTATTCCGAGTAGGGGCAGTAGAATTTACTGAATTTGTTCTGACGGAATATGCCCCTCTGCTGATCAGAGCGGGAGTATACCACAGTGTTTTTGCTTCCAGATTCCGATATCCCATCTCCAGAGGGTTATGCTGTGAGATGTTTGAAGTGTTCTGTCCTTTGTTCAACACTTTTTATACAGCAGAGGGTGAGACATCCCTAGACCTCTGGAGTTTATCACGGCTTTCCGGTCTGCCTATTGACGGTGAACCGTATGAAGAAGTCTGCTTGGCGGACTCTGAGAAAGACAGCTCTGATGGAGAAGGCAAGTATTCCCTTGGCTTCTCTTACCGATATCTGATGAAGGTCTATCACTCCATCTGTCTGGCATATAGTAGAGGATCCTCCAAAGGCTATCATCCCCGAGAGAAAGGTAGCAAACTGAGGGTCCGGATAGGGCAGTGGCTCCAGTACTTCTTCGACGGTCCCCTGAAATATGCAGATTTCCCCTCCATGGGTCCTGTTGCGAGCAAGCAGATAAGAGCTCCCCGCTATAAATCGGCACTGCCATCTTCATTGCGCCATGCGGGTAAAGGTGGTCCCAACCCGGCAGGGGTAGATCCCATCACACACTGTGCAGCTTATTTCACATTCTGGCTGTGTACTTTTGCTCTTCCACAAGGGGACGAGACAGTCATTCGGCCAGAGGCCATATATCCAGCTTGTCAGATGGCCTGGGGGATGAAGCTGTCGCTCTGCCCAGTGGCCCTGTGTTTGATCTATAAATCTTTGGGGGACCTGTACAAGCATCGGACTCCCCGTTCTTTGAGGACTGTGGGTCCTTTTCATTTCTTCAATGCCTGGGTCTGCAGTATATTCCCTGAATTAGCTCCGAGAACCTTGCAGGCGGATACAGTGTTACCCAGGATGGTTGAATTTGCCAGCGCTGAGCCTGGTCCCTTTTATGATCAGCTATTTAAAATAAGGGGCCGGCTGATAAGAGTACCAGTGGACGCCCCTGGCAGCATACATTTCTGGAGCTTGGCCGCAGGTTCAGCTCCTTTGATTGATCCTCAAAGAGAATGCAAGCTGGAGGAGATAGAGACATATATCCACCTTGTCTCAGGGGTCAACACTGCTCGGCCGATCCTGGAACCGGAGCTGGTGAGATGGGCCATGGCAATTCGGCCTAGTGTTTTGGTCTACAGAAAGGGTGGCCTGCTTCTGTTGGAGCCATACTATCCGTTCCGATTTGGGCGGAACTTTGGTTATGACCAGCACATCCCTACTTCAGTTGCTCAATTTCCCCTGGATAGCAGGGCCAAGCACGGGTCCACCATTGTCGGTGACGGCCGGTTGTGGTGGGATTTCTATCATCGTCAGGACGACGCAATTTTCAGGGTGCCCACCGTCTCCAACCGTGTTCCCCGGGTAACATCAGAATATATCAAATGGTGGAACATTCGGACCGGCTTTTTCAGGGATGGCAGGGGTGCTTTCTGGGATGTAGCAGAGCGCTCTTTCCTGAAACAGCAGCCTGGGCCGGTGTTTGAAATCCCCGAGGCCCATTTGAGAAAGCTTTATTCGCAGAACCCGAGGGAGGCAGAGAACTATCTGGCCCAGCGTCGAGCTCTGAAGGAAAAGAATTCTGAGCCGCCCGCTCCTGTCTTTGCCGCTATTAATGAAGACAATTTCATGAAGACCCTGAAACATTTGTGCCATATAGGAGATGATCGCTTGGAGGCACAACAGTATCCATTTCCTGTTGAAGAGCCGCTCCCGGTAGTAGCTCATTGGAGGGGTCCAGTTGATAAATTTCATCCGTATAGGACGTTTGTACGCCGGGAAGATAGAACTCAGACATACTATAAGCAAACGTCCTGGCTGTTCATTCTGCTGAATTTGCATGGATTATCTGCAGAAAGCCCGATAGCTGGCATTTTGAACAAGCAGCTATTTATATCATTTCATTATGTCGATGGCTGGGGCATGGACCATCTTGACTTGTTTCGCTGCCTGGATTTTCATGGCCATAATGACCTGGCAGCTTTGGTGGAGAAATGCCAGATATTCGGTGATGTTTGTTGGCTTATCAAGGAGGCTGCTTCCCGCTCCAAAGAAGTGGCTTATCTGTACTGGCCGCTCTCTGTATTTTATGATGGACCAGCAGGTAAAATCTTTTCCTTTCCGACTACAGTGTTTTCTGTTTAGCATCTGAATTTTGCATCTATTGATCCCATCATCTTTCTGCCGTTCTTAACAGACCGGCCCGACATAAAGTGGCAGGGGCTCTACAGGAAGATTATTGCGCAGGTCGAGAAGCCCACTTATTTTGAAGTCCCTGTAGCAGCACCGACTACTACTCCCCTGCCTCCTGGCAAGAAGAGGAAGGCTTCTGCAGTCAAGGCTGCGGTTGGGAAGGCCAGGAAGGCCAAAAAGGCCCATGCTCAACAATCGGCTTCGATAGCGATGGACACCAGGACCCCTCACCCTGACATTCCCTCATTTGATGAGTTCAAAACTCAGAGGGAGGCTGCTCAGGCATCAGTTCAGGGTAACATCAATATTCTGTCATTGCATTCTTCATTCTCTCTTGCTGGATTTCAGAGGAGTGTTTAAATCTGACCACTCCTTTTTGCACAGCTGAAGAGACAGTCATGGCACCTTCTGTGGTGGAGACCAGATTGCCTTCTCCTACGCCGGCTAGTGAGGCGGAGGGTAAGCATGCCTTTTCATCTTTTTATGTTCATTTCAACTATCTTTCATCGTTCCTCTCACAGGCTTTTCTTTATAGTGATGGCCGGGGAGGAGACTGAAATTACAGGAGCGGCTGGCGATATTACTCAGCCGCGGGAGGGTTATAAGACCCAGGTGAAATGGGGCCCCGCTCCCGGAAGGCGCATAGTTACCCGGTGTTCCTCCAAGTAGATGTTAGAATTGACGGCCCCGCCCATGGACAGAGTAGAAATCTCCTCCGGTAGCTCTGCGGCCGCTTCTGAGGTAGGTGGGGAAGAAACAGATTTCAGCGGGAGCGACACGGAGGATGCCTCCAGACCAGAGGCCCCATCCGTGTGTACCGCCATTGTCTTATCATTTACACCCCCCAAGCTGCCGGTGACATTTTCTAGAGAAGAATTACCGGAAGAGTTCGCCGCTTTGGATACCGAGGCAGATATGACTCCCCCTTCTGTGGTCGCATCAGCGGAGCTTTCTTCTTCCCTGCAACCTTTTGAGGATATTGGCATCACTTTAAAAGTGAGTCTTTTTCCCTTTATGGTTTCATTTTCTCCATCTTTATCTGCTGTTTGACGCTGCATTGATTCGTTCACAGGAATCCCCTGTTGCCCTCCCGGCTACGAGTGCAGCTGTTGAAGCCACTTTATCTGGCACCTTGGCTATTGTTCCTGCTTCGGTAGCCGTTCTTGAGATAATTCGCCCTGTGCCGGTGAGGGTGCAGTCCTCCATAGACTTAGCATCATTGGACCTGCGGAATGCAGGGGAAGGTCCGGCTCTCATCAAGGCTTTGGATTTTAGAGCCGAAATGGACCCCGCCAGGGGTTCTGCCTTTATACCAGCTGCAGTGATGACCATCGCTCCAGAAGCAACAGTTCCCACAGTATCTGTCATGGAGAGCGAGCCTTTGCCTCTTCAGATCGTGGTCCCCGCAGACTTGACATTGCAGGGGCTGGGCACCGAAATGGAAGAAGGAGAGGTATCTGCTGCAGGACTGGGAGTATCGCCTACAACGGCCACGGAATCTGCTTCCGTATTTTTAGAATCTGAGGAGGAGATGCCTGAAGTTGCATCCGAGAGTATTCCGATGGCCGCCTTCGAGGAGATGGAGGTGGAAGATCTCCCGGCCACCTCAGAGGTTATGGGCAGAGCTCAGTTGGTGGCTTCGGCAGACCTGCTGTCTTCTTCTTCGCAGCCAGATATCACCCTATGGGCGGATATAGACAGTGAAGTAACTTTTGAAGTAGCTCCTCTTCCTTCGCCTGGCTTCACTTCCTCTGAAAGTTTTGTCTGGCAACATCTGGGCATGCTGCGTCAACTGGTGGAGTCCCAACCTGGACTAACTTATTCACAGTTGAAGGAGATAGTCAGGCGCTACACCGCCGGCTTACAGGCGATGGGATGTCCCACAGAAATATGGGCCCAGCGGGTTCTTTTGCTGTTAAAATTTGTTCATCGCCGGGATTTCTTGACACACATCATGTCGGACAGATTGGCAGCCTTGAAGTTGCAAAGAACGGAGTGCAAGTCCGAGCTGGCAAATATGAACTCTATCCTTCAGGAGCGACAGCGTCAAATGCAGTCTTTGGCGGAGCGGGAGCATTTCGTGCGCGACCGGATAACTATCCTGGAAGCTGAACTGTCTGATCTCTGAGCTGAGCTGCCGCAGCTAACAACTTCTCGACCGCAACTCGAGGAAGAAGCAGCTTTATTAGAGGGGCAGGTGGCATCCTTTCGAGACCAGTCTGTTCGACTGCAAGAAGAGGAGGCTCGGCTTCATGAACTAGGAGCCGCCCCTTCTGTGGGTCTTCTGGCATTCGAGGATATCTTCCGGCAGCCATGAATCATTTTATTTTTCTTTTCTTCTTCTCTCTTTTTTTTTTGGTGCTCTTTTGTGATACAATGTCCCCTCGGGGCCCTTCATGTACTCACTTCTTAATGAAAGGAAGAATTCTGCTTTATGTGTATCCGCCTTATTTTCCATGTGGTTTTATCACTTCAGGGAAGTGGGGTAGTGGTTTTAGCAAACCCTCATGCGAATGGCTCGTATCTGGCAGGAGAGCGTCCACCCCTTCAGAGAAAGGATGGGGAACTCGCTCCACCGCGTGACGGCATCCGAAGAGGTGCTTAAACCGGATTCTGTTGGTAGCGGCAAACGTCCCTCTTGGCAATATGTGCTGTGAGGGAGACAATTTGCAGGAATGTGAAAGAAAGGGCCTTATCAGAATAGACGAAAAGTCTAGACTGGGTAGAGGTTATAGCAGGTGGGACGATTACAGGATATGTGATTTTCATCAAGACAGACGTAAGGTCTGAACTGAATAGGGTTTTATCATTGATCGGGCGAAATGCCAGTCGATCAACAGCTGGTTTCATCATCGATATTGGGTTTATATCGATGCAAGAAGAGTTCATAAATTCCCTCAGAATAGACGAAAGGTCTAAACTGAGTAGGGTTTTATCATTGATCGGGCGAGGTGCCAATCGATCAACAGTTGATATCATCATCAATATTGGATTTATATCGGTGCAAGGAGAGTTCATAAGTTTCCTCAGAATAGACGAAAGGTCTAAACAGAGTAGGGTTTTATCATTGATCGGGCGAGGTGCCAATCGATCAACGGCTGGTTTCATCATCGATATTGGATTTATACCGATGCAAAAAGGATTTATAAGTTTCCTCAGAATAGACGAAAGGTCTAAGCTGAGTAGGGTTTTATCATTGATCGGGCGAGGTGCCAATCGATCAATGGTTGGTTTCATCATCGATATTGGATTTATATCGATGCAAGAAGGATTTATAAGTTTCCTCAGAATAGATGAAAGGTCTAAGCTGAGTAGGGTTTTATCATTGATCGGGCGAGGTGCCAATCGATCAACGGTTGGTTTCATCATCGATATTGGGTTTATATCGATGCAAGAAGGATTTATAAGTTTCCTCAGAATAGACGAAAGGTCTAAGCTGAGTAGGGTTTTATCATTGATCGGTTTCGTCTAAGCTGAGTAGGGTTTTATCATTGATCGGGCGAGGTGCCAATCGATCAACGGTTGGTTTCATCATCGATATTGGGTTTATATCGATGCAAGAAGGATTTATAAGTTTCCTCAGAATAGACGAAAGTTCTAAGCTGAGTAGGGTTTTATCATTGATCGGGTGAGGTGCCAATCGATCAACGGTTGGTTTCATCATCGATATTGGGTTTATATCGATGCAAGAAGGATTTATAAGTTTCCTCAGAATAGACGAAAGGTCTAAACTGAGTAGGGTCTTATCATAGGTGGGACTCTGCCAAGAATGTATAGGTTTCATCAGAACAGTGATGGATTTCATTGTTTGTGGGACATGCGAATGGGGCATGTGGATTTCACCAGGGCAAACGTAAGGTCTGTCCCAGAAAAGGCTTTATCATCGGTGGGGCATGGAGCCATATGACCGACGGAAGGTTTTACCAATGAAGGCAGATGAAGGTATCGTGCCGGTTGGCACGAAACTTTTTGAATTACCATATTACTGACCCAAGTGCCCTTTCGGGTTTTCACCAGAGCCAGCCCCCTCTTGATTTTGCCCACGCGTCCTTTCGGATTTTCACGTGGCGGGATACCCGATTTTACCTGCAGTGCCCTTTCGAGTTTTCACCACAGCTGGGTTTTAGCCATTTTTTGCCCTCGTTCAGAATGCCTGAACAAGACTGGCGGGGTATCTCTATTTTTAACCCCATTTTATTTCTTCTTTTCTTCTCCCTTTTCTTTTTATTGAAACTTTGATTCTATAACTGATAGGCGCAGCTTGTGCATATATCATCATTGATGTGGGTGCTAACATCAATGCAAGGGTTTCATAGGTCTCATCAGGATAGACGTAAGGTCTAAACTGGACGGGTTTCATCGCTGATTGGGCAAAGCGCCAATCAATCAGCAACGGGTTTCATCATTGGTATTGGGTTTATACCAATGCAAGGATTTTTATAGGTTTCATCAGGATAGACGTAAGGTCTAAACTGGACGGGTTTCATCGCTGATTGGGCAAGGGGGGTCTCGGCCAGGGCATTTAGTGGACAAAGGGGCTTCTCGGCACGGTTCTTGAGCTGGCCAAAGGGGGTCTCGGCCTGGGCAATTGGTTGGCCAAGGGGGGTCTCGGCCTGGGGTCTTCTCGGCGGGCTCCTGGGCGCGCCGGAAAGGGGGGCGCCGAGAGGACCCCAGGCCGAGACCCCCCTTGGCCAACCAATTGCCCAGGCCGAGACCCCCCTTGGCCAGCCCAAGGACCAGGCCGAGAAGCCCCTCTCCATCCACCAAATACCAGGCCGAGAACCCCCTTTGGCCAATCCAAGGACCAGGCCGAGAGCCTCCTTTTGTCCATTAAATGTCCAGGCCGAGAGCTCCTTCTTGCCAATCAAGATCACGCCGAGATCCCTCCTTCAGTCAGATGAAACCCACTCCGAGGCCCATCTCTGCACCGTTCTTCTTCAAACTTCTTAATCGCCCCTACATCTGTTTAAGGGGATACTCACAGACCATCACTTGTGTCTTGATGAGATATAACAATGGGGAAGACCTCCCCTACAGCTCTCGTCCCGAATCTGGATTTCACCGATGCCTTATGAACCCAAAGAACCATGTCATTACATGTGTTCTGATGGGTTCCAAGGGAATATTGATCAATAATATGAAGGCAAGATACGTCCCTGGGCCTGGTGCCCATCTTTGTTCGGTCGTTGTCCCGGCTTTCCGTGGATGATGACCTATCCTTCCTTGGCATAATCCAGGTTGAGGGAACATGCTGCCGAAATTTACATATACCCCACCAATCGAGTGTGGTACTCTCTTCTAACCCGCTGGCCCACGGAGTTATGCCCTTGCGTGATCTCCGATGGCCCTCCGAAGGGGGATATTAATAAGACACCGCACTCGTACCGGGTGTGTTACATCAGGCCGGTCCCCATCCAGATTCCGGGTTATGTCTATATATACCCGATCTTCTGCGGAGCCTACCCTGCCGCTGCATGGGTGGTTTCCAATTCCCCACTTGGCATCATCCAAGATGGTGGGAATATGCCGGCGGGTCTCTCCCGTAATTAATAAACCCCTGCTCTGTTCAAATACGTTTAACGTCTTGCAAGCAGATGAACTTTATCTCCTTTGAGCATACGGCTTTACCGCTGTCTTCCTCCTACCTCTAGCGTTTAATCAAGGGTTGTCTTCCTTAGGGAGGACGTAATTAACGTCATAGCGTTCAGGGTATGACGGACTTCTAGTCCAGACACGATCACTCACAATCGACTGACCAAGTCAGATCGAGCGCACAATAAGAATCGTCACAATGGTGACTGGCACGCCAATAAATCCTATAAAACAAATAAAATAAATAAACAAATAAACTAGAAAGAATAAAATGTGTCCGAACAAGTCTGGCACGCCCGGTGGGACTTAGTCTCCCTTCATCTTTACGCTAAGGTAGGAGGCCCAGCGGGCCCCCCTCAAATTTCTGATTCCGTGTGTTTCCTTGTTTCCAGGAAACTACGATGACAACACAAATCGCGTCTGTATGCTTCGACAAGCAACCGGTGGACATGCACGCCCAGGAGGGGTACCTGGCGGTACCACTGGCGTTCGGTTCGTTTTCCCCAGCTGTCGGGCTGCCCAACTGCTTGGGCGTTGTCTACACCGACCTTCTACAGGTCGATAACGAGGAGCAAGGCGTTGCTGCAAACGCCCCAGTGGAGGCCGCTGATCGCAAGGATGGCTTACCAAAGAAGACGGCCCCCACGGCCGTCGCCTGCTACGTCCATCATGTCCAGAAAAGGGACATGGTCCCCACTGCTGCCCAGAAGGGGAAGAAAACCAACCGGAGGAACCGGTCTACTGCTGTTGATCGTCGCCTTTCCAATTTCGGAAAGACGATAATGATGGGTGCTATTAGGGCGAATCTCGACGGTCGCCCCAGGGGAGTCCGGCCAGACAGAATCGTCCCGACCATCCCAACTGACAACAAGTTCCAGGTTTTGGCCTCTAGGAGGGCCAACTGGGAAGCTACTGAAAGGAAGTCGCTGGCGCCCAAGCCAGCAAAATACAAACAGGTCTGGCGACCGAAGAAGATCCAAAGCTGGGCCCCAGCTGAAGACAGAGAGAACCTCACTAATATCACTGCTGCCCGCCTCAGAGCAGGGGGCAGAAGGGAAATGAAGAGAGATGAAAGCAATGCTGCTGCCAACCGCTGCCAAGTTGGCAATATAAGAAGAAGTGAACCAGTCACTATGCTTACTGCAAGAAGATCAGGAGCCTATGCCAGACAGGCTGATATCTTCAAATATCCCAGGGCCGAACATCTGAATGCTCGGGTGACAAGACTAGCCCGGCAGCAAAAGGGCCAGGACAGACTGATGCTCCGACCTGAGCCGAAAAGGCGCGACCCAGAGGAGACTAAGCAAGTAGTCCAATATTACTTCCACTACCTAGGGAGCTCTGCCCTAGGCCAGCAAAGACTATCCCGTGCCTTGGGCATCAGGGATGATGAAGAAGGAGAAACCTTCCAAGAAATGATGATCGAAGCCTCTTCCTCCGATTCAAATGACTATGAAGAAGGCCCCAGGGTCGGATATAATGAAGAAGACCTATACGAGGAAGAAGCCAAAGAAAGAATATCGGTCTTTGACCGGCTCAGATATCCTAGTCAAATAAAAAGAAAGGTCTACAGGCGGAAAGGAAAGATGCGAATCTTCGCCTGCAATATGGCTGGACTGGCCAGGGGGCAGGATATACTACCAACTCAGCCAGAGGAATTGCTCAGGCTGGCAACTAGACCTGGTCCTGTCACAAGAAGAGGCCAGGCAGCAAAAGATAAAATCAAAATTGATGATGAAGCCCGCAGGGTTACCACTATGACAGTTAATGTGGTAACAGCGGAAGATGGAGATAACCCCTTCGTTGATGATGCTGAAGGGACTTCTGAAGATATACAAATTCCATCAACCATGGATCCCATGATCCAGATGATGTTCAGAAGATACCAACAGGAGATCAATGCTCTCCGAAGACAGCTCAATGAGAGACAGGAAGCTACACCAGTCTCGAAGCAAGCTGAACCTGCAGGGCAGACATCCAGCTCCACAGAAACAACTATCCTGGCTAATCCTCTCTTAGCTGATAAGGGCAAAGCACCAAGTCAACATGTTCCACAGCAAACAATAGCTCAGCCCTCTGTGTCTCAGACGCAGCCTACCGCGCCCATCTTGCGCGCCACTGTGATGACAACTCCTCACAGCCAGCAACAAGCCCACTTCTTTCCAGAAGATATAGATCCAGCTGTAGCCCACAAGCAGATGATTGAAAGAATTGTGGAAATGAAGCTGTCAGAAAAGACTGGAGATGATACTAGTGCCTATGATGTGTATAAGGTACCGTATCCTCCCCAGTATGCTGCCAAAAGGCTGCCTCCAGGCGTCAGCAAGCCGCCAAAGTTTGAGAAATTCAATGGCCAGGGCTCCCCCAGAGAGCATATAGCCTACTATACTACCATCATGGGCGACCTAGCAGTCGATGAAGCCTATCTGCTCAAGTTCTTTGGCTCGTCCCTCACTGGGTTGGCCTTTGAATGGTATTCAAGTTTGTCAGCAGGATCAGTGGTTGATTGGCCCGATATGCAGAGAAAATTCCGCGACAGGTTTCATGTCACGGAGAGGGAAATCACAATAGCAGAACTGTATGCTACTAGGCAGAAACAGGATGAAACTGCACTGGAGTACATCAAAAGATGGAGAAATCTAGCCATGAGATGCAGAAGACCTCCTCATCAGGAGGATGCAGTGCAGATATGCAAGCAGAACCTCAGGAGGGAAGTACTAGAAAAAATGATCGGTGCAGATGTCAAAACATTTGACCGACTGAACAATATAGTGGCGGAGGTCGAGGCGTTCTTGTCCAAACGTCCGACCGTCAATGTTCCCGCCATGCCAAAAGGTAAATCCAATGATCGGCGGCCGTCACACTCTGAGGCCAACACCGTCGATTTTAGAACCTTTGAGAAACAAAAAGGGAAGAAAGGGGCAGATGAAGCTCCCCCGATGGCAGATACAGCAGAAAGAAGAGACAAAGTCTCTCTGAGGGATAGGATGAGAAGGGCTTACTCTTTTCCCAAGGATAAGACTGCAGCATTGTTTAACTGGGCATATAAGTTCAATAAGGTAACATTGCCTGAACCGAAGAAGCCCGAAGATGCAGAAAAGAAAGATGATCCGATGTTCTGTCCATTTCACCGGGTGTTGGGGCACCCAATTGAGGACTGTTATGTCTTCAAAGATATCATGGAAGGAATGGTCAAGAAGGGTGAACTGCAGCTGGGAGATTACCAGGTGAAGCCTCCTCGGCCACATGAGCTTCCGCCCTGGAGGGTGGCCGCTAATATGATCTCAATCTATCAACAGCTGCCTAAGGAAGCCATTGAAGAATGCACCAGGCACACCTATGAAGCCTGCCTCCTCACCCCATTGAGAGATCAGGAAGGATGGCAGACGGTACCCACAAAAAGTAGAAAGAAGACTCCCGCAGCTAAAACCAACGGAGCAGTTATCCGGGGTGTCACCCCAAGGCCTGAGTCGCCTCCAATAAAGCCAATATGGCCTGCAGTTGAGACCGGACCAGTCATCCGGATCCATACTCGCAACCGGAGGAGACAAACTCCCCTCCCTACACATAAAGAAGAAAGTCCTGCAACCAGGCGTCTGCAGCAATATATTAATAAGCTTGATGAGTATGAGCAGAAAAAGCCGAAACACCTGTTAGTGAAAGACTGTATACTCTGGGAGCAGCTCGAAGAATTGAAAATTGAAGAGCAGCCGGAAGCAGAACAAAGAAAAGATAAGACTGAGTCCTTCTGGGGGCAGGAACTAGCAAAGCCAACTTCCCAGAAAAAAAAGAGACGGCCTAAGGCCAAAAAGGGAAAGAAGGTCACGACAGTATAATGCAATACTCTGTCGGTATTCTTTTCCCTGCCCGGGGAGGATGATGAACAAGAAGCATCAGATGTCCCGCTAGAAGCCAATCATGCTGAGGCCTCTACCTCAGCCCATGCAACACGTTCTGGGAGAAAATGGGGGCGTCTGCCACCAGCTAACCATAAAATTATGTTTAGAGGGGAGCAACCCTATCAAATCCCAAAACCAGAGGTGCGCGGTGTCTAGGTTCCTCCCCCTGCCAGCCTGTACCAAGGAAAAGATAAAGCAGAAGGAGCCCCTTCATTCCTAGAGTTCCTGTCCAGCTTAGAAAACGAGCAACTGGCTCACACTGCTCCAGCTAAAAGCAATAAGTGCCAGCAGACAGCAGCCGGAAAGCAGAAACAGCATGAAGAAAATGAAGAAATTAGCCCTCTAGCAAAACCAAGGGCAGTCATTACAGAAGAAGCCCTCCGGGAGACCGATGAAGAAAATGAAACTGGGACTGGGTAGCAAAGGCCACAGGCACCACACGAACCTCCAAGACCCCGGTGGGCAGAGGAGATGAGGCTGTCTAATGTTCGGGTTGGCAGTCGAATCATGAAAATGTTGAAGAAGCTCCCCACCAGATTCTCCATCTGGGAGATACTCTCTCTGAGTGAAGAGGCCCGCCAAGCAATTGTGGATGCCCTGCAGTCGCCGGCACAATATGAAGCACTCTTGGCAGAAGTGAATGCTGGACCATCAGTCACATTCACAGAAGATGATATGCTGATCCCAAATGCCAGTCACAACAGACCGTTGTATATGAGGGGCTCCTTGAACTGCCAGTCGCTGAGCAGGATACTGATAGATCCCGGGGCTGCTGTAAATATTCTCCCATATCGCATCTATCAGAAATACTACTTTGATCTGCAGCTTACCAAGGTCAGAGACATGAAGATTGCTGGGTTCAACCAGAAATGTGAAACACCTCTCGGGGTGGCTGATTTCAACCTCACATTGGGCGACCTCACTACCGTGGTACGATTCTATGTGATCGACTCCAACACCACGTATAAGGCCCTGTTGGGGAGACCGTGGCTACATGAATATCAGATCGTGCCATCCACGCTACACCAATGCATAAAATACTGCCATGAAGGAAAGGAAGAAAGGGTGTTTGCAGACCTACATCCCTTTGAAGTGTTCGAATGCCATATGCTCGATGCCTCCTACTACACCGAGGTGTCACAAAAAGATGAAAAGAAAGAGGCTGTGATCAGCCAGAAGAAGCCGGCGACGAAGGCAAAAGCTTGGTCTCCACCGCCACCCAGGGGTTATGTTGAAAAGCATGAAGTAGCTCACATCTCTTATGCTGATGATTTTGCTCGGATCACCCCTCCTAGCATCCATCCAGATAGCACTGATCAAGAAATCAAAGAAAGGTGCATACAGGTGAAGGTCCCACGAGGTTTAATCAAACCCGTCGCCAGCCTAGAATACCAGACAGTGCTGCCACTGAAGACTATGGAAATCCCTCGCTTCTGCGAGCCACCTACCATATTCTACACCGGGGAGGCAGTCGAAGAAGATGATCAAGACTGCATGGTCCCTGAAGAAGCCGCAAACCAGATGGTGCCGATTACAGGCTTGGAGTATACTACCCAGCGGGTTTCGCAGATGTTCTCCAAGATGCAAATGCCATCACTACAATCTGCAGCCCAGAAGAAAGCATTCAGGGAGCTATGGGATCCGCCTCGAGATAATAAGGAACTGAGGAAGATCACACAGCATCCGGGATTGGGTTATACCCTCCAAGAATATTATGAAGCCGAGGTGGATGTCATCTCTACCTTCTACTAGCATGGAGACTCCCCTGGGTTAGGATATGATCAATATCCCTTTGAGGATGAAGAGATTATGTATCAAACCATAACAGACAATGAAGCCAAAGATGACCAGCCAGAAGCAGGGATGTCTGATAAAACTGAGAGGGGTCGGTGCTGGAAGGACCCGTCCTGCAAGTAGGATCTATTCCAGGCCGAAGCACAATTTGATACGGAAACCCCGGATGAAGACCAGATGGCCAAAGAACTGAGAGAATGCCTGGAATTTGAGCGCATTTTGGAAGAAGTCCGGGCTCTACAGAAAGATGACCTGTCAGGGGAGCCTGCAACAGAAAGATCCCTAAGAGCGGAAGATTCCACTTTTGAATTCTCTTCTGAACCAGTCTCGTCCTCGGGGCAGACTGAACAGAATCCGATGGTATCGGCCTTATATGATAAGCCGACATCCGCTGATGAGCAGGATGATGATACAGAAGAACATGAAACTGAAGAGAATTATATCCCGGGAGGCTTTATTGATTTGCAAGAAGCCCCACCCGAAGTCGAGGACGGAGGCCAGGCCACCATCGATGAGCTGATAGAAGTGAATCTGGGGTCAGCGGATGAGCCAAGGCCGACATTCCTCAGTGCACTGCTAGAACCAGCTGCCAGAGAACAGTACATACAGTTTCTGAAAGAGTTCCGAGACTGCTTTGCATGGACATATGATGAGATGCCGGGACTGCGCTCTGATGTGGCACAGCACCGATTGGCGATAAACCCGGGGCAAGCCCTGTAAAGCAGCCTTCAAGGAGAATGCGTCCCGAACTGATAAATCAGATCAACAAAGAAGTCGACAAGCTGATTGACGTAGGCTTTGTTGAGGAAAACCAGTATACTACATGGCTGGCCAATATAGTGCCCGTGAAGAAGAAAAATGGGCAGATCAGAATATGTGTAGATTTCAGGGACCTGAATAAGGCTTGTCCAAAAGATGATTTCCCAGTGTCAATTACTGAAGTAATGATCGATGCAACCACTGGCCATGAAGCCCTGTCATTCATGGATGGGTCATCCGGATATAACCAGATCTGGATTGCTGAAGAAGACAGAGTGCACACTGCATTCCGCACCCCGAAGGGGATATTCCACTATAAAAGGATGCCGTTCGGCCTCAAGAATGCCGGCACTACTTATCAAAGAGCTATGACAAAGATCTTTGATGATTTGCTCTTCAAAAAGGTAGAGTG
Organism: Amorphophallus konjac; assembly: GCA_022559845.1. Taxonomy (NCBI): domain Eukaryota; kingdom Viridiplantae; phylum Streptophyta; class Magnoliopsida; order Alismatales; family Araceae; genus Amorphophallus; species Amorphophallus konjac. The sequence goes on from CM040123.1 coordinate 383,823,751, forward strand.
CTATATTGATGACGTGGTGGTGAAAACCAGCAGAAAAGAAGACCATTTGCAGGATCTGAGAGTAGTGTTCCAGAGGCTGCGCAAATATGAGCTCAAAATGAACCCTATGAAATGTGCCTTCGGCGTGTCCAGTGGAAAATTCCTTGGGTTCATTGTCCGTCATAGGGGCATTGAGATTGACCCATCCAAGATTAAAGCTATCCAGGAGCTCCCTCCACCAAGGAATCTTCACGAGCTGAGATCTCTACAAGGGCGTTTGGCCTACATCCGACGATTCATATCAAATCTGTCGGGGAAATGCCACCCTTTTCACAAGCTCATGATGAAAGATGTGCCGTTCCTCTGGGACGATGGCTGTCAGGAGCCTTTGAGAAGCTGAAAGAATATCTCAAAACCCCTCAGTGTTGGGGGCACCTATTAAGGGCAAACCCCTGATACTGTACATTGCAGCCACACACTGTTCCCTGGGGGCAATGCTAGCACAGATAAATGAAGAAGGCAAAGAGCAGGCTCTATACTACCTGAGTAGGAGGCTGATCAGAACTGAAGAAAGTTACACCTATATAGAGAAGACATGCTTGGCACTAGTCTTTGCCGTTAAAAAGCTCCGGCACTATATGCTGTCACATGAAATCAGATTGATATCTGCAGCAGATCCACTCAAATACATACTGACTCAACCAGTACTGAAAGGCCGGTTGGGCAAATGGGCAGTAATTCTGATGGAATTCGATATCACGTATGTACCCCAGAGGGCAGTAAAAGGACAGGCTGTGGCCGATTTCTTCGCAGAACATCCTGTGCCAGAGAATGATATGTTGGGGACTGAGTTACCCGATGATGAGACACTAGAAGCCTGCCAAGCTCAGTCAACTATGTGGCAGCTATTCTTTGACGGAGCATCTAGAACAGAGACGAACTCCGATGGAAAAACCAGAATACGGGCCGGAGCCGGTATTGTGCTGAAATCGCCAGAGGGGGAGGTTGTGTATACTTCTTGTTCTATAAACAAGCCCTGCACTAATAATGAAGCCGAGTATGAAGCTCTGATAATCGGACTGCATATAAGCCTCAACATGGGTATCCAGATGCTTCAGGTATTCGGGGATTCGATGTTGATAATAAAACAAATCCAAGGGGAGTTCGAAGTGCGGAAGCCGGAGTTGAACCCCTACCACCAAAAAGCTGTGCGCCTCATGGCGAAATTCTATCATATTGAGCTCAAGCATGTGGGCCGTGCACATAATGCCCAAGCTGATGCATTGGCAAAGCTAGCCAGCTCAATAGCAGTCCCACCAGATGAGACACTGAACATTGTTGTTATAAATCGGCGGCAAGTCCCCAGCATGCTAGAAAGCTGCCCCGAAGAAAATGAAGTCGCCACGATCAGTACAGAACAGGCGTCTGATTGGAGACAACACCTGCTACAGTGGTTTTTACATCAACAGCTGCCGCAGAAAAGAGAAGAAAAGATGAAACTCTTGCGAATCAAAGATTCTTATGAATTCAGGAATGGGACTCTGTTCCGAATAATGGCAGATGCACGCAAGAAGATTCTGCTCCGCTGCCTGTCCACTAAGGAAGCTTGGCAAGCGATGAAAGAAGTACATGCTGGGACAGCAGGTGCCCACCAGGCTGGCCCCAAGATGAAGATAGAAATCAAGAAGCAGGGCTACTATTGGCCCACTATGTTTGAAGACTGCTGCACATTTGCAAAGTCATGCCAGAAGTGTCAGGAGCATGTTGTTGTGCCTAGAAGGCCACCTACGATTCTGCACCCTACAGTCCCTAGCTGGCCGTTTGCACAATGGGGAACTGATGTAGTCGGTCCACTACCGACTTCCTCGGCCGGGCATAAGTATATACTGGCCATAACAGATTACTTCTCCCGATGGGCGAAGCTATAGCACTACGGGAAGTGACCGGTGAGCTGGTCGCCAGATTCATCAAGCAAAACATCATCTTCCGGTTTGGGATCCCCAGCCGAATAATATCTGACAATGGGAGTCATTTCAGAAATCAGAAAGTCTATCGGCTTGCCAAGAAATATAAGATCGAATGGAGGACTTCCACTCCTTACAATCCACAGGCAAATGGATTGGCAGAAGCTTTCAATAAGACTTTGTGCACCCTGCTGGCAAAGTCGTCAGTGCCAATAAGAAGGATTGGGAAGAAAAGATGTATGAAGCTCTGTGGGCGTATCGCACCGTCTTCAAAACACCTACAGGGTGCTCACCATACTCCTTGGTATACGGCTCAGAGGCAGTAGTCCCACTAGAGCTGGAAGTCCCATCACTCAGAGTGGCAGTCCAATACGACCTAGCCCATGGCGAACAAACCAATGCAGAAAGAAGATTAGAAGAATTGGCTGAATTGGAAGGGAAGCGCCTCCAAGCTCAGAAGAATATCCAGATGTATCAGGCCCGCATGGCCACCGCATTCAACAAACTCGTAAAAGGGCGAGAATTCAAGAAAGGTGACCTTGTCATGGTCAAGAAAAAAGAAGTCATGGCGTCCAACCCGAAGGGAAAGCTAAATCCCAATTGGGAAGGTCCATATGTGATACAAAGGGTCTACGAAGGAGGGGCCTACATAGTTGTTAATCATCGAGGGAGATCCAATTCTCACCACTCAACGGTAAACACCTGAAGCTGTATCATGCTGCACAGCTGATATTCCCCGAGTAATCGGGCAAGAGATACCCTTTTCTTGGCCTAGCGGCACTTCACCACTAGCCGAACTACCTTCCTTGGTCTAGTGGCACTCCGCCCTAGCCGAGATATCCTTTCTTGGCCTAGTGGCACCCCGCCCTAGTCAAGATACCTCTGCCTTGCCTAGTGGCACCCCGCCCTAGTCAAGATACCTCTGCCTTGGACTAACGGCACTCCGTCCTAGCGAACTACCCTTCCTTGGTCTAGTGGCACTCCGCCCTAGCCGAGATATCCTTTCCTTGGTCTAGCGGCACCCCGCCCTAGTCAAGATACACTCTTCCTTGGCTAGTGGCCACTCCGCCCTAGCCGAACTACCCTTCCTTGGTCTTGTGGCACTCCGCCCTATCCGAGATACCCTTTCCTTGGTATAGTGACACTCCGTCCTAACCAGGCTACCACTCATCGTGATCCTGTGCGTCTGAGTGACATTGGCACCGGGCATCAGCTTTGGCCGACAAGGGCTTTAGCCGGGTGAAAGGTTGATAAGCTTCATCATTAGTCTTTCACTGTTGGTCAGATCTTCTTTTCAATTATGCTTCCACCCTTGTTCATTTTCCGGGTGTCAACAAATGCTGCAGGCAGCGTAAGCGCAGAATAAGCGTAGGCGGGGGTTGCAGGTGTCTTTTACTATTCGAGGGTATCTTCCTCAATTTGTCTTCAATTCAGTTCTCAGAGCTGATCATCTCACTGTAACAGTATTCTGCACATCGATGTTTCTTCTCTTCATATTTTCTGTCATTATTTTCAGCATTTGAGGCTTTTCGGCCTGTAGGACCTCCGGCGCGAAGCTTCTCGGCGCAGGGGTCTCTCGGCGCAGCCTGGTTGGCCAGGCTCTCGGCCTGGACCTTCTCGGCGCGCCCTGGCGTAGGGGGTCTCGGCCTGGGGTCTTCTCGGCCTGGGGGCCTTCTCGGCGCGCCCTGGCCGCAGAGGGGCCTCGGCCTGGAGGCTTCTCGGCCTGAGGGCTTCTCGGCGCGCCCTGGCCGCAGGGTGGCCTCGGCCTGGGGGCTTCTCGGCGCGCCTTCTGGCCGCCGGGGGCTCTCGGCCTAGAGGTTCTCGGTGCGCGTTTTACCGCGCCGAGAGCCTCGTCGCCTGGGCCCCTATTTAGGGCGCCGACGGCCCGTTCTTCTTCATTCTTCACCGTTCTTTCTCTTTCTTCAGTTTGTTTCATTTCCTCTCTTCGGCGCGAGCCGTCTTCGTCCTCTCGGCCGTGGCCGCGGGTCCTTCCGTCCTGGGTGACGTCTTTTAGGGATTCAATCCCTTTGCTTCCGGGATCACCCCCTCTTGGTTGGTGACTCCCTATTCTTTTTGGGCAGATCCCGAATAAGGGGAGATGCTGCCGAAATTTTTATAGAATCTCATGCTGCAATCCTTATAAGACTGACTTTTAATCCACATTTCTTCTTTTATTTACAGATATAGCAATGGCTTCTGGCTCTGCTGCTGCGTCTTCCGGAGCTGTTGGAGCTAGTTCATCGGCCCAACCAGACATATCTCGGGCCACAGTGAATTGGTTGAACGTGCACAGCCTGGATTATGGATATGATAGAATAGCTTCAGTTGACGAATCATCTGATTCTGAAACTGACACAGTGTCGACGGCCCGGGTATACTCCACGGCGACCGAGACATGCTTCAGGCGGGATAATAACTACCGGCCATACTTCCCGAAGGATCGCCACTTGATGCCGTTCATCCGGACCTTCACAGTGGGTGGCTTGCGAGATTATCGGATAGCTCGCGTAGTTGAAGCTGCCATCCTTGCCGAGCGGGATAGCCTGAAGGAATCAGTGTATCGCAGCAAGGCTATATATCTTCCCGGGGAGAAGCGGGACTGGGACGCAGTCCTTGGAATATCGGAGCTAGAACCGGAGAAAAAGATGCTGACCCGGGCATCGGAATTTACACCTGCTCGGTGGGACAATGCTGGCGGCCGAGTTCATAGGGAGAAGCCCGGCTATGGTATGTTCCTGGCACCTATAAAGTGGGGATATCGCGAAGAGCCCTTCGTGCTAAATTGTTCGGCTATTCAGTTCAAGTACCATTTGTCGGCTGGTTGGTTTGGAGACTGCAAGATCACTGACTCCCATCTATTCTGAGTAGGGGCAGTAGAATTTACTGAGTTTGTTCTGACGGAATATGCCCCTCTGCTGATCAGAGCGAGAGTATACCACAGTGTTTTCGCTTCCAGATTCCGATATCCCATCTCCAGGGGGTTATGCTGTGGGATGTTTGAAGTGTTCTGTCCTTTGTTCAACACTTTTTATACAGCAGAGGGTGAGACATCCCTAGACCTCTGGAGTTTATCACGGCTTTCCGGTCTGCCTATTGACGGTGAACCGTATGAAGAAGTCTGCTTGGCGGACTCCGAGAAAGACAGCTCTGATGGAGAAGGCAAGTATTCCCTTGGCTTCTCTTACCGATATCTGATGAAGGTCTATCGCTCCATCTGTCTGGCATATACTAGAGGATCCTCCAAAGGCTATCATCCCCGAGAGAAAGGTAGCAAACTGAGGGTCCGGATCGGGCAGTGGCTCCAGTACTTCTTCGACGGTCCCCTGAAATATGCAGATTTCCCCTCCATGGGTCCTGTTGCGAGCAAGCAGATAAGAGCTCCCCGCTATAAATCGGCACTGCCATCTTCATTGCGCCATGCGGGCAAAGGTGGTCCCAACCCGGCAGGGGTAGATCCCATCACACACTGTGCAGCTTATCTCACATTCTGGCTGTGTACTTTTGCTCTTCCACAAGGGGACGAGACAGTCATTCGGCCAGAGGACATATATCCAGCTTGTCAGATGGCCTGGGGGATGAAGCTGTCGCTCTGCCCAGTGGCCCTGTGTTTGATCTATAAATCTTTGGGGGACTGTTCGGACACATTTTATTCTTTCTGGTTTATTTGTTTATTTATTTTATTTGTTTTATAGGATTTATTGGCGTGCCAGTCACCATGGTGACGATTCTTATTGTGCGCTCGATCTGACTTGGTCAGTCGATTGTGAGTGATCGTGTCTGGACTAGGAGTCCGTCATACCCTAACGCTATGACGTTAATTACGTCCTCCCTAAGGAAGACAACCCTTGATTAAACGCTAGAGGTAGGAGGAAGACAGCGGTAAAGCCGTATGCTCAAAGGAGACAAAGTTCATCTGCTTGCAAGACGTTAAACGTATTTGAACAGAGCAGGGGTTTATTAATTACGGGAGAGACCCGCCGGCATATTCCCACCATCTTGGATGATGCCAAGTGGGGAATAGGAAACCACCCATGCAGCGGCAGGGTAGGCTCCGCAGAAGATCGGGTATATATAGACATAACCCGGAATCCGGATGGGGACCGGCCTGATGTAACACACCCGGTACGAGTGCGGTGTCTTATTAATATCCCCCTTCGGAGGGCCATCGGAGATCACGCAAGGGCATAACTCCGTGGGCCAGCGGGGTTAGAAGAGAGTACCACACTCGATTGGTGGGGTATATGTAAATTTCGGCAGCATGTTCCCTCAACCTGGATTATGCCAAGGAAGGATAGGTCATCATCCACGGAAAGCCGGGACAACGACCGAACAAAGATGGGCACCAGGCCCAGGGACGTATCTTGCCTTCATATTATTGATCAATATTCCCTTGGAACCCATCAGAACACATGTAATGACATGGTTCTTTGGGTTCATAAGGCATCGGTGAAATCCAGATTCGGGACGAGAGCTGTAGGGGAGGTCTTCCCCATTGTTATATCTCATCAAGACACAAGTGATGGTCTGTGAGTATCCCCTTAAACAGATGTAGGGGCGATTAAGAAGTTTGAAGAAGAACGGTGCAGAGATGGGCCTCGGAGTGGGTTTCATCTGACTGAAGGAGGGATCTCGGCGTGATCTTGATTGGCAAGAAGGAGCTCTCAGCCTGGACATTTAATGGACAAAAGGAGGCTCTCGGCCTGGTCCTTGGATTGGCCAAAGGGGGTTCTCGGCCTGGACATTTAATGGACAAAAGGAGGCTCTCGGCCTGGTCCTTGGATTGGCCAAAGGGGGTTCTCGGCCTGGTATTTGGTGGATGGAGAGGGGCTTCTCGGCCTGGTCCTTGGGCTGGCCATGGGGGGTCTCGGCCAGGGCATTTAGTGGACAAAGGGGCTTCTCGGCACGGTTCTTGGGCTGGCCAAAGGGGGTCTCGGCCTGGGCAATTGGTTGGCCAAGGGGGGTCTCGGCCGGGGTCTTCTCGGCGGGCTCCTGGGTGCGCCGGAAAGGGGGGCGCCGAGAGGGGCAATATCAGGTTTGGCAAAAAGGGGGTGAATGGCGAGGAGGAGGGACTCTCGGCAGAGGGCTTCCCGGCGCGCTCCTGGCCGCGCCGGGAGTCTGCAGCCGGGAGCCTTGCACATAGGCTCACGTGAAAAGTATCTGTAACAGAATGGGTTGTCGTTTAGCAAAGAAGGGGGAGGCCTCTCGGCCTTATGGTTCTCGGCGGGGAAACTTGCACTCCGAAAGGGTGAAATGCAGAAGGGTTTCAGGGTTTCAGAGCTCAAAGACGATGCTCTGTTTGGGTGTTTTCTGGGATTTCAAGCTCGAATTGATGCCGGGCCAGAAGTGGAAAAGGGGAATTTCATGGAGGCTTCTATTAGATGGATGCCAAGGGATTTGAACGGGGGAATCAAATGGAAGAAATCAGATCATCACCTGGTCTTGTGGAGGGTTTTATCTGTCTGTTGCAGGCCATTTGGGGGAGTCAAGAGATGACTGTCCTCCGACCCCTCCAGACGAGTCCAGTGACATTAAAACAAACGGAGAGGGGGGATTCTCAACGTATAAACTTCAGGCCCTAAGCATTCAATATTTAGAATGGAGGACCTGAGATCGGATCATCGTTTATGAGCGCTGGACAGCCCAGGAAACCAAGAGACAGATATCTCTGGTTCCTGAACCGCATAAGGGGGCTCGTTAGAAAAACTCAGATTATATATAGGGAAACAGCCATTGAGATCGGAGAGGGAAGAAGAGAACAAAACTCAATAACCCATTAGATGGGGGTAGGAGTCCTATCCTCGTCCCTCTTCGAAGAACAAACCCGTACGATCGGCTCCGGAATCCAAAGAGTATAATCTATATTTCTTTCAGACAAAGGCCATATACATAGAGAGACAGACAGAGATCGGATGTCTTAATCCATCGATGCCCAGACGGGCCATCTCAATATTTCATTGCATTGCATAAAGAAAATCTTACACTGATCATGAAAGAAAAAATGCAAGGCAGAAAGCTAAAAATCAAGGCCGGAACTCTCCGGCTACAGTTGATAGATCGAGAGAGGACTCGCTATATTACATCAGATAAAAGAAAGAAACACGGAGGAGGGGAGGGTGGAGCATTGACTCCTCTCCCTCCCCAGTGCCCACCTGGAGCTTTCCTTCTTCTTCTCTTCTCTGTTGGTTGAAAAGGGGGGGGGGGTGGCTCTTGCTCTCCGAACGGGACTCCCTCTCTATCTTTCTATTGCTCTATCTTTTTCTCTCGATCCCCTTTTTCTATCTGGCTTTTTCTCTCCTTCCTTTTTTTGGTCTCTTCCTTTTCTGTCGTCCCCCTTTTTTTCTTCGAAGGGAGGGGGTTTTATAACCCCTTTCCTCTTCCTTCTCGGCAGCCATCTTCACGGCACGCTTGAGCTAGGCTTCCCGGCGCGCTCAAATTTGACCTCTCGACGCCAGTATCTGGGCTTCTACATGGGCTTTCGGCGCCACCTTCATATAGGCCCACCTGGGGTTTCTTTAAGTGTATCATCATCCCAAAGGGTCTATCATCTATGAAATATCTTGTATTGAAATCGCGATTGCAATCTCCATCAGTCCCCAGACAGGGTTCTTATCAGTCCGTAGACAGGGATTTCATCAGTCCGCAGACAGGGTTCTTATCAGTCCGTAGACAGGGATTTCATCAGTCCGTAGATAGGGTTTTATCAGTCCGTAGACAGGGATTTCATCAGTCCGTAGACAGGGATTTATCAGTCCGTAGACAGGGTTTTATCAGTCCGTAGACAGGGATTTCATCAGTCCGTAGACAGGGATTTATCAGTCCGTAGACAGGGTTTACAAGTCCGTAGACAGAGATTTATCAGTCCGTAGACAGAGATTTCATCTTATCAATATCGTCACTCGAATGGCGACGAGCTCGGACATCTGGCTTAGTCTGGGAATACCTCAGCCGGGTGCATAATCTGTGGAGACGATTCTTCTTCTGCTCTGTCTTCTCAGGAGCCTTTATCATCTTCATCTGCCGGTGCTGGCTTCATTTTTATCTCATATTACTTCCGTCAGTAAGCCGACATCTGACTTATCCTGACATATCGTCTGTGACTTCTTGGACGAAGCGGTGGTACAGCTCTTCTTAAAGGGCTGGAAGATCTCATTAGTCGGGTGATTGCTGCTTTATCAGTGCTGCCGTCTGAGTGACATTGGCACCGGGCATCAGCTTTGGCCGACAAGGGCTTTAGCCGGGTGAAAGGTTGATAAGCTTCATCATTAGTCTTTCACTGTTGGTCAGATCTTCTTTTCAATTATGCTTTCACCCTTGTTCATTTTCCGGGTGTCAACAAATGCCCCCCACCTGCGGGCGGCGTAAGCGCAGAATAAGCGCCACGGGGGTCGCAGGTGTCTTTTACTATTCGAGGGTATCTTCCTCAATTTGTCTTCAATTCATTTCTCAGGCCTGATCATCTCGCTGTAACAGTATTCTGCACATCGATGTTTCTCATCTTCATATTTTCTGTCATCATTTTCAGCATTTGGGGCTTTTCGGCCTGCAGGACCTCCCGGCGCGAAGCTTCTCGGCGCAGGGGCCTCTCGGCGCAGCCTGGTTGGCCAGGCTCTCGGCATGGACCTTCTCGGCGCGCCCTGGCGCAGGGGGGGTCTCGGCCTGGGATGTTCTCGGCCTGGGGGCCTTCTCGTCGCGGCCTGGCCGCAGAGGGGCCTCGGCCTGGGCCTTCTTGGCCTTGGGGCTTCTCGGCCTGGAAGCCTTCTCGGCGCGGGGTCTTCTCGGCGCGCCTTTTGGCCGCCGGAGGGGCTCTCGGCCTGGAGGTTCTCGGCGCGCGTTTCACCGCGCCGAGACCCCGGTCGCCTGGGCCCCTATTTAGGGCGCCGAAGGCTCGTTTTTTCTTCATTCTTCACCCGCCTTTCTCTTTCTTCAGTTTTTTTCCATTTCCTCTCTTCGGCGTGAGCCGTCTTCGTCCTCTCGGCCGTGGCCGCGAGTCCTTCCGTCCTGGGTGACGTCTTTTGGGGATTCAATCCCTTTGCTTCCGGGATCACCCCCTCTTGGTTGGTGACTCCCTATTCTTTTTGGGCAGATCCCGAATAAGGGGATATGCTGCCGAAATTTTTATAGAATCTCATGTTGCAATCCTTATAAGACTGACTTTTAATCCACCTTTCTTCTTTTGTTTACAGATATAGCAATGGCTTCTGGCTCTGCTGCTGCATCTTCTGGAGCTGCTGGAGCTAGTTCATCGGCCCAGCCAGACATATCTCGGGCCACAGTAAATTGGTTGAACGTGCACAGCTTGGATTATGGATATGATAGAATAGCTTCAGTTGACGAATCATCTGATTCTGAAACTGACACAGTGTCGACGGCCCGGGTATACTCCACGGCGACCGAGACATGCTTCAGGCGGGATAATAATTACCGGCCAGACTTCCCGAAGGATCGCCACTTGATGCCGTTCATCCGGACCTTCACAGTGGGTGGCTTGCGAGATTATCGGATAGCTCGCGTAGTTGAAGCTGCCATCCTTGCCGAGCGGGATAGCATGAAGGAATCAGTGTATCGCAGCAAGGCTATATATCTTCCCGGGGAGAAGCGGGACTGGGATGCAGTCCTTGGAATATCGGAGCTAGAACCGGAGAAGAAGATGCTTACCCGGGCACCGGAATTTACACCTGCTCGGTGGGACAATGCTGGCGGCCGAGTTAATAGGGAGAAGCCCGGCTATGGTATGTTCTTGGCACCTATAAAGTGGGGATATCGCGAAGAGCCCTTCGTGCTAAATTGTTCGGCCATTCAGTTCAAGTACCATTTGTCGGCTGGCTGGTTCGGAGACTGCAAGATCACTGACTCCCATCTATTCCGAGTAGGGGCAGTAGAATTTACTGAATTTGTTCTGACGGAATATGCCCCTCTGCTGATCAGAGCGGGAGTATACCACAGTGTTTTTGCTTCCAGATTCGATATCCCATCTCCAGAGGGTTATGCTGTGGATGTTTGAAGTGTTCTGTCCTTTGTTCAACACTTTTTATACAGCAGAGGGTGAGACATCCCTAGACCTCTGGAGTTTATCACGGCTTTCCGGTCTGCCTATTGACGGTGAACCGTATGAAGAAGTCTGCTTGGCGGACTCTGAGAAAGACAGCTCTGATGGAGAAGGCAAGTATTCCCTTGGCTTCTCTTACCGATATCTGATGAAGGTCTATCGCTCCATCTGTCTGGCATATAGTAGAGGATCCTCCAAAGGCTATCATCCCCGAGAGAAAGGTAGCAAACTGAGGGTCCGGATAGGGCAGTGGCTCCAGTACTTCTTCGACGGTCCCCTGAAATATGCAGATTTCCCCTCCATGGGTCCTGTTGCGAGCAAGCAGATAAGAGCTCCCCGCTATAAATCGGCACTGCCATCTTCATTGCGCCATGCGGGTAAAGGTGGTCCCAACCCGGCAGGGGTAGATCCCATCACACACTGTGCAGCTTATTTCACATTCTGGCTGTGTACTTTTGCTCTTCCACAAGGGGACGAGACAGTCATTCGGCCAGAGGCCATATATCCAGCTTGTCAGATGGCCTGGGGGATGAAGCTGTCGCTCTGCCCAGTGGCCCTGTGTTTGATCTATAAATCTTTGGGGGACCTGTACAAGCATCGGACTCCCCGTTCTTTGAGGACTGTGGGTCCTTTTCATTTCTTCAATGCCTGGGTCTGCAGTATATTCCCTGAATTAGCTCCGAGAACCTTGCAGGCGGATACAGTGTTACCCAGGATGGTTGAATTTGCCAGCGCTGAGCCTGGTCCCTTTTATGATCAGCTATTTAAAATAAGGGGCCGGCTGATAAGAGTACCAGTGGACGCCCCTGGCAGCATACATTTCTGGAGCTTGGCCGCAGGTTCAGCTCCTTTGATTGATCCTCAAAGAGAATGCAAGCTGGAGGAGATAGAGACATATATCCACCTTGTCTCAGGGGTCAACACTGCTCGGCCGATCCTGGAACCGGAGCTGGTGAGATGGGCCATGGCAATTCGGCCTAGTGTTTTGGTCTACAGAAAGGGTGGCCTGCTTCTGTTGGAGCCATACTATCCGTTCCGATTTGGGCGGAACTTTGGTTATGACCAGCACATCCCTACTTCAGTTGCTCAATTTCCCCTGGATAGCAGGGCCAAGCACGGGTCCACCATTGTCGGTGACGGCCGGTTGTGGTGGGATTTCTATCATCGTCAGGACGACGCAATTTTCAGGGTGCCCACCGTCTCCAACCGTGTTCCCCGGGTAACATCAGAATATATCAAATGGTGGAACATTCGGACCGGCTTTTTCAGGGATGGCAGGGGTGCTTTCTGGGATGTAGCAGAGCGCTCTTTCCTGAAACAGCAGCCTGGGCCGGTGTTTGAAATCCCCGAGGCCCATTTGAGAAAGCTTTATTCGCAGAACCCGAGGGAGGCAGAGAACTATCTGGCCCAGCGTCGAGCTCTGAAGGAAAAGAATTCTGAGCCGCCCGCTCCTGTCTTTGCCGCTATTAATGAAGACAATTTCATGAAGACCCTGAAACATTTGTGCCATATAGGAGATGATCGCTTGGAGGCACAACAGTATCCATTTCCTGTTGAAGAGCCGCTCCCGGTAGTAGCTCATTGGAGGGGTCCAGTTGATAAATTTCATCCGTATAGGACGTTTGTACGCCGGGAAGATAGAACTCAGACATACTATAAGCAAACGTCCTGGCTGTTCATTCTACTGAATTTGCATGGATTATCTGCAGAAAGCCCGATAGCTGGCATTTTGAACAAGCAGCTATTTATATCATTTCATTATGTCGATGGCTGGGGCATGGACCATCTTGACTTGTTTCGCTGCCTGGATTTTCATGGCCATAATGACCTGGCAGCTTTGGTGGAGAAATGCCAGATATTCGGTGATGTTTGTTGGCTTATCAAGGAGGCTGCTTCCCGCTCCAAAGAAGTGGCTTATCTGTACTGGCCGCTCTCTGTATTTTATGATGGACCAGCAGGTAAAATCTTTTCCTTTCCGACTGCAGTGTTTTCTGTTTAGCATCTGAATTTTGCATCTATTGATCCCATCATCTTTCTGCTGTTCTTAACAGACCGGCCCGACATAAAGTGGCAGGGGCTCTACAGGAAGATTATTGCGCAGGTCGAGAAGCCCACTTATTTTGAAGTCCCTGTAGCAGCACCGACTACTACTCCCCTGCCTCCTGGCAAGAAGAGGAAGGCTTCTGCAGTCAAGGCTGCGGTTGGGAAGGCCAGGAAGGCCAAAAAGGCCCATGCTCAACAATCGGCTTCGATAGCGATGGACACCGGGACCCCTCACCCTGACATTCCCTCATTTGATGAGTTCAAAACTCAGAGGGAGGCTGCTCAGGCATCAGTTCAGGGTAACATCAATATTCTGTCATTGCATTCTTCATTCTCTCTTGCTGGATTTCAGAGGAGTGTTTAAATCTGACCACTCCTTTTTGCACAGCTGAAGAGACAGTCATGGCACCTTCTGTGGTGGAGACCAGATTGCCTTCTCCTACGCCGGCTAGTGAGGCGGAGGGTAAGCATGCCTTTTCATCTTTTTATGTTCATTTCAACTATCTTTCATCGTTCCTCTCACAGGCTTTTCTTTATAGTGATGGCCGGGGAGGAGACTGAAATTACAGGAGCGGCTGGCGATATTACTCAGCCGCGGGAGGGTTATAAGACCCAGGTGAAATGGGGCCCCGCTCCCGGAAGGCGCATAGTTACCCGGTGTTCCTCCAAGTAGATGTTAGAATTGACGGCCCCGCCCATGGACAGAGTAGAAATCTCCTCCGGTAGCTCTGCGGCCGCTTCTGAGGTAGGTGGGGAAGAAACAGATTTCAGCGGGAGCGACACGGAGGATGCCTCCAGACCAGAGGCCCCATCCGTGTGTACCGCCATTGTCTTATCATTTACACCCCCCAAGCTGCCGGTGACATTTTCTAGAGAAGAATTACCGGAAGAGTTCGCCGCTTTGGATACCGAGGCAGATATGACTCCCCCTTCTGTGGTCGCATCAGCGGAGCTTTCTTCTTCCCTGCAACCTTTTGAGGATATTGGCATCACTTTAAAAGTGAGTCTTTTTCCCTTTATGGTTTCATTTTCTCCATCTTTATCTGCTGTTTGACGCTGCATTGATTCGTTCACAGGAATCCCCTGTTGCCCTCCCGGCTACGAGTGCAGCTGTTGAAGCCACTTTATCTGGCACCTTGGCTATTGTTCCTGCTTCGGTAGCCGTTCTTGAGATAATTCGCCCTGTGCCGGTGAGGGTGCAGTCCTCCATAGACTTAGCATCATTGGACCTGCGGAATGCAGGGGAAGGTCCGGCTCTCATCAAGGCTTTGGATTTTAGAGCCGAAATGGACCCCTCCAGGGGTTCTGCCTTTATACCAGCTGCAGTGATGACCATCGCTCCAGAAGCAACAGTTCCCACAGTATCTGTCATGGAGAGCGAGCCTTTGCCTCTTCAGATCGTGGTCCCCGCAGACTTGACATTGCAGGGGCTGGGCACCGAAATGGAAGAAGGAGAGGTATCTGCTGCAGGACTGGGAGTATCGCCTACAACGGCCACGGAATCTGCTTCCGTATTTTCAGAATCTGAGGAGGAGATGCCTGAAGTTGCATCCGAGAGTATTCCGATGGCCGCCTCCGAGGAGATGGAGGTGGAAGATCTCCCGGCCACCTCAGAGGTTATGGGCAGAGCTCAGTTGGTGGCTTCGGCAGACCTGCTGTCTTCTTCTTCGCAGCCAGATATCACCCTATGGGCGGATATAGACAGTGAAGTAACTTTTGAAGTAGCTCCTCTTCCTTCGCCTGGCTTCACTTCCTCTGAAAGTTTTATCTGGCAACATCTGGGCATGCTGCGTCAACTGGTGGAGTCCCAACCTGGACTAACTTATTCACAGTTGAAGGAGATAGTCGGGCGCTACACCGCCGGCTTACAGGCGATGGGATGTCCCACAGAAATATGGGCCCAGCGGGTTCTTTTGCTGTTAAAATTTGTTCATCACCGGGATTTCTTGACACACATCATGTCGGACAGATTGGCAGCCTTGAAGTTGCAAAGAACGGAGTGCAAGTCCGAGCTGGCAAAGATGAACTCTATCCTTCAGGAGCGACAGCGTCAAATGCAGTCTTTGGCGGAGCGGGAGCATTTCGTGCGCGACCGGATAACTATCCTGGAAGCTGAACTGTCTGATCTCTGAGCTGAGCTGCCGCAGCTAACAACTTCTCGACCGCAACTCGAGGAAGAAGCAGCTTTATTAGAGGGGCAGGTGGCATCCTTTCGAGACCAGTCTGTTTGACTGCAAGAAGAGGAGGCTCGGCTTCATGAACTAGGAGCCGCCCCTTCTGTGGGTCTTCTGGCATTCGAGGATATCTTCCGGCAGCCATGAATCATTTTATTTTTCTTTTCTTCTTCTCTCTTTTTTTTTTGGTGCTCTTTTGTGATACAATGTCCCCTCGGGGCCCTTCATGTACTCACTTCTTAATGAAAGGAAGAATTCTGCTTTATGTGTATCCGCCTTATTTTCCATGTGGTTTTATCACTTCAGGGAAGTGGGGTAGTGGTTTTAGCAAACCCTCATGCGAATGGCTCGTATCTGGCAGGAGAGCGTCCACCCCTTCAGAGAAAGGATGGGGAACTCGCTCCACCGCGTGACGGCATCCGAAGAGGTGCTTAAACCGGATTCTGTTGGTAGCGGCAAACGTCCCTCTTGGCAATATGTGCTGTGAGGGAGACAATTTGCAGGAATGTGAAAGAAAGGGCCTTATCAGAATAGACGAAAAGTCTAGACTGGGTAGAGGTTATAGCAGGTGGGACGATTACAGGATATGTGATTTTCATCAAGACAGACGTAAGGTCTGAACTGAATAGGGTTTTATCATTGATCGGGCGAAATGCCAGTCGATCAACAGCTGGTTTCATCATCGATATTGGGTTTATATCGATGCAAGAAGAGTTCATAAATTCCCTCAGAATAGATGAAAGGTCTAAACTGAGTAGGGTTTTATCATTGATCGGGCGAGGTGCCAATCGATCAACAGTTGATATCATCATCAATATTGGATTTATATCGGTGCAAGGAGAGTTCATAAGTTTCCTCAGAATAGACGAAAGGTCTAAACAGAGTAGGGTTTTATCATTGATCGGGCGAGGTGCCAATCGATCAACGGCTGGTTTCATCATCGATATTGGATTTATACCGATGCAAAAAGGATTTATAAGTTTCCTCAGAATAGACGAAAGGTCTAAGCTGAGTAGGGTTTTATCATTGATCGGGCGAGGTGCCAATCGATCAATGGTTGGTTTCATCATCGATATTGGATTTATATCGATGCAAGAAGGATTTATAAGTTTCCTCAGAATAGACGAAAGGTCTAAGCTGAGTAGGGTTTTATCATTGATCGGGCGAGGTGCCAATCGATCAACGGTTGGTTTCATCATCGATATTGGGTTTATATCGATGCAAGAAGGATTTATAAGTTTCCTCAGAATAGACGAAAGGTCTAAGCTGAGTAGGGTTTTATCATTGATCGGTTTCGTCTAAGCTGAGTAGGGTTTTATCATTGATCGGGCGAGGTGCCAATCGATCAACGGTTGGTTTCATCATCGATATTGGGTTTATATCGATGCAAGAAGGATTTATAAGTTTCCTCAGAATAGACGAAAGTTCTAAGCTGAGTAGGGTTTTATCATTGATCGGGTGAGGTGCCAATCGATCAACGGTTGGTTTCATCATCGATATTGGGTTTATATCGATGCAAGAAGGATTTATAAGTTTCCTCAGAATAGACGAAAGGTCTAAACTGAGTAGGGTCTTATCATAGGTGGGACTCTGCCAAGAATGTATAGGTTTCATCAGAACAGTGATGGATTTCATTGTTTGTGGGACATGCGAATGGGGCATGTGGATTTCACCAGGGCAAAAGTAAGGTCTGTCCCAGAAAAGGCTTTATCATCGGTGGGGCATGGAGCCATATGACCGACGGAAGGTTTTACCAATGAAGGCAGATGAAGGTATCGTGCCGGTTGGCACGAAACTTTTTGAATTACCATATTACTGACCCAAGTGCCCTTTCGGGTTTTCACCAGAGCCAGCCCCCTCTTGATTTTGCCCACGCGTCCTTTCTGATTTTCACGTGGCGGGATACCCGATTTTACCTGCAGTGCCCTTTCGAGTTTTCACCACAGCTGGGTTTTAGCCATTTTTTGCCCTCGTTCAGAATGCCTGAACAAGACTGGCGGGGTATCTCTATTTTTAACCCCATTTTATTTCTTCTTTTCTTCTCCCTTTTCTTTTTATTGAAACTTTGATTCTATAACTGATAGGCGCAGCTTGTGCATATATCATCATTGATGTGGGTGCTAACATCAATGCAAGGGTTTCATAGGTCTCATCAGGATAGACGTAAGGTCTAAACTGGACGGGTTTCATCGCTGATTGGGCAAAGCGCCAATCAATCAGCAACGGGTTTCATCATTGGTATTGGGTTTATACCAATGCAAGGATTTTTATAGGTTTCATCAGGATAGACGTAAGGTCTAAACTGGACGGGTTTCATCGCTGATTGGGCAAGGGGGGTCTCGGCCAGGGCATTTAGTGGACAAAGGGGCTTCTCGGCACGGTTCTTGAGCTGGCCAAAGGGGGTCTCGGCCTGGGCAATTGGTTGGCCAAGGGGGGTCTCGGCCTGGGGTCTTCTCGGCGGGCTCCTGGGCGCGCCGGAAAGGGGGGCGCCGAGAGGACCCCAGGCCGAGACCCCCCTTGGCCAGCCCAAGGACCAGGCCGAGAAGCCCCTCTTCATCCACCAAATACCCGGCCGAGAACCCCCTTTGGCCAATCCAAGGACCAGGCCGAGAGCCTCCTTTTGTCCATTAAATGTCCAGGCCGAGAGCTCCTTCTTGCCAATCAAGATCACGCCGAGATCCCTCCTTCAGTCAGATGAAACCCACTCCGAGGCCCATCTCTGCACCGTTCTTCTTCAAACTTCTTAATCGCCCCTACATCTGTTTAAGGGGATACTTACAGACCATCACTTGTGTCTTGATGAGATATAACAATGGGGAAGACCTCCCCTACAGCTCTCGTCCCGAATCTGGATTTCACCGATGCCTTATGAACCCAAAGAACCATGTCATTACATGTGTTCTGATGGGTTCCAAGGGAATATTGATCAATAATATGAAGGCAAGATACGTCCCTGGGCCTGGTGCCCATCTTTGTTCGGTCGTTGTCCCGGCTTTCCGTGGATGATGACCTATCCTTCCTTGGCATAATCCAGGTTGAGGGAACATGCTGCCGAAATTTACATATACCCCACCAATCGAGTGTGGTACTCTCTTCTAACCCTGCTGGCCCACGGAGTTATGCCCTTGCGTGATCTCCGATGGCCCTCCGAAGGGGGATATTAATAAGACACCGCACTCGTACCGGGTGTGTTACATCAGGCCGGTCCCCATCCAGATTCCGGGTTATGTCTATATATACCCGATCTTCTGCGGAGCCTACCCTGCCGCTGCATGGGTGGTTTCCTATTCCCCACTTGGCATCATCCAAGATGGTGGGAATATGCCGGCGGGTCTCTCCCGTAATTAATAAACCCCTGCACTGTTCAAATACGTTTAACGTCTTGCAAGCAGATGAACTTTATCTCCTTTGAGCATACGGCTTTACCGCTGTCTTCCTCCTACCTCTAGCGTTTAATCAAGGGTTGTCTTCCTTAGGGAGGACGTAATTAACGTCATAGCGTTCAGGGTATGACGGACTTCTAGTCCAGACACGATCACTCACAATCGACTGACCAAGTCAGATCGAGCGCACAATAAGAATCGTCACAATGGTGACTGGCACGCCAATAAATCCTATAAAACAAATAAAATAAATAAACAAATAAACCAGAAAGAATAAAATGTGTCCGAACAAGTCTGGCACGCCCGGTGGGACTTAGTCTCCCTTCATCTTTACGCTAAGGTAGGAGGCCCAGCGGGCCCCCCTCAAATTTCTGATTCCGTGTGTTTCCTTGTTTCCAGGAAACTACGATGACAACACAAATCGCGTCTGTATGCTTCGACAAGCAACCGGTGGACATGCACGCCCAGGAGGGGTACCTGGCGGTACCACTGGCGTTCGGTTCGTTTCCCCCAGCTGTCGGGCTGCCCAACTGCTTGGGCGTTGTCTACACCGACCTTCTACAGGTCGATAACGAGGAGCAAGGCGTTGCTGCAAACGCCCCAGTGGAGGCCGCTGATCGCAAGGATGGCTTACCAAAGAAGACGGCCCCCACGGCCGTCGCCTGCTACGTCCATCATGTCCAGAAAAGGGACATGGTCCCCACTGCTGCCCAGAAGGGGAAGAAAACCAACCGGAGGAACCGGTCTACTGCTGTTGATCGTCGCCTTTCCAATTTCGGAAAGACGATAATGATGGGTGCTATTAGGGCGAATCTCGACGGTCGCCCCAGGGGAGTCCGGCCAGACAGAATCGTCCCGACCATCCCAACTGACAACAAGTTCCAGGTTTTGGCCTCTAGGAGGGCCAACTGGGAAGCTACTGAAAGGAAGTCGCTGGCGCCCAAGCCAGCAAAATACAAACAGGTCTGGCGACCGAAGAAGATCCAAAGCTGGGCCCCAGCTGAAGACAGAGAGAACCTCACTAATATCACTGCTGCCCGCCTCAGAGCAGGGGGCAGAAGGGAAATGAAGAGAGATGAAAGCAATGCTGCTGCCAACCGCTGCCAAGTTGGCAATATAAGAAGAAGTGAACCAGTCACTATGCTTACTGCAAGAAGATCAGGAGCCTATGCCAGACAGGCTGATATCTTCAAATATCCCAGGGCCGAACATCTGAATGCTCGGGTGACAAGACTAGCCCGGCAGCAAAAGGGCCAGGACAGACTGATGCTCCGACCTGAGCCGAAAAGGCGCGACCCAGAGGAGACTAAGCAAGTAGTCCAATATTACTTCCACTACCTAGGGAGCTCTGCCCTAGGCCAGCAAAGACTATCCCGTGCCTTGGGCATCAGGGATGATGAAGAAGGAGAAACCTTCCAAGAAATGATGATCGAAGCCTCTTCCTCCGATTCAAATGACTATGAAGAAGGCCCCAGGGTCGGATATAATGAAGAAGACCTATACGAGGAAGAAGCCAAAGAAAGAATATCGGTCTTTGACCGGCTCAGATATCCTAGTCAAATAAAAAGAAAGGTCTACAGGCGGAAAGGAAAGATGCGAATCTTCGCCTGCAATATGGCTGGACTGGCCAGGGGGCAGGATATACTACCAACTCAGCCAGAGGAATTGCTCAGGCTGGCAACTAGACCTGGTCCTGTCACAAGAAGAGGCCAGGCAGCAAAAGATAAAATCAAAATTGATGATGAAGCCCGCAGGGTTACCACTATGACAGTTAATGTGGTAACAGCGGAAGATGGAGATAACCCCTTCGTTGATGATGCTGAAGGGACTTCTGAAGATATACAAATTCCATCAACCATGGATCCCATGATCCAGATGATGTTCAGAAGATACCAACAGGAGATCAATGCTCTCCGAAGACAGCTCAATGAGAGACAGGAAGCTACACCAGTCTCGAAGCAAGCTGAACCTGCAGGGCAGACATCCAGCTCCACAGAAACAACTATCCTGGCTAATCCTCTCTTAGCTGATAAGGGCAAAGCACCAAGTCAACATGTTCCACAGCAAACAATAGCTCAGCCCTCTGTGTCTCAGACGCAGCCTACCGCGCCCATCTTGCGCGCCACTGTGATGACAACTCCTCACAGCCAGCAACAAGCCCACTTCTTTCCAGAAGATATAGATCCAGCTGTAGCCCACAAGCAGATGATTGAAAGAATTGTGGAAATGAAGCTGTCAGAAAAGACTGGAGATGATACTAGTGCCTATGATGTGTATAAGGTACCGTATCCTCCCCAGTATGCTGCCAAAAGGCTGCCTCCAGGCGTCAGCAAGCCGCCAAAGTTTGAGAAATTCAATGGCCAGGGCTCCCCCAGAGAGCATATAGCCTACTATACTACCATCATGGGCGACCTAGCAGTCGATGAAGCCTATCTGCTCAAGTTCTTTGGCTCGTCCCTCACTGGGTTGGCCTTTGAATGGTATTCAAGTTTGTCAGCAGGATCAGTGGTTGATTGGCCCGATATGCAGAGAAAATTCCGCGACAGGTTTCATGTCACGGAGAGGGAAATCACAATAGCAGAACTGTATGCTACTAGGCAGAAACAGGATGAAACTGCACTGGAGTACATCAAAAGATGGAGAAATCTAGCCATGAGATGCAGAAGACCTCCTCATCAGGAGGATGCAGTGCAGATATGCAAGCAGAACCTCAGGAGGGAAGTACTAGAAAAAATGATCGGTGCAGATGTCAAAACATTTGACCGACTGAACAATATAGTGGCGGAGGTCGAGGCGTTCTTGTCCAAACGTCCGACCGTCAATGTTCCCGCCATGCCAAAAGGTAAATCCAATGATCGGCGGCCGTCACACTCTGAGGCCAACACCGTCGATTTTAGAACCTTTGAGAAACAAAAAGGGAAGAAAGGGGCAGATGAAGCTCCCCCGATGGCAGATACAGCAGAAAGAAGAGACAAAGTCTCTCTGAGGGATAGGATGAGAAGGGCTTACTCTTTTCCCAAGGATAAGACTGCAGCATTGTTTAACTGGGCATATAAGTTCAATAAGGTAACATTGCCTGAACCGAAGAAGCCCGAAGATGCAGAAAAGAAAGATGATCCGATGTTCTGTCCATTTCACCGGGTGTTGGGGCACCCAATTGAGGACTGTTATGTCTTCAAAGATATCATGGAAGGAATGGTCAAGAAGGGTGAACTGCAGCTGGGAGATTACCAGGTGAAGCCTCCTCGGCCACATGAGCTTCCGCCCTGGAGGGTGGCCGCTAATATGATCTCAATCTATCAACAGCTGCCTAAGGAAGCCATTGAAGAATGCACCAGGCACACCTATGAAGCCTGCCTCCTCACCCCATTGAGAGATCAGGAAGGATGGCAGACGGTACCCACAAAAAGCAGAAAGAAGACTCCCGCAGCTAAAACCAACGGAGCAGTTATCCGGGGTGTCACCCCAAGGCCTGACTCGCCTCCAATAAAGCCAATATGGCCTGCAGTTGAGACCGGACCAGTCATCCGGATCCATACTCGCAACCGGAGGAGACAAACTCCCCTCCCTACACATAAAGAAGAAAGTCCTGCAACCAGGCGTCTGCAGCAATATATTAATAAGCTTGATGAGTATGAGCAGAAAAGGCCGAAACACCTGTTAGTGAAAGACTGTATACTCTGGGAGCAGCTCGAAGAATTGAAAATTGAAGAGCAGCCGGAAGCAGAACAAAGAAAAGATAAGACTGAGTCCTTCTGGGGGCAGGAACTAGCAAAGCCAACTTCCCAGAAAAAAAAGAGACGGCCTAAGGCCAAAAAGGGAAAGAATGTCACGACAGTATAATGCAATACTCTGTCGGTATTCTTTTCCCTGCCCGGGGAGGATGATGAACAAGAAGCATCAGATGTCCCGCTAGAAGCCAATCATGCTGAGGCCTCTACCTCAGCCCATGCAACACGTTCTGGGAGAAAATGGGGGCGTCCGCCACCAGCTAACCATAATATTATGTTCAGAGGGGAGCAACCCTATCAAATCCCAAAACCAGAGGTGCGCGGTGTCCAGGTTCCTCCCCCTGCCAGCCTGTACCAAGGAAAAGATAAAGCAAAGGAGCCCCTTCATTCCTGGAGTTCTGTCCAGCTTAGAAAACGAGCAACTGGCTCACACTGCTCCAGCTAAAAGCAATAAGTGCCAGCAGACAGCAGCCGGAAAGCAGAAACAGCATGAAGAAAATGAAGAAATTAGCCCTCTAGCAAAACCAAGGGCAGTCATTACAGAAGAAGCCCTCCGAGAGACCGATGAAGAAAATGAAACTGGGACTGGGTAGCAAAGGCCACAGGCACCACACGAACCTCCAAGACCCCGGTGGGCAGAGGAGATGAGGCTGTCTAATGTTCGGGTTGGCAGTCGAATCATGAAAATGTTGAAGAAGCTCCCCACCAGATTCTCCATCTGGGAGATACTCTCTCTGAGTGAAGAGGCCCGCCAAGCAATTGTGGATGCCCTGCAGTCGCCGGCACAATATGAAGCACTCTTGGCAGAAGTGAATGCTGGACCATCAGTCACATTCACAGAAGATGATATGCTGATCCCAAATGCCAGTCACAACAGACCGTTGTATATGAGGGGCTCCTTGAACTGCCAGTCGCTGAGCAGGATACTGATAGATCCCGGGGCTGCTGTAAATATTCTCCCATATCGCATCTATCAGAAATACTACTTTGATCTGCAGCTTACCAAGGTCAGAGACATGAAGATTGCTGGGTTCAACCAGAAATGTGAAACACCTCTCGGGGTAGCTGATTTCAACCTCACATTGGGCGACCTCACTACCGTGGTACGATTCTATGTGATCGACTCCAACACCACGTATAAGGCCCTGTTGGGGAGACCGTGGCTACATGAATATCAGATCGTGCCATCCACGCTACACCAATGCATAAAATACTGCCATGAAGGAAAGGAAGAAAGGGTGTTTGCAGACCTACATCCCTTTGAAGTGTTCGAATGCCATATGCTCGATGCCTCCTACTACACCGAGGTGTCACAAAAAGATGAAAAGAAAGAGGCTGTGATCAGCCAGAAGAAGCCGGCGACGAAGGCAAAAGCTTGGTCTCCACCGCCACCCAGGGGTTATGTTGAAAAGCATGAAGTAGCTCACATCTCTTATGCTGATGATTTTGCTCGGATCACCCCTCCTAGCATCCATCCAGATAGCACTGATCAAGAAATCAAAGAAAGGTGCATACAGGTGAAGGTCCCACGAGGTTTAATCAAACCCGTCGCCAGCCTAGAATACCAGACAGTGCTGCCACTGAAGACTATGGAAATCCCTCGCTTCTGCGAGCCACCTACCATATTCTACACCGGGGAGGCAGTCGAAGAAGATGATCAAGACTGCATGGTCCCTGAAGAAGCCGCAAACCAGATGGTGCCGATTACAGGCTTGGACTATACTACCCAGCGGGTTTCGCAGATGTTCTCCAAGATGCAAATGCCATCACTACAATCTGCAGCCCAGAAGAAAGCATTCAGGGAGCTATGGGATCCGCCTCGAGATAATAAGGAACTGAGGAAGATCACACAGCATCCGGGATTGGGTTATACCCTCCAAGAATATTATGAAGCCGAGGTGGATGTCATCTCTACCTTCTACTAGCATGGAGACTCCCCTGGGTTAGGATATGATCAATATCCCTTTGAGGATGAAGAGATTATGTATCAAACCATAACAGACAATGAAGCAAAAGATGACCAGCCAGAAGCAGGGATGTCTGATAAAACTGAGAGGGGTCGGTGCTGGAAGGACCCGTCCTGCAAGTAGGATCTATTCCAGGCCGAAGCACAGTTTGATACGGAAACCCCGGATGAAGACCAGATGGCCAAAGAACTGAGAGAATGCCTGGAATTTGAGCGCATTTTGGAAGAAGTCCGGGCTCTACAGAAAGATGACCTGTCAGGGGAGCCTGCAACAGAAAGATCCCTAAGAGCGGAAGATTCCACTTTTGAATTCTCTTCTGAACCAGTCTCGTCCTCGGGGCAGACTGAACAGAATCCGATGGTATCGGCCTTATATGATAAGCCGACATCCGCTGATGAGCAGGATGATGATACAGAAGAACATGAAACTGAAGAGAATTATATCCCGGGAGGCTTTATTGATTTGCAAGAAGCCCCACCCGAAGTCGAGGATGGAGGCCAGGCCACCATCGATGAGCTGATAGAAGTGAATCTGGGGTCAGCGGATGAGCCAAGGCCGACATTCCTCAGTGCACTGCTAGAACCAGCTGCCAGAGAACAGTACATACAGTTTCTGAAAGAGTTCCGAGACTGCTTTGCATGGACATATGATGAGATGCCGGGACTGCGCTCTGATGTGGCACAGCACCGATTGGCGATAAACCCGGGGGCAAGCCCTGTAAAGCAGCCTTCAAGGAGAATGCGTCCCGAACTGATAAATCAGATCAACAAAGAAGTCGACAAGCTGATTGACGTAGGCTTTGTTGAGGAAAACCAGTATACTACATGGCTGGCCAATATAGTGCCCGTGAAGAAGAAAAATGGGCAGATCAGAATATGTGTAGATTTCAGGGACCTGAATAAGGCTTGTCCAAAAGATGATTTCCCAGTGTCAATTACTGAAGTAATGATCGATGCAACCACTGGCCATGAAGCCCTGTCATTCATGGATGGGTCATCCGGATATAACCAGATCTGGATTGCTGAAGAAGACAGAGTGCACACTGCATTCCGCACCCCGAAGGGGATATTCCACTATAAAAGGATGCCGTTCGGCCTCAAGAATGCCGGCACTACTTATCAAAGAGCTATGACAAAGATCTTTGATGATTTGCTCTTCAAAAAGGTAGAGTGCTATATTGATGACGTGGTGGTGAAAACCAGCAGAAAAGAAGACCATTTGCAGGATCTGAGAGTAGTGTTCCAGAGGCTGCGCAAATATGAGCTCAAAATGAACCCTATGAAATGTGCCTTCGGCGTGTCCAGTGGAAAATTCCTTGGGTTCATTGTCCGTCATAGGGGCATTGAGATTGACCCATCCAAGATTAAAGCTATCCAGGAGCTCCCTCCACCAAGGAATCTTCACGAGCTGAGATCTCTACAAGGGCGTTTGGCCTACATCCGACGATTCATATCAAATCTGTCGGGGAAATGCCACCCTTTTCACAAGCTCATGATGAAAGATGTGTCGTTCCTCTGGGACGATGGCTGTCAGGAAGCCTTTGAGAAGCTGAAAGAATATCTCAAAACCCCTTCAGTGTTGGGGGCACCTATTAAGGGCAAACCCCTGATACTGTACATTGCAGCCACACACTGTTCCCTGGGGGCAATGCTAGCACAGATAAATGAAGAAGGCAAAGAGCAGGCTCTATACTACCTGAGTAGGAGGCTGATCAGAACTGAAGAAAGTTACACCTATATAGAGAAGACATGCTTGGCACTAGTCTTTGCCGTTAAAAAGCTCCGGCACTATATGCTGTCACATGAAATCAGATTGATATCTGCAGCAGATCCACTCAAATACATACTGACTCAACCAGTACTGAAAGGCCGGTTGGGCAAATGGGCAGTAATTCTGATGGAATTCGATATCACGTATGTACCCCAGAGGGCAGTAAAAGGACAGGCTGTGGCCGATTTCTTCGCAGAACATCCTGTGCCAGAGAATGATATGTTGGGGACTGAGTTACCCGATGATGAGACACTAGAAGCCTGCCAAGCTCAGTCAACTATGTGGCAGCTATTCTTTGACGGAGCATCTAGAACAGAGACGAACTCCGATGGAAAAACCAGAATACGGGCCGGAGCCGGTATTGTGCTGAAATCGCCAGAGGGGGAGGTTGTGTATACTTCTTGTTCTATAAACAAGCCCTGCACTAATAATGAAGCCGAGTATGAAGCTCTGATAATCGGACTGCATATAAGCCTCAACATGGGTATCCAGATGCTTCAGGTATTCGGGGATTCGATGTTGATAATAAAACAAATCCAAGGGGAGTTCGAAGTGCGGAAGCCGGAGTTGAACCCCTACCACCAAAAAGCTGTGCGCCTCATGGCGAAATTCTATCATATTGAGCTCAAGCATGTGGGCCGTGCACATAATGCCCAAGCTGATGCATTGGCAAAGCTAGCCAGCTCAATAGCAGTCCCACCAGATGAGACACTGAACATTGTTGTTATAAATCGGCGGCAAGTCCCCAGCATGCTAGAAAGCTGCCCCGAAGAAAATGAAGTCGCCACGATCAGTACAGAACAGGCGTCTGATTGGAGACAACACCTGCTACAGTGGTTTTTACATCAACAGCTGCCGCAGAAAAGAGAAGAAAAGATGAAACTCTTGCGAATCAAAGATTCTTATGAATTCAGGAATGGGACTCTGTTCTGAATAATGGCAGATGCACGCAAGAAGATTCTGCTCCGCTGCCTGTCCACTAAGGAAGCTTGGCAAGCAATGAAAGAAGTACATGCTAGGACAGCAGGTGCCCACCAGGCTGGCCCCAAGATGAAGATAGAAATCAAGAAGCAGGGCTACTATTGGCCCACTATGTTTGAAGACTGCTGCACATTTGCAAAGTCATGCCAGAAGTGTCAGGAGCATGTTGTTGTGCCTAGAAGGCCACCTACGATTCTGCACCCTACAGTCCCTAGCTGGCCGTTTGCACAATGGGGAACTGATGTAGTCGGTCCACTACCGACTTCCTCGGCCGGGCATAAGTATATACTGGCCATAACAGATTACTTCTCCCGATGGGCGGAAGCTATAGCACTACGGGAAGTGACCGGTGAGCTAGTCGCCAGATTCATCAAGCAAAACATCATCTTCCGGTTTGGGATCCCCAGCCGAATAATATCTGACAATGGGAGTCATTTCAGAAATCAGAAAGTCTATCGGCTTGCCAAGAAATATAAGATCGAATGGAGGACTTCCACTCCTTACAATCCACAGGCAAATGGATTGGCAGAAGCTTTCAATAAGACTTTGTGCACCCTGTTGGGCAAAGTCGTCAGTGCCAATAAGAAGGATTGGGAAGAAAAGATGTATGAAGCTCTGTGGGCGTATCGCACCGTCTTTAAAACACCTACAGGGTGCTCACCATACTCCATGGTATACGGCTCAGAGGCAGTAGTCCCACTAGAGCTGGAAGTCCCGTCACTCAGAGTGGCAGTCCAATACGACCTAGCCCATGGCAAACAAACCAATGCAGAACGAAGATTAGAAGAATTGGCTGAATTGGAAGGGAAGCGTCTCCAAGCTCAGAAGAATATCCAGATGTATCAGGCCCGCATGGCCACCGCATTCAACAAACTCGTAAAAGGGCGAGAATTCAAGAAAGGTGACCTTGTCATGGTCAAGAAAAAAGAAGTCATGGCGTCCAACCCGAAGGGAAAGCTAAATCCCAATTGGGAAGGTCCATATGTGATACAAAGGGTCTACGAAGGAGGGGCCTACATAGTTGTTAATCATCGAGGGGAGATCCAATTCTCACCACTCAACGGTAAACACCTGAAGCTGTATCATGCTGCACAGCTGATATTCCCCGAGTAATCGGGCAAGAGATACCCTTTTCTTGGCCTAGCGGCACTTCACCCTAGCCGAACTACCCTTCCTTGGTCTAGTGGCACTCCGCCCTAGCCGAGATATCCTTTCCTTGGCCTAGTGGCACCCCGCCCTAGTCAAGATACCTCTGCCTTGGCCTAGTGGCACCCCGCCCTAGTCAAGATACCTCTGCCTTGGACTAACGGCACTCCGTCCTAGCCGAACTACCCTTCCTTGGTCTAGTGGCACTCCGCCCTAGCCGAGATATCCTTTCCTTGGTCTAGCGGCACCCCGCCCTAGTCAAGATACCTCTTCCTTGGCCTAGTGGCACTCCGCCCTAGCCGAACTACCCTTCCTTGGTCTTGTGGCACTCCGCCCTATCCGAGATACCCTTTCCTTGGTATAGTGACACTCCGTCCTAACCAGGCTACCACTCATCGTGATCCTGTGCCGTCTGAGTGACATTGGCACCGGGCATCAGCTTTGGCCGACAAGGGCTTTAGCCGGGTGAAAGGTTGATAAGCTTCATCATTAGTCTTTCACTGTTGGTCAGATCTTCTTTTCAATTATGCTTCCACCCTTGTTCATTTTCCGGGTGTCAACAAATGCTGCAGGCAGCGTAAGCGCAGAATAAGCGTAGGCGGGGGTTGCAGGTGTCTTTTACTATTCGAGGGTATCTTCCTCAATTTGTCTTCAATTCAGTTCTCAGAGCTGATCATCTCACTGTAACAGTATTCTGCACATCGATGTTTCTTCTCTTCATATTTTCTGTCATTATTTTCAGCATTTGAGGCTTTTCGGCCTGTAGGACCTCCCGGCGCGAAGCTTCTCGGCGCAGGGGTCTCTCGGCGCAGCCTGGTTGGCCAGGCTCTCGGCCTGGACCTTCTCGGCGCGCCCTGGCGTAGGGGGTCTCGGCCTGGGGTCTTCTCGGCCTGGGGGCCTTCTCGGCGTGCCCTGGCCGCAGAGGGGCCTCGGCCTGGAGGCTTCTCGGCCTGAGGGCTTCTCGGCGCGCCCTGGCCGCAGGGTGGCCTCGGCCTGGGGGCTTCTCGGCGCGCCTTCTGGCCGCCGGGGGCTCTCGGCCTAGAGGTTCTCGGTGCGCGTTTTACCGCGCCGAGAGCCTCGTCGCCTGGGCCCCTATTTAGGGCGCCGACGGCCCGTTCTTCTTCATTCTTCACCGTTCTTTCTCTTTCTTCAGTTTGTTTCATTTCCTCTCTTCGGCGCGAGCCGTCTTCGTCCTCTCGGCCGTGGCCGCGGGTCCTTCCGTCCTGGGTGACGTCTTTTAGGGATTCAATCCCTTTGCTTCCGGGATCACCCCCTCTTGGTTGGTGACTCCCTATTCTTTTTGGGCAGATCCCGAATAAGGGGAGATGCTGCCGAAATTTTTATAGAATCTCATGCTGCAATCCTTATAAGACTGACTTTTAATCCACATTTCTTCTTTTATTTACAGATATAGCAATGGCTTCTGGCTCTGCTGCTGCGTCTTCCGGAGCTGTTGGAGCTAGTTCATCGGCCCAACCAGACATATCTCGGGCCACAGTGAATTGGTTGAACGTGCACAGCCTGGATTATGGATATGATAGAATAGCTTCAGTTGACGAATCATCTGATTCTGAAACTGACACAGTGTCGACGGCCTGGGTATACTCCACGGCGACCGAGACATGCTTCAGGCGGGATAATAACTACCGGCCATACTTCCCGAAGGATCGCCACTTGATGCCGTTCATCCGGACCTTCACAGTGGGTGGCTTGCGAGATTATCGGATAGCTCGCGTAGTTGAAGCTGCCATCCTTGCCGAGCGGGATAGCCTGAAGGAATCAGTGTATCGCAGCAAGGCTATATATCTTCCCGGGGAGAAGCGGGACTGGGACGCAGTCCTTGGAGTATCGGAGCTAGAACCGGAGAAAAAGATGCTGACCCGGGCATCGGAATTTACACCTGCTCGGTGGGACAATGCTGGCGGCCGAGTTCATAGGGAGAAGCCCGGCTATGGTATGTTCCTGGCACCTATAAAGTGGGGATATCGCGAAGAGCCCTTCGTGCTAAATTGTTCGGCTATTCAGTTCAAGTACCATTTGTCGGCTGGTTGGTTCGGAGACTGCAAGATCACTGACTCCCATCTATTCTGAGTAGGGGCAGTAGAATTTACCGAGTTTGTTCTGACGGAATATGCCCCTCTGCTGATCAGAGCGAGAGTATACCACAGTGTTTTCGCTTCCAGATTCCGATATCCCATCTTCAGGGGGTTATGCTGTGGGATGTTTGAAGTGTTCTGTCCTTTGTTCAACACTTTTTATACAGCAGAGGGTGAGACATCCCTAGACCTCTGGAGTTTATCACGGCTTTCCGGTCTGCCTATTGACGGTGAACCGTATAAAGAAGTCTGCTTGGCGGACTCCGAGAAAGACAGCTCTGATGGAGAAGGCAAGTATTCCCTTGGCTTCTCTTACCGATATCTGATGAAGGTCTATCGCTCCATCTGTCTGGCATATACTAGAGGATCCTCCAAAGGCTATCATCCCCGAGAGAAAGGTAGCAAACTGAGGGTCCGGATCGGGCAGTGGCTCCAGTACTTCTTCGACAGTCCCCTGAAATATGCAGATTTCCCCTCCATGGGTCCTGTTGCGAGCAAGCAGATAAGAGCTCCCCGCTATAAATCGGCACTGCCATCTTCATTGCGCCATGCGGGCAAAGGTGGTCCCAACCCGGCAGGGGTAGATCCCATCACACACTGTGCAGCTTATCTCACATTCTGGCTGTGTACTTTTGCTCTTCCACAAGGGGACGAGACAGTCATTCGGCCAGAGGACATATATCCAGCTTGTCAGATGGCCTGGGGGATGAAGCTGTCGCTCTGCCCAGTGGCCCTGTGTTTGATCTATAAATCTTTGGGGGACTGTTCGGACACATTTTATTCTTTCTGGTTTATTTATTTATTTATTTTATTTGTTTTATAGGATTTATTGGCGTGCCAGTCACCATGGTGACGATTCTTATTGTGCGCTCGATCTGACTTGGTCAGTCGATTGTGAGTGATCGTGTCTGGACTAGGAGTCCGTCATACCCTAACGCTATGACGTTAATTACGTCCTCCCTAAGGAAGACAACCCTTGATTAAACGCTAGAGGTAGGAGGAAGACAGCGGTAAAGCCGTATGCTCAAAGGAGACAAAGTTCATCTGCTTGCAAGACGTTAAACGTATTTGAACAGAGCAGGGGTTTATTAATTACGGGAGAGACCAGCCGGCATATTCCCACCATCTTGGATGATGCCAAGTGGGGAATAGGAAACCACCCATGCAGCGGCAGGGTAGGCTCCGCAGAAGATCGGGTATATATAGACATAACCCGGAATCCGGATGGGGACCGGCCTGATGTAACACACCCGGTACGAGTGCGGTGTCTTATTAATATCCCCCTTCGGAGGGCCATCGGAGATCACGCAAGGGCATAACTCCGTGGGCCAGCGGGGTTAGAAGAGAGTACCACACTCGATTGGTGGGGTATATGTAAATTTCGGCAGCATGTTCCCTCAACCAGGATTATGCCAAGGAAGGATAGGTCATCATCCACGGAAAGCCGGGACAACGACTGAACAAAGATGGGCACCAGGCCCAGGGACGTATCTTGCCTTCATATTATTGATCAATATTCCCTTGGAACCCATCAGAACACATGTAATGACATGGTTCTTTGGGTTCATAAGGCATCGGTGAAATCCAGATTCGGGACGAGAGCTGTAGGGGAGGTCTTCCCCATTGTTATATCTCATCAAGACACAAGTGATGGTCTGTGAGTATCCCCTTAAACAGATGTAGGGGCGATTAAGAAGTTTGAAGAAGAACGGTGCAGAGATGGGCCTCGGAGTGGGTTTCATCTGACTGAAGGAGGGATCTCGGCGTGATCTTGATTGGCAAGAAGGAGCTCTCGGCCTGGACATTTAATGGACAAAAGGAGGCTCTCGGCCTGGTCCTTGGATTGGCCAAAGGGGGTTCTCGGCCTGGACATTTAATGGACAAAAGGAGGCTCTCGGCCTGGTCCTTGGATTGGCCAAAGGGGGTTCTCGGCCTGGTATTTGGTGGATGGAGAGGGGCTTCTCGGCTTGGTCCTTGGGCTGGCCAAGGGGGGTCTCGGCCAGGGCATTTAGTGGACAAAGGGGCTTCTCGGCACGGTTCTTGGGCTGGCCAAAGGGGGTCTCGGCCTGGGCAATTGGTTGGCCAAGGGGGGTCTCGGCCTGGGCTCTTCTCGGCGGGCTCCTGGGTGCGCCGGAAAGGGGGGCGCCGAGAGGGGCAATATCCGGTTTGGCAAAAAGGGGGGTGAATGGCGAGGAGGAGGGGCTCTCGGCAGAGGGCTTCCCGGCGCGCTCCTGGCCGCGCCGGGAGTCTGCCGCCGGGAGCCTTGCACATAGGCTCACGTGAAAAGTATCTGTAACAGAATGGGTTGTCGTTTAGCAAAGAAGGGGGAGGCCTCTCGGCCTTATGGTTCTCGGCGGGGAAACTTGCACGCCGAAAGGGTGAAATGCAGAAGGGTTTCAGAGTTTCAGAGCTCAAAGACGATGCTCTGTTTGGGTGTTTTCTGGGATTTCAAGCTCGAATTGATGCCGGGCCAGAAGTG
Source organism: Amorphophallus konjac (assembly GCA_022559845.1). Lineage (NCBI taxonomy): Eukaryota > Viridiplantae > Streptophyta > Magnoliopsida > Alismatales > Araceae > Amorphophallus > Amorphophallus konjac. Next base: position 383,856,510 of record CM040123.1, read on the forward strand.
GAAAAGGGGAATTTCATGGAGGCTTCTATTAGAAGGATGCCAAGGGATTTGAACGGGGGAATCAAATGGAAGAAATCAGATCATCACCTGGTCTTGTGGAGGGTTTTATCTGTCTGTTGCAGGCCATTTGGGGGAGTCAAGAGATGACTGTCCTCCGACCCCTCCAGACGAGTCCAGTGACATTAAAACAAACGGAGAGGGGGGATTCTCAACGTATAAACTTCAGGCCCTAAGCATTCAATATTTAGAATGGAGGACCTGAGATCGGATCATCGTTTATGAGCGCTGGACAGCCCGGGAAACCAAGAGACAGATATCTCTGGTTCCTGAACGGCATAAGGGGGCTCGTTAGAAAAACTCAGATTATATATAGGGAAACAACCATTGAGATCGGAGAGGGAAGAAGAGAACAAAACTCAATAACCCATTAGATGGGGGTAGGAGTCCTATCCTCGTCCCTCTTCGAAGAACAAACCCGTACGATCGGCTCCGGAATCCAAAGAGTATAATCTATATTTCTTTTAGACAAAGGCCATATACATAGAGAGACAGACAGAGATCGGATGTCTTAATCCATCGATGCCCAGACGGGCCATCTCAATATTTCATTGCATTGCTTAAAGAAAATCTTACACTGATCATGAAAGAAAAAATGCAAGGCAGAAAGCTAAAAATCAAGGCCGGAACTCTCCGGCTACAATTGATAGATCGAGAGAGGACTCGCTATATTACATCAGATAAAAGAAAGAAACACGGAGGAGGGGAGGGTGGAGCATTGACTCCTCTCGCTCCCCAGTGCCCACCTGGAGCTTTCCTTCTTCTTCTCTTCTCTGTTGGTTGAAAAGGGGGGGGGGTGGCTCTTGCTCTCCGAACGGGACTCCCTCTCTATCTTTCTATTGCTCTATCTTTTTCTCTCGATCCCCTTTTTCTATCTGGCTTTTTCTCTCCTTCCTTTTTTTGGTCTCTTCCTTTTCTGTCGTCCCCCTTTTTTTCTTCGAAGGGAGGGGGTTTTATAACCCCTTTCCTCTTCCTTCTCGGCAGCCATCTTCACGGCGCGCTTGAGCTAGGCTTCCCGGCGCGCTCAAATTTGACCTCTCGACGCCAGTATCTGGGCTTCTACATGGGCTTTCGGCGCCACCTTCATATAGGCCCACCTGGGGTTTCTTTAAGTGTATCATCATCCCAAAGGGTCTATCATCTATGAAATATCTTGTATTGAAATCGCGATTGCAATCTCCATCAGTCCCCAGACAGGGTTCTTATCAGTCCGTAGACAGGGATTTCATCAGTCCGCAGACAGGGTTCTTATCAGTCCGTAGACAGGGATTTCATCAGTCCGTAGACAGGGTTTTATCAGTCCGTAGACAGGGATTTCATCAGTCCGTAGATAGGGATTTATCAGTCCGTAGACAGGGTTTTATCAGTCCGTAGACAGGGATTTCATCAGTCCGTATACAGGGATTTATCAGTCCGTAGACAGGGTTTTATCAGTCCGTAGACAGAGATTTATCAGTCTGTAGACAGAGATTTCATCTTATCAATATCGTCACTCGAATGGCGACGAGCTCGGACATCAGGCTTAGTCTGGGAATACCTCAGCCGAGTGCATAATCTGTGGAGACGATTCTTCTTCTGCTCTGTCTTCTCAGGAGCCTTTATCATCTTCATCTGCCGGTGCTGGCTTCATTTTTATCTCATATTACTTCCGTCAGTAAGCCGACATCTGACTTATCCTGACATATCGTCTGTGACTTCTTGGACGAAGCGGTGGTACAGCTCTTCTTAAAGGGCTGGAAGATCTCATTAGTCGGGTGATTGCTGCTTTATCAGTGCTGCCGTCTGAGTGACATTGGCACCGGGGATCAGCTTTGGCCGACAAGGACTTTAGCCGGGTGAAAGGTTGATAAGCTTCATCATTAGTCTTTCACTGTTGGTCAGATCTTCTTTTCAATTATGCTTTCACCCTTGTTCATTTTCCGGGTGTCAACAGGGACCTGCACAAGCATCGGACTCCCCGTTCTTTGAGGACCGTGGGTCCTTTTCATTTCTTCAATGCCTGGGTCTGCAGTATATTCCCTGAATTAGCTCCGAGAACCTTGCAGGCGGATACAGTGTTACCCAGGATGATTGAATTTGCCAGCGCTGAGCCTGGTTCCTTTTATGATCAGCTATTTAAAATAAGGGGCCGACTGATAAAAGTACCAGTGGACGCCCCTGGCAGCATACATTTCTGGAGCTTGGCAGCAGGTTCAGCTCCTTTGATTGATCCTCAAAGAGAGTGTAAGCTGGAGGAGATAGAGACATATATCCACCCTGTCTCAGGGGTCAACCCTGCTCGGCCAATATTGGAACCGGAGCTGGTGAGATGGGCCATGGCAATTCGGCCCAGTGTTTTGGTTTATAGAAACGGTGGCCTGCTTCTGTTGGAGCCATACTATCCGTTCCGATTTGGGCGGAACTTTGGTTATGACCAGCACATCCCTACATCAGTTGCTCAATTTCCCCTGGATAGCAGGGCCAAGCATGGGTCCACCATTGTCGGCGACGGCTGGTTGTGGTGGGATTTCTATCATCGTCAGGATGATGCAATCTTCAGGGTGCCCACCGTCTCCAACCGTGTTCCCCGGGTAACACCAGAATATATTAAATGGTGGAACATTCGGACCGGCTTTTTCAGGGATGGCAGGGGTGCTTTCTGGGATGTAGCAGAGCGCTCTTTCCTGAAACAGCAGCCTGGGCCGGTGTTTGAAATCCCCGAGGCTCATCTGAGAAAGCTTTATTCGCAGAACCTGAGGGAGGCAGAGAACTATCTGGCCCAGCGTCGAGCTCTGAAGGAAAAGAATTCTGAGCCGCCCGCTCCTATCTTTGCCGCTATTAACGAAGACAGTTTCGTAAAGACCCTGAAACATCTGTGTCATATAGGAGATGATCGCTTGGAGGCACAACAGTATCCATTTCCTGTTGAAGAGCCGCTCCCGGCAGTAGCTCATTGGAGGGGTCCAGTTGATAAATTTCATCCGTATAGGACGTTTGTACGCCGGGAAGATAGAACTCAGACGTATTATAAGCAAATGTCCTGGCTGTTCATTCTGCTGAATTTGCATGGATTATCTGCAGAAAGCCCGATAGCTGGCATTTTGAACAAGCCGCTGTTTATATCATTTCATTATGTCGATGGCTGGGGCATGGACCATCTTGACTTGTTTCGCTGCCTTGATTTTCATGGCCATAATGACCTGGCAGCTTTAGTGGAGAAATGCCAGATATTCGACGATGTTTGCTGGCTTATCAAGGAGGCTGCTTCCCGCTCCAAAGAAGTGGCTTATCTGTACTGGCTGCTCTCTGTATTTTATGATGGACCAACAGGTATATTCTTTTCCTTTCTGACTGCAGTGTTTTCTGTTTAGCATCTGAATTTTGCATCTATTGATCCCATCATCTTTCTGCCGTTCTTAACAGACCGGCCCGACATAAAGCGGCAGGGGCTCTATAGGAAGATTATTGCGCAGGCCGAGAAGCCCACTTATTTTGAAGTCCCTATAGCAGCACCGACTACTACTCCCCTGCCTCCTGGCAAGAAGAGGAAGGCTTCTGCAGTCAAGGCTGCGGTTGGGAAGGCCAGGAAGGCCAAAAAGGCCCATGTTCAACAATCGGCTTCGATAGCGATGGACACCGGGACCCCTCTCCCTGACATTCCCTCATTTGATGAGTTCGAAACTCAGAGGGAGGCTGCTCAGGCATCAGTTCAGGGTAACATCAATATTCTGCCATTGCATTCTTCATTCTCTCTTGCTGGATTTCAGAGGGGTGTTTAAATCTGACCACTCCTTTTTGCACAGCTGAAGAGACAGTCATGGCACCTTCTGTGGTGGAGACCAGATTGCCTTCTCCTACGCCGGCTAGTGAGGCGGAGGGTAAGCATGCCCTTTTCATCTTTTTCTGTTCATTTCAACTGCTTTTCATCGTCCCTCTCACAGGCTTTTCTTTATAGTGCTGGCCGGGGAGGAGACTGAGATTACAGGAGCGGCTGGTGACATTACTCAGCCGCGGGAGGGTTATAAGACCCAGGCGAAATGGGGCCCCGCTCCCGGAAGGCGCATAGTTACCCGGTCTTCCTCCAAGCAGATGTTAGAATTGATGGCCCCGCCCATGGACAGAGTAGAAATCTCTTCCGGTAGCTCTGCGGCCGCTTCTGAGGCAGGTGGAGAAGAAACAGATTTCAGCGGGAGTGACACGGAGGATGCCTCCAAACCAGAGGCCCCATCCGTATGTACCGCCATTGTTTTATCATTTACACCCCCCAAGCTGCTGGTGCCATCTTCTGGAGAAGAATTACCAGAAGAGTTCGCCGCTCTGGATACCGAGGCAGATATAACTCCTCCTTTTGTGGTTTCATCAGCAGAGCTTTCTTCTTCCCTGCAATCTTTTGAGGGTATTGGCATCACTTTAGAAGTGAGTCTTTTCCCTTCATGGTTTCATTTTCCCCATCTTTATCTGCTGCTTGACGCTGCATTGATTCGTTCACAGGAATCCCCCGTTGCCCTCCCGGCTACGAGTGCAGCCGTTGAAGCCACTTTATCTGGCACCCTAGCTATTGTTCCTGCTTCGGCAGCCGTTCTTGAGATAATTCGCCCTGTGCCGGTGAGGGTGCAGTCCTCCACAGACTTAGCATTATTGGACCTACGGAATGCAGGGGAAGGCCCGGCTCTCATCAAGGCTTTGGATTTCAGAGCTGAAATGGACCCAGCCAGGGGTTCTGCCTTTATGCCAGCTGCAGTGATGACCATCGCTCCAGAATCAACAGTTCCCACAGTATCAGTCATGGAGAGCGAACCTTTGCCTCTTCAGACCGTGGCCCCCGCAGCCTTGACATTGCAGGGGCTAGGCACCGAGATGGAAGAAGGAGAGGTATCTGTTGCAGAACTGGGAGTATCGCCTACAACGGCCACGGAATCTGCTTCCGTATTTTCAGAATCTGAGGAGGAGATGCCTGAAGTTGCATCCGAGAGTATTCCGATGGCCGCCTCCGAGGAGATGGAGGTGGAAGATCTCCCGGCCACCTCAGAGGTTATGGGCGGAGCTCAGTTGGTGGCTTCGGCAGACCTGTCGTCTTCTTCTTCGCAGCCGGATATCACCCTATGGGTGGATATAGATAGTGAAGTAACTTTTGAAGTAGCTCCTCTTCCTTCGCCTGGCTTCACTTCCCCTGAAAGTTTTGTCTGGCAACATCTGGGCATGCTGCGTCAACTGGTGGAGTCCCAACCTGGACTAACTTATTCACAGTTGAAGGAGATAGCCGGGCACTTCACCGTCGGCTTACATGTGATGGGATGTCCCACAGAAATATGGGCCCAGCGGGTTCTTTTGTTGTTAAAATTTGTTCATCACCGGGATTTCTTGACACACATCATGTCGGACAGATTGGCAGCCTTGAAGTTGCAAAGAATGGAGTGCAAGTCCGAGCTGGCAAAGATGAACTCTATCCTTCAGGAGCGACATCATCAAATGCAGTCTTTGGCGGAGCGGGAGCATTTCGTGCGCGACCGGATAACTATCCTGGAAGCTGAACTGTCTGATCTCCGAGTTGAGCTGCCACAGCTAACAACTTCTCGACCGCAGCTCGAGGAAGAAGCAGCTTTATTAAAGGGGCAGGTGGCATCCTTTCGAGACCAGTCTGTTCGACTGCAGGAAGAGGAGGCTCGGCTTCATGAACTAGGAGCCGCCCCTTCTGTGGGTCTTCTGGCATTCGAGGATATCTTCCGGCAGCCATGAATCATTTTCTTTTTTCTTTTTTTTTTGCTCTTTTGTGATACAATGTCCCCTCGGGGCCCTTCATGTACTCACTTCTTAATGAAAGGAAAAATTTTGCTTTGTGTGTATCCACCTTCTTTTCCATGTGGTTTTATCACTTCAGGGAAGTGGGGTAGTGGTTTTAGCAACCCCTCATGCGGATGGCTCGTATCTGGCAGGAGAGCGTCCACCCCTTCAGAGAAAGGATGGGGAACTCGCTCCACCGCGTGACGGCATCCGAAGAGGTGCTTAAACCGGATTCTGTTGGTAGCGGCAAACGTCCCTCTTGGCAATATGTGCTGTGAGGGAGATAATTTGCAGGAATGTGAGAGAAAGGGCCTTATCAGAATAGACGGAAAGTCTAGACTGGGTAGAGGTTATAGCAGGTGGGACGATTATAGGATATGTGGTTTTCATCAAGACAGACGTAGGGTCTGAACTGAATAGGGTTTTATCATTGGTCGGGCGAAATGCCAGTCGATCAACAGCTGGTTTCATCATCGATATTGGGTTTATATCGATGCAAAAAGGATTTATAAGTTTCCTCAGAATAGACGAAAGGTCTAAACTGAGTATGGTTTCATCATTGATCGGGCGAGGTGCCAATCGATCAACAGTTGATTTCATCATCGATATTGGATTTATATCGATGCAAAAAGGATTTATAAGTTTCCTCAGAATAGACGAAAGGTCTAAACTGAGTAGGGTTTCATCATTGATCGGGCGAGGTGCCAATCGATCAACAGTTGATTTCATCATCGATATTGGATTTATATCGATGCAAGAAGGATTTATAAGTTTCCTCAGAATAGACGAAAGGTCTAAACTGAGTAGGGTTTCATCATTGATCGGGCGAGGTGCCAATCGATCAACAGTTGATTTCATCATCGATATTGGATTTATATCGATGCAAAAAGGATTTATAAGTTTCCTCAGAATAGACGAAAGGTCTAAACTGAGTAGGGTTTCATCATTGATCGGGCGAGGTGCCAATCGATCAAAAGTTGATTTCATCATCGATATTGGATTTATATCGATGCAAAAAGGATTTATAAGTTTCCTCAGAATAGATGAAAGGTCTAAACTGAGTAGGGTTTCATCATTGATCGGGCGAGGTGCCAATCGATCAAAAGTTGATTTCATCATCGATATTGGATTTATATCGATGCAAAAAAGGATTTATAAGTTTCCTCAGAATAGACGAAAGGTCTAAACTGAGTAGGGTTTCATCATTGATCGGGCGAGGTGCCAATCGATCAATAGCTGATTTCATCATCGATATTGGATTTATATCGATGCAAAAAGGATTTATAAGTGTCCTCAGAATAGACGAAAGGTCTAAACTGAGTAGGGTTTCATCATTGATCGGGCGAGGTGCCAATCGATCAACAGTTGATTTCATCATCGATATTGGATTTATATCGATGCGAAAAGGATTTATAAGTTTCCTCAAAATAGACGAAAGGTCTAAACTGAGTAGGGTTTATCGCAGGTGGGACTTTGCCAAGAAATGCGTAGGTTTTATCAGGGCAGACGTAAGGTCTGAGCTGGATAGGCTTTAGCAAAACGGTGATGGGCTTCATTGTTGGTGGGATTTGCGAATGGGGGTATGTGAATTTTATCAGGGCAAACGTAAGGTCTGTCCCAGAAAGGCTTTATCATCGGTGGGGCATGGAGCCATATGACCGACGGAAGGTTTTACCAATGAAGGCAGACGAAGGTATCGTGCCGGTTGGCACGGAACTTTTTGAATTACCATATTACTGACCCAAGTGCCCTTTCGTGTTTTCACCAGAGCCAGCCCCCTCTTGCTTTTGTCCACGCGTCCTTTCGGATTTTCACGTGGCGGGGTACCGATTTTGCCTGCAGTGCCCTTTCGGGTTTTCACCACAGCTGGGTTTTAGCCATTTTTTGCCCTCGTTCAGAATGCCTGAACAAGACTGGCGGGGTATCTCTATTTTTAACCCCATTTTGTTTCTTCTTTTCTTCTCCCTTTCTCTTTTTTGTTTTTGAAACTTTGATTCTATAACTGATGGGCGCAGCTTGTGCATATATCATCATTGATGTGGGTGCTAACATCAATGCAAGGGTTTCATAGGTCTCATCAGGATAGACGTAAGGTCTAAACTGGACGGGTTTCATCGCCGATTGGGCAATGCGCCAATCAATCAGCAACGGGTTTCATCATCGGTATTGGGTTTATACCAATGCAAGGATTTTTATAGGTTTGATCAGGATAGATGTAAGGTCTAAACTGTACAGGTTTTCATCGCTGATCGGGCAGTGCGCCAATCGATCAACAGTAGGTTTCATCATTGGTATTGGGTTTATACCAATGCAAGGATTTTTATAGGTTTGATCAGGGTAGACGTAAGGTCTAAACTGGACATGTTTCATCGCTGATCGGGCAATGCGCCAATCAATCAGCAACGGGTTTCATCATCGGTATTGGGTTTATACCAATGCAAGGATTTTTATAGGCTTCATCAGGATAGACGTAAGGTCTAAACTGGACAGGTTTCATCGCTGATCGGGCAATGCGCCAATCAATCAGCAACGGGTTTCATCATCGGTATTGGGTTTATACCAATGCAAGGAAAATTTTTTATAAATTTCACCAGGATAGACATAAGGTCCGAACTGGGTGGGTTTTATCACGGTGGGACATAAAGAGCTATGCGGGTTTCTTCGTGGTTACCACATTACCGACCCAAGTGCCCTTTCGGGTTTCCACCAGAGCCAGCCCCCTCTTACTTTTGCCCGTGCGCCCTTTCGGGTTTTCGCACGGCGGGGTACCCGATTTTGCCTGCAGTGCCCTTTCAGGTTTTCACCACAGCTGGGTTTTGGCCATTTTTGTCCTTGTTCAGAATGTCTGAACAAGACTGGTGGGGTATCTCTATTTTTAACCCCATTTTTTTTTATTTCTTCTTTTTTTTTATCCCCCCTCCCTGTTTAGAGGGTGTCAGACCGTGACGACACAAGATCACGATAAGTGGTAGCCTGGTTAGGACGGAGTGTCACTATACCAAGGAAAGGATATCTCGGCTAGGGCGGAGTGCCATTAGACCAAGGAAGGGTAGTTCGGCTAGGGCGGAGTGCCACTAGGCCAAGGAAGAGGTATCTTGACTAGGGCGGGGTGCCGCTAGACCAAGGAAAGGATATCTCGGCTAGGGCGGAGTGCCACTAGACCAGGGAAGGGTAGTTCGCCTAGGGCGAAGTGCCGCTAGGCCAAGAAAAGGGTATCTCTTGCCCGATTACTCGGGGAATATCAGCTGTGCAGCATGATACAGCTTCAGGTGTTTACCGTTGAGTGGTGAGAATTGGATCTCCCCTCGATGATTAACAACTATGTAGGCCCCTCCTTCGTAGACCCTTTGTATCACATATGGACCTTCCCAATTGGGATTTAGCTTTCCCTTCGGGTTGGACGCCATGACTTCTTTTTTCTTGACCATGACAAGGTCACCTTTCTTGAATTCTCGCCCTTTTATGAGTTTGTTGAATGCGGTGGCCATGCGGGCCTGATACATCTGGATATTCTTCTGAGCTTGGAGACGCTTCCCTTCCAATTCAGCCAATTCTTCTAATCTTCTTTCTGCATTGGTTTGTTCGCCATGGGCTAGGTCGTATTGGACTGCCACTCTGAGTGACGGGACTTCTAGCTCTAGTGGGACTACTGCCTCTGAGCTGTATACCAAGGAGTATGGTGAGCACCCTGTAGGTGTTTTGAAGACGGTGCGATACGCCCACAGAGCTTCATACATCTTTTCTTCCCAATCCTTCTTATTGGCACTGACGACTTTGGCCAGCAGGGTGCACAAAGTCTTATTGAAAGCTTCTGCCAATCCATTTGCCTGTGGATTGTAAGGAGTGGAAGTCCTCCATTCGATCTTATATTTCTCGGCAAGCCGATAGACTTTCTGATTTCTGAAATGACTCCCATTGTCAGATATTATTCGGCTGGGGATCCCAAATCGAAAGATGATGTTTTGCTTGATGAATCTAGCGACCAACTCACCAGTAACTTCTCTTAGTCCTATAGCCTCTGCCCATCGGGAGAAGTAATCTGTTATGGCCAGTATATACTTATGCCCGGCCGAGGAAGTCGGTAGTGGACCGACTACATCAGTTCCCCATTGTGCAAACGGCCAGCTAGGGACTGTAGGGTGCAGAATCGTAGGTGGCCTTCTAGGCACAACAGCATGCTCCTGACACTTCTGGCATGACTTTGCAAATGTGCAGCAGTCTTCAAACATAGTGGGCCAATAGTAGCCCAGCTTCTTGATTTCTATCTTCATCTTGGGGCCAGCCTGGTGGGCACCTGCTGTCCCAGCATGTACTTCTTTCATCGCTTGCCAAGCTTCCTTAGTGGACAGGCAGCGGAGCAGAATCTTCTTGCGTGCATCTGCCATTATTCGGAACAGAGTCCCATTCCTAAATTCATAAGAATCTTTGATTCGCAAGAGTTTCATCTTTTCTTCTCTTTTCTGTGGCAGCTGTTGGTGTAAAAACCATTGTAGCAGGTGTTGTCTCCAATCAGATGCCTGTTCTGTACTGATCGTGGCGACTTCATTTTCTTCGGGGCAGCCTTCTAGCATGCTGGGGACTTGCCGCCGATTTATAACAACAATGTTCAGTGTCTCATCTGGTGGGACTGCTATTGAGCTGGCTAGCTTTGCCAATGCATCAGCTTGGGCATTATGTGCACGGCCCACATGCTTGAGCTCAATATGATAGAATTTCGCCATGAGGCGCACAGCTTTTTGGTGGTAGGGGTTCAACTCCGACTTTCGCACTTCGAACTTACCTTGGATTTGCTTTATTATCAACATTGAATCCCCGAATACCTGAAGCATCTGGATACCCATGTTGAGGCTGATATGCAGTCCGATTATCAGAGCTTCATACTCGGCTTCATTATTAGTGCAGGGCTTGTTTATAGAACAGGAAGTATGCACAACCTCCCCATCTGGCGATTTCACCACAATACCGGCTCCGGCTCGTATTCTGATCTTTCCATCGGAGTCCGTCTCTGTTCTAGATGCTCCGTCAAAGAACAGTTGCCACATAGTCGACTGAGCCTGGCAGGCTTCTAGTGTCTCATCATCGGGTAACTCAGTCCCCAACATATCATTCTCTGGCACAGTATGTTCTGCGAAGAAATCGGCCACAGCCTGTCCTTTTACTGCCCTCTGGGGTACATACGTGATATCGAATTCCATCAGAATTACTGCCCATTTGCCCAACCGGCCTTTCAGTACTGGTTGAGTCAGTATGTATTTGAGTGGATCTGCTGCAGATATCAATCTGATTTCATGTGACAGCATATAGTGCCGAAGCTTTTTAACGGCAAAGACTAGTGCCAAGCATGTCTTCTCTATATAGGTGTAACTTTCTTCAGTTCTGATCAGCCTCCTACTCAGGTAGTATAGAGCCTGCTCTTTGCCTTCTTCATTTATCTGTGCTAGCATTGCCCCCAGGGAACAGTGTGTGGCTGCAATGTACAGTATCAGGGGTTTGCCCTTAATAGGTGCCCCCAGCACTGGAGGGGTTTTGAGATATTCTTTCAGCTTCTCAAAGGCCTCCTGACAGCCATCGTCCCAGAGGAACGACACATCTTTCAACATGAGCTTGTGAAAAGGGTGGCATTTCCCCGACAGATTTGATATGAATCGTCGGATGTAGGCCAAACGCCCTTGTAAAGATCTCAGCTCGTGGAGATTCCTTGGTGGAGGGAGCTCCTGGATAGCTTTAATCTTGGATGGGTCAATCTCAATGCCCCTATGACGGACAATGAACCCAAGGAATTTTCCACTGGACACGCCGAAGGCACATTTCATAGGATTCATTTTGAGCTCATATTTGCGCAGCCTCTGGAACACTACTCTCAGATCCTGCAAATGGTCTTCTTTTCTGCTGGTTTTCCCCACCATGTCATCAATGTGGCACTCTACCTTTTTGAAGAGCAAATCATCAAAGATCTTTGTCATAGCCCTTTGGTAAGTAGCGCCGGCATTCTTGAGGCCGAACGGCATCCTTTTATAGTGGAATATCCCCTTCAGAGTGCGGAATGCAGTGTGCACTCTGTCTTCTTCAGCGATCCAGATCTGGTTATATCCTGATGACCCATCCATGAATGACAGGGCTTCATGGCCAGTGGTTGCATCGATCATTACTTCAGTGATTGGCACTGGGAAATCATCCTTCGGGCAAGCCTTATTCAGGTCCCTGAAATCTACACATATTCTGATCTGCCCATTTTTCTTCTTCACGGGCACTATATTGGCCAGCCATGTAGTATATTGGTTCTCTTCAACAAAGCCCACATTGATCAGCTTGTCGACTTCTTTGTTGATCTGATTTATCAGTTCGGGACGCATTCTCCTTGAAGGCTGCTTTACAGGGCTTGCCCCCGGGTTTATCGCCAATCGGTGCTGTGCCACATCAGGGCTCAGTCCCGGCATCTCATCATATGTCCATGCAAAGCAGTCTCGAAACTCTTTTAGAAACTGTATGTACTGTTCTCTGGCAGCTGGTTCTAGCAGTGCATTGAGGAATGTCGGCCTTGGTTCATCTGCTGACCCCAGATTCACTTCTATCAGCTCATCGACGGTGGCCTGGCCTCCGTCCTCAACTTTGGGTGGGGCTTCTTGCAAATCAATAAAGCCTCCCGGGATATAATTCTCTTCAGTTTCATGTTCTTCTGTATCGTCATCCTGCTCATCAGCGGATGTCGGCTTATCATATAAGGCCGATACCATCGGATTCTGTTCAGTCTGCCCCGAGGACGAGACTGGTTCAGAAGAGAATTCAAAAGTGGAATCTTCCGCTCTTAGGGATCTTTCTGTTGCAGGCTCCCCTGAAAGGTCATCTTTCTGTAGAGCCCGGACTTCTTCCAGAATGCGCTCAAATTCCAGGCATTCTCTCAGTTCTTTGGCCTTCTGGTCTTCATCCGGAGTTCCCGTATAAAATTGTGCTTCGGCCTGGAATAGATCCTCCTTGCAGGACGGGTCCTTCCAGCACCGACCCCTCTTAGTTTTATCAGACATCCCTGCTTCTGGCTGGTCATCTTGGGCTTCATTATCTGTTATGGTTTGATACATAATCTCTTCATCCTCAAAGGGATATTGATCATATCCTAACCCAGGGGAGTCTCCATGCTGGTAGAAGGTAGAGATGACATCCACCTCGGCTTCATAATATTCTTGAAGGGTATATCCCAATCCTGGATGCTGTGTGATCTTCCTCAGTTCCTTATTATCTCGAGGCGGATCCCATAGCTCCCTGAATGCTTTCTTCTGGGCTGCAGATTGTAGTGATGGCATTTGCATCTTGGAGAACATCTGCGAAACCCGCTGCGTAGTATACTCCAGGCCTGTAATCGGCACCATCTGGTTTGCGGCTTCTTCAGGGACCATGCAGTCTTGATCATCTTCTTCGACTGCCTCCCCGGTGTAGAATATGGTAGGTGGCTCACAGAAGCGAGGGATTTCCATAGTCTTCTGTGGCAGCACTGTTTGGTATTCTAGGCTGGCGACGGATTTGATTAAACCTCGTGGGACCTTCACCTGTATGCACCTTTCCTTCATTTCTTGATCAGTGCTATCTGGATGGATGCTAGGAGGGGTGATCCGAGCAAAATCATCAGCATAAGAGATGTGAGCTACTTCATGCTTTTCAACATAGCCCCTGGGTGGCGGTGGAGACCAAGCTTTTGCCTTCGTCGCCGGCTCCTTCTGGCTGATTACAGCCTCTTTCTTTTCATCCTTTTGTGACACCTCGGTGTAGTAGGATGCATCGAGCATATGGCACTCGAACACTTCAAAGGGATGTAGGTCTGTAAACACCCTTTCTTCCTTTCCTTCATGGCAGTATTTTATGCATTGGTGTAGCGTGGATGGCACTATCTGGTATTCATGCAGCCACGGTCTCCCCAACAGGGCCTTATACGTGGTGTTGGAGTCGATCACATAGAATCGTACCACGGTAGTGAGGTCGCCCAATGTGAGGTTGAAGTCAGCCACCCCGAGAGGTGTTTCACATTTCTGGTTGAACCCAGCAATCTTCATGTCTCTGACCTTGGTAAGCTGCAGATCAAAGTAGTATTTCTGATAGATGCGATACGGGAGAATATTTACAGCAGCCCCGGGATCTATCAGTATCCTGCTCAGCGACTGACAGTTCAGGGAGCCCCTCATATACAACGGTCTGTTGTGACTAGCATTTGGGATCAACATATCATCTTCTGTGAACGTGACTGATGGTCCAGCATTCACTTCTGCCAAGAGTGCTTCATATTGTGCCGGCGACTGCAGGGCATCCACAATTGCTTGGCGGGCCTCTTCACTCAGAGAGAGTATCTCCCAGATGGAGAATCTGGTGGGGAGCTTCTTCAACATTTTCATGATTCGACTGCCAACCCGAACATTAGACAGCCTCATCTCCTCTGCCCACCGGGGTCTTGGAGGTTCGTGTGGTGCCTGTGGCCTTTGCTGCCCAGTCCCAGTTTCATTTTCTTCATCGGTCTCCCAGAGGACTTCTTCTGTAATGACTGCCCTTGGTTTTGCTAGAGGGCTATTTTCTTCATTTTCTTCATGCTGTTTCTACTTTCCGGCTGCTGTCTGCTGGCACTTATTGCTTTTAGCTGGAGCAGTGTGAGCCAGTTGCTCGTTTTCTAAGCTGGACAGGAACTCCAGGAATGAAGGGGCTCCTTCTGCTTTATCTTTTCCTTGGTACAGGCTGGCAGGGGGAGGAACCTGGACACTGCGCACCTCTGGTTTTGGGATTTGATAGGGTTGCTCCCCTCTGAACATAATATTATGGTTAGCTGGTGGCGGACGCCCCCATTTTCTCCCAGAACGTGTTGCATGGGCTGAGGTAGAGGTCTCAGCATGATTGGCTTCTAGCGGGACATCTGATGCTTCTTGTTCATCATCCTCCCCGGGCAGGGAAAAGAGTACCGACAGAGTATTGCATTGTACTGTCGTGACCTTCTTTCCCTTTTTGGCCTTAGGCCGTCTCTTCTTTTTCTGGGAAGTTGGCTTTGCTAGTTCCTGCCCCCAGAAGGACTCAGTCTTATCTTTTCTTTGTTCTGCTTCCGGCTGCTCTTCAATTTTCAATTCTTCGAGCTGCTCCCAGAGTATACAGTCTTTCACCAACAGGTGTTTCGGCTTTTTCTGCTCATACTCATCAAGCTCATTAATATATTGCTGCAGACGCCTGGTCGCAGGACTTTCTTCTTTATGTGCAGGGAGGGGAGTTTGTCTCCTCCGGTTGCAAGTATGGATCCGGATGACTGGTCCGGTCTCAACTGCAGGCCATATTGGCTTTATTGGAGGCGACTCAGGCCTTGGGGTGACACCCCGGATAACTGCTCCGTTGGTTTTAGCTGTGGGAGTCTTCTTTCTACTTTTTGTGGGTACCGTCTGCCATCCTTCCTGATCTCTCAATGGGGTGAGGAGGCAGGCTTCATAGGTGTGCCTGGTGCATTCTTCAATGGCTTCCTTAGGCAGCTGTTGATATATTGAGATCATATTAGCGGCCACCCTCCAGGGCAGAAGCTCATGTGGCCGAGGAGGCTTCACCTGGTAATCTCCCAGCTGCAGTTCGCCCTTCTTGACCATTCCTTCCATGATATCTTTGAAGACATAACAGTCCTCAATTGGGTGCCCCAACACCCGGTGAAATGGACAGAACATCGGATCATCTTTCTTTTCTGCATCTTCGGGCTTCTTTGGTTCAGGCAATGTTACTTTATTGAACTTATATGCCCAGTTAAATAATGCTGCAGTCTTATCCTTGGGAAAAGAGTAAGCCCTTCTCATCCTGTCCCTCAGAGAGACTTTGTCTCTTCTTTCTGCTGTATCTGCCATCGGGGGAGCTTCATCTGCCCCTTTCTTCCCTTTTTGTTGCTCAAAGGTTCTAAAATCGACGGTGTTGGCCTCAGAGTGTGACAGCCGCCGATCATTGGATTTACCTTTTGGCATGGCGGGAGCATTGACGGTCGGACGTTTGGACAAGAACGCCTCGACCTCCGCCACTATATTGTTCAGTCGGTCAAATGTTTTGACATCTGCACCGATCATTTTTTCTAGTACTTCCCTCCTGAGGTTCTGCTTGCATATTTGCACTGCATCCTCCTGATGAGGAGGTCTTCTGCATCTCATGGCTAGATTTCTCCATCTTTTGATGTACTCCAGTGTAGTTTCATCATGTTTCTGCCTAGTAGCATACAGTTCTGCTATTGTGATTTCCCTCTCCGTGACATGAAACCTGTCGCGGAATTTTCTCTGCATATCGGGCCAATCAACCACTGATCCTGCTGACAAGCTTGAATACCATTCAAAGGCCAACCCAGTGAGGGACGAGCCAAATAACTTGAGCAGATAGGCTTCATCGACTGCTAGGTCGCCCATGATGGTAGTATAGTAGGCTATATGCTCTCTGGGGGAGCCCTGGCCATTGAATTTCTCAAACTTTGGCGGCTTGCTGACGCCTGGAGGCAGCCTTTTGGCAGCATACTGGGGAGGATACGGTACCTTGTACACATCATAAGTACCCGCATCACCATCAGTCTTTTCTGACAGCTTCATTTCCACAATTCTTTCAATCATCTGCTTGTGGGCTACAGCTGGATCTATCTCTTCTGGGAAGAAGTGAGCTTGTTGCTGGCTGTGAGGAGTTGTCATCACAGTGGCGCGCAAGATGGGCGCGGTAGGCTGTGTCTGAGACACAGAGGGCTGAGCTACCGTTTGCTATGGAACAGGTTGACTTGGTGCTTTGCCCTTATCAGCTAAGAGAGGATTAGCCAGGATAGTTGTTTCTGTGGAGCTGGATGTCTGCCCCGCAGGTTCTGCTTGCTTCGAGACTGATGTAGCTTCCTGTCTCTCATTTAGCTGTCTTCGGAGAGCATTGATCTCCTGTTGGTATCTTCTGAACATCATCTGGATCATGGGATCCATGGTTGATGGGATTTGTATATCTTCAGAAGTCCCTTCAGCATCATCAACGAAGGGGTTATCTCCATCTTCCGCTGTTACTACATTAACTGTCATAGTGGTAACCCTGCGGGCTTCATCATCAATTTTGATTTTATCTTTTGCTGCCCGGCCTCTTCTTGTGACAGGACCAGGTCTAGTTGCCAGCCTGAGCAATTCATCTGGCTGAGTTGGTAGTATATCTTGCCCCCTGGCCAGTCCGGCCATATTGCAGGCGAAGATTTGCATCTTTCCTTTCCGCCTGTAGACTTTTCTTTTTATTTGGCTAGGATATCTGAGCCGGTCAAAGACCGATATTCTTTCTTTGGCTTCTTCCTCGTACAGGTCTTCTTCATTATATCCGGCCCTGGGGCCTTCTTCATAGTTATTTGAATTGGAGGAAGAGGCTTCGACCATCATTTCTTGGAAGGTTTCTTCTTCTTCATCATCCCTGGTGCCCAAGGCACGGGACAGTCTTCACTGGCCTAGGGCAGAGCTCCCTAGGTAGTGGAAGTAATCTTGGACTACTTGCTTAGTCTCCTCTGGGTCGCGCCTTTTCGGCTCAGGTCGGAGCATCAGTCTGTCCTGGCCCGTTTGCTGCCAGGCCAGTCTTGTCACCCGAGCATTTAGATGTTCGGCCCTGGGATATTTGAAGATATCAACTTGTCTGGCACAGGCTCCTGATCTTCTTGCAGTAACCATAGTGACTGGCTCACTTCTTCTTATATTGCCAACTTGGCAGCGGTTGGCAGCAGCATTGTAGCTCTTCTTTTCCCATCTCTTGCCCCTGGCCATGGGATGGGTGTTGGTGAAGTTTTCCCTGGTCTCATATCTTCCGCCCCTCATCATGGGACGAACAGTAATCATATTTCTTTCTTGACCCTCAATCTCATCTCTCTTCCCCCGGGTCCTGGGGTGGGCAGCAGTAGCATTTCTGTCATCTTTCTTCATCTCCCTTCTGCCCCCTGCTCTGAGGCGGGCAACAGTGACATTAGTGAGGTTCTCTCTGTCTTCAGCTGGGGCCCAGCTTTGGATCTTCTTCGGTCGCCAGACCTGTTTGTATTTTGCTGGCTTGGGCGCCAGCGGCTTCCTTTCAGCAGCTTCCCAGTTGGCCCTCCTAGAGGCCAAAACCTGGAATTTGTTGTCAGTTGGGATGGTCGGGACGATTCTGTCCGGTCGGACTCCCCTGGGGCGACCATCGAGGTTCGCCCTAATAGCACCCATCATTATCGTCTTTCCGGAATTGGAAAGGCGACGATCAACAGCAGTAGACCGGCTCCTCCGGTTGGTTTTCTTCCCCTTCTGGGCAGCAGTGGGGACCGTGTCCCTTTTCTGGACATGATGGACGTAGCAGGCGACGGCCGTGGGGGCCGTTTTCTTCGGTAAGCCATCCTTGCGATCAGCGGCCTCCACTGGGGCGTTTGCAGCAGCGCCTTGCTCCTCGTTATCGACCTGTAGAAGGTCGGTGTAGACAACGCCCAAGCAGTTGGGCAGCCCGACAGCTGGGGGAAACGAACCGAACGCCAGTGGTACCGCCAGGTACCCCTCCTGGACGTGCATGTCCACCGGTTGCTTGTCGAAGCATACAGACGCGATTTGTGTTGTCATCGTAGTTTCCTGGAAACAAGGAAACACACGGAATCAGAAATTTGAGGGGGGCCCGCTGGGCCTCCTACCTTAGCGTAAAGATGAAGGGAGACTCGGTCCCACCGGGCGTGCCAGACTTGTTCGAACACATTTTATTTTATCTGGTTTATTTGTTTATTTATTTTATTTATTTTATGGATTTATTGGCGTGCCAGTCACCATGGTGACGATTCTTATTGTGCGCTCGATCTGACTTGGTCAGTCGATTGTGAGTGATCGTGTCTGGACTAGAAGTCCGTCATACCCTGAACGCTATGACGTTAATTACGTCCTCCCTAAGGAAGACAACCCTTGATTAAACGCTAGAGGTAGGAGGAAGACAGCGGTAAAGTCGTATGCTCAAAGGAGACAAAGTTCATATGTTTGCAAGACGTTAAATGTATTCGGGCAAAGCAGGGGTTTGTTAATTACGGGGACACATCCGACGGCATATTCCCACCATCTTGGATGATGCCAAGTGGGGAATAGAAAACCACCCATGCAGTGGCAAAGTGGGAACCGTAAAGGATCGGGCATAATTGACCCGGAGTCCGAATAGGGACCGGCATGCCATGGCACGCCCCATATGGGTGCGGTAGCACGTTTATATCCCCCCTTCGAGGGGACCATCGGAGGGCATACAAAGTCATGACTCCGTGGGCCGACGGGGTTGAGAGATAATATCACAGTGACCTGGCCAGGTGTGTGCGAATTTCGGCAGCATGTCCCCTTGACTTGGATTGTGCCAAGAGAAGATAGGTCATCACCCACGGAATGCCGGGATGACAACCGAATGAGGATGGGCACCGGGCCCCGGGACATCGCTTGCTTCTGTTTCATCAGTCAATATCCCCTTGAAACCCTTCAGAACGCATGTAACGACATGGCCCTTTAGGTTCATAAGGGTGGAATCCGGATCGGGAATGAGGGCTGTAGGGGAGGGAGGTCCTCCCCATTACTGTATCTTCTCAGATCATTCATGACGGTCTCATGGCAGTGGGGAGAAAGTCCCCTGACTGGGCTTCATTGGGCCAAGAAGAGGGGTCTCGGCGTGGCTTACTGGTTGGCCAAGGGGAGCTCTCGGTGTGGCTTTTTGATTGGCCAAGGGGGCTCTCGACGTGGCTTACTGGCTGGCCAAGGGGGGTTCTCGGCGTGGCTTCTTGGTTGGCCAAGGGGGCTCTCGGCATGGACATTTGGTGGATGAAAGTGGCTTCTCGGCACGGTCCTTTGATTGGCCAAAGGGGGGGGCTCTCGGCCTAGACATTTGGTTGGCCAAGGGGGGGCTCTCGGCCTGGGCATTTGGTGGATGGAGGGAGCTCTCGGCACAAGGCTTCCCGGCGCGCTCATGGCCGTGCCGGGAGCCTAGCGCCGGGAGGCTGTGGGCTGTGGGTGCTTCACAAAAGGACTTGTCGTTTAGCTGAAAGGAGGGGAAGGCCTCTCGGCCTTATGGTTCTCGGCGGGGAAACTCGCACGCCGAGAAGATGAATATACAGAAGAATTTCAGGGTTTCAGAGCTCAAAAACGATGCTCTGTTTCTGGGATTTCTGGGTTTTATGGCTCAGATCGAGGCCGAATCGGGGGAGTATGAGGAGATTTCACGAACACCTCTGCTGGAAGGATGCCAAGGGATCTGAGAGGCCAGATCATCAGGAGGAGGAGAGACCATCATCGGGGCTGAGTAGCCTTTATCTGTATACTGCCAGACGTCTGGGGGAGTCAAGAGATGGCTGTCTCTGATCCCCCGGACTAGCATGGTATCATCTGGGAAGCAGATCTGCAACGAGAGAACCCTTGATGCTGAGACCTCAGACCCTGATCATTCAACGATTGGAATGGGGATCCAGGGTAGCATTCGGCCTTTATCTGTATACTGCCAGACGTCTGGGGGAGTCAAGAGATGGCTGTCTCTGATCCCCCGGACTAGCATGGTATCATCCGGGAAGCAGATCTGTAATGAGAGAACCCTTGATGCTGAGACCTCAGACCCTAATCATTCAACGATTGGAATGAGGATCCAGGGTAGCATTCGTCTACGGGTTCAAATGCATCATTTATAGCCGGCGGGCCAGGGAACCAAGAGATTGATGTCTCTGGTTCCCGGACAGCACAAGGGGCTTGAGGAACAGACTCAAATACATACGGAGGGCATGCTATTGAAGCGGGAAGAAAGAAGAGAATAGAACCTAGCAACCCATTGAACAAGGGTGGGGGTTCTACCTTCATCCCCGTTCGAAGAACAGACCTGACTCTGAAGCCTGAGTCATTTCGCCCATGGGGCATTCATACAAACAGTATGCATACATATGGAGACAAAAGAAGATAGTATTGCCCAAAATCCATCATGGCCATTGCATTTACTTCATCTCACCATCATTTACATCGAGAAACATAGAGGGGAGGAACAGGGAAAGAATCGTATGAATAATCTAAACCTCAAGACTTCGACTATTACATACGGAGAATCAGTAAAAAGAAGAAAAAGAAACATCGAACATGGGGGGGGGGGGGGGAGGGTGGAGCATTGACTCCTCTCCCTCCCCCTATCAGCCCACCTGGAGCCCTTCTTCTTTCCTTTCTTCTGCTTCTTCTTTCAACGGAGACTCTCTCCCTCTCTTTTCCTTTCTCTTTCTCTTTCTGGCTATCTGTTCGCTCTTTTCTTCTTCGTCTCTTTCTTCTTTTCTTTTCTGTCTATCCTCTTTCTTGCTATCTCCCTGCTTCTCTCTTCGAAGGGAGGGGGTTTTATAACCCTTTTCCCTTTTCCTTCTCGGCAGGCATCTTCACGGCGCGCTTGAGGCAGGCTTCCCGGCGCGCTCAAATTTGATCTCTCGGCGCCAGTATCTGGGCTTCGACATGGGCTTTCGGCGCCACCTTCATATAGGCCCACTTGGGGTTTCTTTAAATGTATCATCATCCCAAAGGGTCTATCATCTATGAAATATCTTGTATTGAAATCGCGATTGCAATCTCCATCAGTTCGCAGACGGGGTTTTATCAGTCCGTAGACAGGGGTTTCATCAGTCCGCAGACAGGGTTTTATCAGTCCGTAGACAGGGATTTCATCAGTCCGCAGACAGGGTTTTATCAGTCCGTAGACAGGGATCTATCAGTCCGTAGACAGGGATTTCATCAGTCCGTAGACAGGGTTTTATCAGTCCGTAGACAGGGTTTATCAGTCCGTAGACAGGGATTTCATCAGGATTGTCATCTGAACGGTGACAAAGCCAGGTATCATCTTATCAATATCGTCACTCTAATGGTGACGAGCTCGGACATCAGCTTTAGTCTGGGAAGACCTCAGCCGGGTGTATAATCTGTATAGATGATTCTTCTTCTGCTCTATCTTTTCAGGGGCCTTTATCATCTTCATCTGCCGGTGCTGGCTTCATCTTTATCTCATATTACTTCCGTCAGTAAGCCGACATCTGACTTACCCTGACATATCGTCTGTGACTTCTTGGACGAAGCAGTAGTATAGCTCTTCTTAAGGGGCTGGAAGATCTCATTAGTCGAGTGATTGCCGCTTTATCAGTGCTGCCGTCTGAGTGACATTGGCACCGGGCATCAGCTTTGGCCGACAAGGGCTTTAGCCGGGTGAAAGGTTGATAAGCTTCATCATTAGTCTTTCACTGTTGGTCAATTCTTCTTTTCAATTATGCTTCCACCCTTGTTCATTTTCCGGGTGTCAACATATCCTCTTCCTTAATCCGCAACTGGTGATATCCAGATCGAAGATCGATCTTAGAGAAATATTGAGCTCCCGCTATCTGGTCAAATAACTCGTCAATCCTCGGCAAGGGATATTTGTTCTTGACAGTCTGCTGGTTTAATTGCCGATAATCAATGCACAGCCTCATCGAACCATCTTTCTTCCTGACAAATAGTACAGGGGCTCCCCACGGAGAAGTACTAGGACGAATAAAACCCTTCTCAAGTAATTCCATCAGTTGCTGCTTCAGTTCCCTCAGTTCTGCAGGAGACATACGATAGGGAGCCTTAGAAATAGGAGCTGTGCCAGGAATAAGATCAATAGAAAAGATAACTTCCCGCTCAGGCGGAAGTCCTGGTAGTTCTTCTGGAAAGACATCAGGAAAATCTCGGACAACAGGAATGTCCTTGATCTCCATCTGCTGCTCAGGAGTTGCACAAACAAAGGCTAGAAAAGCCTCACACCCATGCCTCAAAAGCTTATCAGCTCGAAGAGCCGAGATGAGCGGTACGGAAGGCCTCATACTTGGCCAACCAATCTGCTCCTAGGATTACATCATAATCCTTCATGTCCATGCAGACCAAATCTGCTGGAAAGTTCTGTTCACCAATCATAACCTTACTAGAAGGATAGAAATACTGGATTGTTGATCTAGTGCCAATAGGGGTTGAAATCTCTAACGGAGTATTCATCAAAACAGGTTCCACAACTAATGACTTAACAAATCTCTGAGAAATAAATGAATGTGTTGCACCAGTATCAAAGAGAGCAAATGCGGGCTTATCGATTATAGTAAGGGTACCTTCGACGAGTCCGCCATCATCAGAAATCCCAGTTTCATCTTCATGTAAAGCTTGAAGCTTGCCTTGTGATTTCTTGAAGACTAGAGGTTTTGCCGGTGTAGCTTGTTCCGATATGAGAGGACAATTGGGGATACGGTGCTCCTTGCTTCCACATCGTAAACAGGCGCCTTGCTTGTGCCAGCACTCCTCTATCATGTGACCCGGACGATCACAATAGTTGCACACGCCCTTGAATGGAACAATAGGGCCAGGATTCTTATCTTCATGCCTCGGCATCTTGCCCTTCCACGATCCGGACCCGCTCCACGAACCAGGTCCACTAACAGGCCTCTTCTTGGTATACCCGGGTTTGACACTCCCGGAACCCGTAGGTAATTCTTTCTTGGTGCCTTTCCCACGGATTCTCTCCGTCATCTCAAGAGTATCCTCTAGAACTTGCGCTTTCCTTACCATCTCATAATAAGTGGAAATCTCCATCGGTGCCAATTGGTTGATATAATGAAGCTTCAATCCATTGAGAAAGCGCTTCGCCTTCATCTTCTCGGTGGAAATGAGATGAGTAGCATAACGAGAAAGCCGTGCAAATTGAGCCTCATACTCTGCCACGGACAAACCTCGCTGTTTCAAGGCCACGAACTCTGCCACTTTCTTCTCTTGCACTCTATCAGAAAAATACTTGCTGTTGAAGAGTTCTTCGAACTCTTCCCACATAACTTGCCAATCACCGAGAGTTGCCTTGATAGAATCCCACCAAGTACGTGCATCATGTTCCAGTTGAAATGTGGACAAAAGGACACGCTCCTGGTTGGTGCATTGCATAACTTCAAGGATTCTCCCCATCTCATCTAGCCAGTGCTCGGCTTGGTCAGGGTCAGTCGAACCAGCGAATCTAGGCGGGTTCATTCCGCGAAAGTTCCGGTATAGATCACCGGTGCCATGCGGTGCCGCTCCTGCCTGAGCTACTTGCTGAAGGGCCTGAGTAAGGCCTTGCACCGTACGCTGTAGGTTCCTCCATTTAGCACGATCAGCTGCCATCTACACGAGAAATAGATTACTTAGGTTTAATCAAGATAAATAATTACATGATTAAGAAACGATCTTAACCCAAGTTTCTACCCATTCTCACCAGGTCAGGTCTTAGACTTTTACAAGGTTAGGGATCTAATGCACCTAGACACGACCAAAAACTCGGTACCTGGCGGAGGTAATCGGTCCGAAGACCACTCGCGCAAGTGTGCGACCTTCCCGATAGGCGTAGCCTAACGTTCGGACAACACCTTTTGATATACCGATTATTGGGATGCAATGCAAGAAAACCTAAAACTTAGGAAACCTAGGAATGTGAAACCTAGGCTCTGATACCAACTAAACTGTCACGCCCCGAACAAGGCGGAAATATCGGGACGTACAGTTAGGGACACGCTTGCAAGAGAGAGAACTAATCTAAAATAATACACAAGTGCTACAAGATGGAAATACTAAATGATCATTAACAAACCACAACTGATACAATAACCTCAAGTTCAACTTAATACAACTGGAATAATCAACCACTAAAACTCAATAACATGACTGAGACTAAAAGCTCTCCAAAACACAACTAAAGAAAGATAACACACTACTAACACACTAGAACTGATACACTCAAGACATCACTCTTGCCCTTCCCCATCGGTAAGCGCGTCACCTGAAAAGCCTGGAAAGGGGGGAAAACACAACTATGAGCTGACGCTCAGTAGGAAATAACAGACAGGTATAAGTGATTAACAGTTTAATTACATTTTAAAATATCATGCTACAAATGATAAAAACAATAAAAAGATAACGGTGATATCACGAAACAGAATTCAAAGATCTTGCAAGGTCAAGAAATATAATGAATAGAATAGTAAGACAAAAATTTACTACAGGAGATAGCGATAAAAAGTTGGCCATATCAAGATAATTCAAGTCATGTCAAGCACGTATGTAATTTCATTTCCACGTCCAAGTAATAAGCAAGTAAAGTAACCACAAGTAGAGTATAGAACAGTGAAGAGTGGAAAGTGAAAAGTAGTAGGAAGTAATGTAGAAAGTAGTGGAGAGAGTAGTGGACAGTCCTAGATTTAACACATGTCAAGTACTGGTGCCAAATGCCACACCTAGTCATTCACCTCCCTGGGGGTACACGTAGTGTTCAGGCACTCTTCCCAGGACCAGACCGAGCCCTTAATTGTTTGCTAGGCATTGATTTCTTTGGATCAAAGATCCCACGAATCTAGACTTCCACAGTTTATGGCCAGAATTCCAAGGTTTAAACTAAGTAGCAATAACAACTTCACGTAGGAAAGAGATTCATTTCCAGAATTTCAAGGTAAGTATAATCATCAAGGAGATCGAAACCAAGTCACAACAAGAGTTAATCGTGCTGCGCTACTGTAAAACAGCAGCAATCAAACAAGCTAATCAACATATTAATCCTAATCACCAAGTTAAGATATCATGATTAACCATTATCATTTACATTAAGACAATTGCCAAGAAGCTGATTCAAGATGACAAGGCAAAGAACAACTCCCACAGGAGTGAAATAGAATGCATTAACAGAGATTTAGTTACACCATTAACCACTAATTATGTGGGTTTCTATTTAATCTTGTATTCATTGAAATGAAGATGATAAACGGGGTGTTTTTACACTAAGTTTGCATGTATGGACCAATGTTAATTGAAACTAAAAAGGGTACATGAATAGATCATTAGTTCCTCAAAAATGTAGTTTTCAATGTGATTAGGTTGAATGGATTGATTCCCCAATGATCCGGATTGATCCCCGGGTCAAAAACATCATTAATGGGGTCATACAAGGCATGGGTCGACCCATTGGGTCGACCCCTGGCATTCCAGGAGCCTTCCTGGGTCCCATTGGGTCGACCCCTCAAAAAAAAAGCTTCATGGGTCGACCCATTGGGTCGACCCCCTTCACTGGGTGCATGGGTCGACCCCATGGGTCGACCCCTACACTTCCAGAAGCGACGGGTGATTCCGTAAACCATGAAAACTCAATGATTTGGGGTCTAAATGAGTTGGGATTTTAACCAAATGCTCTAGGGTTCTTAATATACATACTAAGGTCATAAAACAAGAGATTGAAACAAGAAATTTACTGAAAACTCAATCGAATCACAACCTATTTATGATGAATACATGAAGAACCTAGTTCTTGACATGCGTCTACTAAAACGTAGATTTCTCTCATTATACACAACGGAATTTGGGGCTTTTTATATCAAAAGAAAGCTAACTTAATGATGAATCCAACCATATACTATAAGCCATATGTGGATCAAGTTATCTAATCCAAAAACAGCCCGAAAATCAAGCTTCTACTTGAAGAACATAATATACATCAAATTCTAGACATGTTCTTACTAAAAATCAAAATTCTCCAAGTATGCTCAATGAAATTTGGGGCTTCCTACGTTAAATGAAAGCTAACAACATGCTGATTACATCATGTAAGTTAATTAGAGTTTGGTTGTTAGATCCTACCTTAAATCGGAGAGAGAAAACTCAAACCCTAGGATGAAGAACACTTGGACAGTACCTCACAAAAAGCTCGATTTCTCCCCGGATACCTAATGAAGATTGGGGCTTTTGCCACCAATGGATAGAGCTCGATGAGAGGAACAATTTGCTATACTCATGATCAAGATTTGGTTGAGAATTCCTACCTCAATCGATGGATCAAAGAAGGATGAAGGAAAGCCAACGGCTTGCTGACCCACCTCCACAAATCGAGCTAGATCTCTCCAGATCTGAAACTTCGGCGAACCCCACAGCAGCCAAATGAAAGAAGACTCGTAGGGATTTATTTTGATAGCTCATAGAGCTTCTGGAGCCTTCGGAATTGGGAGTATTCGCTGCTGCAAGCTACGTGTTTAGAAACGGCGCCGAAATCCTTGACTTGACCAAACTATGTCGGCAGCACGTTTTGGGGCTAGGTTTACCTCAAATTGATTGAGGGTAAATGTTCCTTACATTGTGGCCTTCCATTTTCCCTTGATTTCAGATCATTTGGTCGAGTATTGAGGTCGAATTTCGTGTTTTAAACTAAGGGTTAGGTATGGGTCAAAAGTGTACACTTTTGGGT
The DNA here is from genome assembly GCA_022559845.1 of Amorphophallus konjac. Lineage (NCBI taxonomy): Eukaryota > Viridiplantae > Streptophyta > Magnoliopsida > Alismatales > Araceae > Amorphophallus > Amorphophallus konjac. The sequence goes on from CM040123.1 coordinate 383,883,543, forward strand.
TTAAACTCTAAATAGATCTTACCACGGATTTACAATGGCCTAATGCCAGAAGGAAAAGTTGTTATCTACATCGACCTAAATCTATTTACTATTTTTACAAATTTTTCTAAGGTAGTCGGATTATTACTTATACTATTCCGTAAATAGTTAAATGTTAAGTTCGGAAAACTAAGTTCACTAATTCGGCATAATAAATGATTTTCTTAGGCTTGAATGTAGAAGACAAAGTTGCTAAACAAAATTAATTCTACAAGATGTGATTTTTGGGGATTTTTAGAAAATAGTTGAAAAATGACTTATTCTATTAATTAATTAATTAATTTAATTAATTTGGATAATTCTCATTAATTCAAATAACTTCAAATAAATTCTAAATAATTACAAATAACTTTCTAAATAAATTTCTAAAGAATTTGGGGTCTTACAGTAAGGGTAGCGACCGATCTTGCCGATGGTGACAAGGGTCGAAAAGGTAGACGGTCTTGCCGATGGTGACAAAAACCGGGTAAGGGTAGCGACCAATCTTGCCGATGGTGACAAGGGTCGAAAAGGTAGACGGTCTTGCCGATGGTGACAAAAACTGGGTAAGGGTAGCGACCGATCTTGCCGATGGTGACAAGGGTCGAAAAGGTAGACGGTCTTGTCGATGGTGACAAAAACCGGGTAAGGGTAGCGACCGATCTTGCCGATGGCGACAAGGGTCGAAAAGGTAGACGGTCTTGTCGATGGTGACAAAAACCGGGTAAGGGTAGCGACCGATCTTGCCGATGGTGAGAAGGGTCGAAAAGGGGTTTGTTAATGGATTCTCGGTGGGACTTTGATGATTGTCCCTTTCGGAGTTTTATCGGGTGGAGAATAGGAGAGGCATTTGGAAATTACCACTTTACTGACTCAAGCGCCCTTTCGGGTTTTCGCCGGAGCCAGCCCCCTCTTGCTTTTGGCCACGCGCCCTTTCGGGTTTTCACGTGGCGGGGTACCCAATTTTGCCTGTGACGCCCTTCCGGGTTTTCGCCACAGCTGGGTTATAGCCATTTTTGCACTTGTCCCGATATGGGAGCAAGTCTGGTGGGGTATCACTATTTTTAACCCCATTTTATTTTCTTTCTCTTTTTTCTTTGATATGTATAGGGTGGCAGGTCGAAGTGCGACATTCGACCCTTGGTTGACAGTAGATGGCTGTCGGTCAGAGCATCAGACCTTGCGCTAGGTAGAACAGTTCATTCGTTAGCAAGGGCTGAATGCTAACGCGAAAGAGTGATCTCTTGCCGATTCAGGCGTAAGGCCGGTAATGGCAACATCGTGCTGTATTCTTTCGGGAGCTTGGTCAGGGCGGAGTGCCATTAGACCGAGGAAAGGGTAATTCGGTTGAGGCGGGATGCCATTAACTAAGGGAAGGTAGCTCGATCAGGGCGGAATGCCACTGAACCGAGGGAAGGTTGCTTGGTTAGGGCGAAATGCTACTAACCAAGGGGAGGTAGCTCGATCAGGGCGGAGTGCCACTAAACCAAGAAAAAGGTAGCTCGATCAGGGCGGAATGCCACTGGACCAAGAAAGGGTAGTTCGGTTAAGGCGGGATGCCATTAACCAAGGGATGGTAGCTCGATCAGGGCGGAATGCCGCTAACCAATGAGAGGTAGCTTGGTTAGGGCGGAATGCCATTAACCAAGGAAAGGGTAGCTCGGTTAGGGTGGAGTGCCACTAAACCAAGAAAAAGGTAGCTCGGTCAGGGCGGAATGCCACTGGACCAAGAAAGGGTAGTTCGGTTAAGGCGGGATGCCATTAACCAAGGGATGGTAGCTCGATCAGGGCGGAATGCCGCTAACCAAGGAGAGGTAGCTTGGTTAGGGCGGAATGCCATTAACCAAGGAAAGGGTAGCTCGGTTAGGGCGGAGTGCCACTAAACCAAGAAAAAGGTAGCTCCGTGATGTGACACCGAACCTTGGACCTATTTTCAAGCATTCAAGTTGAGCAGCGGACTCACACTAGCGAACTCACCCGTTTGGTGCACACTTGTGCCCGTTGGCAACTAAGCGATGTGGGAGAGGGTCCGAGGCGGGACCATGAAGCTCCAATGGTTGGCTAGCTTGTGGAGAACCCCAAGTGGGCCTAGGATGCCCAAACCATGGGCGGCCAGCACACCAAGGGTGTGGGTTTAGTGGGTTCACTCTCAACTCGCCCGCGGTGGTCACTCACGGAACTAGCAAGTTGGGCCGAGCTCTCACTCTCCGTCCGACGCAGTACTAGCAATAATACTAAGCTAAGCAAGTGATTAAACCAAGCAAGAGAGGGACTGAGGCTCACCTAGCCGGCGTGAAGACGCCGACTCCGGCCGGAGACGAGGGCGAGCCGGGAGGCGAGGGTATACACCCGATCGCCGCGGCGATGTAGCTTGAACCTGAAATTGAAAGAATTACACCACTACACCTCACGCAGGAGGGATGAACTTGGGGTGGGGATTATTCTTATTACATTCAAAACTACCTCCACGCAGGGAGGGGCCTTCAGCCGGCCAAGCGGGGTGGGGTTTTATGCAAAGGAAAAGCCGATCTTCCGAGTCCGCCGGTTCTGCCAATCTGCAGGTCTGCAGGATAGGGTGTCGCTGTTGACACTGCCACGGGCTCCACGGGGCTCCAAACTTGACGAAACCACTGCCAAAAGTTCCTCAGCTGACAGGGGATGAAGCTTGAATTTTTGGGGAAGCTTTGAGTCTCGGGGCTGACTGCACCGGCGACTGGAACAGGACACCACCGTCTGGTCTCTGGCTGGTATCGGGCTGAAGCAGTAGGTTGCAGAAGTCACTGTGGGCTCTCCCGGACTCCGATTGGAATGAAACTAGCGGTGACGCGAACTTGGTCGGAGTAGCTTCGAGCAGGAGTTGACGGGGATGCAATCCGATGTCAGTGGAGAGAGGAGTGACCGGAGAAATGAAGACTGATCTAACCTGGGACCACAGGGGCAGTCTGCCCTCTCCGACGAAGAAAATTGGAACAGAGGGTTCCAGAGGTCGATTGAGTCCCTTCTTCTTGGAGGTGGCAGCTAGCTGGAAGTAGTTTCTCCCCTCCAAAAATGGTGCTCAGAGCCTTCACGAGCTGGCTGTGGCAGAGTCTGGAACCGGGATGGTTGGTTCTGCCTCTGTCTGGTGCAGAACCATGTGACTGGATGCAGGGGGTGCCACGATTGCTACCGAGCTCTGATTGAGGCGAGACTTGAACCGTTGGAACCGTGGTCAAGTCTTCTTTCTTTCGGACTTGACGGCGATGTCGGCAGATGTTGGAGTATACCGGGACGAACAGATGAGCAGAGGGATGTCGGTTCTGGCTCCTGAAAACTGACCTGATGCCTTGGAGTAGAAAATTCGTAACTTCTGATGCCGATATCCAAATGCAGCTCTGCTTCTTGAGGATTAAAGAGGACTTGAGAGGGAAGATTTCTTCTGAAGAACACTTGATCTGAATCCCAAAGGGTTTGCCGTGGTTGAGCTTCCAATCACGTTCTAGTTCCTTGCCTGGGGTCTCCTGCGCAGTCGAGGGAGAATGGATGCTGCGGACTGCTCGGAGCTCGGATGCTGACGAAACCGCCTCGCCTGGAAAGCTCTCTGGAAGACCTTTCCAGAGATGTAGGCCTTGCTACTTGAATCTTCAAGTAACGGTCGTGGCTGCTTCTGCAACTCGTTGTAGTTCTGCTGCCTGAAACAGAGATAGAATGAGGAGATGTGCAAGGGGAGAGCAAGGGAGAGGGGGGGTGAACTTGGTTTGACCAAGGGGAGGTGGGGGACGAATTTGGGAGCTTGGGGGTGGGGGAGATGGAGGGGCACAGCCCTAGGGAGAGGGAAATTCGAATTTGGGCTTTGGGAGGGGTTAATTCAGCCTTGGGAAGGTGGTGGGGTGCTTTGGAAAGTGGAAAGGTGCCTAGGAGAAGGGGTTTCCACCTAGGGGTTGGAGGGGGAGTTGAATGAGTGCATGGGGAAGGGGAAGGGGCCTTAATGAGGGGTGAATGGGGAGGAGAGAGAGTGAATTTCGAAATTGGGGTGGGGAGGAGAGAGAGAGAGGGGGTACAACCCACTTAGAGAGAGTGATAGTAAGAGAGAGAGAGAGAGAGGGAGATATTGAGAGGGAGATGGCAAATGCTTTTCAATATTCATCAAAAGTTGAATACAAGAGGAGAGATGGGGCCTATATATAGGCAACCATTCTTTACATGACCAAAATACCCTTGACAATAAGATAAAAGACCGAGCATATCCTAGACTCAATCCTATGGGCCCATAACTAAAGTAATAAGGCCCAATTAAACATAACAAGGGAAATGGACTAAAACCATATGACTCAATAAAGGAAAATACATAAGATAGGACTCAATAAAAAGAAAATACATAAAATGAAACTTGGGAAATGAAGATAACAAGTGTAGACCATGATCAATCCATATCAAGAGTGTGCAGGCGATCAAAGCTAGAGGGGTGTCGGGAGATGCCCTCATCAAATCCCCCGGGGTGGGGAGAGCTCGACCCTGTCGAGTATGGGTCTGCCTGGCTGTCGTACTGCTCCATCATGTCGGGATCCAAGCATATCAAATCCTCCCGACTCACCCATGTATCCTCGATCGGGGGACGGCTCTTCCACCTAACCAGATAGCGCTGATACACCCTGTGCCTCGTAATGATACTCTGCTCATCCAGTATTGCCTCTACCTGCTCTCGTCGGTCTCTCAAGCTAGAAAGTGGAGTCCCTCCGGGAGTGTCTCTCATAAGGGGGGGTAAAGGCTCAAGCTCCTCACTGGGTTCCACCGCGGGGCCTTTGTGGGGTACCAGGTCCGCCACACTGAAGGTAGGGTGCACCCCATAGCTTTCTGGTAGGTCAAGCTCATAAGCATTGCTGCCAAGTCGTCGTAGAACTCGAAAGGGTCCCGAACCCCGTGCCCTCAACTTGGAGGCAGGTCCCGGAAGGAGCTGCTCCGTCCTCACCATCACCGAGTCTCCCACTTGGAACTCGTAGTGGCGCCGATGAGCATCTGCCCGCCTTTTGTAAGTCTCATTGATCCTTCCTATATGCTTGCGAGAATGCGTATGCTAAGGTGGACCTGGGCAGCCAAATGTAGACCGATCACACTTTGATGCTATGAAGACTGTGGTAGTCTTAGGAGGGCCGGGACATCCATAGATGAACCTTTTATGCATGGGTGTGATAAATGTCGGGGGACCCGGACATCCATGTATGCTCCTATCATGCTTAAGACTCATGATGAATGAAGGTGGGCCAATACATCCGAATATGGTCCACTTATGCTGCCTACTTGACATGTGGGTGATGTGGATGAATGTATCCGACTTATGAATCATGTCAAATGGTGTGGTAGGCCTGGACACATGCATGTTTATCCCAAAGGTGACTTCCATGTGCATAGATGTGGGATGACTTTTGAACGTCCACGTGAATGGGTCGAAGGGATCTACGAATGTGGTTATGGGGTGGGGCACTTCATCAATCCCAAGGTGTTTGTTGCCTAAGGTCAAGGCTCTCATGTTGTAACCCGATTCTAGGAAGGGAGGAGTTTGGGTCGACATGGGCGATGTGGGTAAGGTGAGGTGGGTGGTGAATAGGGAAAGTGGGTCACATGGAGATTTAGGCTCCCATAGAAAAGGGTCAAAGGGATTATGGTAAGGGTCACCTAGGTAGGGGTACTCCGTGTTCTTAAGGACCTCAAATGGTGAGTCATCCTCCTCCAAGATAATTGGGCCAAGGTTGCTAATGGGTTGGCCAATCAAAGCACTTGGGATCTCAATGGTTGGGGAGTAGACTATGATAGGTTCTTCCTCCATGGGAAGAAGGAGGATGATCTCACTAGTAACTTGGCCATTAGTATAGATGGAAGTGATGGAGCCAATTGTGGGATATGCTAGGCTAATGGTGTTAGTTTCGGGCGGCCTCATGGCTAGCATATTGGTCAAGTGAATTTGCCCATGTAGGTAGTTCACTAAGTCTCCCAAATCTTCCACACAATAGGAAGTTTGATAAGTGACATGTGGCTGAATGGGAATGATTTGAGATTGATATCCCATAGGTAGGTGGCATGGTTGTGAACTAGGAATGGTGAGACTTTCTTGAGCCATTGGAGTATGGACTTATCTATGGTGAGGTTGGGTGTCTCTAGAGGATCTAGGCTAGGGGTGTGTGAGTTGTTTGGCCTTTGGATTTCCTCTATGTTGGGAGGTGGATCCGAATTGGTATCCCTCTCCACTTGGGTAGGTGTGTGGGTTGCAACTCCTAAGGACAATGGGGTAGGAAGGTCTATGGTGGGTGGGTTGGTGTTAGTCGAGGCATGGCGCACTCGAGGAGGTGAGCAAGGTCGGACATGGGTTGGACTTGGGAGTGGAAGTAGTGGAGGCCTAATTTGGGGTAAGATTGGTGTAGGAAGCGGGAGGTGGATTGGGTGAGGGGTTTTGGGTTTTGGGGTGGTGGCCATTATGGGCCTTGGTGGAGGGGTGGACATGGTGTCCACATGGTTTTTAATGGTGAGGGTTGGATGAGTGGTGGTCACCATGGAGGGAATTGGGTCGGTTAGGGGTCTCTTGCCCTTGGGATCATTTGGGGTGGAAGTGGGGGCTAAAGGGGCTTGACTAGTGTAGGTTAGGGAAGGGGGTTTTGGTTGGGGTGTGGGGGACCTCATGGGGTTAGGTGGGGAGGTGGAGGTCTTAGGTACTTGGGTTTTAGTGATAAGGGTTTGGACGGGTGGGGTGGGAGGAGTGGGAGTGCTCCTTGGGTTTTGGTGATCCGAGTGAGAAGGGGACACATATCTAGCCCTTAGTTGATCCTTCATGTCCTCCCATGTGGTGAGGGGAGCTTCCCGTCTAATTATCCTTAAGCCCTCAATTTTACACCAATGAGTTTGAGCCCTTTTGGTTAGTTGCATTTTGGCAACCCATGCTTTTTCATCCTTGGAAATATGATACCAATTGAAGTATTGGTCCATTGTAGCTTCCCAATCTAAATATTTGCTAGGAGAGGTCCCATCAAAGGTGGGAAGTGGGAAAGGGGCCATCCTATCGTCCGTCCTTAGGGCGGGCCTATTTTTTCCAAGTTGGTTGAGTCGGCCCGATATGTTATCAAGTCGCTCATTGGCATAGGTCAAGGCTTTCATGAAGTAGTTGAAGTCATGAGTGTTAGTGGTAGGCATCCCTTGGGGTTTTGGATTCATTGTGGGATTGGAAGATGTAGTATTGGGTTGAAAGCGAGTACCACTACGAGTGGTCATGCAAGGTTGGGTGGGCTATGCAAGGGTGTGCGGATGCACCTATGAAAGACTTAGTGTGACCCAAGACTAGACTTGTAAGGACAAGCCTATGACCGCTCTGATACCACTTGATGTGACACCGAACCTTGGACCTATTTTCAAGCATTCAAGTTGAGCAGCGGACTCACACTAGCGAACTCACCCGTTTGGTGCACACTTGTGCCCGTTGGCAACTAAGCGATGTGGGAGAGGGTCCGAGGCGGGACCATGAAGCTCCAATGGTTGGCTAGCTTGTGGAGAACCCCAAATGGGCCTAGGATGCCCAAACCATGGGCGGCCAGCACACCAAGGGTGTGGGTTTAGTGGGTTCACTCTCAACTCGCCCGCGGTGGTCACTCACGGAACTAGCAAGTTGGGCCGAGCTCTCACTCTCCGTCCGACGCAGTACTAGCAATAATACTAAGCTAAGCAAGTGATTAAACCAAGCAAGAGAGGGACTGAGGCTCACCTAGCCGGCGTGAAGACGCCGACTCCGGCCGGAGACGAGGGCGAGCCGGGAGGCGAGGGTATACACCCGATCGCCGCGGCGATGTAGCTTGAACCTGAAATTGAAAGAATTACACCACTACACCTCACGCAGGAGGGATGAACTTGGGGTGGGGATTATTCTTATTACATTCAAAACTACCTCCACGCAGGGAGGGGCCTTCAGCCGGCCAAGCGGGGTGGGGTTTTATGCAAAGGAAAAGCCGATCTTCCGAGTCCGCCGGTTCTGCCAATCTGCAGGTCTGCAGGATAGGGTGTCGCTGTTGACACTGCCACGGGCTCCACGGGGCTCCAAACTTGACGAAACCACTGCCAAAAGTTCCTCAGCTGACAGGGGATGAAGCTTGAATTTTTGGGGAAGCTTTGAGTCTCGGGGCTGACTGCACCGGCGACTGGAACAGGACACCACCGTCTGGTCTCTGGCTGGTATCGGGCTGAAGCAGTAGGTTGCAGAAGTCACTGTGGGCTCTCCCGGACTCCGATTGGAATGAAACTAGCGGTGACGCGAACTTGGTCGGAGTAGCTTCGAGCAGGAGTTGACGGGGATGCAATCCGATGTCAGTGGAGAGAGGAGTGACCGGAGAAATGAAGACTGATCTAACCTGGGACCACAGGGGCAGTCTGCCCTCTCCGACGAAGAAAATTGGAACAGAGGGTTCAGAGGTCGATTGAGTCCCTTCTTCTTGGAGGTGGCAGCTAGCTGGAAGTAGTTTCTCCCCTCCAAAAATGGCGCTCAGAGCCTTCACGAGCTGGCTGTGGCAGAGTCTGGAACCGGGATGGTTGGTTCTGCCTCTGTCTGGTGCAGAACCATGTGACTGGATGCAGGGGGTGCCACGATTGCTACCGAGCTCTGATTGAGGCGAGACTTGAACCGTTGGAACCGTGGTCAAGTCTTCTTTCTTTCGGACTTGACGGCGATGTCGGCAGATGTTGGAGTATACCGGGACGAACAGATGAGCAGAGGGATGTCGGTTCTGGCTCCTGAAAACTGACCTGATGCCTTGGAGTAGAAAATTCGTAACTTCTGATGCCGATATCCAAATGCAGCTCTGCTTCTTGAGGATTAAAGAGGACTTGAGAGGGAAGATTTCTTCTGAAGAACACTTGATCTGAATCCCAAAGGGTTTGCCGTGGTTGAGCTTCCAATCACGTTCTAGTTCCTTGCCTGGGGTCTCCTGCGCAGTCGAGGGAGAATGGATGCTGCGGACTGCTCGGAGCTCGGATGCTGACGAAACCGCCTCGCCTGGAAAGCTCTCTGGAAGACCTTTCCAGAGATGTAGGCCTTGCTACTTGAATCTTCAAGTAACGGTCGTGGCTGCTTCTGCAACTCGTTGTAGTTCTGCTGCCTGAAACAGAGATAGAATGAGGAGATGTGCAAGGGGAGAGCAAGGGAGAGGGGGGGTGAACTTGGTTTGACCAAGGGGAGGTGGGGGACGAATTTGGGAGCTTGGGGGTGGGGGAGATGGAGGGGCACAGCCCTAGGGAGAGGGAAATTCGAATTTGGGCTTTGGGAGGGGTTAATTCAGCCTTGGGAAGGTGGTGGGGTGCTTTGGAAAGTGGAAAGGTGCCTAGGAGAAGGGGTTTCCACCTAGGGGTTGGAGGGGGAGTTGAATGAGTGCATGGGGAAGGGGAAGGGGCCTTAATGAGGGGTGAATGGGGAGGAGAGAGAGTGAATTTCGAAATTGGGGTGGGGAGGAGAGAGAGAGAGGGGGTACAACCCACTTAGAGAGAGTGATAGTAAGAGAGAGAGAGAGAGAGGGAGATATTGAGAGGGAGATGGCAAATGCTTTTCAATATTCATCAAAAGTCGAATACAAGAGGAGAGATGGGGCCTATATATAGGCAACCATTCTTTACATGACCAAAATACCCTTGACAATAAGATAAAAGACCGAGCATATCCTAGACTCAATCCTATGGGCCCATAACTAAAGTAATAAGGCCCAATTAAACATAACAAGGGAAATGGACTAAAACCATATGACTCAATAAAGGAAAATACATAAGATAGGACTCAATAAAAAGAAAATACATAAAATGAAACTTGGGAAATGAAGATAACAAGTGTAGACCATGATCAATCCATATCAAGAGTGTGCAGGCGATCAAAGCTAGAGGGGTGTCGGGAGATGCCCTCATCACTCCGTTAGGGCGGAGTGCCACTAAACCAAGGGAAATGTAGCTTGGTTAGGGCGGAGTGCCACTAAACCAAGGAGAAGGTAGCTCGGTTAGGGCGGAGTGCCGCTAAACCAAGTAAATGATAGCTTGGTTAGGGCGGAGTGCCACTAAACCAAGGGAAATGTAACTCGGTTAGGGCGGAGTGCCACTAAACCAAGGAGAAGGTAGCTTGGTTAGGGCGGAGTGCCACTAAACCAAGAAAAGGGTGGCTCGGTTAGGGCGGAGTGCCACTAAACCAAGGAGAGGGTAGCTTGGTTAGGGCGGAGTGCCACTAAATCAAGAAAAAGGTAGCTCGGTTAGGGCGGAGTGCCACTAAACCAAGAAAAAGGTAGCTCGGTTAGGGCGGAGTGCCACTAAACCAAGGGAAATGTAGCTCGGTTAGGGCGGAGTGCCACTAAACCAAGGAGAAGGTAGCTTGGTTAGGGCGGAGTGCCACTAAACCAAGAAAAGGGTGGCTCGGCTAGGGCGGAGTGCCACTAAACTATGAAAAAGGTAGCTCGGTTAGGGCGGAGTGCCACTAAACCAAGGGAAATGTAGCTCAGTTAGGGCGGAGTGCCACTAAACCATGGAGAAGGTAGCTTGGTTAGGGCGGAGTGCCACTAAACCAAGAAAAGGGTGGCTCGGCTAGGGCGGAGTGCCACTAAACCAAGAAAAAGGTATCTCGGTTAGGGCAGAGTGCCACTAAACCAAGGGAAAGGTATTCCGACCGATCACTCGGGGAATGCTGGCTGCGCTGCATGATACAGCTTAATATGCTTTCCGTTGAGGGGAGAGAACTGGATAACCCCTTTGTGGTCTACCAGGACGTAGGCACCCCCTTCATATACTCGGCGGACGATATACGGCCCGACCCAATTTTTGACCAGCTTCCCTTTGGGGTTGGAGGCCATCACTTCATTTCTTTTGATCACTACCAGGTCTCCTTTCTTGAATTCTCGACCCTTGACTAGCTTGTCAAAAGCACGGGCCATGCGAGCTTGGTAAAGCTGGATGTTTTGCTGCGCCCGGAGGTGTTTTCCTTCGAGCTCAATGAGCTCTTCCAATCTTCTTTCTGCATTGGTCTGCTCACCATTGACTAGTCCGTGCTGGGTGGCAACTCACAATGAAGGAACCTCAAGTTCAATTGGCACCACAGCTTCTGACCCATAGATAAGGGAGAAGGGGGAACAGCCAGTTGGGGTCTTGTAGACAGTACGATAGGCCCAAAGTGCTTCGTACATCCTTTCTTCCCAATCCTTTTTATTAGACTTGACAGTCTTTGCCAGCAACGTGCACAGTGTCTTGTTAAAGGCTTCTGCGAGTCCGTTGGCTTGAGGGTTGTAGGGGGAAGATGTCCTCCAGTCGATTTTGTATTTGTCGGCCAGCCGATAAACCTTCTAGTTCCTAAAGTGGCTGCCATTATCAGAGATGATTCGGCTGGGGATTCCGAACCGGAATATTACATTTTATCGGAAGAATCTTGCAACTAGCTCTCCCGTCACATCTCTTAGTGCTACTACTTCTGCCCATCTGGAGAAGTAGTCTGTAGCTGCTAAGATGTATTTGCACCCTGATGAAGATGCTGGCAGCTGCCCTACCACGTCCGTGCCCCACTGAGCAAATGGCCAGCTCGGTAGGGTGGGATGCAGTGGCACTGGAGGTCTCCTTGCCACATTAGCATGTTCTTGACATTTCTGACAAGCTTTGGCAAACTTGCAGCAATCATCAAATATAGTGGGCCAATAGTAACCCAGCTTCTTTATCTCAATTTTCATTTTCGGGCCAGCCTGGTGTGCTCCAGCTGATCCTGCATGGACTTCCTGCATCACCTGTCCTGCTTCTGCTGAAGACAAGCAACGGAGTAGGACTTTCCTTCGGGCATCAGCCATAATTCGGAACAGGGTCCCGCTTCTCATCTCGTAAGAATCCTTGATCCTTAGGAGCTTCATCCTCTGTTCCTTTTCTTTTGGAAGTTGCTGGTGTTGAAACCAGCGCAGGAGATGCTCTCGCCAATCGGGCTGCTGAACCCCTTCGATGACTGCTACTTCCATTTCTTGTTCGTCGGTTAGGACCTCCGTGACGCTGGGGACCTGTCGGCGGTTGATCATTGTTATATTCAGGCTTGTGTCTGGCGGGATCGCCAATGAACTGGCCAGCTTAGCGAGGGCGTCTGCCTGAGCATTCTGACCTCGATTGATGTGCTTAATGCTGATGAAGTAAAATCTTGACATCAGGCGAGTTGCCAACTGGTGATAGGGGAGGAGCTCTTTCTTTCGCACCTCGAACTTCTCCTTCCAGCTATTTTATAACTAGCATGGAGTCTCCGAATGCTTCTAGCATATGAATTCCCATGGACAGAGCAATTTGTAACCCGATTATCAGGGCTTCATATTCTGCTTCATTGTTTGTGCATTGCTTGTTTATGGAATAGGATGTATGCACCACTTCTCCTTCTGGGGATTTTAGGACTATGTCTGCTCCTGCTCTGACCCTGGCTGACCCGGTTGCAGAGGTGTCAATTCTGGAAGCGCCATCAAAGTATAGTTGCCATAAGGAGGGCTGTACTTGCACGGCTTCTAGGGTTTCATCTTCAGGAAGCTGCGGCGCCAACGGGTAATCCCCGGGCACTGGGTGTTCAGTGAAGAAGTCTGCAATAGCTTGGCCCTTGACGGCCTTGCGTGGCACGTAGGAGATATCAAACTCCATAAGGATTACCGCCCATTTGCCCAGGCGGCCTTTGAGTGCCGGTTGAGACATAATGTACTTCAGGGGATCCTCTTTGGATACCAAGCTGATTTCATGCGACAACATATAGTGTCGGAGCTTTTTAACTGTGAAGACCAGTGCCAGACAGATCTTTTCAATATAAGTATATTTCTCTTTAGTTCTGACCAGTCTCCGACTGAGGTAATAGAGGGCTTGTTCTTTCCCTTCTTCATTATTCTGGGCCAGCATTGCCCCTAGAGAATTATGTGTAGCTGCCATATACAGTATCAATGGTCGTCCTTTCACTGGTGCGCCCAACACTGGAGGAGTTTTCAGGCAGTCTTTTAGCTTGTCGAAGGCTGCCTGGCAATCTTCATCCTAATAAAAGGGGACATCTTTCATCATCAACTTGTGAAAAGGCTGGCATCGCCCTGACAAATTGGAAATGAAACGTCTGATATAAGCCAGACGGCCCTGTAGTGATCTCAGCTAGGAGATGTTCCTTGGCGGAGGTAACCCCTGAATCGCCTTGATCTTTGCGGGGTCTATCTCGATTCCCCGATATCGGACGATGAAGCCCAAGAATTTTCTGCTCGACACTCCGAACGCGCATTTCATAGGGTTCATTTTTAGCTCATGCTGCCTCAGCCTCTGAAAAACAATCCGGAGGTCTTGCAGATGATCTTCTTTTCTTCTGGTTTTGACCACCAGGTCATCTATGTAGCACTCGATCTTGTGGTAGAGCAGTTCATCAAAAATTTTGGTCATTGCGCGCTAATAGGTTGCGCCAGCATTCTTTAATCCGAACGGCATTCTCTTGTAATGATAAATGCCCTTAGGAGTTCGGAAAGCAGTATGGACTCGGTCATGCTCCGCAATCCAAATCTGATTGTAGCCGGAAGACCCGTCCATGAATGATAGGGCCTCGTGGCCGGTTGTAGCATCAATCATGACCTCGGTTATCGGCACCGGGAAGTCATCTTTGGGGCAGGCTTTATTTAGATCCCGAAAGTCGACACATATCCGGATCTGTCCATTCTTCTTCTTCACGGGGATGATATTCGCCAGCCATGTAGTGTACTGGTTTTCTTCAACAAATCCCACGTCAATGAACTTATCGACTTCAGCACAAATTTTGGTGATGAGCTCTGGCCTCATGCGCCGCGGTGGTTGCTTCACCGGCTCGGCTTCAGGGCTGATTGCCAGCTCATGTTGTGAGACAGCGGGGCTTAGACCTGGCATCTCTTTATAAGTCCAGGCGAAGCAATCCCGGCATTCTAGCAGTAGTTGAATGTACAGCTCCCGTTCTTTTGGGGATAGTTGGGCACTGAGGAAGGTAGGCCTAGGGTCCTTCTCATTTCCCAGGTTGACTTCTATCAGTTCATCGACTGTGGCTTGGCCTCCGTCTTCTATCTCCGGCGGTGCCGGTTGGAGGTCAACGAAGTCTGGAACGCCATCCTGAGGGTCGAGTACTTCGACTTCCTCGTCAGACACCGCCAGAGCTTCCTGAGGTTTCTTGATCTCTTGTGCCAGTGGCTGAGTAGATTGTTCTATTAGCAAATCCATTGCCGTCGCAGCTTCCAAGGATGAGAGAGCAGCCTTGGTGTTTGTGGATGAGGTTGCAGCCATGACGGGCTGGTGACTGTTCACTGCCAGGCCCGGACAGCATGCTGATTTTGCAGCAGAAGTTGAGGAAGTTTCGCCTTCTGGGACAGTTGTATCTTTTGCAGAAGTGGCTTTTTCTTCCCTGGTAGCTGGCTCCCCTTGATTGGAGTTGACCAAGGCCTCCCTGATTGGCAGAAAGGGTGTTGAAGTTGTCATTACTAGGACCCCTGTAGAGGGAGAGACTCCTACTTCTTGAATGTCTTCGGCTTCGCTGCTGCTAGCCGTATCAAATTCGGCTTGAAAGGCCGCTTCTTCAAGATGAACTTGCTCCCAACATCGACAAGGGGCCGAGGTTTCTGCTTCTTGATTCCCGGACTGAGCCAGTTCAAGATATTCAGCTTCCGCCGGATACTCATCAAAGGTTGCCCCCAGAGGGCTATCTTTAGTGGGATAGAAGGCAGAGATAGTATCCACCTCGTACCGCCCACTGTAATAATATTCTTCCAGGGTGAAGCCCAACCTTAGATGTTGAGAGACACGTCTCATTTCCTTATCCAGATTTGTAGGATGCCACATCTTCTGGAAAGCTTCTTTGCGCTTTTGAGACTGATCGGGAGGGATGTGTTGCTTTCGAAACATCCTGGCCGTCTGATCAGTTGTAAATGCCAGGCCCTAAACAGGAACCCGCGGGTTGGCTAGATCTTCAGGGAGGCTGCAGTCTGTGTCTTCCGGAGTGGGATGCTCCTCAGCTGTATAGAACAAGCTGCTGGGCCCATCTTCCTGTGTCACCTCCCAAGCTTTGAAAGGTTCGACAGTGGGATCGTTGAGGCCGGAGACTGGATTGGTGAGGCCGGCCGGGACTCTGATGCGGTCGTGCTGTCGATCGACCTGCACTTCCTTAACTTTGGGGTATAATGCTGGGGGTGTTACCCTGCCGACATCTCCAGAGGCTGTGATGTGGGAGACCACCTTCGGCTTGACGTATCCGCGCGGCGGTGGTGGATACCAACCGTCACCCGATCTATTCTTCGACGCCCCTGCGGGGGCCTCAGCTTCAGAAACCTTCCGGGGAGGCCCCATATATAGGTTAGCATCCGCCAAGTGACATTCAAACACCTCGAATGGGTGGATATCGGCAAATATCCTCTCCTCCTTCCCCTGGAGGCTGTATTTGATGCATTGGTGGAGCGTGGAGGGCACCACCATATTTTCATGCAGCCATGGGCGGCCGAGCAGTGCTTTGTAGGAGGTACGAGAGTCAATGACATGAAACTGCACCGTTGTAGTAAAATCTGCTAGGGTTAGCGTGAACTCTGCCACTCCCATAGATACTTCACATTTTTGGTTGAAGCCAGCGATACGCATATCCCCGACTTTCTCGAGATGCACATTAAAGTGGTACCTCTCGTATATTCTGTATGGCAGGATGTTGACTGCGGCACCAGGATCGACCAGGATCCGGTTCAGCTCTCTTCCATTCAGATGCCTTTTCATATATGGCGGCCTGTTGTGGCTGGTAGTGGGTAGTAGCATGTCTTCTGGAGAGAAGGTCATACTAGCTTCTGGTATAGTCTCAGCTATGCAGGCTTCAAAATGAGCAGGGGTCTGCAGAGCAGTGATGATCGCCTGTCGAGTTTCTTCACTCAAAGAGAGAATTTCCCAGATTGTAAATCGAGCAGGGAGCTTCTTGAGCAACTTCATTATTCGGCTCCCAGCCCGGACATTGGAGAGCTTCATCTCCTCAGCCCATCTGGGCTTGGGGAGGTTTTGATTTGTGGGTCCAGACGGACCTGCTTCATCTTCCTCAGACTCGGCACCCTCTTGGCTGACACCGGCTGTCGGGTCTTCTTTATTAGCTGCTGTAGGGCAAGCTCCATCTGCATTTGCATCCTCAGTAGATTGCGCTGGCTGCGGGTGAATGGCCCCGGATGTAGGGTTAGCATCTTGGCAGGGCTGCTTCCCCTTTGACATCTTCATAAATTCAAGGAATGTTGGGGCTGCCTTGCCCCCACTCTTGTTGTATAGGCCTGACGGAGGAGGGATTTGGACTCCCTTAACCTCCGGCGGAGGTGTCTTGTAGGGTTGCTCCCCTTTGAACATAATGTTGTGATTGGGTGGTGGCTGGCGCCCCCATTTTCGGCCTGACCGAGTGGCATGCACAGCAGTTGCGGCCTCGGCCTTGCCTCCCCCAGCATGGGGTGTGAAGCAAATTTCTTCTTCTTCCTCTTCTCCGGGTAGGTTGAAGAGTGCTGACAGGGTATTGCAGGAGACAACTTGTGTTTTATGGGCCCCAACGGCCTTTCTTTTCTTCTTCTTTTGCTTTTTCTTCTTTTTGGTTTCTGCGGGTGCCTGCCCCTAGAATAGGCTGCCCTCTCCAGGGGATGCTGCTTCAGCTTCCTCCACCTGTTTGAGTGAGAGTTGTTCCAGTTCTTGCCATGGGACGTGGTCCCGTACCAGCAGAGGTTTCAATTCGGGCTGCTCATATTCATCTAGCCCTTCAATCAGGTGCTGCAGTCGAAGGACTCCAGGATTGGTTTCCTTGATTACCGGCAGCGGAGTTTGTCTCCTCCTGTTAGGTGTATGTATTATGACAGCTGTAGGTGGAGTGACCCATACGGGTGCGACCATTGGCGGAGCAGGCCGGGGTGTAATGCCACGGATATGTGCCCCCTCTTTTGGGCGGGGTGCCCTCTTCTTCTTGTGCTTCACAGGGATCTGCTGCCACCCCTGCTGTTCTTTCACGGGCCCCAGGAAATGGATTTCGTAGGTGCTCCGTGTGCTTACTTCAGAGATCTCTTCAGGTAATGCCTGGTAGAGGGAGACCATGTTGACTCCTGCCTTCCTGAAAGGGGCTTCATGTGGCTGAGGAGGGTCCACTTTGTACTCTCCCAGCTCTATCTCATTCTTCTTCACCATCCCTTCGATGACGTCTTTGAAAACATAACAGTCTTCGATTGGATGTCCCAACATCTAGTGGTAGGGGCAGAATCTTAGACTGTCTTTTCTTTTCAGGTCCTCCGGCCTCCTTGGCTCGAGCAGAGTGACCATGCTGTATTCTGTTACCCAGTCGAACAGGACTCGGGTCTTGTCTTTTGGAAAGGAATAAGCTTTCTTCATTTTGTCCCTCAGCGAAGGACCTTCTTTATCATCTAGAGCTTTTGCAGGTTGCGGGGGAGCCGCTTTCTTACCTTTCTCCTTCTGTTGCTCGAACGCCTTGATATCAAGCGCATTCGCTTCTTTAGGTGTGGGGCGTCGTTCCGCAGCCTTGCCTTTCTGGGCTGTGCTGGCAGTTGACGCCGAGACAGGCTTGGCTAGAAAAGCCTCCACCTCAGCCACCACATTATTCAGCCGGTCGAACGACCGTATTTCCATACCAATCATCTTTTCCAGGACCTCCCTCCTGAGATTTTGTTTGCATATTTGCACAGCGTCCTCCTGATGCGGGGGCCGCTTGCACCTCATTCCGAGGTTCCTCCACTTCTTGATGTAATCAAGGGCTGTCTCATCTGACTTTGTTTAGTTGAGTAGAGTTCGGCCACTGTGACCTCCCTCTTTGTGACATGAAATCTTTCTCTGAATTTTCTCTGCATATCCGACCAATCACTGATTGACCCGGCCGAGAGGCTAGAGTACCATTCAAAGGCGAGCCCCGTCAGTGAGGACCCGAAGAACTTCAGCAGATATGACTCGTCGGTGGCTAGATCACCCATAACGGTCATATAATATGCAATATGCTCTTTAGGGGACCCCTTCCCGTTGAATTTGTCGAATTTGGGCGGCTTGTTGACCCCTGGGGGGAGTCGTTTAGCCGCATGGTGTTGCGGGTAGGGCACCCGATAGGCATCGAATGCGATGTAGTCGCCTTCACTTTTTTCTGCGAGCTTCAGCTCGATCATCCTTTCCACCATCATCCGGTTCACGACCGTGGGGTCGACTGGCTCTGGATAGAAGTGCGATGGCTGAAGGTACGGGGTGACCAGGGTGGTCGCCTGTGGAGGATGCAGCAGTGGGGGTGTCGGATGCACCTGGGGGAGCACCGGAGGTAGCAGCGGCTGAGGCTGTGGCGGCCGCTGTTGTGCTGTCGCCATGCTTGGCTTTGATGGCTGGGACAGTGTATAGAGTGGTGGAGGGTCGTCACGACGAACCCCCCCGGGATGATTCACCCTGGACTTCGGGTGGTTTAGAAGCTGATGAATGCTCAGTCTTTTCCATCAGCTGTTTCTTCAGAGAGTCTATCTCCCGTTGATATTTTTGCAGCAGCATCAGAACTGATGGATCTATAGTGGTGGGGATACCCTCTGTCGTTTCCCCGGACGTATCCTCAGTCAGGATGTCTAGGAGGATGTCGTCTTCTTCTTCCGTCGTCACCACATTAGCGGTCAAGATGGGGGCCTTATCATCCCAGCGGGGATAGACCTGGGGTTGTTTCCCTCTCATGATCATCAGAAGCTCTCTTGCTGCTTCTGTTCTGCGGGTAGTTGGCCCGGGCCGTACGGCCAATTGAGCCAGTTCTTGGGGGTCTTCAGGAAGCTCCCCATATCGGCTGGATATACCAGCCATGTTGCAAGTAAAGACCTGCATCCTTCTTCTCTGTCGATGGACCCTCCGTCTGGCTTGTTGCGGAAAGGTCAGCCTCTCGAACACAGAAACTCTTCTTTTTTCTTCCCGCTCGGGGAAGGCTTTATCGGCTTCGATCTCGAAATCGTCATTGGATCCATTGTCGTCGACTGACGACACCATCATTCTATCTTCCATATCTTCTTCATCCGACACTGATGGGAAGTAGTCTTCGTCAGTGGCGACTGTCTGCATTAGTCGCTGCTGACCCAGCGAGGGGTTGCCCAGCCCTCGAAAGTAGTTACTGATCAGACAGGTTACCTCCTCTTGACCCCGCTCTTGATAGAGTACGGGGGATAGTTGTCGACCTCCACCAGGAGGGATATAGGCCAGCTGAGCTCTGTCGGCCGGATGTTGGAATCTTCGTCCCGTGACTGGGACGTTGGCTTGGCGGGTAGCAGCCCGGAAACTTTTGCGGCGCGGAGGATCCGCAACCACTTCTTCTTCATTCTTCGGGGGCAAGCCCCTTTCTCTTCTCACTCCTGCCTCGTCGTTCATAGGACGGCGGCGGATGGGTGTTAGATGGTAGGCAGGTCGTGTTTGCTTGGGGACCCACACCTGCTTGAACTTCCTCGGCCTGAGTGCCGAGCTTCTCTGGACATAGGGGCCGGTTTCTTCTCTTTCTGCCCTCCTTCCAGCGAGAGCTTGATAGGTATTACGGACAGGAATGTTGGGGATGACTCGGTCTGGGGTCACCCGGGCCGTGCGTCCGTCGAGGAAGACGCGCATGCCTCCAACCAATATAGATTTCCCGGACTGCGATAGGGTTTCGGTGATTGCAGCAGCATTCTGGCGGACCTGGTGACGCTGGCATCCTCCAGGGTGTTCGTTGATGACACTGGGGTGGGTCCCACGTATGACGTGGTGCACCAAGTAGCTAGCGGCCGGGGCCGGGCTTTCAGGTAAGTCTTCGCAGCGGGGAACCTTCAGAGGCTCCATCTTCTCTGCGACCTCTTTGGCAGGTTCTGGGGCTTCGACCTCCAGGATATCGACGAAGGCTAACCCCAAAAAGTTGGGGAAGCCTACAGCGGCAGGGAAGCTGCTGAATTCCATGGGTACCGCCAGGTACCCTTGCGCGTGTCCAGCAACGATCGAATGATCGAAATCGACACCAGTTATCCCGTGGATCATCATTGATCTGCCTGCAAAGACAAACAGGGAAATAATCAGTAGCCTTTGAGAGGGCTTCGAAGCCCGAATATCTCGGCAAAGAGATGAAAGGTGACACTAGTCCCACCGGACGTGCCAGACTGTTTGCGACGGGTTTTTTTTCATCCGACCGTCTTGTCGTTTCTTATCTTATTTCACGTATACATGTGTGTATGTACGTATATACGCGTCTTATTTCACGTATCGATCAACCAATTAACTAACCGATAATTAACTGACTGATTGACGACGCGGGCGTGCCAGTCACATGAGTGACGATCTTATTGTGCGCTCATTCTGACTCGTGTTGGGCGAATGTGAGGTTCGGTCGGGACCAGCAGTCCGCCATACCATAAAGGCTATGGCGTTAATTACATCCCCCACGAGGAGGGAACACCTTTGATTAATTGCCGAGATAGCGGGCTGTCAAAGCCAGAATAAAGGATACAGAGCGTGCGAGTGATCATGCACGATGCTATGATTGACTACAAACGATTTATTAGGGTTGACCCTGGTACATGGCGGAGGACTTAGGCTCGAGGGCCACCTTCACGCGTAACAAGGCCTCCAATCAGGCGTACCCTGACCTTCTGGCCAAGTTATTTGATATACCAAGGGTGCACCCGCCTGAGCATGCCTTAATGCGACATGAATGCATGATGATGATGATAAGTAAGATGACAGAATTATGAAGATGAATATGATTCAGTCACGTATTTATTAAGCCCCGCCAACGAGGGGAAGGATGGCACAAGCATG
Source organism: Amorphophallus konjac (assembly GCA_022559845.1). NCBI lineage: Eukaryota > Viridiplantae > Streptophyta > Magnoliopsida > Alismatales > Araceae > Amorphophallus > Amorphophallus konjac. Next base: position 383,904,312 of record CM040123.1, read on the forward strand.
ATGATAAGGGTAGGGCCAAGACGGGCGTAGTGGTAAAAACATGATAGCAAGAAGGTTTCGACTCGAAAGGCCATCTCCTTATTCAATTTATTCCTAATTAGGGTTGATTGACTTCGCCCTCGGGAAGGCGGGGGTCGCTCGGGGCCAGCCAGGGATCAAATAGTATAGCGATTAGAAACAGCGCCTGAAAACATAGGTGTAGGACTTAAAACGGCGTCGAAACCGTAGGTAGATAAAGAGGGGCTTAAAACGGCGCGGCCCTGATCGGGGCGCGCCAGGGGAGGCGCGCCGGGAGGAGCACGTCGGGGGGAGCGCGCCCGAGAGGAGCGCGCCGGGGGAGCGCGCTGGGGAAAGCGCGCCGTTTTAGAGCGCGCTGCTTAGGCCGTGCCGTAAACGAATGGCGTCAGTTTAACTTAAAATCGGGAATTTGTTCATTTTTTCTTGGGTTGATTGAAATACTTTAAAAATCTTTAAGGATTTATTTGAGCTGTTATTTCACGGGATCGACCCCAGGGCATCCGGGAGCCGAGTCACGGGCCCGCGCGAGGTTCGTACTCGAGCGCGGCGATCATTCCGAGTTGTACTCGTTTCGAGCCAAAATTTCGGCAGCATCTCCCCATCCCGGAGGATTTATCGGGGAGACGCAGGGAGTACTCACCTAGCGGAGCAACCCCTAAGAGCCGGGTGGCACAACGGCGGCCGACAAAAACCCGAACGGAGAGGAAAAATCCCGAGGTCAAACCTACTAGGGGCACCAACTCCGTGGGCGACCGTGAGTGTGGATGAGGCAACTCGATGCGGGAGCGAAGACCCCGAGGGCTAGCCTGCGAGGGGCACGCGACCCAAATCACCACAACACTCAAATCGGGACGACCGGTATAAGGAAGGAATCCCCGAGGGCTAGCCTACGAGGGGAACACAACCCACGGCCACCACAAAGTCCATTAAGGACCGTGGATTTTGAACTGTAGGGCTTAGCCCCGTTGCTGTGCACCCAATGGTCCGCAAGGACATTCATCATCAATGGACGAGCCCTCTATCGGCCAAGTGACTGCTGCAGAAGATTTGGGGAATATCCCCCCTCCCCGGATGCCAGAGTGATGCTACAGAGCATACTCCCGTTGAGATGCTCACGAAACAAAAAAAAATAATGCGAGAACTGCAAAGTCCATAAGCTAAATAGATCGATGCTGTGCGATTGGCATAGAGGTGCCGGGGAAGGGATGTTCATATGTCGCATTCAGGCGAGCCGACGAGAATAGAGAGGGACGACAGAGGCAATCCTCCCTTCCCCCCCTCCCCCTGACCTATGAAGAGAGGCACAGGAGGAGGCGAGGGATAGGTTCCCTCGACAGAGATAGACGGAGATATGCACATAAGTGCGTCTCCAATCACGGAACCCGTGGCCTATGCGATGCACGGCCCCGCAGTCGTGTTAGAATTAGAAGAGGAAAAGAACCCCGGGGAGGGGGAAGAAGGTTTCATATGGCCCGAGGGCCTATCCAGCGCCGGAGAAAACCCATTGCACGGGAAATAGAAACATTGGGAAATCATTGAGCATATATTCGAAGGGGGATTGGGGAAGGCATTCATGAGATAGAAGACATTAGCCGCGAACGGCATTTCATTCATCCCATAAAAGAAACAGGTATGTATACAGAGCATATCGATTCCCGCGCCGTCGTTGTCGATCGGCCGCCGTTTACATTAATGAAGAGACGATTACATCCAAAGTGAAAAGGGCAGAGGAAAATGGTGAGAGAAGAGGAGGCCAGGCTCATATCATCGCCCCTCCCCTTCTTCACTTACATCGTGCCAAAGGAGGAAACCCAAAAGAAGAACAGAGAGGTTGACCGGAAAAAACACGGAGACCCACCTAAATTCTTCCTTCCGAATGGAATATCGGATCCCTAGCTTCTCTTCTCCGGCTCCGGAGGTATTCCGAGTAGCAGACGAGGAAGACCGCCGCGAGGGTCCTCCTGGAAAACCCTACTTCTTCCCCAAGCACCTCTCCCAGACCAACTGAACCCCCCTCCAATTGGCTATCTTCTTTTCTTTTCTTTCTTGGCACCTTGCTTTTTTCTCTCCGATCTCCCTCTCTTTTTGGGATGGATAAGGTAGGCTATATATAGCCCTTTTGTTAATTCGGCGCCCCGGGAAGGGGGCGCGCCGGATTTGGTGGCGCCGGGAATATGTCCCGATCATTTTTGCGCGCCGGTTTGACGACGCCGGGGAACGCCTCCCCCATTGTAATTGGCGCGCCGGTTAGACGGCGCAGGGGAACACATCCCCTATTGTAATTGGCACGCCGGTTTGACGGCGCCGTTTTAACTTGTTTACTCGGCGCGCCGGTCCGGTGGGTCCGGAGATGATTCCAAAAGCTCCCGTTGACTATTCCTCTCGCCCTGGTCCTTGAAAAACCTTGACGTGGAGTCGAGGAAGCTCTCGACACGACGAACGGCCTTGATCAGACTTCCGCGTGTGTCGGGTCCGAGCACACGGAAGTCCTGGTGGTACAGCCTTCGGCAATGCGATTTGCGCTCCTGGTTGAGACAGATTCGTGCTCGAAGCTTCTTTACAGGATGGTGTCGCATCCTAGATAATTCCGCCTTGACGGCGATCAATTGGCCACTAAAGGGCCCATTATGACGAAGAGCCGAACCCAAGTCGGGTAATCGGGACCCGCTGCTGACAGAGCCCTCGGCCCCTTGTTGTGGACGGCCGAGGACGTTTTCCCTCCTTAGGAGAGCCATGGGGTAGACCGTCGTCCTTGGTCGGACGACGGATGTGGGGTAGTGGCATGACGAGGTCGATGCCGAATCATTGGACAGGCTTGATTGCGCTGCCGGTTGGTTGTGGGTTCATTTCGACTCTCCTGAGGTGAATTCCCCGGTGCTCATTTCAAGGCGACTTGGGGCCCCGTCAGCTTGAAGGGTCTTTGATAAGGTGGTCTTCATCGGCTTCTGTGCTTCAGTGGGCCGTATCATTCGTCTTTGCGGCTTGGTTGTCGAAGGATCATATTTTGAGTGCCAACAAATGCCCCCCAAACGTAGGCGGTGCAAGTGAGGCAGGAATGCGGCAAGGCCTACGGATGAGCTTCGTTTGGTTGACAGAAGCTCGAACGGCACTTAATTCTGGCATCGGACGTTAATCCGGCGAGGCAGGAAGCTTGACGGCATCACTTAAAATGGCGAGGCCATTGCTTCATTGGTTAAAACGGTGCCGCCTTTACGGCGTGCCCTGAGCTTCTGTGGTTAAAACGGCACCGCCGTTAGGATTTTTGGGTTGTGCGGCTCGAGTTTTGTTTGATTCTAGCGCGTCGCATTCGTTTATCTCGGAGGATTTCGCGCTGAGTATTGAGGAGCCGGTGACCCAGTTGTCCCATGATTTGGCAGTGGAGTTTCCTTCTGGTGATTTTATAATCACTCCGTATTGTTTCAATGAGGTTCCTGTGTGGGTTGAAGGGCGGAGTTTGCTAGTCAGGCTTTATGCGTTGCCACTTCAGGACTTTGATGTGATTTTGGGCATGGATTGGCTCGAGGCACATCATGCTTTGGTGGATTGTGGCTCGAAGAGGGTTTATTTCCAGCGACTTCGTGGACCCACCTTCTATTTTCAAGGTATTAGGTCTTCCTCTTCTTGCTTTCTTATTTCGGCTATTAGGGCTCGTCGTTTGCTTGATGCGGGTTGTTAGGGTTTTCTCGCTTCTGTGGTCATGATGGACCAGTCGGGGCCAGATGTGAAGAACATTCCGGTGGCGTGCGTGTTTCCTGATGTTTTTCCCGAGGACCTACCTGGATTACCTCCCCAGCGGGAGATTGATTTTGTGATCGAGATTGTGCCTGGTACGGGACCTTTGTCGAAGGCTCCTTACCGTATGGCTCCCGCTGAGTTGAGGGCGCAGTTGCAGGAGTTGCTCGCCAAGGGGTATATTCATCCTAGCTTTTCCCCTTGGGGTGCGCCAGTGTTGTTCGTGAAGAAGTAGGATGGTAGTCTGAGGTTGTGCATTGACTACCGGCAGTTGAATGAGGTGACCATTAAGAACAAGTATCCGTTGCCATGGATTGATGATTTGTTCGACTAACTTCAGTCTGCTCGAGTGTTCTCGCGGATTGATTTGGGGTCCGATTATTATCAGTTACGGATTCGAGAGTCTGACGTGGAGAAGACTGCGTTCAGCTTGAGATATGGGTATTATGAGTTTTTGGTGATGCCGTTTGGGCTCACCAATGCCCCCGCAGCATTTATGGATTTGATGCAAAGGGTGTTCCGTCCTTACCTGGACCAGTTCGTGGTCATGTTTGTGGACGACATCCTTGTTTATTCGCAGTCTGTAGATGAGCATGCGTGTAATACCCCGATTATTTATTAAGTTTTATTAAGCTTTTATTAATTGAAAATTAAATTAAAATGAATTAATGTTTGAATTTCGAATATTAATATTTAATTCATTAGAAAATAGAACCTATAAAATTCAACCACCTTGGAAAAATCTGTAAAAATAGTAATTGGGTAAAAGATCATTTTTATAGCAATTTTGTCTTCTGGACTTGACCCAAATTAATTACGTAACCTTGTCTAATTGGAGGATTAATCCCGAATTTGACTTTCACCTAACCTTTACCTAATCGTAACTTAAATCGTGAAATTCGACCTTGTTACTCAACCAAATGATCTGAAATCAAGGGCAAATGGAAGGCCACGAGGTAAGGAACATTTACCCTCAATCAATTTGAGGTAAACCTAGCCCTAAAACGTGCTGCCGACATAGTTTTGGTCAAGTCAAGGATTTCGGCGCCGTTTTTAACACGTAACTTGCAGCGTCGAATACTCCCAACTCCGAAGGATCCAGAAGCCCCATGACCTATAGAAATGTAGCTCTTCGACTCTAGTTTCATTTGGTTGCTGTGGGGTACGTTGAAGTTACAGATCCAAGGAGTTCTTGCTCGATTAGTGGAGGTGGGTCGGCAGGCCGTCGGCTTCCTCTCTTCCTTCCTTGTTCCAACGATTGAGGTAGGAATTCTCAACCAAACTTCGATCATGAGTATAGAAAATTGTTCCTCTCATCGAGCTCTATCCATTGGTGGCAAAAGCCCCAATTTTCATTAGGTATCCGTGGAGATATCGAGCTTTTTGTGAGGTGCTGTCAAGCTTGTTCTTTATTCTAGGGTTTCGAGTTCCCTCTTCAATTTGAGGTAGGATCTAACAACCAAATCCTAATTAACTTACATGAAGTAATCAGCATGTTGTTAGCTTTTATTCAACGTAGAAACCCCCAATTTTTATTGAGCATGCTTGGTGAATTTCGAATTTTTGTAGAAGCATGTCTAGAACATGATTCATATAGTATTCCTTTAAGCCAGAGCTTGATTGCGGGCTTATTTTGAGTCATGTAACCTGATATTCATGTAGCATATCATACATGGTTGGATTCATGATCGCGTTAGCTTTCTTTTGACACCAAAATCCCCAAATTTGGTTTTGTATATCGAGAGAATTTGACAATTTAGTGGAAGTATGTCCTGAACTAGGTCTCCTTGTGTTCTTCATAGATTGGGTTGTGATTCTGGTGAATTCTGATGAAATTCGTGTTTCCAAATTGTAGTTTTATGACCCTAATATGTCTAGCAAGATTCCTATAGCATGTGGTTTTAATTTCAACTCAATTGGACCTCATTTGGATGAGTTAATGGGTTTTCCGGAGGCAACTTACGTTGCTGTTCTTGCAGGGGTCGACCCCAGGGGTCGACCCATTTTCTGGGCAGCCCAGCAGGCCCGAGGGTCGACCCCAGGGGTTGACCCATCCACTCCCTGCAAGGGGGTCGACCCCAGGGGTCGACCCATGTGCTAGCAGAATAGGGGTCGACCCCAGGGGTCGACCCATCCTGCAGATTTTGAGGGGGTCGACCCATTCAGCTGCCAGACCCCAATTTTTCAGGGGTCGACCCCAGGGGTCGACCCATACACCAGAAAACCAGTTTTCATCATTTTTCGACCCGAGGATCGATCCGAATCATTAGGGGATCGACCTATTGAACTTAGACCAATTGAAAACTATACTTTTGAAGAACCAGTGACCTATTCTGGAAACCTTATGATTTCAATTTACATTGGTTCCTACTTGCAAACATAGTGTAAAAACATGCCGTTTACCATCTTCATTTCGACTCATACATTGGTTAAATAGAAACCCACATAATTAGTGGTTAATGGTGTAATTAAATCTCTATTAATGCATTCTTTTTCCTTCCTGTACAAGCTTGTTCCTTTACCTTATCATCTTGAATCAGCTTTTGGCAATTGTCTTAATGCAAATGATAATGGATAATCTTTGACATATTAACTTGATAATTAGGATTAATATGTTGATTAGCTTGTTGGATAGCTGCTGTACAGTAGCGCATCATGATTAACTCTTATTATGATCGGTTTTCAATCTTCTTGATGATTGTGCTTACCCTAAAATTCTGAAATGAATCTCCTTCCTACTTGAAATTGTTATTGCTACATGGTTCAAACCTTGGAATTCTGGCCATAAATTGTGGAAGTCTAGATTCGTGGGATCTTTGATCCAAAGAAATCAATGCCTGGCAAACAATTAAGGGCTCGGTCTAGTCCTGGGAGGAGCGCCCGAACACTACGTGTACCCCCGGGGAGGTGATTGACTAGGTGTGGCATTTGGCACCAGTACTATGACATGGGTTAAATCTAGGACTGGCCACTACTCTCCACTACTCTCTACTACTTTTCACTTTCCACTCTTCACTGTTCTATACTCTACTTGTCGTTACTTACTTGCTGCTACTTGGACGTGGAAATGAAACTACACACGTGCTTGACATGACTTGAATTATCTTGATATGGCCAACTCTTTATCGTTATCTCCTGTAGTAAATTCTTATCTTTGTTATTCCTCTTAAGTATTACCATTCTGTTCCTTTATATCTTTTGACCTTGCAAGATCTTTAAATTTTGTTTCATTATATCATCATGATTCTTTTATTGCATTATCCTTTGTAGCATGATATTTTGAAAATATAATTAAACTGCTAATCACTTATACCTATCTGTTATTTCTTACTGAGCGTCAGCTCATAGTTGTTGTTTCCCCCCTTTCTAGGCTTTTCAGGTGACGCGCTTACCGATGAGGAAGGGCAGGACAGGAGTGATGTTTTGAGTGTATCAGTTAGTTGGGTTTAGAGTGTGTTGTGTTTCAGTTATGTTATTATGGTTTAGAGTTTGTTATCCCAGTTGTATTGAGTTGATTTGAGGATTATGTACCAGTTATGTTTTGTTTAATGGTCAATCAGTTATTTCCATTTCTTAGCATTTGTATATATTTAGATTAGTTCTCTCTCTTTCCAGCTTGTTTCTAACTGTACGTCCCGATATTCCGCGTCGGGGCGTGACAGTTTAGTTGGTATCAGAGCCCTAGGTTTCATATTCCTAGGTTCCCTAAGTTTAGGTTTTCTTGCATTGCATCCCAATAAGCGGTATATCAAAAGGTGTTGTCCGAACGTTAGGCTACGCCTATCGGGAAGGTCGCATACTTACGCGAGTGGTCTTCGGACCGATTAGCTCCGCCAGGTACCGAGTTTTGGTCGTGTTTAGGTGCATTAGACCTCTAACCTTGTTAAAGTCTAGAACCTGACCTGGTGAGATTGGGTAGAAACTTGGGTTAAGTTCGTTCCTTAATCGTGTTATTATCTATTTTTTTGGACCTAAGTAATCTATTTCTCGTGTAGATGGCAGCCGATCGTGCTGAATGGAGGAACCTGCAGCGCACGGTTCAAGGCCTGACTCAGGCGTTACATCAGGTAGCTCAAGCTGGAGCAGCGGGTCATGGCACCGGTGACTTATACCGGAACTTTCGAGGAATGAACCCGCCAAGATTTGCTGGTTCGACTAACCCCGATGAGGCCGAGCATTGGCTCCACGAAATGGGGAGAATTTTTGAAGTCATGCAATGCACCGACCAAGAGCGTGTCCTTCTTTCTACCTTCCAATTGGAGCGGGACGCGCGTACTTGGTGGGATTCCGTCAAGGCAACTCTAGGCGATCAACAAGTCACATGGGAAGAGTTCGAGGAATTCTTCAACGACAAATATTTTTTCGATCGTGTACAAGAGAAGAAGGAGGCGGAGTTCGCGGCTCTAAAGCAGCGAAGCTTATCGGTGGCCGAATATGAAGCACAGTTCTCTCGGCTTTCGCGCTATGCTACTCACCTTATCTCCACAGAAAAGATGAAAGCTAAGCGATTTCTCAACGGGTTGAAGCTTCACTACATCAATCAACTGGCGCCGATGGAGATCTCTACTTATTCTGAGATGGTGAGAAAGGCACAAGTTCTAGAAGATACCTTAGAAATGACGGAGAGGATCCGTGGGCAAGGCATGAAGAAGGAACAACCAACTCCTAGACCCGGATTTAGCACTAGCAAAAAGAGGCCCATGAGTGGGTCTAGTTCGTGGATCGGATCGGGAACGTGGAAAGGCAAGATGCCAAGAAATGAAGAGAAGAAACCCGGCCCTATTGTTCCATTCAAGGGCAAGTGCAAGTATTGTGATCGTCCAGGTCACAAGATGGAGGAATGCTGGTGCAAGCTAGGTGCGTGTTTACGATGTGGGAGTAGGGAACACCGTATCCCTGACTGCCCTCTTCTATCGGAACAAGCTACACCGGTAAAACCTCAAGTTATGAAGAAGCCGCAAGGAAAGCTCCAAGCTTTACATGTGGATGAAACTGGGATTTCTGATGAGGGCGGACTCGTCGAAGGTACCCTTACTATAATCGACAAGCCCGCATTTGTTCTCTTTGATACTGGTGCAACGCATTCTTTTATTTCTCGGAAATTTGCGAAGTCGTTATCTGTCGAACCTATTATGATGAATTCTCCATTAGTTATATCAACTCCTATTGGTTCTGGAGCGGCTATCCAATATTACTATCCTTCTAGTAAGGTTATTATCGATGAACGGAACTTTCCAGCCGACTTAGTTTGCATGGATATGAAGGATTATGATGTAATCCTTGGAGCAGATTGGTTGGCCAAGTATGAGGCCAGTGTTCACTGCAGTTCTAGCTCAGTGACTTTTACTGGACATTCTGGTTTATCTTTTACGGGGATCAAGCGCCATAACCCCGTATCGCTCATCTCTTCTCTTCGAGCCGACAAGCTGATGAGGCGAGGTTGCGAGGCTTTTCTAGCCTTTGTCCATGCTACACCGGAACAGCGAGTTGAGATAAAGGACACTCCTATTGTCCGAGAATTCTCCGAAGTCTTTCCGGAGGAACTACCAGGACTTTCGCCTGAGCGGGAAGTTATCTTCTCCATTGATATTGTTCCTGGCGCGTCTCCTATTTCTAGAGCTCCTTACCGTATGTCCCCTGCGGAGCTAAGGGAATTAAAGCAACAGCTGATGGAATTGCTCGAGAAGGGCTTTATTCATCCGAGTACTTCACCTTGGGGAGCTCCTGTATTATTCGTCAGGAAAAAGGATGGTTCGATGAGATTATGCATCGATTATCGGCAACTGAACCAGCTAACTATCAAGAATAAATACCCATTGCCGAGGATCGACGAATTATTCGACCAGATAGCGGGAGCACATTATTTCTCTAAGATCGATCTTCGATCTGGATATCATCAGCTGAGGATTAAGGAAGATGATATTTATAAAACGGCTTTCCGCAGCAGGTATGGTCATTTTGAGTTTGTCGTTATGCCTTTTGGTCTAACGAATGCACCAGCAGCTTTCATGCAGTTAATGAATAATGCATTCCGGCCTTATCTTGATCAATGGGTCGTGGTATTCATTGATGACATACTAATTTATTCCAAGACTGAAGAAGAGCATGCCGAACATTTGAGGATGGCATTGTAGATATTGAAAGATCATCAACTATATGCCAAATTCAGTAAATGTGATTTCTGGCTGTAAGAAGTGTCCTTCTTAGGACATATCATCACCAAAGAAGGTATTTCAGTTGATCCTTCGAAAGTGGAGGCAGTAAGGAACTGGGATCAGCCTACTACAGTGACCGAAGTGAGAAGCTTCCTAGGCCTGGCAGGCTATTATCGGAGATTTATTCAAGACTTCTCCAAGATTGCGGTACCTCTCACTCGATTGACCCGCAAAGACAACAAGTTTGAATGGTCCGAGGAATGTCAGCAGAGCTTTCAAACATTGAAGGATTGCCTCACTACTGCACCCATATTGGCTTTACCTTCTGGCGACGGTGGTTTCGTGGTCTATACCGATGCTTCTGGTATTGGCTTAGGCTGTGTACTCATGCAGCATGGTAAGGTGATTGCCTATTCTTCTAGGCAGCTGAAGAAGCATGAAGAGAATTACCCCGTTCATGACTTGGAACTTGCAGCAGTTGTATTCGCCTTAAAAATTTGGAGGCATTACTTGTATGGAGAAACATTCACAGTATTTTCAGATCATAAGAGTCTGAAGTATTTATTTTCTCAGAAAGAACTTAACATGAGGCAGAGAAGATGGTTGGAGTACTTGAAGGACTTCGACTTCTCGATTGAATATCATCCCGGTAAAGGCAATGTGGTGGCAGATGCATTAAGCCGGAAGCCTGTGGCTAAATTATCAAGTCTCATGTTACAAGAGTGGAGGCTATTGGAACAGTTAGCAAGCCTGGATCTAAATGTTGATAATGATCGGGTTATAATTGCACAGATTCGACTTAAGCCCGAATTATTGATGGAGATCAAATCCTTGCAAGATAATGATCCCGAGCTGGTTGAGATCAAGGGAAGTTTGAGCAGCAGACCCGACTTCATGGTGGCTGACGATGGAAGACTGTTATTCCAGGGTAGAACTTGTGTACCTGATGAAGCTGAGTTAAAGAACAAGATTCTGGAGGAAGCACATAGATCCAAATACACTATTCATCCTGGAGGCACTAAAATGTTCAAGGATTTGAAAAGGTCCTTTTGGTGGCCAAATATGAAAAGGGAAATTGCAGATTTCGTGAGTAGATGTCTGGTTTGTCAACAGGTTAAGGCTGAACATTTCAGACCGGCAGGAAAGTTGAAACCAGTCGACATACCCCAATGGAAGTGGGAAAGCATTGGCATGGATTTCATTATGGGTCTACCTAAGACTCGTGGTGGATTTGATGCGATATGGGTGATCGTCGATCGCTTGACAAAATCGGCTCATTTCTTACCCATTAAGTCCAAGTGGACAGTTGATGTATTGGCTGCTTTATATTTGAAGGAAGTGGTAAGGCTCCATGGTATACCTGTCAGCATTGTGTCTGATAGAGACCCGAGATTTACTTCACATTTCTGGAAGGGACTGCAAGAGTCTCTTGGTACTCGTCTGAATTTCAGTACTGCTTTTCATCCACAGACAGATGGACAGACTGAAAGAACCAACCAGATAGTGGAAGATATGCTGCGAGCTTGCATGATTGATTTCGGAGGCAGTTGGAGTAATCACTTGGCATTGATTGAATTCGCCTACAACAACAGTTACCAATCCAGCATACAAATGGCTCCATTTGAAGCTTTGTATGGAAGAAGCTGTCGTTCCCCGTTGTGTTGGGACTAGGTGGGCGAGAAGCAATGGCTTGGACCGGATCTTGTTTCAGAATCATCACAGAACATCCGTGTTATCCGAGACCGGTTACAAGTGGCTCAGTCAAGACAGAAGAGTTATGCCGACACAAGGAGAAGAGCATTAGAATTTTAAGTTGGCGAGCATGTGTTTCTGAAAGTCTCTCCTTCGAGAGGGATTTGAAGATTTGGCATTCATGGCAAGCTGAGTCCGAGGTATATTGGTCCATTCGAGATCCTAGATAGAGTGGGAGAAGTTGCTTACAGACTGGTATTACCGCCTCAGTTATCTGGCGTACACAATATTTTCCATGTGTCTATGTTACGGAAATATGTGTACGATCCCACTCACATCATTCAACATGTGGATTTTGAGTTAAAGGAAGATTTGACTTATGAAGAAAGACCTATCAAAATTCTAGACCGGAAACAGCAGCAACTCCGGAATCGGTCTATACCGATGGTCAAGATTCAGTGGAGTCGGCGTGGAACCGCAGAAGCTACTTGGGAATCGGAAGATACTATGCGGAAGCGGTATCCCGACCTATTCTAGGTGATCTATCTTTTCCCTACTTTCCGTATATAGTGCAGTGAATTTGGAGGACCAAATTCTTTAAGTAGGGGAGGGTGTAATACCCCGATTATTTATTAAGTTTTATTGAGCTTTTATTAATTGAAAATTGAATTAAAATGAATTAATGTTTGAATTTCGAATATTAATATTTAATTCATTAGAAAATAGAACCTATAAAATTCGACTACCTTGGAAAAATCTGTAAAAATAGTAATTGGGTAAAATATCTTTTTCATAGCAATTTTATCTTCTGGACTTGACCCAAATTAATTACGTAACCTTGTCTAATTGGAGGATTAATCCTGAATTTGACTTTCACCTAACCTTTACCTAATCGTAACTTAAATCGTGAAATTCGACCTTGTTACTCAACCAAATGATCTGAAATCAAGGGCAAATGGAAGGCCACGAGGTAAGGAACATTTACCCTCAATCAATTTGAGGTAAACCTAGCCCTAAAACGTGCTGCCGACATAGTTTTGGTCAAGTCAAGGATTTCGGCGCCGTTTTTAACACGTAACTTGCAGCGTCGAATACTCCCAACTCCGAAGGATCCAGAAGCCCCATGACCTATAGAAATGTAGCTCTTCGACTCTAGTTTCATTTGGTTGCTGTGGGGTACGTTGAAGTTACAGATCCAAGGAGTTCTTGCTCGATTAGTGGAGGTGGGTCGGCAGGCCGTCAGCTTCCTCTCTTCCTTCCTTGTTCCAACGATTGAGGTAGGAATTCTCAACCAAACTTCGATCATGAGTATAGAATATTGTTCCTCTCATCGAGCTCTATCCATTGGTGGCAAAAGCCCCAATTTGCATTAGGTATCCATGGAGATATCGAGCTTTTTGTGAGGTGCTGTCAAGCTTGTTCTTTATTCTAGGGTTTCGAGTTCCCTCTTTAATTTGAGGTAGGATCTAACAACCAAATCCTAATTAACTTACATGAAGTAATCAGCATGTTGTTAGCTTTTATTTAACGTAGAAACCCCCAATTTTTATTGAGCATGCTTGGTGAATTTCGAATTTTTGTAGAAGCATGTCTAGAACATGATTCATATAGTATTCCTTTAAGCCAGAGCTTGATTGCGGGCTTATTTTGAGTCATGTAACCTGATATTCATGTAGCATATCATACATGGTTGGATTCATGATCGAGTTAGCTTTCGTTTGACACCAAAATACCCAAATTTGGTTTTGTATATCGAGAGAATTTGACAATTTAGTGGAAGTATGTCCTGAACTAGGTCTCCTTGTGTTCTTCATAGAATGGGTTGTGATTCTGGTGAATTCTGATGAAATTCGTGTTTCCAAATTGTAGTTTTATGACCCTAATATGTCTAGCAAGATTCCTATAGCATGTGGTTTTAATTTCAACTCAATTGGACCTCATTTGGATGAGTTAATGGGTTTTCCGGAGGCAACTTACGTTGCTGTTCTTGCAGGGGTCGACCCCAGGGGTCGACCCATTTTCTGGGCAGCCCAGCAGGCCCGAGGGTCGACCCCAGGGGTCAACCCATCCACTCCCTGCAAGGGGGTCGACCCCAGTGGTCGACCCATGTGCTGGCAGAATAGGGGTCGACCCCAGGGGTCGACCCATCCTGCAGATTTTGAGGGGGTCGACCCATTCAGCTGCCAGACCCCAATTTTTCAGGGGTCGACCCGAGGGGTCGACCCATACACCAGAAAACCAGTTTTCATCATTTTTCGACCCGAGGATCGATCCGGATCATTAGGGGATCGACCTATTGAACTTAGACCAATTGAAAACTATACTTTTGAAGAACCAGTGACCTATTCTGGAAACCTTATGATTTCAATTTACATTGGTTCCTACTTGCAAACATAGTGTAAAAATATGCTGTTTACCATCTTCATTTCGACTCATACATTGGTTAAATAGAAACCCACATAATTAGTGGTTAATGGTGTAATTAAATCTCTGTTAATGCATTCTTTTTCCTTCCTGTCCAAGCTTGTTCCTTTACCTTATCATCTTGAATCAGCTTTTGGCAATTGTCTTAATGCAAATGATAATGGATAATCTTTGACATGTTAACTTGATAATTAGGATTAATATGTTGATTAGCTTGTTGGATAGCTGTTGTACTACAGTAGCGCAGCATGATTAACTCTTATTGTGATCGGTTTTCAATCTTCTTGATGATTGTGCTTACCCTGAAATTCTGAAATGAATCTCCTTCCTACTTGAAATTGTTATTGCTACATGGTTCAAACCTTGGTATTCTGGCCATAAATTGTGGAAGTCTAGATTCGTGGGATCTTTGATCCAAAAAAATCAATGCCTGGCAAACAATTAAGGGCTCGGTCTAGTCCTGGGAGGAGCGCCCGAACACTACGTGTACCCCCGGGGAGGTGATTGACTAGGTGTGGCATTTGGCACCAGTACTATGACATGGGTTAAATCTAGGACTGGCCACTACTCTCCACTACTCTCTACTACTTTTCACTTTCCACTCTTCACTGTTCTATACTCTACTTGTCGTTACTTTACTTGCTGCTACTTGGACGTGGAAATGAAACTACACACGTGCTTGACATGACTTGAATTATCTTGATATGGCCAACTCTTTATCGTTATCTCCTGTAGTAAATTCTTGTCTTTGTTATTCCTCTTAAGTATTACCATTCTATTCCTTTATATCTCTTGACCTTGCAAGATCTTTAAATTTTGTTTCATTATATCATCATGATTCTTTTATTGCATTATCCTTTATAGCATGATATTTTGAAAATGTAATTAAACTGCTAATCACTTATACCTATCTGTTATTTCCTACTGAGCGTCAGCTCATAGTTGTTGTTTCCCCCCTTTCCAGGCTTTTCAGGTGACGCGCTTACCGATGGAGAAGGGCAGGAGTGATGTTTTGAGTGTATCAGTTAGTTGGGTTTAGAGTGTGTTGTGTTTCAGTTATGTTATTGTGGTTTAGAGTTTGTTATCCCAGTTGCATTGAGTTGATTTGAGGATTATGTACCAGTTATGTTTTGTTTAATGGTCAATAAGTTATTTCCATTTCTTAGCATTTGTATATATTTAGATTAGTTCTCTCTCTTTCCAGCTCGTTTCTAACTGTACGTCCCGATATTCCGTGTCGGGGCGTGACAATGCGTATCATTTAAGGGTTGTGTTGCAGACTTTGCGAGATCACCAGTTGTATGCTAAGCTCAGCAAGTGTGAGTTTTGGCGAGGTGCACTTTTTGGGGCACGTGATTTCTAGTGATGGTATTTCCGTGGATCCAGCCAAGGTCGACGCAGTGATGCAGTGGCCGAGGCCGAGGCCTGTGATGGAGATTCGGAGTTTCTTGGGACTTGCAGGTTATTACAGGAGATTCATTCATGATTTTGCTTGTGTTGCAGCCCCGATGACCAGGCTTACGCGGAAGGATGTGCTGTTTGTCTGGACTGTTGAGTGTGAGCCGAGCTTTATGGAGCTTAGGAGGTTGCTCACCTCGGCACCGGTGTTGGTGTTGGCTTCTGGATCGGGAGATTTCGTGGTGTGTACAGATGCTTCCGGGGTCAGGTTGGGTGCTGTGCTGATGCAGCACGGTAGAGTTGTGGCGTATGCATCTCGGCAGCTAAAGCCTAATGAGGAGAACTACCCTATCCATGACCTTGAGTTAGCGACTGTGATCTTTGCATTAAGGATTTGGAGGCATTATCTGTACGGTGAGAAGTTCGAGGTGTTCACAGTCCATCAGAGTTTGAGGTATGTGTTCACTCAGAAGGACCTTAACCTCAGGCAGAGGTGATGGATGGAGTATATGAAGGATTATGACTTCACCATGTCTTATCAGCCGGGCAATATGAATGTTGTTGCTGATGTCTTGAGTAGGAAGGTTGTGGTCAGCGCTATGATGATGAGGAAGTGAAGGCTCTGGGAACAGGTGCCAGCCGTGACATTTAGGCTCAAGGTTCCCCACGAGCTGGGGTCAGCTGTTCTCGCGAGCTTGACTGTCACGCCAGCTATTTGTCATCAGGTGACAGATGCTTAGCGTGCAGACCCTGAGTTGCCCCGGATTTTAGCTTTGGCTGATGTGGACTTCGGCGAGGACGGAGCTGTAAGATTTCGTGGTAGGCTATAGTCCTGGCCAAGGAGCAGGTGAGGCGTGTGGTGTTGCTAGAGGCTCATGGGAGTCGGTACACTGTACACCTGGGTACGACGAAGATGTATCGAAACTTGAAGAGACAGTTCTGGTGGCCTGGCATGAAGAGAGATATTGCCGAGTATGTGGCCCTATGCCTGACCTGTCAGTAGGTGAAGGTGGAGCATCAATGACCCGGAGGTACTTTCAGCCCTTAGAGGTTCCCGTGTGGAAATGGGACCACGTGACCACGGATTTTGTGGTGGGATTGTCGAGGACTCCGAGTGGGCAAGATAGTATTTGGTTGCTAGTGGATAGGCTGACGAAAGTGTCTCGGTTGTTACCGATTAAAGTCAGTTGGAGTGTGTCCAAGTTGGCTCGTCTTTACGTGGAGTGGATCGTACCTTCGTATGGGATTCTCATTTCCATTGTGTCCGATCAAGATCCGCGTTTCACTTCTGGATTCTAGAGGAGTTTCCAGCGAGCTCTTGGCACGGAGTTAGAGTTCAACTCAGCGTATCATCCTCAGTCAGATGGTCAGTCAGAGAGGACCATTCAGACGTTAGAGGATATGTTGAGATCCTGTTGCCTGGAATGGCAAGGGAGTTGGATTCACCACCTACCATTAGTGGAGTTTGCCTACAACAACGGCTATCATTCGAGCATTGGGATGGCTCCTTATGAGGTGTTGTATGGGCGACCGTGTCGGACTCCACTCGATTGGTCGGAGGTTGGTGAGCGTGTTGTGACGGGACCGGAGCTGGTGCAGCAGTGCATTGATGTGGTGCATCTGGTCCATCAGAACATGTTGGCGGCGCAGAGTCGACAGAAGAGCTATGCCGATCGGAGAAGGCAGCCACTCAGTTTCATGGTCGGTGATCAAGTATTTTTGCAGGTTTCTCCGATGAAGGCAGTGATGCGATTTGGACAGTGTGGGAAGCTGAGTCCTCGCTATGTTGGTCCTTTCCTCATCGTGGAACGCATTGACGAGGTTGCTTATCGATTGCAGCTACCTCCTGAGTTTGCAGCGGTGCACGTGTTCCATATCTCGATGTTGAGGAAGTATATGCCCGATGTTTCTCATGTATTGGAGGATTCTGTTTGGCCCGAGGTGACTCCCGATCTGTCTCTACCGGAATTATTGAGGATCAACGAGAGCAGCACCTGCAGAACAAGGTTATCCCTCTGGTAAAGGTATTGTGGCAGTGACACTCTGGTGGTGAGGATTCTTGGGAGCATGAGGACGAGATGTGTCAGCAGTTCCCTTATATGTTCGAGTGAGTTTCCCTTTCCTTTTCTTCCCCTATGCTTTATTTTAAATTTTGAGGATGAAATTTATTTAAGGGGGGAGGGCTGTAATATCCCGGACCCTTTGGATCCTTCTTCTTGGGTCCGAGATTTAATTTCTCAGAGAATTTGTTCTCACTTTGCCCGGAATTATCTTTCGAACATTTTTTGGGTTCGGATCCGTGTGTTTCGGATCAGTTTCGGAGGTCCCGGAACGTGTTCTGCGGTTTCCCGTATTTTTCCCTGACAGGACCTACGGAAACCCGTAGCAGGTAAACCGAGTCGTTCACCTACTCAGGGATGGTACCATGGCGATCAGCGTGTTCCAATGATCGCGGTAGTATATTTTTCTATTTTTTTGTATTTTTTGGAAAATTAGGATTTTCTATAATTCCCCAATTCTTTTTCCTTTTTCTTTCTCCTTTCTTCTTCCTCCTTTCTCTCCCGTGCGCACGCGACCCCCCCTTCCTCTTCTTCGTCCGGCGTGACCGCGACGGTGCTCCCCTCTGGCTGCAGACGGCGGAGAGGTGACGGCACAGCGGCGACGGTGGCGGCGAGGTGATCGTGGCGGCGTGGGGTTCGTGGGAGCTCGTGGGAGATCGAGGCTTTCGTGCGGTTTTTTCGGAGATCGGCGGTGATTCGCTGCGTTTCGAGCGAATCTGAGGTAGGCTGACGGTCCTTAGCTCGGCCTTTACCTTCCTAGTGATTCCTAGGCCGAGGCGAGGTCGAGTGTGGGCTATTTTGAGCCGGGAAGGGAAAATCATGTTTTGGGGTGTGAACACCCGATCTAGCGTTTCAATGCATGTTTTTGTGGTTTGTGGACATCAAAAGATGCACTAGGGGCATGGGAACAAGTTTCCATTTTATTTCCCCTTCACCCGGGGGTGAATGGGGCGTGGAATGGCGAATTTGGGGTTTTCCCGCCGTTCTCAAATTTCAGGAAGTGTGGCCGTCCTTCCAGTGATCTCCACTTCCTTCTGGCGGTCCCCGTTCGACCGTTTCAAGCTTTTCGTGCGTGGGCTGGGCCTAGCAGCCTGACGATGAGTAGCCAGAGCCCAGGTGGCGGCCGAAGGTCCGACTGCTAAGCCCAGTCGGCCAGCGTGGCTTTCGAGGCATTTTTACCTTTGGTTTTTGACCGTTGGAAGCTTTTTGGGTCTGGCGGCCGAAGGTTCGCCCACCTCATGCTCTTTGGCTGCCCTATATAGGACTGCTTGTTCTGCCGTGACCCAGGGTGTAGCGGCCTATCGTTGGACCGCTATACTCATGTGGCGGCCTAATGTTGAACCACTAGCCTTTGTGGCGGCCAAAAGGTGGACCGCTAGAGGTTCATGTCCAACCGGAGTTAGGTTTTGCCGATTTGAGTCCTAGGTGAGTGGATCTCGATCCGCGTGCTAACCCGTGGTCTGACTAATACTGGGCATCATATGGGGGCCACACGTGAGGGTTCCGTGGGATCCCGGGAGGTGGTGTTCTCGGCTCGTGTCACCGGGAGTCGGTGTTGGTACGAGGAGCGGTCCTTGTACTTTGTTCGGTTTAGACATTGTTTTCTGTTGACTGGAGAGTCTACTCCTTTAGTGACCCTCCACTAGTCATAGCCTTCCGACATGCGAGTGGTCGCCCCAGGGAGTGGTGGCGAGGCTACCCTGAGAGACAGTTTTAGACTAGTTTTCGTCGGGCCCCACATCTACCAGCCAGAGTCCGGCTGAGGGGAAAACCAGTTAGAGGGCCAAGCCAGAGACGCACGATCTGTGTGTGCACACGTGGTTGGGGGCGGTTGGACCCGCGCTGACGAGCGCGACCCCAGCTAGTCACTTATTCTGTGGTTACTAGTATGGTGTCCCCGTTCCACCAGGGGTCGAGGGGGACACCCGAGGCGCTATTTAAGTCGTCAGTGGACGCATCCGGCCTTGTTTCTAGTGGGTTGGTACTCATATCTTTGTCTGGTAGCGACTCTTGGGTTTTTCTTGAGTTTTTGACGAGTTGTCTCGATTTCTGTGCCGTGCGTTCGGTACTAGCCGTAGTGGTAACTTGTAGTTACTTTTCGCGTCATTTCTCGATTTACGAGGTGGGGACCGGATGATCCCTGCAGAGCCTTTCATTTTGATGCTCATTCCCTGCGTGTTTTCCGTGTTTCAGGTGAGACGCGGCTTCAAGGGAGCGCTTCAGAGGCTCCACGTGGTTCAGGTGCCCAGGGTTAGTTGCCAGTTGCCAGTTGCCAGTTCCGAGGTATGCCCCGTGTAGTTGTACATTTCCCCTTGGACTGTACTAGTTGTGGACTACTGTTATATTTTAGACTGATGTTATTATTGTGGACCATGTAATTTAATTAATGTCATTATTTATTTCCTACTTATTCATATTAACTGCGTAGTTCTGTAATTATTTAGATTCTTGTGTATCTCCACACCATCCCTTTTAACCCTTCCGAGTCTACGGGCTCGTGGGTGGCGGTTCGAGATTCATTTATCGGGCCTTCCCGGTGTTCGGATCTCGGGTTGTTACAGCTGGTATCAAAGCACGGTTGTGGATATATATAAGAATTGTAAATAGTTGCAGTGGTCCACTAGTCCACAACGATAATGTACATTTGGCACTGGCTTAGGGCATCGTGTGTTTTATTAAGTTTTTGATGAGCTATCTCGGTTTTCGTGCCGTGCGTTCAGTACTAGCCGTTGTGGTAGCTTGTAGTTACTTTCCACGCCATTTCTCGGTTTGTGAGGTGGGGACCGGATGATCCCTACTGAGCCTTTCGTTTTGAGGCTCATTCCCTGCGTATTTTCCGTGTTTCAGGTGAGACGCGGCTTCAGGGGAGTGCTTCAGAGGCTCTACGTGGTTCAGGTGCCCAGGGTTAGTTGCCAGTTGCCAGTTCCGAGATATGCCCCGTGTAGTTGTACATTTCCCTTTGGACTGTACTAGTTATGGACTACTGTTATATTTTAGACTACTGTTAATATTGTGGACCATGTAATTTAATTAATGTCATTATTTATTTCCTACTTATTCATATTAACTGCGTAGTTATGAAATTATTTAGATTCTTGTGTATCTCCACACTATCCCTTTTAACCCTTCCGAGTCTTCGGGCACGTGGGTGGCGGTTCGAGATTCGGGTATCGGGCCTTCCCGGTGTTCGTATCTCGGGTTGTTACAGTCCACCCGACCGCTAGGTGTAGCCTAGCGGTCAGTCGCGAGACCGCTACCCCACCGACCTCGACTGACCAAAACGCGGATAAACGGTCATGCCCTGAACGCTAACCAAATCCTAGCGGTCATCATCAGACCGCTAAGGGCCCTGGCGGTCTATCACGCGACCGCGAGGCCCAAACTGACATAAGGGGACCCTAGCGGTCTTCACACGACCGCTAGTGCCCCTAGCGGTCACTGGAAAGACCGCTAAATCGTCCCGAGCGCAAAAATTGCGGGAAATCCCAAAAATGCCCATCCACACCCCGATCATCCCCCGATGATGGGGAAACAAAGGGGAAACTAGTCCCCAATCTCTCTAGCAGCGAGAGGACCCAATTAGATCTCAAAAACGGGATCAAAACCTTAGATCCGGCTCACTCCCCAAAATCATGGATTTTCCCTAAAACACCCAAATAAGCTCGATCGGCTCACCATGGCCTATAAAACTCGCGAAAAATGAAGTACACGAGCTAGGGGTCCATCTCCCTACGTCCACCGAAGATTCGACGCGTCATGGACGCCGATCCACGAAGAAAATGCCGTTAAACCCTCGCTGGTGCCCCATGCTCACGAACCGGCTTCACCGCGCCACCACGCCTTGATCCTCGACCCGTCCTCGCGCTCCTCGGCCTCCCACCATCACCGCCTTGCCCTCCTCTGCCACCGTCGGCCGCCCGGGGGAGAGGGGGAGAGAAAGAGATGAGAGAGAATGGGGAGAGAGAGGGGGTTAAGGGGGTAATTAATAGAAAATTCCAAAAATTCAAAAAAAAATATGAAAACTTACTGCACGATCCTCGAGAAGAGCACAACGCGCTGGTACTGTCCCAGAGTCGGAGAATGCAACGGTTCACCCTGCACAGTGTTTCGAAGGCACATCATGGAAAAACACGTGTAAAGCACAAAATACACTCCGGGACCCACAAAATGATCCAAAAAAATATGCGAAAAAAATTCGGGGCATTACAATCCGGATATTCAATGTCCCTTCTTGAAGATCCTATGACTAGGAACATTTAGAACATGTTCATCTGGATGACTGATCGCATTATCATAATCTCATTATGATCCAGCCATCATCGCACAAGTTCATGGACTTCATCACATTCGAATCATTAACACAAATTAAATGTAATGAATAAATGCCATTAATATAACTATGAATAGGATATTAGAAAAAATGTCACCGTCACATCTCATGTGATTGACTTATAGGGCATACATTTCTATCAATCTCTCACTTACACTAAAGCCAATCACCCACATGCTTGATCCCCATCAGCCCTAGGCGACGCTCAAAAACACTTTGAGTCAACGGCTTAGTTAGTGGATCTGCAATGTTATCACTGGAAGACACTCTATCAATTACAACATCTCCTCTAGCTATAATCTCTCTGATCAGGTGGTAACGTCGCAGAATATGCTTTGATTTCTGATGAGACTTCGACTCCTTTGCTTGTGCAATTGCCCCATTATTATCACATAATAAGGGGATCGGATCAGAGATGCTCGGGACAACTCCAAGCCCTTGGTGAACTTCTTCATCCAAACCGCTTCTTTGGCCACCTCAGCAGCAGCAATATACTCAGCTTCGATCGTAGAATCAGCAGTGGTGTCTTGTTTGAAACTTTTCCAACTCACTGCCCCACCATTCAGGGTAAACACATACCCTGAAGTTGCCTTGTTGTTATCTTTATCGGACTGAAAACTTGAGTCAGTGTAACCTCGAAGTTTCAAGTCCTCTCCTCCATAAATCGGTAACATATCCTTAGTCCTTCGCAAGTACTTAAGGATACACTTCATAGCTATCCAGTGTTGCTGACCTGGATCTGCCTGAAACCTACTCGTAGCACTTAGAGCATATGCAACATCAGGCCTTGTACATAACATGGCATACATGATGGACCCTACGACAGAAGCATAAGGTACCCTACTCATGCGTCCCCTCTCTTCAGGAGTGTTAGGGGACATTTACTTAGAGAGGTAAACTCCATGTCTCATCGGTATGAGACCTCTCTTGGAGTTTTCCATGCCGAACCTTTTGACAATAGAATCTATGTACATTGATTGGGACAAGCCTAGCATCCTATTTGATCTATCTCTATAGATCCTGATCCCCAATACATAGGATGCTTCTCCCAAATCCTTCATGGAGAAGTGCTTCGACAGCCAGGCTTTAACTGATGACAACATACCTACATCATTCCTAATGAGTAGTATGTCATCGACATATAGCACCAAGAAGGTGATTGCCCTACCACATATTTTCTTATACACACACGGCTCATCTTCATTTTTAACGAAGTCATAAGACTTGATGGCTTCATCAAATCTTAAATTCTAACTGCGGGATGCTTGCTTCAATCCATAAATGGATCTCAGCAACCTGCATACCTTATCTAGGTGCTCTTTGGATATGAATCCCTAAGGCTGTATCATATACACCTCTTCCTCAAGGTGTCCATTGAGGAAAGCAGTCTTCACATCCATATGCCAGATCTCATAATCATGGTACGCAGCGATAGCAAGTAAAATCCTGATGGGCTTAGTCATGGCAACTGGTGAGAAGGACTCATCATAGTCAACTCCTTGTCTTTGACGATATCCCTTCGCAACCAACCTAGCCTTGTAGGTATCAACCATTCCATCTGCTCCAATCTTTCTTTTAAAGATCCACTTACATCTGATGGGTACTATACTCTCAGGTGGATCTACCAAGTTCCAAACTTGGTTGGAGTACATGGAGTCCATCCCCGATTTCATGGCCTCTTGCCATCTCTAGGAGTCAATACCACTTATTACCTCCTCATAGGTCTTAGGATCATCATCCTCATTATAGTGTGCCTTGTCCCCACCGTCAGAGATATGTCCCACATATCTATCTGGTTGGAAAGGTACACGGCCAGACCTACGCACAGTTTGTGTGCCATCCAAAACTGGTTCCTGAGATGATGTTGTTGCATCCCTACGGTTTTGATGATGTCTCACACTATAAATCAATTTGTTTTTATCTCTAGATCAATTTGCTCTTATACGGTGCGTTTCCTTGTTTCTAAGCATGAAGGGGATCTGTGCTAATAGCATGATTTAGGTCCGTGCATTTCAGGTTATTCGTTCTTTTTGCTTAATGCATATTGAGTCAGTGCTAGTTCTGCATCTTTCACATAAAGTACTTGCCTCCGTGCAAGTCCTTGTTCATACACAGGTTTTGTTGTTCATAATTTTATCTTTGTGCATTTCTTGAGGTCGTGAGCATTAAGGTCCGTGCATATCATGTCTCGGCATCTCACCTCTCGAGGTCGGTGCAATTCCTGACCAGAATGCATTGGTTAGGTTGGTCGTTCCTTCATCTTGGTGCAAGCTTTATCTTGTACTTCTCATTGCCATCTCGGTGCAGTTCCTGCTTGGACTGCATATCCCAACTCGGTGCATGCCTTGCTTAAAACAACTCATGATCGATGCATAGTCTAGCCTATACAAGTCTCTGTAGCAACGAAGTCAGTGTTGTTCCTGTTTCGAGTCTTATTAGACTCGGTGCAAAGTCCTGTAGATAGCTAACGTAGATCGATGCATCTTCTGATTCATTTCAGGTCGGTGCTTGTCATAGCCCGACTTAGCCGATGCTTACTCTTTTCACTTAGTGCAAACTTTTCTCTCTGGCAAAATAAAGTCAGTGCACTTTGTGTTTTGTTGATTCTTGTCCGTGCATATCTGTTGCACGATTAAACTCCTACTCAGTGCAGCTTTTACCTTCTTACTCAATACACCAATACAAATTATGCTAAGAGTATGACGAAATGTTTATTTCTTCTCTGACAGTTTGTCTGTGCTTTCACCTGGATGGCACGTGATCCGAGGTAGATAGACATCCAGAACATTCTCACATGTACCCCAACATCTTCAGGCGGGAAACATGGTATCCACACGCCTAAGGTTCTAGATCAGATATATATATATGCTGAGGAAAAGGGTTCGAAAGGGGATGGAACAGTGAGAAAGAAGAGCAGCGTGGGAGCAGTGCTTCATAAGAGAAAACCAGAGACAACCCACTCCATCCAAATCTAAGAGAAAAATTTCTGAGAGAGAGAAGCAATTGTGAATGCGAAGATCTGCTTCTACGGAATCTACATTGCTTTTGTTTTTCTGAGAAAATTGACATTCATCGATCGTTTTGTTTTCGAGTTTCTCTTACTTTTATTTCATTCTGTTACCCTCCACTGTTCGGAGGAAGGGAGAAGTTCTCCAGTTCCCTCCATTGTCTTGGAGGAAGAGAGGCTCGGTCCTCTGGTTGTGTGAGTTACTTGGGAGTAACTGCACAGGGTTCCCTTTGCTGCGTGCAAAGGAAGGGAGATTGGTTCTCTAGTGTTTTCTTCTGGTCGATCAGAAGACTGAGGAGGCTGTTCCTTAGGGCAAGCTGTTTGACAGCGGTTGTTGCAGACTGAGTCTGCTATGTGCGACTCTATATTGCAAGGAAACCTTACTCTTTTGAGTAAGGGGTGGACGTAGATTGTGGATAGCAATCGAACCACCTAAAAATTCCCAGTCTCCTCTATGGTTTGCTTGTTTACGCTGTGCTGTTCTCCATCTACTTGACACATTGCTTCATTGTGGGTGGCTTTCTCGATCTCATTTCTCATACTAGTCATCTTTGTTGCATGTCTCTGAAGTCTTTTTCACTGCAACTTGAGGGGTTGAGAAATCGTGTCTGAGTTGTTAGAATTTGGGAGTGATCTATTCAACCCCCCCTTCTATCTCACTTTCTGTTGCACGTATCATTTGGTATCAGAGAGGGTTTTCATCATGTGGGCCAACGGTCAAGGTAATCCTAATGGTCCTCGAAGCTTCATGGCTGAGGGATAGTCTATCAGCCGCCCTCCATTCTTTGATGGTAACAATTATCTTTTCTGGAAAAACAGGATGGAAGTATTCATCAGGGCGTAGAGCCACAAGCTGTGGAGGGTGATCACCACAGGGCCATACGAACTACCACCGAATGAGGACGCGTGGACAGATGATCCAGTCAAGCTCTCGTCACTCAACTGGACGGCCCTGAACATCATCCAATGTGCTGTACACCCAGACGAATACGCCCGCATCTCAACTTGCAGGACGACCAAGAAAATGTGGGACGAGTTGGGTCTAATCTATGAAGGTACACCTCAAGTGAAAGCAACGAAGGTAAATCTCTTCACCTTTGAATATGAGATGTTTAAGATGAAACTAGAGGAGACCATAACTGAGATGTATGCCAGACTGTCACTGATTACGAATAGTCTTAAGGGGTTTGGGAAAGAGATAGCTGAGGGAGATATAGTCAGGAAGATACTTAGATCTCTAACCCCTACATGGCACACTAAGGCCATCATGATAGAGGAGTCTAGGGATCTTTCGACAATGACCGTCACCGAACTCATAGGATCCCTAATGATGTATGAGATGAACTTCAAAAGGAATGGTGAAGGAAGCGACAAGAAGGGCAAGAATATTGCCCTCAAGGTGTCCCGCAGCAAGGGAAGTAGCAGCAGCGGGAGTAGTAGTTGCGAGTCTGACGGACTGTTAGACCTTGACCAGGAGGAGCAAGCAATGATCACTCGACAATTCAGGAAATTCTTAAGGACTAAAGGAAAGACCTTCAGAAGGAAGAGGTCATACCCTTCTGGTAAGAATTTTGATTCCAACAATGATAAGAATAGGAGCACCAAGAAAATCACATGTTTTCATTGCAGGAAACCTGGACATATGAAAGGGGACTGCCCTAATCTTCAGAAGAAGGGTCCTGGCTTTCAGAAGAAGAGCTCGAAGGTGCAGAAGAAGAAACAACAAGCAATGGTCTGCACGTGGAGTGATGAGGAAGAAGATCCGGAAGTCAATTCCTCAGAGGAGGACGAAGAAGGAATTTGCCTGATGGCAAACAACGAAGAGGAGGTAACAAATATCTTCAAGAATTTTTCTATTGATGATTGGGAAGATGCCTATGCTGAACTGTTAGATAAGTTCAATTCTCTGAGTAAAGAGCATAGGGTCCTGAAGAGAAAATTTAATGTTAATGTTGAAGAACAAACTCAAATCAGTGAGGAAAATCAGAAATTAAAGGAAGAATTAGAAGAAATGACTTCTCTGAAAAAGGAAAATGAAAAGCACAAATCAAAGAACCAGGAAGTTCACACACAGCTCAACGAACTCAAGATTAAATTTGAAGAAAGTCTGAATAAAAGTAGTGTGATCACAGAGAAGTATGAAGCTGTTAAGAAAGTAAACACTGAACTCTTTAAAAATTGTGAGTCTATGCAAAGAGAGCTGGAAGACAAACAAAAGGTTCTAGAAAAATTTGTTCAAGGGAAAATGAACGTGGAGTCTATACTAGGAACAAGGGTTAATTTCAACAAGG
Organism: Amorphophallus konjac; assembly: GCA_022559845.1. Taxonomy (NCBI): domain Eukaryota; kingdom Viridiplantae; phylum Streptophyta; class Magnoliopsida; order Alismatales; family Araceae; genus Amorphophallus; species Amorphophallus konjac. The sequence continues at coordinate 383,931,419 of CM040123.1, forward strand.
AGGGTCTAGGCTATGACCCGACTAACAAGAGACCCTTTCAGTTCAAGACCGTTACCTTCTGCCCAGAGAAGGGAAAAGAAAAGCTGGACACACCATCCAGTTCAAACAGCAATCAAAACATTCAACGTCCAAAGGAAAATTCAACAAACAATACTGGACGACCATCTAAAACATGAATGAACTTTGTGAAGAACTTCTCTAAGCCCATTCACCAGAACAGAAGTGGTAGCTGGACTGGGCAAATGTATCAGAATAAAAGCTGGAACTACTATAAAAGAATGGGTCCGAACAGTAGTTACTGGAGAAATAACACTCACCCTCAAAAATTTGTTAATCAACAAGGGCACAAAACATACACCAGGGATGAGAAGCCTAATAACTGGAATAGATTTCACCTCTCCAGACCAGCTGGACATAACCTTGGTCGCAGTTTCAATAAACCTAAAATTAAGATGCAAGAGAAAACCAAGTTGAAACAACTCTGGATTCCTAAAAATCTGCTTAAAGATTTGAATAATGTCTTTGGACCCAACTTATCTTGGGTTCCAAACCACTTTGCTTGAATTCGTATGTGTAGGTTTGCCTGGCAGCTGAAGATAACAAATGGTACCTTGATAGTGACTGCTCCAGGCACATGACAGGAGACCGATCCAAGTTCAGCAAGCTAGAAATGAAGGTAGGGGGTCTGGTCAAATTCGGAGGAAAGAACAGAGGTAAGATCATTGGGGTTGGCACAGTTGGTAAGTCCTCCACTAACTCAATAGAGAAAGTCTTACTTGTGGAAGGTCTTCAACACAATCTGATTAGCATTAGTCAATTATGTGACAAGGGTCACAGGGTTGTGTTTGACAATAACTCATGCAAAATTTTTGAAATAAATTCTGATCGTGTTAAAATTGTAGCAAACAGGACCAATAATGTCTACATGGTAGACTTAGATGTTGAGTCTGAATCTAATCTCTGCTTGTCTGCTGATTCTGAAAGTGATGCTTTTGATTGGCATAGACGTTTAGGCCATGCTAGCTTTTCTACTTTGAATAAATTAATCAAGCATGATTTAGTTAGAGGCATGCCTAAAATCAAGGTTAGCTCTATCTCAAAAATCTGTGATGCCTGTGCTCTAGGCAAACAGACCAGAAAGTCCTTCAAACTAAGATTTGAGCCATTGTCTTCTAGACCAATGGAACTTCTTCATATGGACCTCTTCGGTCCTACTAGAACTTAGAGTCTTAATAAAAGTAGGTTTGGTTATGTGATCATTGATGACCACTCTAGATTTTCATGGATCTTTTTCTTAGCCAAAAAAAATGATGCTTTTCAAAAATTCAAACAATTTTTTAATAAGGTCAAACAAGAAGGAAAACATAAGATTTGTTCAATTCAATCTAACCATGTTGGTGAATTTGAAACCTCCATGTTTTCTAACCTCTGTGAAAGTGAAGGACTAACACACAAGTTTTCTTCTCCCAGGACACCAGACCAGAATGAAATTGTGGAGAGAAGAAATCGAACCATTATGGAGATGGCCCGAACCATGCTGATTGAAAGTCAACTACCAAGAAAGTTTTGGGCAGATGCGGCCAATATAGCAACTTATACAATCAACAGGGCCATGGTAAGACCAATTCACAAGAAAACCCCCTATGAGCTATTGAAAGGTAAGAAATCAAACTTGGCTCATTTCAGGATTTTTGGAGCTAAATGCTTTATCCTTAATAATGACAAGAAAGACTTAGATAAGTTTGATGCTAAAAGTTGTCCTGGAATATTTTTAGGATACTCTGAAGTGTTAAGAGTATATAGGGTCTTTAACATAACTGATCAGAATGTTGAAGAGTCTCCACATGTCATTTTTGGTGAAATAAAAGATGTTGCTAACATTGAAGATGCTGACAGGGATTCTAAGCACGATGGAGAATTCCTAGAAGATAAAGAAGAAGAGGAGGTTCAGCCGAATGAAACATCAGATGCTCCCAACCAGGTAGGGCCAGTTGAAACAGGTGAGTCTTCAAGAAATGTTAGATATCTTAAAGATCACCCAATAGATAACATCCTAGACAACCTTGAAGATCCTCTTAGAACTAGGTCTCACTTTAGGAATGTTCATAACCAAGACCTTATTGCTATGGTCTCTCAAATCGAACCCAAATCAGTAGAAGAGGCCTTAGGTGATCAATCATGGATTAATACTATGTGTGAGGAGTTAGGACAGTTTGAAAGAAATAATGTCTGGGAGTTAGTTCCAAGACCAGAAAACTCTAATGTGATAGGAACTAAGTGGGTGTTTAAGAATAAAATGAATGAAGATGGAATCATTTCTAGAAATAAAGCCAGACTAGTAGCCAAGGGCTACTGTCAGGAATTTGGAGTTGATTTCGATGAGTCATATGCACCTGTTGCTAGGATGGAAGTAATAAGAATATTGTTAGCATTTGCATGTTCCAAGAATATAAAACTCCAACAAATGGATGTAAAGAGTGCATTTTTAAATGGTGTTATCAAGGAAGAGGTTTTTGTTGAACAACCCCCCGGATTTCAGTTTTCTCAACAACCTAACTAAGTTTTCAGGTTGAACAAAGCCCTATATGGTCTAAAGCAGGCTCCTCGAGCATGGTATGAAAGACTGACATAATTTCTGATCAGCAAGGGCTACCACAGAGGTAAGGTAGATCAAACTTTATTTTCCAAGAGTTCAAATAAAGACCTCATCATAGTTCAGGTATATGTAGATGATATTATGTTTGGGTCAACTAGCTTTGAACTATGTAATGAATTTTCTAAATTGATGTCTGCTGAATTTGAAATGAGTTTGGTAGGTGAATTAAAGTATTTTCTTGGCTTGCAGGTACAACAGTTAGAGGATGGATGCTTCATCAACCAGACCAAGTACACATTGAAAATTCTCAAGAGGTTTGGCATGAACAACTTGAAGCACATTACAACACCAATGGGTACCAATACCTCATTGGATGCAGATGAGACAGGTAAAGAAGTAGATGCCAAGCTCTATCGAGGTATGATTGGATCTCTATTTTATTTGACAGCTTCAAGACCTGATATATAGTTCAGTGTAGGAATGTGTGCAAGGTATCAATCTAGACCCACTGAATTGCATCTAGCTGCAGTGAAAAGAATTTTCAGATATCTGTCTGCTACACACACCCTTGGTTTATGGTTTCCTGCATCACACACACTTGATTTAGTTGCATACATAGATGCAGATTATGCCGGGTTTAAACTAGATAGAAAAATCACAAGTGGTCACTGTGAATTTCTAGGTGGGTGTTTAGTATCTTGGGTTTCCAAAAAATAACATTCTGTGGCCCCCTCCACTGCAGAGGCTGAGTACGTGGTTGTAGGGAGTTGTAGTACACAAGTCATTTGGATTAAACACCAGCTTCAAGACTATCAAGTAGACCTAGGGTGCACACCTATTTATTGTGATAATACCAGTGCCATCAACCTAGCCAAGAATCATGTTTTGCATTTCCGCACCAAACACATAGAAATAAGGCATCATTTCATAAGAGATGAGGTTTCTAAGAACAACTTTGAACTGATTCATGTAGGCACTGCTAATCAAATTGCTGATATCTTCACCATGCCTCTTGACAATGATAAATTCACCACATTAAGGAGAGAATTAGGCATATTTAAATTATCTTAATTGCTGATCTCCTGATATTGAATTATTTTACCTTGGCAAGAGATTATGTGAGAAGCCTGTCCTGACAGTGAGGGGGAGTCCTGAGAATCTGTTGAAAAAATTCCTTTAGTGCATCGTTTGAGGGGGAGCTGGGCAGTTAGTGTATTTTGACTGATTCAAAAGATTGACCAGACATGTGTCATTGCTGGTTTTCATGATTGAATGAGTGCGGTTCAATCTCAGACTGTGGAATCTCATTCATCTCTTAAGTCTATAAGTCTGTGTAACTAAAGTCCAGCTAGAATCTTTTCTCTAGTAGTTCATCAGAGATCTGGATTAAGTGTTCGAAGTATATCTTCCTACATTGTCAATGATTCCGGTTCAGGCTAAAACTTGTATGTCCTGACATATGTCCAGAACAACTTGAAATCTAGACTTCAAGATTCATTTCAAAGAAATAGTCCTTCTGGTATTGTCTTCAATCATTTTATCTCCACAACATAAGGGATCAACTAAATGGACAAAGGTCTATGGTTTGACCACTGAGAAACTGGGAGCTTCATCAATGAAGTGAAGTAATTCCTATGTAATGAGGTGTCAAATTAAAAAAAAATATCTGTAAAATGACCTTAATATTTCTGATCATCACAGAGCAATGGTGACAAGGTGGTGAGTAACTGGGGACTCTGGCCTCTGATCAAGGTGTTTCCTCATGTAAAAAGCCACTGTTACTAACTCTGTTCTTCCAAAAGGAGAGATAATGAGGTACTCACATTGAGTAACTAGGGATTCAGGCCTCTGATCAAGGTGTCTCCCTAATGTCAAAAGTGTGATTTACCAACTTACTCATTGATCTTATTGCAAAACTCTATAATATCCCTTGTCTTTGTGCAAATTACTAAATGCTTGTCCTCAATACCATGAGCACACCTCCTCTGCTTTTGTCTCTGGTCGTCTACTGAGTATTGTTGTTTTGATCAGCAATGTCTTGCCATACTTGTTCATCCCTGCTCTACATCATATACAATGTATGTGGATATACTTTCCTCTCATTCTAATTCTCTATTGATTACTAGAGTTCAAGAATCTTCACTCACCTCACTTATTCTCTTAAGATATGCTCTTGAGTTTTTCTACACTAAGAAGTCACTATACTTCTTCCTCATGTCTCCAGCAATTTCATATATCTTTCATTTCCTTTTGATGATGTCAAAGGGGGAGAGAGGTCATGCAATATCTGAGAGAGGTCTTGCTACTGTGAAAAGGTCCTCTGAGAGTGAGCTGTGGGGGAGTGGTTTTGGAGAGAGAAGAGATTCAAAAGTTGTGTTTGTTCTGTCTGCTTGATTGGCTTACTCTTGAATGTTTTTAATGCCCTGATATTGCTTGATTCATAGTGTTACCATCATCAAAAAGGGAGAGATTGTTGCATCCCTACGGTTTTGATGATGTCTCACACTATAAATCAATTTATTTTTATCTCTAGATCAATTTGCTCTTATACTGTGCATTTCTTTGTTTCTAAGCATGAACGGGATCTGTGCTAATAGCATGAATTAGGTCTGTGCATTTCAGGTTATCCGTTCTTTTTGCTTAATGCATATTGAGTCAGTGCTAATTCTGCATCTTTCACATAAAGTACTTGCCTCCGTGCAAGTCCTTGTTCATACACAGGTTTTGTTGTTCATAATTTTATCTTTGTGCATTTCTCGAGGTCGTGAGCATTAAGGTCCGTGCATATCATGTCTCTGCATCTCACCTCTCGAGGTCGGTGCAATTCCTGACCATAATGCATTGGTTAGGTTGGTCGTTCCTTCATCTCGGTGCAAGCTTTGTCTTGTACTTCTCATTGCCATCTCGGTGCAGTTCCTGCTTGGACTACATATCCCGACTCGGTGCATGCCTTGCTTAAAACAACTCATGATCAGTGCATAGTATAGCCTATACAAGTCTCTGTAGCAATGAAGTCAGTGTTGTTCCTGTTTCAAGTCTTATTAGACTCGGTGCAAAGTCCTGTAGACAGCTAACGTAGATTGGTGCATCTTCTGATTCATTTCAGGTCGGTGCTTGTCATAGCCCGACTTAGCCGATGCTTACTCTTTTGACTTGGTGCAAACTTTTCTCTCTGGCAAAATAAAGTCAGTGCATTTTGTGTTTTGTTGATTCTTGTTCGTGCATATCTGTTGCACGATTAAACTCCTACTTAGTGCAGCTTTTACCTTCTTACTCAATACACCAATACAAATTATGCTCAGAGTATGACGAAATGTTTATTTCTTCTCTGACAGTTTATCTGTGCATTCACCTGGATGGCACGTGATCTGAGGTAGATAGACGTCCAGAACATTCTCACACGTACTCCAACATCTTCAGGCGGGAAATGTGGTATCCATACTCCTATGGTTCTGGATCAGATATATATATATGTTGAGGAAAAGGGTTCGAAAGGGGATGGAACAGTGAGAAAGAAGAGCAGCGTGGGAGCAGTGCTTCAAGAGAGAAAACCAGAGACAACCCACTCCATCCAGAGCTAAGAGAAAATTTTCTGAGAGAGAGATGCGATTGTGAATGCGAAGATCTGCTTCTACGGAAGCTACATTGCTTTTTTTTTTCTGAGAAAATTGTCGTTCATCGATCGTTTTGTTTTCGAGTTTCTCTTACTTTTATTTCATTCTGTTACCCTCCACTGTTCGGAGGAAGGGAGAAGTTCTCCAGTTCCTTCCATTGTCTTGGAGGAAGAGAGACTCGGTCCTCTGGTTGTGTGAGTTACTTGGGAGTAACTACATAGGGTTCCCTTTGCTGCGTGCAAAGGAAGGGAGATTGGTTCTCTAGTGTTTTCTTCTGGTCGATCAGAAGACTGAGGAGGCTGTTCCTTAGGGAAAGCTGTTTGGCAGCGGTTGTTGCAGACTGAGTCTGCTGTGTGCGACTCTATATTGCAAGGAAACCTTACTCTCTTGAGTAAGGGGTGGACGTAGATTGCGGATAGCAATCGAACCACCTAAAAATTCCCAGTCTCCTCTGTGGTTTACTTGTTTACGCTGTGCTGTTCTCCATCTACTTGACACATTATTTCATTGTGGGTGGCTTTCTCGATCTCATTTCTCATACTAGTCATCTTTGTTGCATGTCTCCGAAGTCTTTTTCACTGCAACTTGAGGGGTTGAGAAATCGTGTCTGAGTTGTTTGAATTTGGGAGTTATCTATTCAACCCCTCCCTTCTATCTCACTTTCCGCTGTACGTATCAGATGCAGCTCCAGTTTGTGGTTCTAGGACTTCTTTTAGTTCTACCATATTCTCACTATTTCCTTCAAGGATATACTCTTCCTCTAAGAACACAGCTCGCTTAGCTACAAACACTCTTTGATCGCTAGGCTGGTAGAAATAATATTCATAAGCTTCATTAGGATATCCCACAAACCTGCATCTTTCAGTCTTAGATGTCAATTTATCAGGATTGTGTTTCTTAACATGGCAGGACAACCCCAGACCTTAACATTCTTAAGGTTTGGTTTCTTTCCTTTCCATATCTCATATTGAGTGGAAGACACTGACTTAGATGGAACTTTATTTAATAAGTGAGCAGTAGTGTCTAGGGCATAACCCAAGAGCGACAAGGGTAATCCTGCAAAGCACATCATGGATCATACCATATCTATTAAGGTACAATTCCTCCTTTCAGCCACACCATTCAACTGAGGTGTGTAAGGAGGAGTCCACTGGGATAATATATCATTATCTTTTAAGTATTGTGTGAATTCTATACTCAAGTATTCCCCTCCTCGATCAGATCGAAGAGTTTTAATACTCTTTCTTGTGTGTTTCTTAACTTCATTCTTGAACTCCACAAATTTCTCAAAGGCTTTGTATTTGTACTTCATCAAGTACACATATCCATACCTAGAGAAATCATCAGTGAAAGTAATGAAGTATGAGTAACCTCCTTTGACTTGGGTGGACATGGGTCCACATACATCAGAATGTATGAGTTCTAATAACTCACCAGCTCTCTCTCCATGTTCAGTAAATGGAGAGTTGGTCATTTTTCCCATGAGGTAAGATTCACAAGTTACAAATGATTCATAGTCAAATGGATCAACATATCCATCTTTGCACAACCTTTTTAATCTTTCCTCACTATTATGACCAAGTTTACAATGCCAAAGATATGCTTGATTCACATCATTCCTCTTCCTCTTAAGAGGTCCATCCACACACAAAATAAGAGTATCCACATCTAGTAAAAATAAACCATTAATTAAGCTCCCACTGGCAAACAATTCACCATTTAATAATAAAGAATATGTCTTATTCTCAAAGGTCACAATAAATCCATATTTATTTAAGCATGAAATGGAAATAATATTCTTAATTATAGAAGGAACATAATAACAGCATGTCAACTCTAATGTAGCTCCTGAGGAAAGCTTGAGGTTCACACTCTCGACTGCAAGTGCAGCAACTCTTGCTCTATTTCCCAGTCGTAGATCAACCTTGCCTTTATTCAATCACCTGTTACTTGTCAAAACCTACAAATCATTACAGATATGAGATACACATCCAGTATCTAATACCCATGATGTGGATCTATATGACAAGTTAAGTTCAATCATGAACATACCTGAAGCTTCTTTAAACTTCTGCTTTGCTTTCTCTGCTAGGTACAACTTGCAGTTCCACTTCCAATGGCCATCCTTATGGCAATGGAAGCATTGGCCCTTGTCCTTGCTAGCCTCTTCTTTCTTTGCGGTCTTTACCTTTTTTCCCTTCTTCTTTTCCTTGCCTTTCTTAAAGGCCTGTTGAAAATTCCTCTTCTTGTTGGTCTTACAAACAAGCATCACATGAGCTTTCCCATTATTCGTGGTGTTCTCAATAGTCTTCAACATGTTTAGAAGCTCTGCTAGAGAGCATTCTATTTTGTTCATGTTGAAATTAACAATGAACTAGAAAAAGAACTAGGGAGAGATTGTAGAATCAAATCGACACAAAGATCCTTATTCATATCGAATCCTAATTCTACCAACCTTTCAATCCACTCAATCATCTTGAGAACATATGTCTACACAGATGTTCCCTCAGATATTCTTGTCTCGAATATATTTTTAGATATCTCATATCTTTTTGTTCGACTTTGAGCTCCAAAGAGCTCCTCAAGGTGAAATAGAATGGATCTCGCATCGATCTTTTCATCCTGCCTCTGTAACTCATTTATCATAGAGGCATGCATATAGCATTGGGCAAGCGTGGCATCATCCTTGTGCTTCGTAAGTAATGATCTCTCCTTCTTCAGCATCATCGGTAGGAAGAGGAGGTATAGGCCGATCAAGAACATAGGCTATCTTCTCAGCGGTGAGAACGATTCTCAAGTTTTTGAGCCAGTCACTATAGTTAGGTCCAGTAAGCCTATTGGCATCAAGTATGTCGCGTAACGGGTGGTTCGCCATAGAAGTCTACAAGAGAAGATTTGTAATAATTAGATAACATGCAGATATTCATTAATTAAAATTAAGATATGGTCTTTAATCCTAATTTGATAAGTCCCACTAATTTTTGATGAATTTGCACAACCCTCATTGTGCAAAGACGGGATACTCCAGTTGTATCCTAGTGGGACCAGAATCCCATTAACATTATCATAGTGACCTTGTGGCAGCACAATAAATCACCCCATACTTAATGGGTAGGCAACTCTTGCCAATTGCAACTCCTTACAACTTCTGGTGTATTCAGCCTCCAGACATTTTGTAACTTTGTGGCAGCACAACAAATCACAAGATCTGGTTAGGTTAGACCCGTTGTTACGTTATGAGAGTGCGTTCAAGACATGACCCTTGTGACAGCACAACAAAGCCATGCTGGCACCCATCCCAAGGTTCGGCCTAAGCCATAGCCTAAGTCTCTGTCCCCTTGCTGTGAGGGCCTTGTGACAGCACAACAAACCCACGCAGTCTAAGAGCAGCTCACTTAGACTATACCAAGGGAAGGCTACGTGGGTCATTCTTAATGCCTCACGTTTACAACCTAATATTAGAGCGAGGGGTTTTGATTAAATTTTAGTCTCATCAATATAGGTGCTACATACATATAAGAATTTGGAGTATCGTATGTACTATATATATATATATATATATATATATATATATATATAATAAGTAGCACATCCACATATATCATATATATGCATTAATACCAATGGATGATCATGGACCTTAATTCCCTAAAATACATTGCCAGAGCCAGTTGGTAATGCACACAATCATGGTAAATAGCAAAACCTGGAGCATCCAATTCTCCCACTAGATGTGAAGAATCTCCTGAGGCCCTCACAGCCGGTCTCCTTCTTAGTCTCCATTCATTTCTCATTATTACAAGTAGTATTTGTAATTAGGCACGCATGCCCACAAATGTACATCAGATAATAAAAAGAAACCTTAAACTAGTCAATGGTAGTACAACACAGGTGGGAGATAGAATGTACAACCCGGATTAATAAGAGAGAGAGAAGGAGACACACAGGCCCCAATAATCACATCACATAAACCATTCACCACAACGAGCATCATCACATGATTTCAAATCCATGATCATCCATCCACACACAAGACACATAACATGCATCATAGTGTAATTATCATATAATTACAGCGAAACATAACGATAATTTTAAAATATAATAATTAATTTTGAAAGCGCACATGTGAACAATCAACTAAACAATTTAGTTAAAACAAATAAGTATAAACAAATTTAGACCATCGACATTCACATTCACTGCATGGGCTCAATAATAATTTCCAGTTAATTAACCTCATAAGAATCACATTCTTATAGTAATTAACTTTAGTTAATTAGATAATAGGAAATACTTAAAACCAATTTAAAATTTCCATTAACTAATTAACCAGGGGCCATATTATGAAAAATAAATTAATAAGATACTAAAACTATTTTAGAACCCATTAATCACATCACATAAACCATTCACCACAATGAGCATCATCACATGATTTCTAAGTCCATGATCATCCATCCACACACAAGACACATAACATGCATCATATTGTAATTATCATATAATTACAGCGAAACATAACGATAATTTTAAAATATAATAATTAATTTTGAAATCGCACATGTGAACAATCAACTAAACAATTTAGTTAAAACAAATAAGTATAAACAAATTTAGACCATCGGCATTTACATTCACTGCATGGGGTCAATGATAATTTCTAGTTAATTAACCTCATAAGAATCACATTCTTATAGTAATTAACTTTAGTTAATTAGACAATAGGAAATACTTAAAACTATTTTAAAATTTCCATTAACTAATTAACTAGGGGCCATATTATGAAAAATAAATTAATAAGATACTAAAACTATTTTAGAACCCATTAACATATTTTTCAAAAATTTTATGGAATTTTCTGGGATTTATACGCATTTTAAACACTTTAAAAATGCAAAACTCAAAAAAAAAGTTTTAATGGGTTCGGATCCGCCCCCCCCCCCCCCCCCGATACGCAGGGCGGCTAGGGTAAAACCCTAGCCGCACCTGAGCACCGTCGGGGAGCACCCGCTGCCAGCCCCGGCCGTCACGGTCGATCGCCTGCGGTCTCCCGTCGCGACGCAAGCCTCCGCTCCCGACACCATCGCCGGTGACTGCTCCCGCGAAGAGAAACCCTTTCCATTCATGAAGCATGCCGCCAGGCCGGTCACCACCGGTGTCCCCATGCCATCGCACTCCCCCAGACCGCCGGTGCATGCTGCCGCCCACCGTGGGAACCCCCACCGGCCCTCAAGGGCACTGGCGATCAGGCTTTAACGCCCTCAAAAGACCTCCTTCCCATGCCATGAACGGCGGCCGTGACGATAAAGGCGTGGTCGATTCGGCCTCGCCGGTGAGTCAATCTTCGCACCAAGACATGTGTTTTGATTCTCTTGATCTTGGGAACAACTCCCTGACATCAATCGGCCGTTGCTCATCCCATGAGTGACCCAATCGAGCGACGAACATTGAGCCCCATGCAAGAATAGGAACGATAAAAATACGACAAAATCACATCGATTTTGATCAAACCAGCAACTTGGCTCTAATACCACTGTAAGGTTTCGACTAGAATGAGCAGCGGAAAATATCAAAACCTTAGATTGCATATCGTTGCCAGTTTTTCAAAATCGAACAAGATCATTAATCCCGTGATGTGAAGAACGATTCTTTTCCTTTGCGGGGTTGAGAATCTCCCAAAAACTCGAAGATGAACGAGAGGAAGATCCCGAGGTCGTGAGCCGTTCAAGCGTCCGGCCTCTAGATGTATCCACACGAGCAGTAGAAGCAGATGGGATCTCCTCCACGATCTCCACGCACCGACCCGATCTCAACACCACCATCCACCGGGGAGGAAGGGGAGAGAAGGAAGGGGAGCACTCCTTGGAGAGAGAGAGGAGAGAGAGGGTGGCCAGGGTTTCAACCTTGTAGCTTGGCCAGGGTTTCTCCCTTCAGTGTATATTTATAGACCTTTGGCGTTATTCATAAAAACCCAATAATAGTCTATAAAGTGGACCCAACCTAGTCTGTTCACCACTCTATTGTGTGTGACCCTCTAGGCCCAATAGTCGGTTTGGTTTTCCAGCCCATTAAGTAAAGAACTCCTTCTTAACTTAATAATTTTTTTCCATTAACTCTTAATGGAATTAGCGGGCTTTCCGATCACGAAAAAGCACCAAGCAACGCCTCGTGATCCCAAACGACATTGGGGATAAGCAATCCATTCTGGAACCTTTCCGTCTACAAATTCTACACAGCTATAGATCCTCATTCATCCAATGCCCCACCAGGACTAAGGTATGGTAAAATTGTCAAACCCTATTGAGTCCTGGCTCAACTGAATCCTGTGCTCCAAACTGGTTCATTAGAAAAACTCCTTTTTCATAATGAACTCTCATACCCTAGCCAAGGGTTTTCCCAAGTACAGATCCGTAGGCCATACTCTCTCATATATCATACTGAGAGTGAACGATCCCATGTTGTCAAACTAATTACCTTCGCACGAGTTCCACTGAGTCCGAACAACTAACTGTACAAGACCACTTAACAGAAGTATATACGTTAGTAATCAAATACCCAGCATCCCTTATGCAAGACATCTTTAGTGACTCAGGTCTAAGATCCAACTGTGCTACTGAGACATAGAATACCCTGATTGACAGTCAGTATGATTACCATTCAGGGATTCTAGATCGGGTCAGTTCAGTGTACTCATTCCACTAATGAGCACCTACACACGTACTACAGTGTCTCCACACTGATTATTATGAGAACAATCACATCCATCATATGAGTAAGTATCATGTGTGCCAGTCTATCCGGATCTTCAATGTCCCTTCTTGAAGATTCTATGACTGGGAACATTTAGAACATGTGCATCTGGATGACTGATCTCATTATCATAATCTCATTATGATCTAGTCATCATCGCACAGGTTCAGAGACTTCATCACATTCGAATCATTAACACAAATTAAATGTAGCGAATAAATGCCAATAATATAAATATGAATAAGATATTACAAGTAATGTCACCATCACATCTCATGTGATTGGCTTGTAGGGCATAAATTTCTATCAAGTCCCCCGTTGAGCTTGAATGCTTAGCAAGCTTGTGTGCTTAGGGATTACTTGTGTGCTCGAAGATGCCTGAAAAATGTTGGTCGTTCAACTCAAATTAATCAGTTCCTTCTTGTTTGAAACCCAGGGTATTTATAGACCCAGCTCGTTCTATCTGTTAGACTTATCGTAGTCTTCAACGATCTGATCTTCTAGAGTTAGGAGTTCTGCTACACCATTTGCCTGCCTTCATATCTTTTGCTTTTGTGAATTGTCTGTCATTATCGTCGCAGTCTGTATGACATGAAAACTTAATTATCTAAAACACTTCTTTTATACAGAGTTGTTAGCGTAACGTGAGATAAAATAAATAGTTTTGAAATATGTGATGTGGGTATTAATATTTTATAATTTTAAAGTAAACCTAGGCTGACACATAAAATATATCTCACGAAATGAAAGGATGGAACATTCTAAGCACACATGGAGCGTTTTATATTACATAAAATATCCTAACAAACGCTCCACATTAAATGCTGGACATATACAGATAGTCAAAGGTTCAACACCTATTATTTAGTACGGACGATATATCATCAATATTTTATTTCATTTATCTCTTTTATTTGGATGAATGGTTTCGTCCTCATTGCAGGTCACTATTCACATATAAGTTTTACGTTAGGTGCTTCACTTTTTGTTGTTTAACTAGATTAGGTGAAACACAGCTTGAAAGAACTTTAACATCCAAGTCGAGAGTTAGGTGTTCCATCGTTCAAGTTTCACTTGGTCAAGGAGGCATGTCGTCTAATATAGACTTGGGTATTGTATCATCTAATATTATTAGGTTTTAGATGAGAGGTGTAATGTCTCGAGATTTTCGGATATTTTTTGGATCTGGATCCATGAGTTTTGGATCACTTTCGGGAGTCCCGAAGCACGTTTTGTAGTTCATGCGTGTTTTTTCCTGACGGACCTTCGGAACCCTGTGGAGGGCAAACCGTTACGTTCTCCTACCCCGAAACGGTACCAGTGCGTTGAGCGTGTACCGAGCATCGAGGAAATGATTTTTTCCAGTTTTCACATCTTTCGTTTTCGTTTTCTTTTTCTTTTTCCTTTCTTCTTCCTTTTCTCTTCTTTCTTCTTCCCGTGAGCACACCCCCGCTCCCTGACCGTTGCAAGCTCTCCCCCGTCCAAGCTCGCAGCACCCTTCCTCCTCTGGTGACGGACAGCGGACCAAGGCGGCGGCATGGTGGTGACGACGGCTGCGAGGTGATCATGACGGTGCCATTTTCACGGCGTGTGGGTGGAGATCGTGTTCGGCCGAGATTTGAAGATCGGCGGTGATCTGGTGGATTTCGAGCTTGCTTGAGGTAGGGGGATGGATCTTTAGCCCTTGTGCTTCTCTTCCCCGCATTTTGTAGGCTGAGGTGAGACCGAGAGTGGGTTTATTTCACGCCGGGGTTAAAATCGCATGTGTGGGGTGAGCGGCGGTTTTCGGCCGATTCGAGGCCCGATTATGGTTTGGATTGAGTTTTCCAGTAGTAGGAATGTTCGGGGATGTATTCCCCTTGTTTTCCCCTTCATTTAGAGGCGAATGGGGCATGGAACCGAGCTCACGGAGCTCGGTCCATCTGTCGAAATTCGCAGGGGGCGGCCACATTGGTGGTCGCCTGTGCCTTGGTCTGGGCGGCCAAGACCCTGGCCGCCCAGTGACCTGGGCGGCCAAAGGTCTGGCCACCTAGGGGTGTTGGGCGGCCAGCACCCAGGCCGACCTCACCCAGTAAGACCCCGGACTGGGCGGCCAGCCCGATGGCCGCTCAGCCCTCTAGGCGGCCCATAGTATGGCCGCCCAGGCCCTCTGAAGCCTACTAGTGGCCGCCCAGGCCTCTTGGCGGCCAGGAGTCTGGCCGCGCAGCCCTGTCAGCCCCCGGGGTGCCATTCTTTGAGTTTCTTGCCCCAAGGTGTCTGTACGGGCTTCGATTTCACGGACGAGGTATCCGCATGATGTCTTTTAATCCGGGCTTCCCATGTGGGTCACTAAGGGCCGTCCTTGCAGGGAAATTGTGACGGTAAGGGGTGTTTTTCCCAGCTTGTGTCATCGAGAGTCAGTTTTAGTACGGAGGGCTATCTCCGTACCTTGCCAGTGCGCGATCGGTGGTTTCCGTGAGTTGAGTCTTACCTCCAGTGACATGTCCACTAGTCGTAGCCTTCTTACGGCACCCGTGTACTAACCCACCCGGGAGTGGTGGAGCGGCTTACCCGAGAGAGATGGTTGTTAGGCTGGTTACCGTAGGGCCCCTCTGCACAGCCTGAGTCCGGACTTTAGGGAAGAACCAGCTAGAGGATCTGACCTAGGGCACATGGTCTGTGTGTGCACACTTGGTTGGGGGCGTCGGAACCACGCTGACGAGCGCGACCTCAGCTAGTCCTTGTTCGCAGTGGCGGAGCCAGGGGGCAAGCCCCCCCTTGACCTGGGTAAATTTTTGAATACAGGAGACTTCGATATGTTAAAAGGAGGGGTGGGGTGCATTATACCCCACCACATCTTAAACGAATACTTAGAAACGTGTGTTGAGTTATGGTTTTGATGATTGTTGTGATTGATAAGTTATGGTTTTGATGATAACTAAATGTAATGTGTGATTAAGTTATGATAACTAAACTTGTGATTGATTGCTCATGCTCTTGTTATCTATGTATGGTTGAGATGGCAAATGGCAAAGGTTACATGGCCTTGATGCTTGATTTGCATATGTTAGTATTACAAGAGGCAAGAGGTTTCATAACCTCTTCAATATGAACAAGCATGGTATTAACCCTAACTATCTTGCTTGTAGGATCAAACTCATGGCAGTCACCTAGTAAACCATACGTGTGGATAAGTACCTTGCTTTTCTATAGTTCAACACAGTTGGTATATGTCATTTATTGTCAAGAACCATTGGTGAGACTCTTACCTTGTCTTAGCATCGATCTCACTATGTGTATCTCATATACCTCTCCTTAATACACCTCATTCACGCACATTAAACATGAAACGCTTCTGGCCATCGTGCGCCCTCGCCTGCGGATCGACCTGCGTGGTCAGGTCGCCTGGTAAACTGGCGGTCGACCGCCCAAGGTCGACCGAAAATAACAGCAGCCCACTATCTACAGAACTCTCAATGGAGGTCGACCGCCAGCCTAGTAGCGGTCGACCGAAAATTCTAGGGATCAAATTTCTACAGGGTTTCTTAGTAGCGGTCGACCGCCAGCCCCTGCAGGTCGACCGTCAGCCCCAAATTGCCCATTTTGTCGCTTCGAGGAAAGCCCTTCCTTTTGCTATTATTTAATCCCAAAGCCACCAAACCCTCCAGATTTAGTGGATCTGGTCTGGGGCTTGTCCATAGACCTTCCAAGGGTTATAAAACCTCTCTTTGAGGTCATAAACCCAAAAAGAGACTCTAAGAGAACAAGAGGGATCAAGTTGGCTCAAGGAAGAGGAATATCACTGTAGCCGTGAACAGTGATTCGGAGATCAAAGCCTCATCATAGCTGAAGATCCAAGATCTATTTTGAAGCCTTCATCTTCCCATGAACTGAAGCAACAACAAATCAACCAAGAGAGATCAAGATAGTAGCTATCAAGGGAAGGTTGCTGCAACGATCGTGAACAGCGTTCCTTCCACCAAGTTCTTCATCTGATCGAAGCCATTCAAGCATCAACTGAAGCTGTTCAGTCATCTTCCAAAGCCAGGGAGTTCCAATCAAGCAAGGATCTCAAGAAGAGCTTAAGGGAAGGCTGTCCAAGTGAAGAGAAGAAGAAGTACTGTAGCAGTGAACAGTACTCCGTGCAAGGAAACCTACATTCAATACAAGGCCATTCAAGCTGAGTCTCAAGCCATGCAGGTGAAGAAGGAATCAACGCGAACATCGGGAGCATACACTCAGGGGGAGCCTAAATCAGGAGCATTCTAAACTGTGGTTTATTTAGTTTTGTCCCTTGTGCTTTGAGTTTCATATTTGTGTTTCATCATAAACTATAAGAACTTGTGTGTATGTAGATCGCTGTTGGATCCGTGGTCGTATGTGTGTGTGTCATTTTTGATTCGTGTGTGCGTAGGTCTTCCTAGATCTGCATGTGTGTGTGGTTTTATTCAGATCATAGTATTTGTGTGTGGAGTCCTGCACTTGTCGCAGCGTGTGTGTGTTTTATTGATCCACTTGTTGGATCATGTTGGAGACTTCGTCTCCGTGTGTGTATGTGTGTGTATTGGGACGCATCCCCGTGTGTGTGTGCAGGCGTCGTCCTGCGTGTGTGTTTGGAGCGTCGTCTCCGTTTGGGGATTTATCCCCGAGTGAAGCCTCATCGGTTTTGGTGAGGGGTGGACGTAGGATTACCGTCGTTGCATCCGAACCACCTTAAAACTACTGTGCATTATGGTTTGGTTTGAGCATTTGTGTGGCTTGTTTGTTATAACCATTATATGATCGTGTGGGAACGGAGAGATTGAGAGAATCTGCTTCCTTGCTTAGTTAATTATCTCAACCTTGTTTAAAGGTGTTAATTCCTCTACGCAGCGTTTGTCTTGCCGACTAGTGTAAGGGGTCGTGTACGTTATTTTTGAATGTGTAGTTGAATAGATTTCAACCTCTGGTTAGAGTGTTTATCACATGTCTCAAAAAGGTCAAAAGTTTTCTTAAAATTGGTAAACACCCAATTCACCCCCCCCCCCTCTTGGGTGTCATTGATCGCGGGACTTCAACGTGAACAGGTGATGGGTCTTATGTGAACTTTAAAACAAGAAACACAGCAGCTGTTGGGCCCATGGCCCATTTATTCAGCCCATGGGGTGTCAATAATCCACAACCCACTTATCTTATTTTAATCCCTTCTATGATGGACGGTGGAGATGGTCTTTCTCTTGTTAAGAGATAAACCAAAAGGGTGTAGCGGCTGTGGGTATTAAGGAGCAGAAGAAA
Organism: Amorphophallus konjac; assembly: GCA_022559845.1. Classification (NCBI taxonomy): domain Eukaryota; kingdom Viridiplantae; phylum Streptophyta; class Magnoliopsida; order Alismatales; family Araceae; genus Amorphophallus; species Amorphophallus konjac. Next base: position 383,949,635 of record CM040123.1, read on the forward strand.
AAAAAAGGTATGCTTCTTGGTCTTTGCGGCTGAGAAGAGTGGCTTGCGAAAAGAAAGAAAAAAATAGGTTTTTCTCTTTGTCTCTTGCTGCAGTGAAGTGAGCAGGAGCAGTAGGCGCTGCCCCTGTTGCCCGCGGCTGCCGTGGGTGTGGCGGGGAAAATATCGGCCAACAGCGATTAAGCACGGGGAGCAAGAGAAGAAGAGAAGGGTAGAGGACAAGGATCAACGGGACAATTTTTTCGCCACAGAACGGTCAGTTTTACAGTATATTTTTGTTGTGATCTAGTGGGGAGAGTTCATATACCATGTGCATGGTGATATAATCCTTGTATCCCAATTATTTTCTTGTGGTTGTCACAGAAGAAGAGAAAGAGCTTGATCTTGTGAGCCCTATTTCTGGTGTTGTCTGTTCTCCTGGAGTTTTTGATTTGGGGATTTATTCTGTGTAAGGTAATCCCGTATTCTTCCACTCTCTTATTTGTATTCTTCAAGATTTGGGCAAATCTTGAGAGAGGAAGTTTCTCTCTTCTGAGGAACTGTGTACTACTATTTTTCATAGTAGTGTGTTGTCGGTTTGCCCTGTGATTTTTTCCCCTCTATGTCGTGGGGGGTTTTTTGACGTTAAAAATCTAGTGTATTTTGTGTGTGATTGTGCTTGTGTTGGTTTGGTGATTTTTCGACTCGGGTACTTACATATGGATGGCATAGAAATTAATGTGATTGTACAGGGATGCCAAAAGGTGTACGGATAAATTTATTTCCGTGTTGATTCTTCGACTACACATATTATGTGCCTAGATTATTTTTTTCGCTCCCTAAAAAGGCAAACGGGCTGTACACAGGGTTGCTTTGCAGGCTTGCAGAAAGTCTCTCCGATCCGCACGTCCGGCCCCCCACACCCCACTCCACTATAACATTGGTAAGATGCAAAGTTTAAATATATAGATGAAAAACTTTATTTTCACTATAATACTAACTTAAAGTAATTATATACTTTGTATAGATAAATTTTTGAATAGAGGGATAACTCTAAAAGTAGCACATGACAAAGTAAATGACAATGCAGCTATTGAGATACCGACTTCATCCAAGAGACAACGTGAAGTTGTAGACATTGAAAATCTTCCGTCAGATCCAGGATTGAGAAAAAAGATTGTTGATTACCATCCAAATGATCGAGATCAAATTAAAAGAGCATATTTACAAAAGGGTCCTTTTAAACCTAAGGATATTAAATTTCCACAAACTAAGTTTGGTAAAGTAGAACAGCGATTTAATCCTGCATGGTATAATGAGTACAAAGATTGGTTGGAGTATAGTAAAGAGAAAGATGGTGGAGGGGATGCATTTGTTATTGATGGATTTAAAAATTGGAAGAAAAAGGAGAAAATAGGAAGTCATGTTGGAGGACATAATAATGCACATAACGAGGCTAGAAGAAAGTGTGAGAGCTATTCAAACAGAATCAAAATATTCAGTCAATTTTTATTAGGCAATCAAAGCAGGAAAAACATGCGTATCGAATTCATTTAGAGGCATCAGTTGATTGTGTTCGTTTTCTCCAAAGATAATGTTTATCTTTTAGAGGACATGATGAATATGAATACTCAAGAAATCAAGGTAACTTTCTTGAATTTCTACACTTTCTTGCTAAGCATAATGAAAGTATTGCTCGGGTTGTTTTAAATAATGCTCCAGAAAATTTGAAACTAGTTGCACATGAAATTCAGAAGGAAATAGCTCATGCAAGTGCTGTGGAGACAACAAATGCTATCATTGATGATCTTCGTGATGTTTTTTTCTCAATCTTAGTAGATGAATGTCGAGATATGTCAAATAAGGAACAACTAGCAGTTGCTTTGCGATATGTGGATAAAAGCGGACATGTGGTAGAATGTTTTCTTGGCATTGTACATCTTCTAAATACTACAGCTCAAACACTCAAGGAATGCATTGAGTTATTGTTATCCAAAAATGGATTAATTATATCAAGAATACGTGGTCAAGGGTATGATGGAGCAAGTAATATGCGTGGTGAGTTGAATGGGTTTAAAACACTTATTAGAAGAGAGAATGAATGTGTTTATTATATCCGTTATTTTACACATGAGCTTCAATTAGCAATAGTTACAGTTGCTAAATCTCATGTAGACATTGCTCTGTTTTTCAATTTGATTGTTATATTATTCAATGTTGCTAGAGCTTCATGCAAGCGGTATGATCAACTCCGAGAAAACCAAGCTACAGAAATTGCTAAAGCTCTTGAAATTGGTGAACTTGAAAGTGGGAGAGTTTAAATCAAGAGAGAAGCTTAAAAAGAGCAAGGAATACTCGTTGGGATTCTCATTCTAATGCATTGGTTAACTTGATCTCTATGTTTGCATCTATACTTGATGTGGTTGAGACTGTGATGGAAGATGGTTCAAATTCAGAGCAAAGAGCTGAAGCATATATGTTATTGGAGTCAATTAAGACTTATGCTTTTATGTTTAATCTCCATTTAATGAAAAAGATCTTAGGAATAACAAATAAGCTACTGTTGACACCCATTTTAGCCCATAAGTCGCGTTATTTCTCTTATTCACCATTTTTGATGTCCCGAATTATCTATTATTTTAGAGCCTTCCTTGGATGCATTTTGAGCTCATTTCATCATTCCCTAGCCTTTGGACTTCGGAGATCATGATTTCTTATAGCCCTAGAGTTTATCTTATCAACTTTTGGCTTCCACGTTGACTTACGGCCCATTTTGATTAACTTTCCATCAAGCATTCGACTACTTTTATTGTGCAGTCTTGAAAATGGTCCTTTGTCATCTCCTTTTTTTCCTCTATTCAAAATGTTTACTTCACCAAAGTTGTTCGTCTTTCAAAGATCTACAATTTTCTTCTTCTATGCCATTGGCCAGTTCTCCACCGATTTCAAGCTATTCGCATTTCTCCGGTGTGTTGTTCACCTGCATCCCAGAATTCTTTCTCTCTGTTATCACCCCATTTTATCTATCTTATGATTATCTTTTCATCTTGCTCTCTTCATGAAAGTTGTTCATATTTTAGTTATCTACAATTTCTTCTTCTACCACTTTAACTAATTCTACACTACGTTCAAGATATGATTTGATTTCCAAAGTTGCGCAAAGTCTGCTCAGAATTTTTCCTCCAGCAGGCTAGCGGTCATTTGCTAGACCGCTAGCCCATCGAAAAATGGTCATTCACAAGACCGTTTTCCAGAAACTTATCCGAAATCATCCCGTTTCACCCCTGGAGCCTTGCGGTCCCCCCTGGACCGTTTGTCATCCCCTAGCGGCCTTACGATAGACCGCTAAGGCCGCCCGAGAGTCCAGCTCGCGCTGGACTCTATCTCCAAAACCTGATCAACGGGGGCTTCTTCAAACATTCATAACTTCTAGGATATAGCTCCGAATTGATCACCATTAATTTCTATCTTTTGCCCTTTATATTATCTTAAGTTTGGTTCATAGAACTTGAATTTTCATTAGCTATATCTCTCAGAATCTTGGTCGAGAGTTCAGGAATTAGGTGTCCTCGTAGAAGTCAAACTATGTTTTTCAGTGTGACGGGGCCTCCTTCCAAGAGCCATATCTTCTAAAATACTCATCCAAATAGAGTCCCGTTTATTTCTATCTCTTGTCTTTAGTATTATCTTGAGTTTGATCCATAGAACTCAATTTATCTTAGACTATATCTCCGAGAATCGTGAGAGGAAGTTGGGGCTTTTTCTGAAAACTCTATATAAACTGCCCAGTTCGCAGTGGCGACGGGGAGCTCTTTCTTGGTTCAGGGCGAAGCCATACTGCACCGCCGACTCAATCTTTCGACCCTGGATTGAAGAGAGAAGTATTGACTTTCTATTGCATCCTTTTAGGCTTAATGTCGTGGTCTATTCTCTTAGTTCTCTTCCTCTCAAAATCACAAATCATCACAAAATACTATCTTTCTGCTACATATGCATTTTTCCCTGTTTTACATCATCATTTTCTCTCTATTCTCTCCATCAAATTTCGTGATTTCAAATCCTATGCATGCACAACACACACACCTATTATTTCCACCCTTCCACAGGGGTTAAAAAATCTCTCCCGGTGCGTTCTCCCATTTTTATTAATGCTATTTTATTACTTTGGGATTGATGCTACACTTCATGTTTTAATGGGTTTTTACCTTTGTGTTTTGATCTTTGTTTTGCAGGAGAGCATGATATGGACGTGAGACCCTCTTCTCCTAGCCGACTGGAGGACGAGGAGGTTTGAATCCACATAATTCCCCACACCCCGTTTCAAGCGTGATCAAGTTTCCATCCTTTTCCAAGGTACACGGCGCCGTTCTCATAACTCTTCATCCTTTTGGCATTGTTGGAACTTTGGTGGCGATCACAGTTAGTATTTCTCATCCTTTCATCCCCCTTTTCTTTGGCTCACATGTTTATGCATGTATTAGCTTAAGGGGGGCGGGATAGGACTATTAAACAATCTACAATTTTTTGGCGATCACAGTGGGACACCAATGCCCATCACGCTTGTTTTCATACTCTTTTGTAAGTTGGGTGTGTGCATGTTTATGTTTGGGTAGTATTTCCTTCATTCTCTTACTCTTTTGGGTGTTTTACGGGCTCTGGTGGCCTAGCGGTCTTCTGGTAGACCGCCAGGGGCATCCAGACGGTCATTTGGTAGACCGCAAGGGGATTTCAGCTGTTCTGCGAGCATGCTCACGGGGCCCTATTCGTCGAGACATAACTTTTGATCCCGGTGTCCGATTGAGTTGATTTTTGTTCCGTTGGATTGCCCTTTGTATTATATTTCCATCCATATACTATTTGTACTATTTGGGTCACATTTGAATAGTCTAATATTGTCTAACGTTTTGAGTTTTCTGCATAAGTTCTGTAGGCAGGTGCAGGGACAGGTTCACAGGTACATCTTTGCTCAGTGATTTGACTGCCTTTCCGACGTCTGATTGCACTGATTTTTGTTCCATTTGGTATTCCTTTTTATTATCTTTCCATCCATAGCTTATTTGCATCATTTGGGTCTCATTTGCTTAGTTAAAAATTGTCATCATTTCAGCATTTTGTGCATAAAATCTGCATGTGGTCTGTGCACAGGTTCACGCGGCAAATTTCTTGGATGATTTGATTGACCTCCCGAGGTCCGATTGCTCTGTTCTTAGGCTCGTTGGATAGACCTTTGTATTTTCTTTCCATCCATATCTCATTTGCCTCATTTGGGTCACGTTTGGATACCTAAAAATTGTCTCCATTTAGCATTTTGTGCATAAAATCTGCATACAGGTTTGGGGGCAGATTCACGGGTACATTTTGCATTGATCATTTATTTGCCTTCCGGGTTCCGATTGAGTTGTTTCCTGCTCCTGCCTTGTTGTCCTTCATATTATCTTCGTTTCCATATATTATTTGCACTCATATCATGGTGTTTGCATAATTAAATCTTATCCACATTTTTCACTTTTATACTAGATTTTTTCATGCAGTCCGGTGCACATAGGGCCATGCATTGCATATCATAGTCGCATTCCTACCTTGGTAAGTGATCCTCTCGCCCCCATATTCCTTGGGGTCGACTAGGTGATCTTATCGAGACCTCCGTAAGTCCCCGCGAGCCGTGGATTCCCACACAGACGCCGAGCCGGTTGTACCTTTTCCACCTTTTAGGCTTACATTTGCATCAGTGTGAGGGAGTTAACCTTAGTCAACCTAAAGTTTGGACCTTATTCCCATAGGATTCCTATCTTGAGGGAATTATTCTTAACTCAAATCATTAAAAGGTCTATTAAAACTTCTAAAATATTTCCCATCATATAAACTTGTTTGACTTGGGTGAAAACTCTCACATTGCATTGTTTATGTTGTTTGGGCTTGTCCAAGCCCATTAGTGGTGTTTGTGTTGCATTTTCATAATCATCCACATGTTTTGCTGTTGTTAGGCCCATTTAGGCTAGCCCATTTTATGTGATCATTGTCTGGTCCATTGTCTAGTTCTGTTGTCCATTGGTCTTTGCATTAGTGGGTCAGTCCTCTCTTGTCCTCAAGCCCATTAAGCCCTTGCTTCTCCACTTGTATTCTCCTTGATATCCTTGTATTAATTCTCCATTTGTCCTCATAGAGCATCGTTCCAACCTCTTGTATCATCCTTCTTCTCAATCTTCTTCCTATTCCCGCGTGGAATCCTCTTCCCACGCGGGCCCATCTTCTCGTGATCCCTCTGATTCATCCGAGGAACAGGCTAATCTCATGGCCCATCTATCATGCCTTGTTCGCCAAATGGACCCGGCCCAGACCCAACGTCTTATTGCATCCCATCTTCATGGGCCTCCTTCTCTTAATGGGCCTTCTTCTCTTATTAATGGGCCTCATCATCTTAACGGGCCCCATTCTCCCAATGGGCCTTATTTTTCTAATGGGCCTCTTTCTTCTCCTTCATATGTTGCTGGCCCAATTTCTAATAGCCCATTCTATCTTAATGGGCCTGCTCCTTCTGCCCATGTTGCCACTAGCCCAATGGATCCATATGCCAACGTTTCTTCCAGGCCCGCATATCCTTCCACTCCCGGAATGGGCCCTTCTTCTTATCAGCCTGGATCCTCTTATCTGGCCTAATATCATCATTCTGGTCCATATTCACATCCTCTTGCTCAAGCTGGCCCATATTCCTCTCGATCTCTCCCTACTCAAGAGATGATAGCTCAAGCCCAACACCAACATGATGAACTCCAACGTCAAATCGATCCCAAATCCTCTTTAAGTATTCCATTTGCATTTCAAGGTCTTCGGCTTCCGCCATCTTCACAAATTCCCACATATCGCCGTTATGGTGGAGTCGGTGACCCGTATGTGCACTTGAAGGAGTTTATTTATGAGTCGGCCCAATTTCGACATGACCAACACTTAATGGCCTATCTATTCGGTCTGTCTTTGGAAGGCCCGGCTCGGGATTGGTTCTTCTCTCTTCCGTAAGAGTAAGTTGTGAATTTCCAAGCCATGCAAGAGAAGTTTATTCAACAATTTCTGGACTAGGTTGGGCCCAAGTATTCTATGGTGGATCTGGCCCATGAGAAGATGAAACCCGACGAGGAGTTCTGCACCTTTGCTGATCGTTGGTGCCACCTTGCCGCGCAGGTCCCGGGGCATATTCCGAAGCCGGAGCAAATCAAGATGTTGATATCTAACGCAACGCCCGAGTATCGCTTCATCTTAGCCCTTAACGACATCACCTCCTGGCAACAACTTTATAATAGAGCCCGCTTCATTCGTCAACAAATCCAAGGTTCCCTTGACCATGAGTCTCCCCCGCATTCCACGCCTACTTACACCTCACCCTCCACAAGCCAACCCTACGCTCCCATATGTCAGCCTTCCCCACATCCGCCACCACCTCCGTTCAAGGAAACACCTCACCCTGAGCAGGTAGATGCCGTCCACTATATTCCCGCTCCTGCGCCATTGCCTAGTCCTTCCACTAGCCATGCGCCCTTGCCTATGCAACCACCACAACCATTACCTTCCCATATTCCTCAGCATCCACCTTGCCCGAAGTGGGCTACTCCTCCTCCGTTGCCGGAGTGCTTTACTGACATGTTTGGGGCTTTGATGGCCACTCACGCGTTGCAGCTCCCTCTGGCTGTGCCTTGTCGACCCGCGGTCGGTAATATGCTTCAATATTGTGAATATCATTGCTAGCAGGGGCATTTGGTTGAGGATTGCCCCGAGTTCCAGGATTATATTTATGGCTTGGAAGATCAGAAGAGGATTGATTGGGCTATCATGAATGAAATTATTTTGGACCTCCGCAGCAAGTAGCAACAAGAGGCACAACCCGAGCAGCTGTCTCCATCACTACAAGGCTAGGGGCACCCCTATGATTCTTTATCTGGCGCTACGCCCGCTCCGTCATCTATTCCGTCACCCGTTCCCTCACCTAAGACATCGCCTACCCTATCATCTCCACTTATTTCCTCACTTATCTCGTTACCTTCGCCATCTCCTACTCCTACCCCGACTCTATCGTCTCCACAAACCCAAGCCTCTGCTAAGGCTAGTGCTCCCATTACCACCACATCTTCCACCCCCGCTTCTACTCCCGACGCCGCTCGACGTGTTGTGTTGACACGTCGATGGTGGGCACTGTGACCTCTCTCTTCACCATCTCCACCTCCATGTCCACTACCCCCATCGCCTTCATCACCATTCTCACCATCTCCATTGCCATCACCATCATCTTCATCTTCACCACCAGTGCTTCCATTACCTCCACCATCTCCACCACCTTTGCCATCTCCGTCACCATCGTGGCTCGAGCCTGAGTAGGCTATACCCCAACCTTCGCCTTCGCCTTTGCCGCCCGCACTCGAACTTGCCATCGTCTCAACCCCTTTTGCCTCCACCTAAACACACCATACCCGTTGAAACCTCCGCGTCATCCGAACCTATTCCTATCCCGATTCCTCCACCTATTTCCACCCCACGGAGTGGGTGTGCGTTACCCATGGTTCCCCTTAGGTCTAATCCCGAGGGAGATAATAAGCCAAGTCAGGATGATTCAGTGCCGGCCGTGCATTTCAAGATTCAAGATTTTATCTATCGGATGCCGATCCACGTCCTGGTCCCTGGTTATTTTGGGGACGATGCGGCTCCACTTTTAAAGATGACTGTTGCTAAGAAGAGTTCCCTTAAGTTGATGCCAGTTTCTTTTTGAGCAAGGCCGGTGGCAATCTCATTGCTTGCCGGAGGTTCGATTATTGACGTTGTTATTTCTCCTCGCTCCGTCGCCATTCAGATTACTGGTCAGGAAGGGTCCTCTACCCAGATTGTGCTAACTCATACGGCTGCCAAGCAGATTGTGCACTCTATGTTCAAAGGACAATTGGCCGTATCTTCTATATTCTCCAAGGACATTATGCACATCTTATGCAATCTCCTTTGGTTCATTAGCAAGCCGGTCACGTCAACGCCACGCATTGATCTCCCTCAGTTCTGTCCTTTGCTTCTATCAAGGGAGTTGTGCTTCATGTCCGATTGCCAAGTGGAAATGTCGAATCTCATGCTGCTAGTGCCAAGTGACAAAACTCCGTGGTTTTCTGATATTCATTTATATGAGGGTTCAGCTGTTCAAGAATGTCCGCATATGGTTAGTACCGGGTGTCTTGGGGCAACAGCCCCAGTAAGGCAGTATGTTTATAATCGCGCCAGGCCGTCTGCTAGATGGGCCCGTACTTTGAGAAGATATTTCAAGTCGAGAGGTCCATGTTGTGTAGTGGACAGCGGATCTAGAGGGGAGGGGTGAATAGATCAGCCCCACTTTTCGCAATGCGGCCCTCTAAACAGCTAGTTAAAATGAATTACATCGGAATAGAAACTAGCTTCCAAGTATGCTATGATTCACTTAGCAAGATAAGCAAGATATATAATAATTCGATCCTAAGCATGCACCTAGAACGATTCAATCACACAAGCAAACCACGCTAGATAGGATTTTTAAGGTGGTTCGGACTGAATCCTCAGCCCTACGTCCACCCCTCACCAAAACCCGGTGAGGCTTCACTTGTGCAGCGCACCAAACCGCAAATCGGAAACCACCGATTGCCTTCCTACTCACCAACGGTAGGGACGTCAACCGCAAATTGGAACACCCTCCAATTGCCTTCCTACTAACCACCGGTAGGGACGAATCACAACTTCAATGTTTGACAATATTGAAAGTAAAACAAATGTGAAGGAACTAAAATAAGAGATTGAGTTATGAGTGAAAATGAATTGGTTCAATAAAACAAATGTGAAGGAACTAAAACAAGAGATTGAGTTATGAGTGAAAATGAATTGGCTCTTGTATGAAATGTTGATCAGCAACAAGGCTCCTCTTGGCTTCAACTCAATCTTCTTGATTCACCCTTGATTGGATGAATGTTCTTCACGGAGTACTGTTCACGTGAACAGTACATCTTCCTTCAATTCTTCTCTCTTGATCTTCTCTTTGAATTTCTTTGAATGAATGAAGGAGATGATGAAGCTACCTTGAACCTTGATTGCTTCTTTAGCTTCTAGGAGTTTGAATGCTTGAAATATCACCTTGGATGAGCTTGAAAGAGCTTGAATGGATGAAGATGATTTCCTTTGAAGAACTTGAATCAAACTGGCTTCCTTTGATCACCCTTCATGCCCTTGATTGCTTCTTGCTTTGTAGGAGGTTGCTTGGCTTCAGATCTGAGCTTGAATCACCTTGGATGGATGAAGAACTTCCTCCCGAAACACTGTTCACGGAGGTGCTACAGTAGCTCGAAAATGGGCTCCCTTGATCTCCCTTGAAGGCTTGAAGCATTAGGGTTTTCATCCCCTCATGTGTTGGTTTTATAGACCTTGAATGGTCTATAGACAAGCCTCAGACCAGATCCACAATTTGTGGGTGATTAGGTGACATTTGGATTAAAGAAATCCATGTTGAATGGCCCTTTTCGAAGTTGGAAACAAAGTCAACAATGAAGGCTCGGGGTTGGCGGTCGACCTGCAGCTCCTGGCGGTCGACCGCCACTGTAAAATGCTGTAGACGAATGGCCCCTGGGAATTCCGGTCGACCGCCACTGGCTGGCGGTCGACCGCCACTGAGAAACGTGCAGACTTGGGAGTCCCTGGCTGGGGCGGTCGACCGCCCCTGTGCTGGCGGTCGACCGCCAGCTGGGCAGAACCCGGGTCACCCCGGTTCGATCCGTTGGCCACACCAGCTCCGTCGCTTGAGTCCGTTAGCCGCCCGTTCATGTCTGTGGCATCGACCTTGATTGTCTTGAAGTTTTATTACTGAGTCTTCAAGACAAATTTTGTTCCGGGGGCTCCGCCCCCAGAAACCCCCGCAAGGGGCGCTGCCCCCTTGACCCCCGCGACCTGACCGCGCAGGTCGATCCGCGTGCGAGGGCGCAACATTGAGCTTTCATGTGCATATCTGTCATGAACAAAATATCACATATGTTAGTCATAAGAGCGTGGAAAATAACAATGACTAATAGTGTTAAGCCATTATCAAAACCAAGAATACAAGACTCATATGACTATAGAATGATGCCGAATGACCCATGTGACCACAGAATGACTCAAATGACCTCAGGGACACAACAGTCCAAAGGTCCAAGTGCACGCCAGGCGGGTCCATTACAAGCCAGTTTCAGCTAAGAAGAGGCGACGGCGCCAGTTCAAGGGCCATCGATTGTGCACTCAAGGGTCCACTCCCTCTTCCCTGTCTATTCATTCATCTTTTCTTCTGCTTATCTCCCACCCTTGGGTGGTGTACCTTAGTTATTCCAATTCCACGTCCACGATCCTCTCCTCTCTTCCAAGGTCTGCGAACCCCCACTCCTCTTCTTCTCGTTTAGGGCCTCCGGGTTTTTCACATTCTCATTATTCTATGCCCTCTCATCATCCCGATCCTGGGACACCCTTCGATTCTTCTTCCCCTCCGGTATCGACGAGTTCTAATTTTCCTTCCCCGACCCTGTCGGGTGTCTATGATTCCTCTTTCCCGACCCTATCGAGTGATTCTAGTTCTCCTTCTCCGACCCTGCCGGCTTTCTATGATTCCTTTTCTCTAACCACGTCGGATGATTCTTCTTCTCATCTTTCTATTCACTCTTCTTCACCCTTTCAGGGTCATTACCCTTTTTCTTGCTATTTTCGAGCTTTAGCCCGCCTTGATCTCAGATGATCTAGTTTATTCTGTATCTGGTTCCTTGTTATCAGGGTCTCTGCACCTTAACGAGGGAGTTCTAACCCTCATCTCTTTTTCTCTTTATCCTTCTTCGTTTAGTTTGGTGTCTGCCGCTCCTCTGTGCAGGGGAATCTTTGATCCTTTGCTATCCTCTCCCTTTTGTCCTGTCAAGTAAGGAATATGAAGCTCGATGATCAAGATTGCTTCAGGGTGCTATTTCCACACTATGGATTTGCAAGGTATCTTTGTTTTACGTAAGAATATGCTATCATTTCCATTATTACTTCATGCACATTGTTATTATAATTCTGGTTCCTCAACATGGTTAAGTGGCTTTTAGAAATCTACTTAGTTAAGCTTAGTAAAAATGAGTTCGCTTCTGCAGCATCCTTAGGCTGGTGATAGCTCCACGCTGGGAGTTTAGTTTCTCTCCCCGATTGTTGAGGGTGACCTTTTGTACGGGTTTTTCACACACTACACGGCGAGCCATAGCCGATTCCTCTGAGGTAACATCGTTGCAGCTTTGGCCATACTATGGGTATGCACAAAGGTCTTTTCTTTTTTCTTCTCGGCTGAGTGCAGGGGAAAGAGATGGATGGATGAGATGACCAACCTAGGTGCTCCCTAATACGATAGAGGTCTCAAATAGGGGCAGTCTCGACCCTCAAAAGTGAGCTTTCATGCTAAATCTGTCCGATAAGGGCTCTCAAAGTCAATAAGAAGTAAATGAAATTACCCAAAATTATGAAATCAAAGGCATGGCAAGAGTGGCAGTACAGTTCCCCGTGGGACATCATGAGCCTGATCGCACGCGTGCCTAATAAATATGGGTCTCAAAATCAAAGACACAAAGCCCTAGCGCAACAGACCTACTCTTTGAGGGGTAGTGCCCCAGAAGGAATTCAAGTCCTTATATTTTCCATCCTGCACAAAGCTTGTCTCCAATTTTTCTTCTGCTCCTCCCTCTTAAGCTGGGTTGAATCACAGGTATGGCCTTAGTAGGGGTACCGTTCTTTAGAGGCGGTTGGTTGTGGTAAGCCACCCTCACATGCACGCCTTGCTTAAGGGAAACCTTTAATGAGAGGGGTAAGAACGACGATCCCTAGCCAGTAGTTCAAGCCCGTCTTTGGGTGCTATAGATTGCTATTTCAAAAAAAAATGAAATATTGTCAAAATCTAAAAAAATCAGATATTATAAAAAGTCCAAAAAAATGAAAAAATTTTAAAACAAAAAATTCAAATATTGTTTAAAATCCAAAAAACTCAAGAAAATTGAAAAATCCAGAAATATTTATCTTTTTGTTACTTTCTATCTATTTGCCTGAGAGTAGATACGTGATCTATTTTGTTAAGTGTGCAGGTTTCAGGTACTCAAGCTTTCCTTGCTCCATATTTTATTCTATCTGTCCCCTGTTCATGTCTTTGATCTGTTTTCTCTTTTTCAATCTATCTCTCGATCTGTTCTAAAGCTTGTGTCCTTTGTTAGGGTGCTAGGCCCGGATATAGAGGGGGGTGAATGTATCCCTCTAGAAAATATAGCCCAAATTAAAACTCTAAAGCTCAGATATGCAGAATAAAGACTAATGAGCTTTCCAAGATGAAATGATAAGGTAACAAATGAACAAACAGTTGGACTGCACCAATGCAGCCACCTGAACAACCAGAAACGAAGCCAGAGCTAAACAACCCAATCACACTTAGCAGAATACAATGCTCAAAAATAACTCTCTAGATAATGCAACTAGCCAAGCATGCACAACCTGTGAATGGGAGGTAGAAGATATGGAGCTAACGCAAGGCAAACCACTGCACAAATAATTTTAAGGTGGTTCGGTCCTCCAGTCCTACATCCACCCCTCACTCCCAACCGGAGTGAGGCTTCACTAGCCATTGCTAGAACCAAGCAGACTCAGTCTGCAACAGGTGCTGACACACAGCTTGACCAGGGGAACAAACTCCCCTCTTCCTCCCAACCGGAGGGACACCCCAAGTGACTCTGAGCCACTTGGAAACCAGAGACCGAAGTCTCTCTTCCTCCAGACCGGAGGGACCCCTGGACTTGCTACCCACAAGCCCAGAACCGGAGACAAGTCTCCCTTCCTCCAAACTGGAGGGTACCCACAAGTAGCACCCAGCTACTTGCAACCGGAGATCAGATCTCCCTTCTCCTGACCCACCAGGAGGAACCCGACCTCAGTCCAGAGGATCGGAAGTACAAAGCTAACCAGAGAAATAAAAGGGAAAAAGGAAACATAAAAAGCACAGCAACAAAAGCTAGAAATGAAACACAATAGTCCTTCTGGATTTGATCCACGAACAGACTGAACAGGTCTTCAATAGACTCTCTCCTCTTCTTCTTTCCTTCCTCTTCTTTCTTCTTCTCAGCTCACGCAATCTTTCTCTTCTGCTCTCACTCTCTATTCTCTTCTCTTTCACAGGCTCTCCCTGTCTTTTCTCTTTCTTCTTCTTCTTCTGCTTCCTTCTTCTTTCGCTCACTACTTCTCTTCTTTTCTCTTTTTCTGGATCGAAGGGCTTTCTGCTCTCCAGGCTTCTTCTTCGATCAGTCTTCTACAGAGGATGAAGACTCGTATATATAGCAGCAGCAGGCACACTGGGCGTGTGTGGCTTCCACATTTCTTGCCCTAGAAATTCAGACCACGTGGCAGCATCCTGGTATCTCGTCCATCCTTGGATCACGAGCCAGGCATCTCGGATCACGTGCCCTTCATTAGTACGCTCAGCAACTGGAGTTAAGGTGGCGTCAACACACTTGCTCCAAAGGGTTGACGTAGCCTTCAAAGACATTCGACCAGTAAAACTCAAGTCTGCTGCGTTGACTCCATCAGCCTGCTGCGTTGACGCATTGATACGTTCCAGCGAGCAAACAGCCTAGCCTTTTTAACTGCTGCGTCGACGCTTCCAACCCGTGGCGTTGACGCATTGATGCGTTCCAGTGAGCAACCAGCCTAGCCTTTTTAACTGTTGCGTCGACGCTGCTCCACTGCTGCGTTGACGCGTAGGTGATCCAGTGATCAGGTCTTCAGCAGATAGATGTGCTGCGTTGACGCTCTCAGCATGCTGCGTTGGCCTAATCATCAGTCTGAATCATCTGCAAACAGAGATAAAAGGAATGTATATACTTAGTTAGTTCAGGCTCTTATAGCAGCGAGTGTATATACATTTGAACAATTAGCACATGGACAGTGTATACACTTTACCGTAAAGGACAATGCATGAGTGCAGTGTATAGACTTGGTGTAATGACGCCAATGTACAGACTTGCAAGATGTGAGGCGATGTGTAGACTTTGCGTTCAACTAGATGTATAGGCTTGGAGGGTTCACTGATGGCTGTACAGACTTGGACGTTGTATAGACTTGGAACGGCTTCAAGGTAACAATGTACAGACTTTGAAATAAAGAGTGTACAGACTTGAAAGTTCAAGGCCACGATGTATAGACTTTGCCCAAGGAAACAAATGTATAGACTTCAAAAGAAACAGTCCGATGTACAGACTTGGTTGCAAGCTGAACAGTCGGATGTACAGACTTGCTGAAACAGTCCGATGTACAGACTTTAAAAACTCTAGACAACGGACGCTGTACAGACTTCAGCTAAGTAGGCCACAGGCCGATGTGTAGACTTTTGGATTTGAAGACCAGTGTGCAGACTTCAAGATTAACTGTGGATGTACAGACTTCAGGTGTGAAGACATTGTGAATGCAAATGCAATGTTCAGACTTCATTGTATAGACTTGGAGAACCTGAATTAATGTGCATACTTGGAACGCCTGAAGACCAATGTATGGACTTGTATAAATCTGATGAATGAACTGAGGAGTCGACCCATCAGCACAAGGGGTCGACGCACCACAGACCAGACCAAAGAATAAATGAAGTTAAAGAGGCACCAAGCGTCAACGCATTGCCCAAGCAGCGTGGACGCATCAGTACAAATATTTCTTACTGCTACCTCTGAAGTGCCTTGGCAGCGTCGACGCTGCAGTTTGATGGGTCGACGCTGCAGTATCAAACTTCAGTCTAAGGAGCAATAGTAACATGACTGAACATAATCAAATATGCAATGCCATATCAGAACTTACAGTGAATAACTCACACAGCAAGATGACTCACAGTGAATAACTCACCTCAAAGACCAATCATCAAAACCACCATTAAAACCACAGGGGCACAACAATCTCCCCCTTTTTGATGATGGCAACACTTTCAACACATTGAGTCATTCTGATGATGTGAGGCATTCTGATGACTCAAATTATTCTCCCCCTTTGACTTCATCAAAAAGAAAATAATTTGAGAAATTAAAGCATATATAAAAATTCAGTCAATTTCTCCCTTTTGCAAGAACACAATTCTCCCCCTTTAAGAGTTTCAGCAAAAAGTCATTAGTTAGTGATGATCAAAAGAAGCCAGCATGCAATGATTGAATGAAAATTTTCCCTTTGGCAAACAATCAACATAAACAGATACCAGAATGCAAGATCTCCCCCTAGAAATATGAATGCAAGAACACAATTTTTCTCCTTCTATGCAGCATGATGCATATGACAAGAAGGCTCCCCCTCAATAAATGGAATCTTATGAGATGGATGAGAAGAAGACCATAGGGGCATACAAGGATAAGTTCAAGTCAATGAGCCAAGGACATGAGCATAAGAGTTTCAAATAATCAGATTTTTCAAAGAAGGCTTCAACTACAAGAATTTCAGTCAGATTTTCAAGGAAATGTCATTCTCATAAATCCAAATCAGAATATTTCAAAGTCTTCCATTATAAGGGCTTATGAATGAGCTTTATTGAACATCATGGTTTAAACATGATGTATGTAGAGTTTATCAATAAAACTCTGTATTGATATCTAAAACCATGGTTTAATAAAAATGAACCAAGCCCTCATATTTATCTTGATAAAACTCCCTTTCTCTTACACAATCAAATTTATTGACTTCTTTCGGAATTACATTCATCAGTATTGAAATCAAGCAATTATGAAGTCATAAGATGTTGTCTAGGGTTGTAGCAATTTGATTTTAGCATCAATATTCAGATATTTCAATTCGTTCAACATTTTTTCATGCTACAAATTTTACGAGCACTCTAGTTCAGTGCACACCTTGTAACTAGAGGATATACCTTGATCAGAGGCCACTATCTCTAAGCACTTAGTGTGACTAACTGTCATGCTTTATATGAACAGAGATAGCATCTACACATCATGGCACACTACAAATCATTTCTTGATGAGTGAGTTGTATTTCTCAGTGTGCATGCCATTGCTCTGCCTGAATTTCAATTATTCTTAATCAGAGATAACTATGGTACCTCATGACACAGTCCTTTGGACATGTGTTTCTCAGTGACCAAGGTCATTACTCTGACAGAAAATACCCTTTAGACATTTCAGAAAAATTCATTTGCTTCAAATCAATAACAATTTCATGTACTTAACCAAATAAAGTCATGTATTCAATAATGCAGATTTCAGAGGATTTTACAAGACACAGCATGAAACAGATGGTTAAGGTTTATTAAACATGCTTCAGATATTTTTAAGAGATTTTAAAGTCAAACTCATTGAATACATTAAACTTAAACCACATGAGTTATTTCAGTCATTCATAAAAATGTATAATAGAAGATTTCTAGTTCAAGAGTTTTCAGATTTATGATCGAGATAGTCCCATTGAAATCTTCATGAAAGACTGATGGAATTCTGAAGCCAAAACATACCAATTGATAAGAGAGATTTCGAGGCTCAATGATTTCTGATATTATCAAGGTTTGTCAACTAAGATCAATGATGAAGGGTATGCAATGAATTCTCACAAGAGTATGCATTTGACAACCTATATGCGATGCATTGACTCCCCCTGTCAACATGCATTCAGACACTCTTTTTGGCATTTTCAATGAAATGAAATGTAATGCACTATATGTATGCAAAAACACATGCAACTAACTCCCCCTGAAAATATGCAATGTTTGCCATAAGAAACTGAACATGTGATTCCAAATGATATAGTGACTTGTGCACATTCAGACTGTCCTATTCAGCAAAGTGACCCATGGTACTAGGCGGAGCACTTGGTCTAAAAGACCACCTCACACATAGTAGGAACCTCCAGACAGATTTCCCTGCCTTTTGGTACCTTACCATTTATATACTATTGAGGTCGTGCATGATAATTCAACATGGGCAGCATGCATGGATCAAATTTTAGCTTATCAGATTTTTCAGGATGCAATGGACAGATTTTTAATGAACTATGCAGTAGACAAATTTCAAGCCACATACATAAGCAGTTCAGATTATTCAGAATGCAATTTGTTTTCAGAGTTTATGCATTTCAACAATTATCAAACAACTACAAATGGCAGATATGCAAGAGTTTCAAAACAAGAAATGCAGAGAGTTTACCTGAACAGTTTAGAAGGGTTTTTTCATTCTTGAGTGCCTTGGTTTATTTCCCCCTTTTATTCCTCAGCTTCCAAGGCACACCTGTAGCAGACACATCATTTTGATGTAATAGGTACCCAAGAAACCTTGGGTCCTGGTTTAGCAGTGACACTCCTAGCAGGTTTTCTCAACAGATTTTTCACATGTTTATCATCACAACACATGATATGACAATTATACATGGAATGCCCTACCTGCCCACAATGATAACAAGAAATAATAGATTTCATGTTCTCCTTGTATACATCAGCATTGGCGTGAACATGGTGTGAGTGAACATGATTAATTCTGTTATTGACATGAAAATTTTTCTTTTCATAACCGGCCAGCCAACAGTTAACAGCTCTGTGGCCTGGCTTTCCACATTCAAAACATACAGTGTGTTTACTTCTAGAACCAAACTTCTTTCTATCAATAATATTTTTATTAACAGGGAAATTAATAAATCCAGAGTTAGTTTTCTTTCCCTGAGCATGCCAGCAGAAGGCAGCAATGTGACCAAACTTCCCACAGCAATAGCATTGAATTTTCTTTTCCTGATCAGTAGAATGTTTCCTAAGATGATTTCTAGGATACTTTCTAACAGCACTTCTTTCATCATTTATCAATGCTACACAGTTATACATAATATGGCCAACTTTCCCACAATAGTGACATGTTATAGCCTTTTTATTCACATTCACTTGTTTGACAAGATTGATATTCTCATGAGAGTGTGAATGTGTGTGTGAGCAGTGAGCAGCTGCACATGTAAATCAGAGACATGTTTGGACTTATCCAAATCAGCATTTTTCTTTTGTTTTTGAATCTTTTTCTGTTTCTTATCTAAATTTTCAGCCTTCTTAGCAGTGAATTAAAAAATAGAAGAACTAGATTGATTAGCTTGTTCAGAGCTTTTCACGAATACAGTTGACTTCTTCTTTTCATTCACTTTCTTATTAACATGCACATACCCAAGTCCTTCTTTCTGAAAATTCACTTTAGAACCAAGCAGCTTATTCAAATTATCTTTCCTTTAACGAATTTTGACAAAGAATTTTTCAGATCTTCAATCTCAGAATTCAATGAAGCAATACTCACTTCATACTTGGATAGCTCAGATTCACAAACAATCAGCTGTTGTTGCAAAGCATCATTCAGGTTCTTCAGAGTTTCATTTTCTTATTGAACCATTATTTCAATGTTGTTCTCATTTTCCTTCACAACAGTTTTTCCTTTTTCAATTGACAACCATCTTTCAGAGAAGACAGTATTAAGAACCATTAGCTTTTTATTTTGATCTTCCAAGTAGACATTTTCTTCTTTCAGACTTCTGACTTCAGAATTTTTCTCTTTTCTTAATTTTCTCTTTTCTGATTTAACTCTTTCATATTTTTCCAGTAGATGCTCATGCATGGCCACTAAATCATCATGACTCATATCCTCGGTCTCAGAGTTTACCTGGGATGAGGACTCATCTGATTGATCACTCCTTCTTGCCATGAGACATTCTTCTTCCTTTCCATTGTGGATGCGAAGTAATTCATCCAATATTTCCTTTGCCGAGCTACAACCTGAGAAGGAGGAAAAATCATCAGAACCGATTGCAGCCTTCATTAAATTTAGAGCTCTCACATTATCATCATTTTTCAACTTGTGAACATGAGTCCACTTGGACTTATCCTTAGGAAGTTCATGTGGACTGTGAGAGATAACCTTCCACAATTGTGGATTAATAGAGTTAACATGCTTGTGCATACGATATAGCCAGAATTTAATATTTGAACTACTGAATAGTGGAGGATGAGCCATGAGAACACAACAGATTAATGCAACAGGAATATTGATGCACTAAAAACAAATTAGCACCGAAAACCAGAGATCGAATCTGCAGGTCGCTGGACCTTGTATGCAGACACTGCTTTGATACCAATTGTTAGGGTGCTAGGCCCGGATACAGAGGGGGGTGAATGTATCCCTCTAGAAAATATAGCCCAAATTAAAACTCTAAAGCTCAGATATGCGGAATAAAGACTAATGAGCTTTCCAAGATGAAATGATAAGGTAACAAATGAACAAACAGTTGGACTGCACCAATGCAGCCACCTGAACAACTAGAAACGAAGCCAGAGCTAAACAACCCAATCACACTTAGTAGAATACAATGCTCAAAAATAACTCTCTAGATAATGCAACTAGCCAAGCATGCACAACCTGTGAATGGGAGGTAGAAGATATGGAGCTAACGCAAGGCAAACCACTGCACAAATAATTTTAAGGTGGTTCGGTCCTCCAGACCTACATCCACCCCTCACTCCCAACCGGAGTGAGGCTTCACTAGCCAATGCTAGAACCAAGCAGACTCAGTCTGCAACAGGTGCTGACACACAGCTTGACCAGGGGAACAAACTCCCCTCTTCCTCCCAACCGGAGGGACACCCCAAGTGACTCTGAGCCACTTGGAAACCAGAGACCGAAGTCTCTCTTCCTCCAGACCGGAGGGACCCCTGGACTTGCTACCCACAAGCCCAGAACCGGAGACAAGTCTCCCTTCCTCCAAACCGGAGTGTACCCACAAGTAGCACCCAGCTACTTGCAACCGGAGATCAGATCTCCCTTCTCCTGACCCACCAGGAGGAACCCGACCTCAGTCCAGAGGATCGGCAGTACAAAGCTAACCAAAGAAACAAAAGGGAAAAAGGAAACATAAAAAGCACAGCAACAAAAGCTGGAAATGAAACACAATAGTCGTTCTGGATTTGATCCATGAACTGACTGAACAGGTCTTCAATAGACTCTCTCCTCTTCTTCTTTCCTTCCTCTTCTTTCTTATTCTCAGCTCACGCAATCTTTCTCTTCTGCTCTCACTCTCTATTTTCTTCTCTTTCGCAAGCTCTCCCTGTCTTTTCTCTTTCTTCTTCTTCTTCTGCTTCCTTCTTCTTTCGCTCACTGCTTCTCTTCTTTTTCTCTTTTTCTGGATCGAAGGGCTTTCTGCTCTCCAGGCTTCTTCTTCGATCAGTCTTCTACAGAGGATGAAGACTCGTATATATAGCAGCAGCAGGCACACTGGGCGTGTGTGGCTTCCACATTTCCTGCCCTAGAAATTCAGACCACGTGGCAGCATCCTGGTATCTCGTCCATCCTTGGATCACGAGCCAGGCACCTCGGATCATGTGCCCTTCATTAGTACGCTCAGCAACTGGAGTTGAGGTGGCGTCAACACACTTGCTCCAAAGGGTTGACGCAGCCTTCAAAGACATTCGACCAGCAAAACTCAAGTCTGCTGCGTTGACTCCATCAGCCTGCTGCGTTGACGCATTGATATGTTCCAGCGAGGAAACAGCCTAGCCTTTTTAACTGCTGCGTCGACGCTTCCAAACCGTGGCGTTGACGCATTGATGCGTTCCAGTGAGCAACCAGCCTAGCCTTTTTAACTGTTGCGTTGACGCTGCTCCACTGCTGCGTTGACGCGTAGGTGATCTAGTGATCAGGTCTTCAGCAGATAGATGTGCTGCGATGACGCTCTCAGCATGCTGCGTTGGCCCAATCATCAGTCTGAATCATCTGTAAACAGAGATAAAAGGAATGTATATACTTAGTTAGTTCAGGCTCTTATAGCAGCGAGTGTATATACATTTGAACAATTAGCACATGGACAGTGTATACACTTTACCGTAAAGGACAATGCATGAGTGCAGTGTATAGACTTGGTGTAATGACGCCAATGTACAGACTTGCAAGATGTGAGGCGATGTGTAGACTTTGCGTTCAACTAGATGTATAGGCTTGGAGGGTTCACTGATGGTTGTACAGACTTGGGCGTTGTATAGACTTGGAACGGCTTCAAGGTAACAATGTACAGACTTTGAAATAAAGAGTGTACAGACTTGAAAGTTCAAGGCCACGATATATAAACTTTGCCCAAGGAAACGAATGTGTAGACTTCAAAAGAAGCAGTCCAATGTACAGATTTGGTTGCAAGCTGAACAGTCGGATGTACAGACTTGCTGAAACAGTCCGATGTACAGACTTCAAAAACTCTAGACAACGGACGCTGTACAGACTTCAGCTAAGTAGGCCACAGGCCGATGTGTAGACTTTTGGATTTGAAGACCAGTGTGCAGACTTCAAGATTAACTGTGGATGTACAGACTTCAGGTGTGAAGACATTGTGAATGCAAATGCAATGTTCAGACTTCATTGTATAGACTTGGAGAACCTGAATTAATGTGCATACTTGGAACGCCTGAAGACCAATGTATGGACTTGTATGAATCTGATGAATGAACTGAGGGGTCGACCCATCAGCACAAGGGGTCGACGCACCACAGACCAGACCAAAGAATAAATGAAGTTAAAGAGGTACCAAGCGTCAACACATTGCCCAAGCAGCGTGGACGCATCAGTACAAATATTTCTTACTGCTACCTCTGAAGTGCCTTGGCAGCATCGACGTTGCAGTTCGATGGGTCGACGCTGCAGTATCAAACTTCAGTCTAAGGAGCAACAGTAACATGACTGAACATAATCAAATATGCAATGCCATATCAGAACTTACAGTGAATAACTCACACAGCAAGATGACTCACAGTGAATAACTCACCTCAAAGACCAATCATCAAAACCACCATTAAAACCACAGGGGCACAACATCCTTCTCAACTTTCACTTCATCTCATCATGTCTCCATGAGAGGGCTTTCCCTCACGACTATGAACCTAGCGATTATGCTTCATTCTGATCTTAGACTTTAATTGAAGGGCGTATTTTTCGTGTCTTTTGTCCCGCCGTGTCCTTGTCACGTGTTTATGTCCCTCCGTGTCATCCCATGCATGTTATTTTATCCCTCACCGCGTATTGTTAGTTGTCTTGGATATGTTGTTAGTCGTCCCTCTATGTCCCGTGTGTTGTCCCAACCGTGTGATCATCCCTCATATTCTTGTCCCAACTGTGTGTTGTCTCACCGCGTTATTATCTTGTCCCACCATGTTCATCATACATGCATGCTGTTGGTTCATGTCTTACATGTGTTGCTGGTTCATCCATTGATATGTTATGTTGAGCTGTCTTTTTCGTTCATTTGTTTGTTATGTTATCATCTTTATGTTATGCTCATGTTCATGTTTGTCTTATACATCAAAATCTCATAAAAATTTAGAAAAAGTAAAAATCTAAAAAAAATGTTGTTTCGCTTAGCAGGTAAGTCAGGTATGGCTCTCTATCCCTTCTCACTGTTGCATTACTATATGGTATCTACATTATTATAGCCTCTCAAGGACCGGCTGGTTGGCCGTGTGTTCTTGGATCTGATGTTCCCCTCTAACAAAAACGATGATGATCTAAGAACATACAGTTAATCGTTGGATAAGCCACTCGGTTGAGTCGGGTGGGAGATGATAGACTCTGTCTCGCACGCCGTGGTTACAAGAAGTCTCTTGACCCCGTCTTACTCAGTTTAGCAATAGTATCCGTGAGTACTTTCTATTTTATCTTTCTTTGCATTCGTTTTGATGATTTCTTTATTTTAGCCCAGCATGCATCATGTCATTTTGAGCACTCACGTCTCGTGATCCGTTCGAGTTTTCTCCTCAGAAATAGTTAATTGCACTTCAACTCTCTTGGATAAGAGATTCCTCATTCCACTCTGAATTTGAACGATTTCACTGATCTGCCCGCTTGGTCTAGTTGGCGGGCGTGATTCTTGTCTGGATTTTATCTCAGTTTATCTTTCCATTTTCCAGCTCTTATGATGTGTTTTCTTCCGACCCACTCATTGTCCGTGGATTGTGTCCTCAATGAGGCTGGTCGTGTTTTCTTTTCCTTAGTTAGCTCTCCAGACATGTCTCATCCGTGTCATCCATTCCGAGTGGTTAGTTCAGCATTTTCGGGAGAATTCCTGTCACTTGTTGGTTATGACAGGTGCCTTTTGCCTTGATGCCCGCTTATCAGTTCACTCCGCTTCATCTCTGCGCCATCTCCATTTCATATCGCTGTCGTTTTCGCTCCATCTCCTTTTCATTTCACCTCTACGTCGCTTTTGCTCATTCCCTTGCAAAGCGGACATCAAGGAAGGACATCTGTTGACACCCGTTTTAGCCTATAAGTCGCGTTATTTCTCTTATTCATCATTTTTGATGTCCCGAATTATCCATTATTTTGGAGCCTTCCTTGGATAGATTTCGAACTCATTTCATCATTCCCTAGCCTTTGGACTTCGGAGATCATGATTTCTTATAGCCCTATAGTTTATCTTATCAACTTTCAACTTCCAAGTTGACTTACGGCTCATTTTGATCAACTTTCCATCAAGCATACGGCTATTTTCATTGTGCGGTCTTGAAAATGGTACTTTCTCATCTCCTTCTGTTCCTCTATTCAAAAAGTTGCCTTCACCAAAGTTAGTCATCTTTCAAAGATCTACAATTTCTTCTTCTACGCCATTGGCCAGTTCTCCACCGATTTCAAGCTATTCATATTTTTCCGGTGTGCTATTCACCTACATCCCAGAATTCTTTCTCTCTGTTCTCACCCCATTTTCTACATCTTTTGGTTATCTTTTCATCTTGCTCTCTCATGAAAGTTGTTCATCTTTCAGCTATTTACAATTTCTTCTTCTATCACTTTCACTAATTCTACACCATTTTCAAGATATGATCCGATTTCCAAAGTTACGCAAAGTCTGCTCAGAATTTTTTCTCCAGCAGGCTAGTGGTCATTTGCTAGACCGCTAGCCCATCAAAAAACGGTCATTCACAAGACCGTTTTCCAGAAACTTGTCCGAAATCGTCTTGTTTCACCCCTGGAGCCTTGCGATCACCCCCTGGACCGTTTGCCATCCCCTTTCGGCCCTACGATAGACCGCTAAGGCCACTCGAGAGTCCAGCTCACGCTGGACTCTATCTCCAAAACCTGATCAATGAGGGCTTTTTCAAACAGTCATAACTTCTAGGATATAGCTCCGAATTGATCCCCGTTTATTTCTATCTCTTACCCTTTATATTATCTTGAGATTGGTTCATAGAACACAAATTTTTATTGGCTATATATCTCAGAATGTTGGTCAAAAGTTCAAGATTTAGGTGTCCTGGTACAAGTCAAACTCTATTTTTCAGTGCGACGGGGCCTCCTTCCAAGAGCCATATCTTCTAGAATACTCATCCAAATCGAGTCCCATTTATTTCTATCTCTTGTCCTTAGTATTATCTCGAGTTTGATCTATAGAACTAGATTTATCTTGGACTATATCTCTAAAAATCGTGAGAGAAAGTTGGGGCTTTTTCTAAAAACTTGATATAAACTGCTCAGTTCGCAGTGGCAACGGGGAGCTCATTCTTAGTTCGGGGCGAAGCCATGCTGCACCGCCGACTCAATCCTTCGACCATGGCTTGAAGAGGGAAGTATTGACTTTCCATTGCATCCTTTTGGGCTTAATTTCATGGTCTATTCTCTTAGTTCTCTTCCTCTCAAAATCACAAATCATCACAAAATACTGTCTTTCTACTACATATGCATTTTCCCCCATTTTGCATCATCATTTTCTCTCTATTCTCTCTATTAAATTTCGTGATTTCAAATCATATGCATGCACAAGACACACACCTATTATTTCCACCCTTCCACAGGGGTTAAAAAATCTCCCCCGGTGCGTTCTCCCCCTTTTATTCATGCTATTTTATCACTTTGGGATTGATGCTACACTTCATGTTCTAATGGATTTTTACCTTTGTGTTTTGATCTTTGTTTTGCAAGAGAGCATGATATAGACGTGAGGCCCTCTTCTTCTAGCCGGCTGGAGGACGAGGAGGTTTGAATCCACATCATTCCCCACAACCCGTTTCAAACGTGATCAAGTTTTCATCCTTTTCCAAGGTACACGGCACCGTTCTCATATCTCTTCATCCTTTCGGCGTTGTTGGAACTTTGGTGGCGATCACGGTTAGTATTTCTCATCCTTTCATCCCCCTTTTCTTTGGCTCACATGTTTATGCATGTATTAGCTTAAAGGGGCTGGATAGGACTATTAAATAATCTACAGCTATCACAAGCACTGCAACGGAAAGATCAAGATATTGATAATGCTATGTGTAGACACGCCAAAATTGACGCTTTGTTGATTAAATCTCATGTCACTATGATAATACCCCAAAGTGAACTTCAATATTTCTATAATATAAAGTTTTTCTATTTTGTGTGTGTTTTTGTGATTTATTCTTGGTTTTTTGGTGATTAACGACTTCATTGGGGGCATTATTTAAGTAACGGCCTTGCTTGAGGCGTGTTTTTAAGAAAGGACGACTTGTGGTCTGGGCGTCAATTCCTGGTGTTATGCGAGTCCCACTACGATTTGAAAATCAATAATTAACGTCCTTCCTCAGGGCGTGTTTTTAATCAACGCCTCTTCCTCAGGCATCTTTCACTTTTTTTCAAATAAAGAAGGTTTTATTACCAAAATTGAATCCAGGAATTGACGTCCTGATCCTGGTCGTGTTTTGATTTAACGCCCTTGCGGCAGGTCGTCAATTGTTGAATTGACGCCCTTCGGTAGGTCGTGTCTCACCCTTTCGTGTCCTTCTTAAACTCATCTTTCCTGAAGAGTTCCCTGCCTTTCTTGGTCACCTTGCTCGATCTGGGAACTAGAGTCCTTGCCATTGACGATCACTGCATATTCTTATCTTCCCAAATCTGTGTCTATCTGTGATCGAAACCCTATAAAAGAGTTCCCTAGTCAATCTCGCGCAAGGTTAGAAGGAGAGAGAGCTATTGTTGTTGTCACAGAGGTTATTGTGCGAGGTAAGAAGCAGGGCTGTTATCACAGAGGTTACGGTGTTGCTGGAGCCATTAACCATGAATCAGAGGAAGAGCAGAGAGCAGTTTTATTTTGCGCAGAGAAGAGTTTCTACTCTCTTCATCCGTGTGATCTCTTCATCATCTTCCTTCTGCTTCCTGCTGCTCCGGTGGTTCTCCCCTTTACTATTTACAGGAACAGCAGGGGTTCCCTCTCCCTTGTGTGTTTGTCTTCATCGTATCATCATCGATCATCATACTTTTCTTCTTTTGCATTAGTATGCATATCTTCCTCCTCTCCCTAATTCTCTAGGGGTTTTAAAACCAAACAAAAAGGTGTGCATGCTATATTCTTATTTCATCATCATACTGTTTCTTTGGATTGATATTACACTCACGTTTGGCTGATCTCCTTTTCTTTTACTTGTTTGTTCTTTGTTTCGAGGTAATCAACAAGGAAAACCCCCTTCATCGGCCGGCCGATAGAAGGTGGAGGAAGGAATCCATATTCATCCCGCGTCTTATTTTCACCAGGTATTCACGATCATCTTTTCTTCTTATTGAGGTAACCCCTCTGGCGATCACACTCCTTAGTAGCACCACGTGCTCTTTTACTCCCTTTTTCATCATTCTTCTTCTTTTACTCTTATGCATATATATAAATTTTCCTTTAAGAGTGGATTTTCCATGATTCACACTATGAAGTTAGTTCGCATCTCAAAACAACGGATGCAAACAATGAGAAATGGTGAGTGGGATTCTCATTTGTTAGAGGTTTCATCTTTTTGTGTAAAATAAGAGATTGGCATTCCTAATATGGATGATATTTTTATGTCTCGTGGACATTCAAGACGAAGAGCTCAACAAATTACAAATTTACATCACTATCGTGTTGAGTTATTTTATTCAGTTTTAGATATGCAACTCCAAGAGCTTAATAGTCGATTCACTGAAGTAAACACTGAGCTATTACTTTGTCTATCATGCTTGAGTCGAGAAAGGTCATTTGCACCATATAATAAAGCAAGGTTAATCAAATTTGCTGAGTTCTATCCAAATGAGTTCTCTTCTGTGCAATTACAAGTATTTGATAACCAGTTAGAGATTTATATAATTGACATGCGATCTGATGATGATTTTACTCAACTGGTTAGAATTGCAGAACTTGCTGAAAAGATGATTGAAAAGAGAAAAGATATTATCTATCCATTAGTTTATTTGTTGTTGACATTGGCATTGACTTTACCAGTTGCTACAGCCACTGTGGAGAGAGCATTTTCAACAATGAGAATTGTGAAGAATCGATTGCGCAATAGAATAGGCGATCAATGGATGAATGATAATTTAGTTATATATATTGAGAAAGAGATATTCGAGAGCAATGACAATGAGGCAATAATACAACGCTTTTAGAATATGAAGACCCATCGTGGACAACTCACTTGTAAAATATCTTCTACTTGAATGAAAATGAATGATTTTTATTACATTAGTTTTATTTTGTCCCCCCTTCCAAATATTCCTAGCTCCACCACTGCTTGTTCGTGGTACTGGTTACTGTTGTGTCTCTGTCTCCGCCTGGGACGTCGCAGCGAGACACTTGATGTGACGACCCAGATCCTGGATACCAGATATACCCGATAGGACTATCGAATACACCTGATACCACTTGGAACCCGTGAAGCCTCCTAAGAGCGGTAAAGCTCCGAAGGGATGAAAGGATTGTCGTGTAGTACATTGAAGCCACAGAGATATAATAGTAAGCAATTAAATTTCATTAGATCAGTTTGCTAAAGTAGCAGAAATAAAATTACTTTTTAATTAACAGTTTAAGATTTACAATTATACCAGAGTCCAGTCCAAAGGAAAGATAAGCAGTCTAACAGTACAGTCAACAGAAAAAGAAACGTACACTGAGGTCGGGAGAAGCCCGATGCAGGTACATCTGGCAGCTACAGACACGCCACTCCAGGATCCGCGAAAGTCGAAGACGCTACCAACCTGAAAAGCAGGGGTGAGCCTCGTGTCACTGGCCCAGTAGGGGTCACGTGGATCCCCACTGAAAAATACGCAGTAACACGGAACAACAGAAACAATAGGTGCAGCAACGCAAGAAAACTACACTAGAAAGCTGTAAACAGCAAGGGAAAGCAAGAGTAGGGAACAGGCTAAGGACAGGGGAAGCTAACAGAAAAAGGAGAATAGCAAAAGCCTAACAACTGGCAAAATAAACTAGAAAGGACCTCGGCAGGCAAGACAGACACGACAACCTACACGACTGGCTTGTCGTGCACGCAACCCCAAACACCTCTTGGGCAAAGCTAAACACCAACAGACACAACAGGGGAAACAGATCTTGGACCGCGCCAAGAGCTGACTGACTCGGAGGGGAACACAAACTCTGAGAAACATGAAAGTCACGCGTCAAGTGACTGGAGCACCTCCTCACTAGAAGAACAGCCAGTTGCGTCCACTGACAACTTATACTGCGCCACAAGTGTCTCGTCTACGCCATCGTCTACTGCACGATGGAGGCTGGACACACAGAGAACCAAGTCCAAAGAACAATCGCGGTTCCGAGGAAGAACGGTACTACAGTACCTCAACTGTGAGTAACTAGTCAGGGTCACGCCCGCGGCGCATGTCCTCAGCCCCTGACCACGTGTGCACACACTGACTACTGCCTAAGCCAGGCCTCTAGCTAGTATTCCCCCTCCGTTGGACGCTACGGCAACAGCCGGGGGCCCACGGAACTAGCTTAAAAACCGTATCGTCGGGAACTGCCCTACCACCTCTCCCAGGTGGGTCGACCGCATCGTAGGGCTACGACTAGTGGAGGCTCACAAGACAGACTCTGAAACACAAGTGTTGGAGTACATACAGGCTAGCACGCCCTGTCCTATGTACCCCAAAGCACCAAGCCAGCTCACGCGACTGCCACCACACTCGGAACATGCAACTAAACCTAAACACACAACGATCCTTGAGTCTCATGACTCGAGGTCAAGATCGTTGCACATGACAGTACACGCCATCAATCAGGCTAGTCCTAAGCCACGGGAAAATGACACTGCCGCAGGAAATGACTCACAAAAGCCTGGGGGGACACCAAGACCCTCAAGGCACCTGGACACGCAAACTGAGGTAAGACTGTACCTCTAATGTCCAGAATCCTTGTCTCGAGCTAGACAGAACCATCGAGACACAGGCAAGGTCGCACGTCAACCACTGGTCACACCGGGTCGACCAGACCACACAAGAAAGACAAGACAAACACACACACACACAGGCCATCACGGCCCACAGACACGACAACGAACACAACACACTGGGCGATCACCACTGAGCCGCTCAGTGAATTGGGCGGTCAAGGAAGAGCCACCCAAGGGAAAAAATAGGACAGTCAGACTCGGACAGATCTAAAGACCGACCCAACCATTGGGTGGTCAGGGCTAAACCGCCCCAAGGCGTTGAGCGGTCTCAAAGAAGGCCGCTCAAGCCCACCGCCTTACTACAGTGACGGTCAGCGCGGTCTTGACCAGGCCGCTGACCAACGCCAAACGGTCGGGGGTAGACCGCCCCACGAACCTCCAAACCAAAGTTGACCCAAGGTCAACGGGAATAAGCGGTCACACCATATTATGGTAATAATGAAGGTCACTCGCTCTTGATTGAGTTGACATGAGATATTCCATTCCAAATCGAGTACTTTATTCTCTCTGAAGCCGCTCAAGCTAGTTCCTTGAAAATGTCCCTTTGCTGGGTCTTCATCTCAATTCCCTTTATTTTTTTACAAATCCACCTTGGTTGTAGCACGTCCACATTGGTTGGTAACCGCTCTCCAATGGTGTCTCCCTGTCGTGCCCGCGTGCACATTTTATTTACTTAGTTTAAATCTCCTTTATTCAGCTAATCGATGCTTTCTTGGAATCACTCGGAGTTGTTTCACTTTGAATCTTGGAAAGATTTCCAATGATTAGTATCTGAGGCGTGTCACATCACACCTTGACATCTACTTATCAGTTCGTTCCACTTCATTCCGCTTGTTGCACTTTTCTCTCCATTCCGTCTCACTCCCTTCCAAAGCAGACGCCAAGGCGGGGTAGCTGTAGACACGCCAAAATTGACGCTTTGTTGATTAAATCTCATGTCACTATGATAATACCCCAAAGTGAACTTCAATATTTCTATAATATAAAGTTTTTCTATTTTTTGTGTGTTTTTGTGATTTATTCTTGGGTTTTTGGTGATTAACGACTTCATTGGGGGCGTTATTTAAGTAACGGCCTTGCTTGAGGCGTGTTTTTAAGAAAGGACGACTTGTGGTCTGGGCGTCAACTCCTGGTGTTATGCGAGTCCCACTACGATTTGAAAATCAATGATTAACGTCCTTCCTCAGGGCGTGTTTTTAATCAACGCCTCTTCCTCAGGCGTCTTTCACTTTTTTTCAAATAAAGAAGGTTTTATTACCAAAATTGAATCCAGGAATTGACGCCTTGATCCTGGTCATGTTTTGATTTAACGCCCTTGCGGCAGGTCGTCAATTGTTGAATTGACGCCCTTCGGTAGGTCGTGTCTCACCCTTTCGTGTCCTTCTGAAACTCATCTTTCCTGAAGAGTTCCCTGCCTTTCTTGGTCACCTTGCTCGATCTGGGAACTAGAGTCCTTGCCATTGACGATCACTGCCTATTCTTATCTTCCCAAATCTGTGTCTATCTGTGATCGAAACCCTATAAAAGAGTTCCCTAGTCAATCTCGCGCAAGGTTAGAAGGAGAGAGAGCTATTGTTGTTGTCACAGAGGTTATTGTGCGAGGTAAGAAGCAGGGCTGTTATCACAGAGGTTACGGTGTTGCTGGAGCCATTAACCATGAATCAGAGGAAGAGCAGAGAGCAGTTTTATTTTGCGCAGAGAAGAGTTTCTACTCTCTTCATCCGTGTGATCTCTTCATCATCTTCCTTCTGCTTCCTGCTGCTCCGGTGGTTCTCCCCTTTACTATTTACAGGAACAGCAGGGGTTCCCTCTCCCTTGTGTGTTTGTCTTCATCGTATCATCATCGATCATCATACTTTTCTTCTTTTGCATTAGTATGCATATCTTCCTCCTCTCCCTAATTCTCTAGGGGTTTTAAAACCAAACAAAAAGGTGTGCATGCTATATTCTTATTTCATCATCATACTGTTTCTTTGGATTGATATTACACTCACGTTTGGCTGATCTCCTTTTCTTTTACTTGTTTGTTCTTTGTTTCGAGGTAATCAACAAGGAAAACCCCCTTCATCGGCCGGCCGATAGAAGGTGGAGGAAGGAATCCATATCCATCCCGCGTCTTATTTTCACCAGGTATTCGCGATCATCTTTTCTTATTATTGAGGTAACCCCTATGGCGATCACACTCCTTAGTAGCACCACGTGCTCTTTTACTCCCTTTTTCATCATTATTCTTCTTTTACTCTTATGCATATATATAAATTTTCCTTTAAGAGTGGATTTTCCATGATTCACAAATTGGCGATCACGGTGGGACTTCCACTGTGTTTCTTTTGATTACCATCTCCTTTTGGCACCCACGTGTGCCCTTTCCCCTTTGGCACCCATGCGTGCCCTTTCCCTTTGGTACCCACGGTACCCCTCCTTTGTGCCCCACGGGCACCCTCCACTGTGCACACTGTACACTCCCCGGGATCAGCCAGCTTGTGATTAAGTCTACTGCTATTTTTGAATTAACGCCTTTCACAAAGGTGCCTTTTTATTTAACGCCTTCATCCAGGGTGTCTGTTTCCTGTTTAACGTCTTCCACGAAGGCGTCTTTCATCATATCTGCTGCTTCTGTGAATTTGCGCCCTCCTCTCGGGCGTCTTCTTATTTGGCCGCGCCTCACACCAAGGCACTTTTTTTCTTCGATCGTGCGCACCATTTATATTTGACGCCCTCTGTCAGAGGAGTCTTTATCATATTTAGCACCCCACATCAACGCGCGTTTTTGCATTGTCTGTGAGCCCCTCACAGCATTTCACGATAGCCACGCTGTCGTCTCTTTTGTCGGTAGCGAGTGCCTCCAGGTCGCCTCTTTCCTGTGTGTTTACAGAGCCTTACTGTTTCTATCTATTCATGCTGGATTCATACTTACATTGAGTATTTGATTATATTGCTGTGATTGGCTTATCTTATACTGCATTTTGTGGCATTTGGTTGAGAGACCTCCTCTCTCTACACTAGGATTTCACACACCTTTCTTGGAATCGGGACAACCCTCCATTGAGCATTCCGTCTCTTTGGACCGGAAATCCCTTTTTCAAGACCTCCGTAAGTCCCCGCACCCGTGGATTCCCTCACGGACGCTGGGCCGGTTGTACCCTTGAAGTACCCGGAGTTTAGAGAACCTATCGTTGGTAAGAAGAGAAAGAACCTAGTTGACACGGAGGCTACACTTGGATCCAAACTAGGTTTCACTTTGCAAAGAGGAGTGAATTATTCCACAATTTAACTCACTCTAATCTCAAACATAACACTAAAATCTTGCCTTCATCTCAACTTGTTTGCATAAATTTGGTTGGGTTGATTTGCTTAAGCTTGTTTCGATTGGGTGATTGATTGTGTGATAATTCCTTCATAAAGCTTTCTCTCTTTTTAAGCATGCAACTCCGTTCAGGTAAGATTATCAACATGGCAAGCTACGGATATTCCTATGATGATGTGGAAGAGAACGTTTTTGGTCAATCCTATGAGGTTCCCCAAGATTCTATCTATCATGAAGGGAATTACTCTCCTCCTCATTCTCATTATCCTCAAGTTCATGTGGTTGATACCACTACTCAAGAGGTTGTGCCCTCTTCTCAGGCTTTACCCTCCAACACTTCGGGGAACCCCTCCCCATCTTTCAATGTTACTGGTTTGATTAATGCTCTATCTCAATTAGATGACTCCCAGCGGCAGGCAGTTCAGGCCGCTTTGAAAGGGAAGTCCGTTCCCTCTTCATCCTCCAATCCCCCTCCGGCCGAGAGTGGCCATCACCTCACTAATGACCAAGCGGTCTTGCACAAACCCCCCTCTTGTCCACCGACACCTGGTGCGGCCATGCCGGCCCAACAGGCGAGCTACTCAGCAGCTAGGCCCCAATTCCTTCAACCTCCCCAAATTCTAAGGACGCCTATGCCAAATACCTTCATTCCAAATTCGGCCCCGGTCGAGTCAGACACTAATGCTTTGCTCCTTCAGAAATTGGCTAGCATGGAAGAAAAACTCAACAAGGTTACTGCAGCCAAGAATGCCCCAGAAATCTCTCTCCCTACATTGCCAGTTTTTTATTTACCACCTTCTGAGATGCCGAACTTTCGGCGATACAATAGAACGGGTAATCCTTTTATCCATCTGAAGGATTTTATGTATGAAACGTCCTTTTGGCAGGGCAACAAAGCCTCATTGACTTATTTGTTTAGAAGATCCTTAGAGGGGCCAGCCCTCGAGTGGTTCTATTCCCTGGATCCGGCAGATGCTAGTGATTTCGATGTGGTTCAAAGGAAATTCTTGCAGAAATATAGGGACCGGGTTGGACCCTCCCTTTCAGTTACAGATTTGGTTGCAGAGAAAATGAAGCCCGAGGAGGACTTCATCATATTTGCTGATAGATGGCGGTCAATGGCCGAGAAGTTGAAAGATACCTTATCAGAACCGGAACAGGTTAAGATGATTATATCTAATGCAACCCCTCAGTTCTGGCATATACTGGCTATGAACAGATTGACCACCATGGAGGAGCTTTATGAAAGAGCTCGTTATATTCAGACCCAAATGAAAGATTCGCCCATCATGGGCATGTTTGAGCCAAAACCAAGGTTGGTTAAAAAGAATACAAATGTCAACAGCAGCGGGTCCACGACTGAGGGCACCGTCATAAATGAGCAAGTTGGCGCGGTCGGCAACCCCACACCTTTTCGCCAATCTAACCCACGACCTCCGCCACCTCCACAACAAAGCACTCTCTTCAACTCGCCACCACAACACCAATTCGCACCTCAACCTTCCTTTGCTTCACCACAAAACCAAGCCCCTCGCGCTGACCCTCCAGTTCCGCAACAATACCACCAAGTACCGCCACCCACTAATTATGGACCGCAACAACAACAGCAAAGGAGACCACTTGGCCCCAAAAGGGCCCATTATCCGCCATTGCCAAAAAGTCTCCCGGATATTTTCAATGCCCTAATGGCCGCCAACTTGCTCATGTTACCAAAGGAAAGGGCAGTGTGGCCCGCTAATGTTGATACGTCCCGCTACTGTGTCTTCCACTGCTCCCCTGGTCATAATATTGATCGTTGCTTCCACTTCAAGGATAACATTTACGATTTAAATGACCAGGGTGGCATTAATTGGGATGAGATGAGATAGTTTATCGCCACTATGAAAGAAAGAAGGCCTCCTCGGCAACAGCAGGCTCAGCAGCCGCAGCAACCAGTTCCACAAGTACAACAGCAAGCTCCGGCACCTCAGCAAGATATGGGGATTGTCCACAACCCACTACCGGAGCACCCGCCAAATCAACACGTGAACCCTGTCACATCTCTCCATGAGGTGGAGAGAGGACAGGGATGGCATGAAGAAAACGCCTCTGTCGGGGCATTTAATCATAATCCAAATCAACCTCTGCGCCTCTTGCGCACGCTTCCTTCTTCTTCTACTCCCCAATTGAGCCGGGCTCTTCTACGCCCCGTTAATCCACCTGCTCCCACCAGTTCTCCATCCGTGCCAACCCGATCTCTCCTTACCCGCTTACCGCCTCCGCAGCCTACCACGCAGCAAACCCCGCCATCCACCACCAACCCTTCACCTTCGCCGTCTAGACTACTCCTTATCTGCCCGTCACCAACGCCCGCTACACCCACCACCACTACTCCTTCACCGGCAAGGATCCCCCCACCAGCGGCTCACCCATCTTTTATACCCAGATCCCTCCTTATTCCGCCCACTAACTCTTATCACACTCGGGCACCCCATCCTACTCCTACGCCTCCTACGGGGGCTTCTTCCTTGAACTCCTCACCAACACCTCTTACGGAAGCTCCTTCTTCAAACACCCCTCCACCACTTCTTAACGCCAATACACCCTCTTCCTCTTCCAACCCTCCTCCTTTACTTGCCCCGACAGAGGCACGACAAAACGTGGCACCGCTCCGCAATGGACGGATGTTCCAGCGCATCTTTCCCCAAAGAGAGCAAGAGCCCGTGCAGGGGCCTAATGAACAAGAACAGGAGCAAGAGTCCGTACCCGGCACTCAGTATGATTTGTAAAAACATCTGGACCCGACTCCAGCAAGAATTTCCATTTTAGAACTGATCAAAAGGTCAACCACTCATCAGATGGCCTTGAAAGAATATTTGCAGAAAGTTATGGTCAACGAGGACATTCCGGTCGAGCAGATAACCACAGTATTAACGCCCGCTAGCAGTCAGCCGGCAATTACTTTTCATGAGCATGAACTGGCACCACTCTCAGCAAGAAAATATGCTCTATGCATCACGGTTGATATCAATAAGGTGGCGGTGAAACAATGTCTAGTGGACACTGGGGCATCTATCAATGTATTGCCACCGAGCACTTTGAAGATGTGCGGCATTCCTGAAAATCTGATTCGGCCGTCTACCATAACAGTCACAGCATATGACAATACCAAGAAGCCTCCCCTAGGCATGATCACATTAAAGGTTAGTTTGGGTCCGACCGCAATCATGGTCGATTTCCACATTTTGGACATGGATCCAACATTTAATGGCATTCTGGGCCGCCCCTATATTCAACAGCTCGATGCAGTGCCCTCTACAAATCATCAGTGCCTTAAGTTTCCACACAAGGGCCGCATTATCAAAGTTACCAGTATGCCAATTCTGCCAGAGGAAGACATACACTTGGCTTCATCAGTTCCTTCTATTTGGCCTGCCAACCAGCCGTTGCTATCAATACTAGACCTCCCTTACCCACGGCCAATGTCGCCCGAGACAGTCACGACAGTTGCTATGACACCCTTGCCTTCCAAGGGGAGGAAGAAGAAAAGCATGATAAACACCCCTGGCTGGAAAATTCTAATGAAAATGGGGTATCAAAACGGCAAAGGTCTGGGTGCCAGTGGCCAAGGCAGGACTAGGCCTATTAAGCCTCGGAAATTGATTACACGAGGCGGCCTGGGCTATGAAGGACCAGGCAAAAATGAAGATGAACCATGGGCAGTCATGATATCCACTCTGAAAACAGATCGCCAACCGCTTACATGGACATTACATACACATTTTATTAAAGGTGGCGTCCAAAATAATGAGCAGACTACAATAATCACTTCCATTCTAGACTGTCAAGATGTTCATGCGAGACAGTTTGCTCGCCATATTGCACCATTGGCCACTTATAAAGCCCTGGAATCTCTAAGGCCCGATAAGAGAAGGAAAATGGATGATCCAGAGTGTGACTGGTATAGATGGTTTGATATGAATGATATTACTATTGCCTTGAGCCGTCTCTTTATGCCGACTGATCCGGAATGGCCGCCACTAATACATGAATTAATTGAAATGCCGGCTGTGATTACAGATAAGAGGCAGTTGCTGAGTGATTATACGGACACTGGAGAGCCAGATGTTCCATATGAAGAAGGTTTTACAATAGATAGGCTGTGGGCCGACCTCCTTTCCCTCACTTCTATGCATCCGTCTCTTCTTGTTTCCCTACATTCTCAATTGTTCTCTCGCGTGCCGAGACCGCCGCTAATTATGATCAGCTTTTCTCCATATTCACTACAGATTTCTCTCCCGATTCCTCCCTTGCTCCTCGAGCAATTCTCCAAACTCTCCATCACACCCCCGCGCGGGTCATCTCTGATTCAATCTTTCTCCAAGCTTTCAATCTCCACTCCTCCTGCTATTCTCCCTTCACATTGCTTTCTTCTAGAAAAGGAAAATAAAAATGAAGATAAAAATAAAAACGAAAAAAAAATGCCAAAAATCCAACTCTTCAATCCTCCATCTCCGTTGAGGAGACCTCTTATCTCTTTTCCGAGTGTGTCCCGACCCAGGGGCCACTCTTCCATGATTCATTGATAGATCTTTTTTCCCCCTCTGGTGAGGGGTCTCCTTCTGTATCACCTCCTGTATCCACTTTTTCACCTCCTTCCTTCAATCAAGCTAGTTGCTCTTCCTCCTCCAATAATAAAATTCATGGGGTAGATTTCCATAAGAAATCTAAGGGTAAGCAGATTCCGCGTAGATTTCTGTTGGAGTTAGCAAGAAGATGCCAGACTTGTTTAGCTTTTCCTGAATTTGTAGAGAATCCGGTCATCCTGCCAGAGTTGGAATATGAGGGTACTGATGTTTCTTATGAGGGTTTTGGTGTCTATGAAATCATGAATGATGAAGACCCTATTGAAGAGGGGGATGAAAGTTATGAAGAATATGAGGATGAGGCTGATGCCTTTGCCAGTGGCATGAGAAGATTTGATGAACCATCAACCTCAGTAGAAGAGCCTACCAAAGAAATAAATTTGGATACGAAAGAAGACCCTAGGATTGTCCTCGTCAGCAAGAATTTGCCGCCCTCCGAAGAGGAGGCGCTTATTTTGGTACTTCAAGAATACAAGGACACGTTTGCATGGAGTTATGAGGATATGCCTGGATTAGACCCTGCGCTCGTTGAACATCGGCTTACACTTAAGCCAGGATCTGTCCCGATCAAACAACGGTTGAGACGTTTCCACCCTAACATGGCTTTAAAGATGAAAGAAGAGGTCGACAAGCTTCATAAGGCTAGATTTGTTAGAGTTGTCCTCTATCCTAATTGGGTGGCTAACATCGTCCCAGTCATGAAGAAAGATGGAAAGGTTCGGATTTGTATAGACTTTCGGGACCTCAACCGTGCGTGTCCTAAAGATGACTTCCCCCTCCCTCATATCGATATTTTGATTGATAATACGAGAGGATTTGAGACTCTCTCTTTCATGGATGGGTTTTTAGGTTACAATCAGAT
The DNA here is from genome assembly GCA_022559845.1 of Amorphophallus konjac. Classification (NCBI taxonomy): domain Eukaryota; kingdom Viridiplantae; phylum Streptophyta; class Magnoliopsida; order Alismatales; family Araceae; genus Amorphophallus; species Amorphophallus konjac. The sequence goes on from CM040123.1 coordinate 383,988,604, forward strand.
TCGTCTGGCTGAAGAAGACCAAGAGAAGACATCGTTCACTACACCATGGGGTACATACTGCTATGTGGTCATGCCTTTTGGACTCAAGAATGCTGGAGCCACCTATCAGAGGGCTATGATGGTAATTTTTCATGATATGATCCACATTTATATTGAGGTGTATGTGGATGACCTAGTAGTAAAATCAAGGACAAGGATTGAGCATCCTGGGGTTCTAGCTAAGGTCTTGCAAAGATCACGAGAGTATTAGTTGAAAATGAACCCCAAAAAGTGTGTATTTGGCGTTTCATCAGGGAAGTTGCTTGGATTTATTGTTAGCAAAAGGGGAATTGAAGTTGATCCCAATAAGGCGAAGGCCATTAGAGACATGCCTCCTCCCAAGAATTTGAAGGAAGTTCGAGGATTAATCGGGAGGTTACACTTTATCCGCCGCTTTGTCTCCCAGCATTCACAAAGATGTAGGCCGTTTTACGAGCTTACTAAGCCGGAGGTCAAGTTTAATTGGGATGACAAGTGTCAGGCAACTTTTGACGGATTGAAGGATTATCTGGCCAATCCTCCTGTTCTGAGGCCGCCGATTCCAGGCAAACCGCTTATCCTCTATGTTTCTGTCCTGGATGACTCTGTAGGTGCTGTCTTAGCTCAAGTAGATGAAGAAGGTAAAGTGAGGGCAGCATACTATTTGTCTAAACTTCTAAACCCTTGTGAGCAGAGGTACTCAGCCATGGAGAAGACTTGCGCTGCCTTAGTCTGGGTAGTTCAGAAATTAAAACACTATTTCTTAGCTCACGAGGTTCACCTCATTGCTCGCATGAATCCGATTAAATTCCTTCTTGAAAAAGTTTCCTTTCTCAGTTCAACATCACTTACATTCAACAGAAAGCAATCAAAGGTTACGCCATTGCCGAACATCTTGCTCACCACCCTCTACCCCGATTTGACCCTGTCAATTCGGAGTTTCCAGACGAAGAACTAATGTCCATTAATCAACCCCACGATCCTATGTGGACGTTACATTTTGATGGAGCTCTAAATTCCCAAGGAAGAGGGATCGGCATGGTTCTTTTAACGCCAGAAGGGGTCACCATCCCATTTGCTGCTCAGCTCACTTTCCCTGTCACAAACAACATAGCTGAGTATGAGACTCTTTTGGCCGGCCTTCAAACCGCCCATAGATATGGTGTTACCCAATTACGAATTGTTGGTGATAGTCAGCTCATTTTGCGCCAAGTGCTTGTCAAGTGCCGCACTATCAATCCTAAGCTCAAGCCCTACCAGGAACTTGCTTCGGCCTATGCCAAACTCTTTACCAAATTAGTCTTTGTCCATGTCCCTCGAAGCCAGAACATCCTAGCTGACGCTCTTGCCTCTTTGGCCTCTGCTCTAGTCTTCCCTCCTGAGCGTGATTTTCATGTTCCTCTCATTCATCAGCGTGATACTCCAGCTATTAAGGATAGTGCATTCCTCGATATTAGGGATAAGGTGCTCGAGAAGGCCAGGCGGAGTGAAGCTCTTAAGGGCAAAGAGGTCATGCTATTATATTGGCAAGAAGAATTAGCTGATGAAGAGAAACCTTTGTATTATGAGATTGCCAGGTATTGCAATGATCAGTCCTATCCCGAGGAAGCCATTGCAGAAGAGAAGAAAGCAATTAGAAGAGTGGCTCAACGTTATGTTTTGGTTGGAGGTGTGCTCTATAGAAGAGGGCTCACGGGTGTTTTATTAAGGTGCCTCGACGATGATGAATCTTGGAAGGTAGTGGAAGAGGCGCATTCAGGAGTGTGTGGTGGTCATGTGAACAGCCAGATGTTAGCTAAGAAGATCCTTAGGCTAGGTTTCTATTGGCCAACTCTAGAAGAGGATTGCTCCATCTATGTTCGAAGGTGTGTTAAGTGCCAACTGCACGCCGACAAAATTCATTCTCCTGCTTCTTCACTCCATCCTATGTCCTCCCCATGGCCTTTTTCCATGTGGGCTTTTGATATCATTGGACCTCTTGGTGATTCGAACCTCCTGACCAAGCAAAAGTCGTTCATCCTGACGGCAACGGAATACTTCACCAAGTGGGCGGAAGCAGAAGCATTCGTGGAGATCAAAGCATCAACTGTCTGCAAGTTCATAATGAAGAACATCATCGCAAGGTTCGGCATCCCGAGTACCATCGTCACTGACAACGGATCTCAATTCATCTCCCAAGAGCTCAAGGATCTCTGCAACATGTATAACATTGCATTGCATAATTCTTCTCCCTATTATCCGCAAGGCAATGGCCAGGCAGAGGCCACTAATAAAACTTTGATCAAAATCATTAAAAAGACGTGTGAGGCTAATAAATTCTCGGATTGGCCAGACAAGCTGGTTGAAGCTCTCTGGGCCTATCGCACTTCCATTCGTACCCCTACTGGGCAAACCCCTTTCGCCCTTACTTATGGAATGGAGGCGGTAGTCCCTTATGAGATTCTCATTCCATCTCTGCGAGTACAATTGGATAAGGAACTCTCTATTGATGAGCGTCGTGATTCACTCCTTGCCCAGTTGGAGCTCCTAGATGAGAAGCGTCTGGTCGCCGCTGAGCATGCGCGCGTTTATCAAAACAGGCTGTCACGTTTTTATCAAAAGAAAGTAATTGAGAGAAATTTCAAAGTCGGTGAGATGGTGATCAAGAGAATTTTTGTAAAACCTGGTGGACCCCGTTCAAAACTCCAACCAAACTGGGAAGGACCGTTTGTTATAAAAGATGTTTATCCTAGCAATGCTTATAAACTGATTAATGCTGAAGGACAAGAGCTAACTCACCCTTGGAATGGTCTGTACCTTAAGAAATATTACCCCTAATCCAAAAACTAAAAAAAATAGAATTTTTCAAAATCCAACAAAAAAAATATAGAATTTTCCAAAATCCAAAAATATATATATATTGAAAAGGGTTGCCGTGGCACACAAGAGCTCAAGGTCTGAAAGGTCAAAATTCAGAATTCATTCATCAATCTTGTTAAACTCAAAATGGGGTCGACACCCGCACACATTACACACTTAAACCTTGAACTCAAGTGGTGCAAAATCCGATGGGAAGTCAAAAACCTGACTAAAGGTGAAGACGATGCCCATTCTTTTTCTCTTCGGCCCATAAGGGAGGAAAGGAAGTCTCGGGGTAGATCCGCCAAGCCTATCCGCCGCCCTAGTAGGTGGAAGCCAGGGCCAAAAAGGGAACAAATGTCACAAAAGCCCAAGTACAATTAGGTTTATTTTTCAGTAAGGCAAATCAGTTCCAAAGTGAAAGTCAAATCATGAAAAGAAAAGCATGTCAAGAGGGCAAAGTCCCCGCAAGGAAAACCTTGGGCGTATGCATGCAATAAAAGAGGCAAAAGGCAACAAAGTTTCCCTATGCCGAAGACCGAACCCCAACAAGCATAAGGTAAGGGGAAGTGGTTTTATCTAGAGCTTCTCAGAATCTCTTATGGGCTTCCTTATATCTTCGTTTTCTTTGTGGTAAGTCATAAACCAGCTGAATGGTCTAGGCTGACCTAGGAGATTGCACCATGCGAAATCTCGGGTATAAGTTAACTATTATCACGTCGACTCCCTTTTGATTAATCAAGAAAGACCAACGAATTTTAAATGGTGACCGTGTAGGATTAAGAGCCCGGGTGGCTTTGTCAACCCAAAGAAAAAGAATTAACGCCTTTGATTAAGGTGCTTTTTATTGAATTCACGCCTTCCTGAAGGTCGTCATTTTTTTAAATAAAAAACGTTTTCAAATTCACGCCGTCACCTAGGGCATCTTTTGTTTGAATAACGACCTAATCTAAGGCGCGTCTTTTGAAAATAGAAGAAAATATATATATAAATATAAAAGGAAAAGAAAATAAAAAAGAAATGGGGTCTATTCTTCATGTGCGTGCTTGCATTATTGCATAGGGCATCTTGATTATTGTTTGCATACGTGTGCTTGCGTGTTGCATCTCCCTTTATTGGTTATTTCATTTGCCTTATTTGATTAAAGGCTTGGCCCCTTGACCCGCTATCCAGGTCAAAAGAAAAGGCACCCCTTGCTTATTGAGCAAGGGGCCAAGTCGAACAGATGAATTAACCTATTTATTCAAGTGTGAATCACAGCTACAAGTACAGGGCAAAGTAAAGCGAACACAAAGAACGTGGAAAAGAAGCGAAGTACACAACCACAAGTACACAACTACACAAGTGCTCAGGTAACAAAAATGTCAATCTCATATATCTATACATCATGAATATCTGAGTACCGGTGTGAGGGTGGAGGAGTACAAGTAAGTCTCTCAGCTCTCGCCTCCACCCTCCTCTCTCCTACTCTCTACCTCGTCCTCTTCGTCCCGAGGAGGCGCTGGTGGAGGGGGCATGGGCCCCCGAGAAGAAGCTGGAACTCGAGCCTGGCCCCCTGCCTCGCTCCTCTCTCGAAGAGAAGAACCCGCCACAAAGGTGGAGCTGGTGAAGGAGTACCCCGCAGCACGAGCTCGTTCAAGCCCTCGCTGGAGACGCTCCTCAGCAACTCGTAGCCGCTCCTGAGAAAGGATCAGCTGCGTCCTCAGGTCTGTCAGCTCACGATCACGTGCCGCCACCTGCTCCTGGTACCGGGCACGGTCTGTCTGCTGTAGCTCGTGGTGACGGGCACGATCCGCCAGGTGCTCCTCGCGCTCTCGCGCACGCTCTCGTCGCTCCAGCTCGAGGGCAACCCGCAGCTCTGCCACGTCCTGAGGCAGCTCCTCCCGTCGCCTCAGGGACCGCTCCAGCTCTGTAATCCGCTGCTCGCGGATCGCCAACTCTGTCCCGGCTAGGGCAGCCTGGGTACGTGCCGCCTGTAACTGTCTGGTCTGTAAACAAGTAAACAAATCATCAGTTCCACAGTTCAATAATTCATGAAATGAGCAATGCATGACGGAAGGTAAATCACTCACCTGGGCAGTCATCGCCTGCTGTCCCTCGCAGACGCAAGTGAGAGCGGCTCGAAGCTCCTCAGTCTGAAAAATGAATTTCATCAGTGCACATTGAAGTATAAGCAATAATTGAATGAGGTTTGAGTTTTGAAATTTACCCGTGAGGCGAGGTCATGCTCTGTAGCCTCGGCCCGTGTGACCGCTCCCGCTAGCTGCTCTGCTACTGCGGTCACCTCTGCACTGGGTCCCCTCGAGCTAGAGGCCTCTCCTGCATCTCTCCCTACGGCTCCCTGCTGGGCACGCTGCATTTATTGAAATTGTCAGTGGCTAATCATCAATAATTCAACAAAAATGCATTTGCATATAGATTTAAACACTCACCAGGGTCTCGAGGTCCGCTCGTGTGGCAGCTAGCTGGTCCTCCAGGCTGTGTAGATGGGCCTGGGCATCCATCGCCACTATGTCCCGTGCATCCTGCATCCATTTCATATTAGTCACATAATGGAAATACATAAGCATTTGCATTCAATTTAGAACCGATTGCATTCATACATACCCCTAGGACCCTCATCTGGGGTCGGCCGGCGTATACCTCCCAGTAGCGTCGGAGGTACTCGGAGCTGTCAGTCGCCTGGGAGGTGACTCGGGTCCCGCCTCGCCGCCAGTCGGCGTACTGGTCCTTGAACCGCACCCTCCAGTCGATCGCCTTCGTGCGACTGCGCATCTTCTTGCCTATACCCCACGGCTCCCCGACCTCTATCCACTCCTGGTGTAGGCCCAGGGTCCTCATCACCAGTCTGAGCCGTAACGGCTCGATCTCGCTCAAGCAATGAACCCATAGCTCATGCTCAAAGCGAGGTCGCCCTGCTACGACCCATGGCTGGCCCTCGTCGGTCATCCCCTCGTAAGGCCTCCATCGCACCTGCATCCATGAACATGCATGTCATCAATATCATTCTATCATAATCATAATAAATTCAAATAAACATAAAAAAATGCATCATTCATACCAGCGAGGGAGGGAAGTCTCGGAACTCTCTCCGTAGCACCCACAACTCGTAGCCGAGTGGGGCACCGAAAATGACCGGTAGCCAGCGCCGTGCTAGAGGGAAAGCACCCTCACCTCTGGCCGTGGGTCGGCGCGCCCCATGGGCATGTACAGATGACTCCAAACCTGCATCCATGCATTGCATTAGTAAGGCATTCACATGCATAAAAAAGAATAAAAAAGAGAGGAAAATATATAAGTGCATACCTGAAGAAAAGGTGAGAAGCCACTGACAGTCGTCTCTCGTCCTGTCCCCGTGGACAAGTAGGCCAGTAGGTGCGCCAGCAGTGCCGCTCCCCAGGCGTATCTGCCAACTCCCTCCAAGTCGTCGAGGATCCCTAGGAACCGGCAGTTGATGACGTCGCCCTTCGTGCCGAGCAATAGCCTCCCGAGCAGCAGCAGTAGGAACCTCCTCAAGTCCCGGTCTGCTCTCTCCCTGTCGGCTGGGTCCTGGCAATAGACTGCCCTAGCCCCCTCGATCAATCTCTGTGAGAATCGCTCTAAGGACTCCCCTGACCTATGCCTAGCATCCCCTAAGCCCATCACTGTAGTCAGGTTAGTGCGGAAGATAGTCCTACACTCGCTGGGTGTCTCGTAGACCATCTCTAGCCCTAGCAGCCTCTGGGCGAGCTCGGTATAGTCTGGTAAGGTGATCCCGCTCACTGCCTCCCCGTCTACCCTCAGTCCCGTGATCCTAGCTACATCCTCTAGGGTAGGAACCATATGCCCCCAAGGCATCAGGAATGCCCGGCTAGTCCTATCCCAACTCTCCCTCAGAACCTGGATAAGTGGTAGGTCGGGTCTGACTGGCTCTATGCTAAGGAAGGCCCGAAACCCCATAGCATCTACCCTGGCTCTCTGAAACTCGGGGAGGCCGTAATATGCTACTCGGACCATGACCCAGGAGATCCGTGTCCTCATCAATCCCTGCACACATAAAGAAAGAAATTTGGTTTAATTGTTCAATTATTCTTGTTGAAATTCACTTAACTGCCTTGGCTTGAGATGTTGATGTTTGATTTAATTAACGACCATCCCAAGGTCGTGGTTTGTTTAATTGGCGCCCCTGAGGGGGGCGTGGTTTCTAAGTGAGCTTTGAATTAACGACCTACCCTAGGTCGTTGTTTATCTAAGAGACGCCCCGGTGGGAGGCGTGGTTTTGAGGTTAATTTCTAAATCCTAAAAGGTTTTCCAATTGACGCCCGTCCCAGGGTCGTCATTTGTCTAAGTAACGCCTCTGAATGGGACGTTTTTCTTAAATGGATTTTGGGTTTTAGTAATTTATTCTGGAATTAATGAAATGGACGACCATCCCTATGGTCGTTATCTGTTGAATTGACGCCCCGATGGGGGGCGTTGTTTTCCAGGGTTGTGAAAATTAAATAAAAACAGCATGCGATATAAATCATGGGAAAACTATATAATTGAACAAAGGCATGGAAATTAACAGCATGATTGATATGAAAAAAATGATAATTTAAATGGACGACATGCTGCAGGGCGTGTTTTCATGAGGATAATTATTTTTCAAAAAATAATTTGAATTCACGACCCAAGGTTGGGCATCTTTTCTTTAATTCGCGACACCCCTAGGGGCGTCTTCTTTCTGAGTTGCAGGCTTTCTAGCCCGAGGGCTATGGAAATTGAGGTAAAAATAAGATAAATTTCAAAAAAATAGAGATTTGGGTTTAAGGGCTTACCTTTTGTCGTCTAGGCCCAGTCAACTCTCCCCGGAGTTCGGGCCATGGCTGCCGTGGCCGTCGGAGTTGGCCACGGCGAGGCACGGCCACCATCGTTGTGTCTCCATCTTCATCTCCTTCCTCTTCCTCTTCCCCTTCTTCGTCCTCACCACCTTCTTCTTCTTCTTCATTTCCTCTTCCTTCACCTTCGTCTTCTTCATTTCCCACGGCCTCGTCGCCGTGTTCTTCTTCATCGCCGGCCATTGCCGCAGGATCTTCCTCGGCCGTCGCGACGGCGTCTTCCTCGTGGGCATCTTCACCCAAGTCCACCACCTCTGGGGCCGAAACCCTCTGCCGCTTGAGTCCACCGGCCATGGCTAGGGTGTAGAAGGGAGAGAGATAGAGAAAGAGAATGAGAGGATGGGGTTGGGTTCGGTTAGGGTTGCAGTAGGAGAGAAGAGAGAAAGAGGGAAAGGGAACGGAGGAAGAAGAAGAAAGGAGGGAAAGTTAAGTCGAACGGTCAAAAAGAATTAACGACTTGAGGAAGGCCGTGTCTTATGGAATTAACGACTGAAACCAGGGCGTTTCTTGATAATTGACGACATTTCTTAAGGCGTTATTTTTATTTGCATGGGGAATGATAACCGTCGTCAGACGCATTCATTAGGGGTTGATTGATGTGATGGGAGTAATGATTACTGTTTCTGATTAACGACTAGTCTTGAGGCGTTATTTATATGAAATGTGGCTTTGCTGAAGGCGTTACTTTGGAATTTTAACGAATACTTTTTGGAATATAAATCGAATTAACGCCTTGTCTTAAGTCGTCATTCATTTAACACCCATATTTGAAGGCGTCAATTATGAGAGATCAATCATTGAAGACGACGTATTCTGAGGCGTCATTTATGGAATTAACGACATTGACTGAGTCGTTATTTGCAACAGAATCGCAGGCTATTGGAAGAATTGATCAGAAACACTGTGTTATTGGCTCAATCAGAATATTATCATTGATTTATTTGAATAAAAGATTACATTGCTTCAATGAGCCATTTTGGGCCTCAAGCTTCTTAAAGCTATTACATAAGACTTCCACTGTTCTCTGTCTTCTTCTAAGTTTTCCACAGGATGATGAGCCTTGTTGATTTTCCACAGAGCTTGGATAGTTGTGCACTCTTCTCCATCTTCATTGTTGCCGAGATCCCGTGTTTTGATCAAAGGGAGATGAGATGGATATTCAAGCATTTGTCGTGGAAGCCCAAGTTGAGGAAGGCACCGATGTGAGTTATACAGAACGAATTCTGAAGCGCCTATGAGTCGAAGGTCTGTGCCGGGGGAGAATCGTGCATGGAGTTCTTGAGTCTTGAGTATTCCCGGGGCGCAGGTGAATAGATTCCTTGGCATTACCTTGAGATGTTCTCTCCATTCCACTCTCTTTTTGATTTGAGGTATCCGGTTCATCACCCTATTGCTTATTCCTAATGAGCCGATCATGTAAGAGAGTGGGCTTTTCGAAAAGATTCTAGAAGGTTGTTGGGTCTCCTCACATGGATCGAATTTGAAGTGGAGATCTACCCAACTTGAGAGTGCTAGCATGCATCCATAGATGGGTCTTCCCATTGATGCCGAAGTAAGCCCACTATATAGATAGGCTAGAATTGCCTCTCCCGCTCTCTCTCCTTCCCATAGGCTTACTATTGCGCTTAATTGGGTTTCTTCCAAGAAGTCTTCCGTGGATGGAAATAGGATTGCTCCTGCCAAGCACACCACGAAGGCCTTGGTCACTCGTTCGATCTCTTCTTCTTCTTTAGCTTGATCCGCTCTCTTGTACACCCATGAGGCAAGCTTTAGAAGATTAATTCCTTTAGTGACCTTGATTTGGTTCACTAAGTTTGGGCTAGGTATCAATGTGGTTAATAGTTCATGTGAAGAAATAGGTCTTGGCATGATGGCCATCTTTTCCTCTTCTCCTTGCTTCATTCTTTTTAAACTTAAGATCATCTCCAATTCTTCTAATAGGATGGTGGCTTCAAAGGTTGAGAATAGGAAGGTGTGAGTGGAAGGGTGCCATATTTCAGTTAGAGCTCCTATGGCAGCCCAATATAAGTGAATTTGGTCATAGTGTTTCGCATGGGTTATTAGGCCTAGAAGGTGCCATCTAGAGAGAAAGACCCTCATATCTGAAGAGAACTTGGAGAGAAGAAGAGGCAGCCACTTAATCTTGGTAAATCTCCTGGCTCCTGGCACATTAGGATATTCCTGCGGAAGATGGACAAGAAAGAGAAGAAAACAGAAATACACAGAAAACATGAATAGGCGTTTGCAAGCAGAAGTTCGGTGAAGATATGAAAGGAAAGAACAGAGGCATTAATCTCTACCTGGTTCATGGCGATTCTACTGCTGATATGTCCATTGATCTCGGTTAGCCTGAGAGTAGAAGTTTTGGATCTCTTAATCGCTCTCTCCATCTTCGGTCTACAGGAGGAGTTTGAACGATTACAGTGCCTGCACAAGAACACGAACAGAAGAAGCAGAAGAAACAGAGAATTGAGATTGCTTTGATTGACCTAAGGAAGTTCTTTCCTTTTCATAGAAGTCTGGAGGGTCGGAGTTGCAGGGTTGATTGCCATTAGGACTGGGGGTAGCTTTCGAGTTGGAGACGGAAGTGAGTGATTAATTAACGTCTTCTGTTGGGGAGTCAATTGTTGAATTGACGACCTGACAAAGGTCATTTTTTATTTCACGCCCCTGTATGGGACGTCTTATTTTTGAAACTCTCGGTGCATTTAACGCCTCAGTGGAAGGCGTGTTTTATCTTTCGACGCCCTGATGTCAGATGCCTTTCATGCTTTTGACGCCTTTCCCTCCAGTCGTGATTTTATTTGCTCACATGTTTGACTAAGTGCTATTCTTTGGTTGGAATTGCTTTTTAATTAAGCACTTATGATCATATCTTGAGGGTTATTTGATGAGGGCATCACTCACGATTCCCTCTGGCTTGGCACCTCTCTCCCTCCCGGAGGCAGCTAGGGAGCAGCCCTTCTTCTGGATTGGACCTTAGTGCTTACCATTGGGTCATCTTGTTGTTTTCTCCTTTTTACTTGAGTCATAATCATGTAATTTACCTTTTATTTGAGTCTTGCACCTAGGTTATCCAGTCATTTCCCTAAGTTCGAGTCTCATTAGGCTATGGTGCTTGCTATTGGGCCTATTTCTTTGGGCTAGGCCCATGGGTGCACCCCCCCTTCCTTGGTTATCTGTTAGTATGTTAAAAGTCAGGGTCTTATATGTAAAAGTGGGTTTCCTATAAATAGGACCCCAATCCCTCTTTTGAAGGTTAATGAAGTATTGTTGAAAATTGTCACTTAAGTGCTCTTCTCTCTCTCCCACTAGCTCTCTCTCTTCCTCTCTCTCTAGGGGGCGAACCCCACTCTCTCTCTTTCCCCCTCCCTTGGGTGAACTAGCCCCTTCACCTTCCCCTCCCCCTGCCACCTCAACTGCCACCTCACCCTCCACCCCTTCACCTCCCCTAGGCCACTTAATACCCCATTTACTCTCACCACTCCCCAAGCAACTCTTCCCCTTCCCCATACAACCTTCCATCTTCCCAAGAGGAATCCCCACTTCCCAAGCATCCCTCCACATCCCCAAGGCAGCCCCTTCCCATTCCTTAGACTACCATTAACCCTCCATTAACCCACCACTCCAAATCCAAAGGCAACATCCCCACTCCCCTATACCATTTGCGCCCCCACCCCCATCCTTGGCCGCACCCCTCTCCCCTCCCCTCCCCTCCACCTACCAGCTGCGGCCATCTCACCCCCCCCTCCCTCTTGGATCTCTCCTCTCCCCCCTGCTCAACCCCTCTCATCACCCTAGAAGCATCCCACCCCACCCACCATCCACACCTCTCCACCTCCATTGCTAACCCCCACCTACCCCAACCAAGTTCTTCCGCCCCTCTCTTCCCCTTTGATCAGTCTGCAGGTGGTAGAGAAAGGGCTATCTTGCAGAAGCTGTCACGGAGTCATACAGTGACCTCTGAAGACGTACCATACATTTCTGGAAAGGTCGACCAGTCGGCTTCGCAGGCGAGGTGGTCTCATCCCATTCCGAGTTCGGGGCTGTTCGGGAGAGCCATTCTCCCCTAATGCGCTGGACTCCCTCTGCAGAGTACCTGAACCCGGTTAGAAGCTGCACCACGACAAACGGCGAAGGATTCAGACTACAAGCTCTTCTACAAAGTTCTCTTTCCTCAAGTCCTCTATCAGGATCAAGAAGTAGAACTGCGTTCGGGGTCCGAAGGCCAGAGTTCTCATTTTTCTCCCTCGGCAGGTCGGGTCTGCCTCCCACAGTCTGCAGCGACCTGCCCCCACTCTTCTGAGCCTCCCCTCCTCACCGACATCAGACGGCTTTCCCGTCAATTTTTCTGCGAAGAGGGCTTGACCACGGTTCCAGAAACTCCAGCGGCTCATGATTCAAAGCTCGGGAGCGACCGGGGTAGCTTCTGCAAGTCATTGTTCGTATCAGGTAGTTCTTGCGGCCAGAATCTGCCACCCTATTCGAAGCTCTACCCGGACCAGCAGCTGCAGCAGAAGAAATCGTGAAAATTCTGGGTCATCCGCGTACCAGATACGAAGATCCCCACGCTGGTCTCGTCTCCGGAAAAATTCTGGAACGCGATCTACAGCCCCGGGACCGTCTGGCAGTCAGCCATCACAGCCTGCACGTGGAAACAGCCTCGGCTTCCCTCTTCCGTTCTCCGACGATTCTTTCGTCCCCACCTGGCCGGCTTACCGCCCCTCCCTGCGTGGAGGTAGTGTTTGATTGTATTTGATCATCCCTTCCCCAAGGTCACCCTCCTGCGCGAGGTGTAGTGGTTGTATTAAGTTGAACAGGTTGAAGCTTCATCGGCACAGTGTGCGGGGACCCACACTTCCCCGCTCGCCCTCATCTCCGACCGGGGTTGGTTTCTTCAAACCAGCCAGGTGAGCCTCTACCCTTGCTCATTTACTCCTGTTCATTTCATATCTGCGAAACTTATCTGCTGGTCGGTGAGAGAGTGCCCGATCCCGGAGCCACCAACCCTTGTGTGGTCACCGTGGATGATAGTGAGCGAGTGACCTAGTGCCCCCAAGGCACCCGGCCGCCCTTGTTTGTGGGCTTCATATCCTCGGGAGGGACAACCTTAGCGGTGCTGGTCCTCTAGCCAGCCAGGAGCTTTCTCCACAATCTCGACTCGGCATCACCGAGTCACCCCGGGAAACGTGTGCGCGCGGTGTGTCGGCGACTCTCAAGTTGCTCCCAATCTTGTGGTTGTGATTGCGAATTAAGTCCTAGGGATCAAATTTCTATTGCTGCATATTGTGTCACATCAAATGGTATCAGAGCAAGTTTTAGACTTGTCTCTACAAGCCTAGGTCCTAGGGCAATTGCATTACCATCCCGTGTCGGTCACCTTGTCATTGTGCATGTCCACCCGTAGGGGTACCATATACCGGACCGATCCTTCTACTTCCGATCCACCTATGGATTCCAATTTCCAAGGCACCCAAAACATCCCTAGGGAAGCTCCCCAAGCTCATATGGATCGACTTGAGGCTGCCATTCAAGCCCTCACGGAGCAAATGAATGGTTTTTCCACCCGATTAGAGAGATTAGAAGAAACTAGGGCCCCACCTAGGAATCATGTCCAAAGGGCTCCTCCTCCGCGGGTTGAACATGAGAGGGAAGACCTAGAGAATGAGTGGTATCGTGAGCAAGAGATAGCTCCACAACCTCGATGCCATGAGAGGCGACCACGAGAGGATCCGGATGACTTCCTCTTAAGGATGATTAAAGTGGAAGCCCCGAATTTTGACGGGTCTCATAACCCTAGTGCCTATAAAGAATGGGAGCATGGCATGGACCAATACTTTGATTGGTACCCCATGTCCGAGGAGAGAAAGGTTAGGTTGGCCAAGATGCACCTTCTTAAGCTAGCCAAGACCTATTGGCTAAAGGTAGAAAGCCAAAGGAGAATCAGGCGTGAGGAACCCATTGACACTTGGATGGACATGAAAGTCCAGCTTAGGAGTAAATATCTTCCCAACTCCTATAGCCAACTTCTCCTTGATGAATGGCAAAGCCTTACCCAAGAGGGAAAGACCGTGGAAGAGTATGTTGAGAAATTTGACTCATATCTCTTAAGGTGTGGTGTCGTCGAAGAATCAGCCGTCACTTTATCCCGGTTTAGGAATGGTCTCCTTCCCCACATCAAACGGGAGCTTTTCATGAGGGAAGCTCATAGCCTTGAGGTTGCCTATCAAATAGCCCGTGATGTAGAAAGATTTTCTAGGAACCCAAGGTTTGCCCCCCCCCAAGGGCTCGGGACACCGTCCCAACCTGCCTCCTCTGTTGAGAACACCTCCTCCCAGTGGGGGAACCCCCACTCGGCCCTACCCCCAGCCAACCAATCCTACCCCCACAAAGGCCACTCCACCCAACCCTCGTCCCCGAAGGGAGGAAGCCTCCAAAGGGAAGACCCCAGGGAGTAGTACGATTAAATGTTTTTAGTGCCATGGTTATGGCCACATAGCCTCCCAATGCCCTTCCAAGGGGTTGTCGAGCCTTGTTATTGAGGGCGGGCCTACCACATCCCAGGAAACCCATGAGGATACTGTTGAGGAGTATGAGGCTGCTTTAGGGTGGGAAGAGGAATACGAGGAGCAATTCTTTGAGGAAGGTGTAGAAGATGACCCCCACTCCACCCACCTAGGGGTGATAAGGTGCACCCTTACCCAACCTCAAGAGGACGACTGGCGGAGGACTTCCATTTTTCACACCTTCATCAAAATCGCGGACCATGTTAGGAAGGTCATCTTAGACAACGGAAGTTGTGTCAACGCCGTGTCCCCGGACACCGTCAAGCTCCTAGGGCTTACCCCAACACCCCACCCCAAACCATATCGTGTATCATGGATAAACAACCATTCCCTACCCGTCAACACATTTTGTCTTATCCCCATCACCTTTTCATCCTACCAAGGACAAATATGGTGTGACATCATCCCTATGGTTGTAGGAAGAATCCTACTAGGGAGACCTTGGATATATGATGTTAATGCTACCATCTATGGGAAAACGAACACATGCACCTTTGAACACGAGGGGAAGACCATTCGCCTCAACCCTTCCCCACCCCGAAAGGAACCACCCTCCAAGGGAATTCTCCCTACACCACCCCAAAGCCCAGGGGTCTCATCACCCCCAACCCAACCAACAAGTCAACCATCCACCCATGGGAGCCCCACCAAGGGCCTACACCTCATCACTAGACAAGAACTCGAGGAAGATGTAGCTCTCGGAATACTCGTATACGCTGTAGTCATATGCCTCGGAGAACCCACCCCCTCTAACCCTCATCCCGTGGAAATCCACCCTCTCCTAGAAGAATTCAAGGATGTGTTCCCCGAAGAGCTCCCCAATCAACTGCCACCCATGAGGGATGTCCAACATGCTGTTGATCTTGTCCCAGGGGCCACCCTCCCAAACCTTCCCCACTATCGCCTCAACCCCACTGAGCATGCTGAATTGAGGAGACAAGTGGAGGAACTCATTAGAAAAGGCTTCCTCCGTCTTAGCAAAAGTTCTTGTGCTGTCCCAGCCCTCCTCACACCAAAGAAAGATGGGACATGGCGAATGTGTGTCGACAGCAGGGCCATCAACAAGATCACAGTCAAATATAGGTTTCCCATACCTAGACTTGACGATATGCTTGACATGCTAGCCGGAGCCACCATTTTTTCCAAAATAGATCTCAAAAGTGGCTACCATCAGGTTAGGATAAGGCCAGGGGATGAATGGAAAACTGCCTTTAAAACCAAAGATGGGCTCTATGAATGGCTAGTGATGCCTTTCGGGCTTTCAAATGCCCCGAGTACCTTCATGCGTCTCATGACGGAGGTCCTTAGACCTTACATAGGAGACTTCCTAGTGGTCTATTTGGACGATATCCTTATCTACAGCAAGACCAGGGAAGCCCACTTCAACCACCTTAGGCAAGTCTGTACTGTCCTTAGGAAAGAGAGTCTCTATGCCAATCCAGGAAATTGCCACTTCCTGACTGAGTCCATTACTTTCCTTGGGTATATGGTTTCCACTAAGGGAGTGTCCATGGACCCTGAGAAGGTCCGAGCTATCCTTGACTGGCCGGAACCCCGCACCCTCCATGAGGTTAGGAGTTTCCATGGTTTGGCCACCTTTTACCGAAGATTCATCCGTGGGTTTAGCACAGTTACAGCCCATATCACCGACTGCCTTAAAAAGGGGACCTTTGTGTGGACCAAGTCGGCTTCTAGGGCCTTCCAGGAGCTCAAAGAGAGGATGACCCAAGCCCCAGTATTATGCCTCCCTGACTTCTCCAAAGTCTTTGAGATAACTTGTGATGCTTCTGGGGTAGGAATCGGCGGAATCCTCAGCCAAGAAGGACACCCAGTAGCCTACTTTAGTGAGAAGCTGTGTGACGCCAGGTTGAAATACTCTACCTATGACAATGAATTCTATGCGGTGGTGCAATCCCTCCGCCATTGGAGGCACTACCTCTTGCCCAAGGAATTTGCCATATTCTCCGACCATGAGGCCCTAAAATACCTCAACTCCCAGCAGAAACTGAATGCCCGGCATGCCCGATGGGTCGAGTACATCCAGGCCTACACATTTGTGATCAAACATAAGGCCGGAAGTGAAAACCGTGCTGCTGATGCACTCAATAGGAGGATCTCCCTGCTAGCTACCATTCAGGTAGAAGTAATAGGGTTCGATCGAGTTAAGGAAGAATACCCAAACTGTCCGATTTTGGACATATCCATGCCATCCTAATCACCCATTCGCCCCAGGAACACCAGGGTTTTATCCTAGAGGACGGATTCATCTTCAAAGGGCATAGACTCTGCATACCTAGAACTTCACTGCGGGATTTATTAGTCGGAGAATTACATGCTGGAGGCCTGGCTGGGCACTTTGGGGTTCACAAAACCATTGCCTTGGTTGAAGGACAGTTCCATTGGCCCAGCCTCAAAAGGGATGTGGCCAAAATTGTGGGGCAATGTCGTACATGTGCGACTGCTAAGCAAGTTAAACAGAACACGGGCCTATACACCCCTCTTCCCATCCCGGATCGGCCATGGCAGGACCTGAGCATGGACTTCGTGTTAGGACTACCTCGGACCCAGAGGAAACATGACTCCATCTTTGTTGTAGTGGACAGATTCTCAAAAATGGCCCACTTCATCCCCTGTTCTAAAACCTCTGACGCCTCCCATGTGGCCCGTCTGTTCTTTGATGAGGTAGTCCGCCTCCATGGCTTGCCCAAGACCATCATTTCAGATAGGGACGTCAAATTCACCAGCTACTTTTGGAAGACCCTCTGGCATCTAATGGGGACCCTGCTTAAATTTTCCACGGCCTATCACCCTCAAACCAATGGCCAGACCGAAGTCGTCAATCGGAGCCTAGGGAATCTCCTGCGGTGCCTTGTTGAGGACCGCCCTGGAAATTGGGATCTCATTATACCTCAAGCCGAGTTTGCATACAATAATTCCACCAATAGGTCCATAGGCATGAGTCCTTTCGAAGCTGTGCATGGTTACAAACCCAGGAAGCCAACAGATCTCATTCCCCTACCCCCTCATGCTAGGGTATCCATCACTGCTGAGTCTTTTGCACAACACCTTAGAGAGTTGCATGGAGATATTCGCAAAAACATCCACAAGAGCAATGAGATTTATAAGAAGTCAGCTGATTCCCACCGCCGCCACCAAGAATTCCAAGTTGGTGATTTTGTGATGGTGAGAACTGAGAGGCTATTCCCTGGGAATACCTCTAAGTTGAGGTCTCGTGGAGCCGGCCCCTTCCAGGTGCTGAGACGACTTGGCACCAATGCTTATGTGTTGGACCTCCCTGAAGAATACGGAGTAAGTCCCACATTCAATGTGGCGGACCTGGTACCCTACAAGGGCCCCACGGTGACACCCTGTGAGGAGATCCAGCCTACTCCACCCCTTGAGAGCGCCCCCACACCTCAGAGAGCTCCACCCAACTTGAGAAATCAGCGTCATAAAGTGGAGCGGATATTAGATGAACAGGTCACCAACACAAGGAGCAAGGCGTATGAGCGATACCTGGTCAGGTGGAAGGGACGACCACCCTCGGACGATGCCTAGGTGAGCCGGGAGGATCTCCAGCAGCTGGACCCCGATCTTCTAGAGTAGTACCGCAGCAAGGAGGGTCTTTACTCGACAGAGTCGAGCTCTTCGCAGCCCGGGAGAATTGATGAGGGCATCACTCACGATTCTCTCTGGCTTGGCACCTCTCTCCCTCCCGGAGGCAGCTAGGGAGCATAACATAGTGCTTACCATTGGGTCATCTTGTTGTTTTCTCCTTTTTACTTGAGTCATAATCATGTAATTTGCCTTTTATTTGAGTCTTGCACCTAGGTTATCCAGTCATTTCCCTAAGTTCGAGTCTCATTAGGATATGGTGCTTGCTATTGGGCCTATTTCTTTGGGCTAGGCCCATGGGCGCACCCCCCCTTCCTTGGTTATCTGTTAGTATGTTAAAAGTCAGGGTCTTATATGTAAAAGTGGGTTTCCTATAAATAGGACCCCAATCCCTCTTTTGAAGGTTAATGAAGTATTGTTGAAAATTGCCACTTAAGTGCTCTTCTCTCTCTCCCACTAGCTCTCTCTCTTCCTCTCTCTCTAGGGGGCGAACCCCACTCTCTCTCTTTCCCCCTCCCTTGGGCGAACTAGCCCCTTCACCTTCCCCTCCCCCTGCCACCTCACCCTCCACCCCTTCACCTCCCCTAGGCCACTTAATACCCCATTTACTCCCACCACTCCCCAAGCAACCCTTCCCCTTCCCCATACAACCTTCCATCTTCCCAAGAGGAATCCCCACTTCCCAAGCATCTCTCCACATCCCCAAGGCAGCCCCTTCCCATTCCCTAGACTACCATTAACCCTCCATTAACCCACCACTCCAAATCCAAAGGCAACATCCCCACTCCCCTAGACCATTTGCGCCCCCACCCCCATCCTTGGCCGCACCCCTCTCCCCTCCCCTCCACCTACCAGCTGCGGCCATCACACCCCCCCTCCCTCTTGGATCTCTCCTCTCCCTCCTGCTCAACCCCTCTCATTACCCTAGAAGCATCCCACTCCACCCACCATCCACACCTCTCCACCTCCATTGCTAACCCCCACCTACCCCAACCAAGTTCTTCTGCCCCTCTCTTCCCCTTTGATCAGTCTGCAGGTGGTAGAGAAAGGGCTATCTTGCAGAAGCTGTCACGGAGTCATACAGTGACCTCTGAAGACGTACCATACATTTATGGAAAGGTCGACCAGTCGGCTTCGCAGGCGAGGTGGTCTCATCCCATTCCGAGTTCGGGGCTGTTCGGGAGAGCCATTCTCCCCTAATGCGCTGGACTCCCTCTGCAGAGTACCTGAACCCGGTTAGAAGATGCACCACGACAAACGGCGAAGGATTCAGACTACGAGCTCTTCTACAAAGTTCTCTTTCCTCAAGTCCTCTATCAGGATCAAGAAGTAGAACTACGTTCGGGGTCCGGAGGCCAGAGTTCTCATTTTTCTCCCTCGGCAGGTCGGGTCTGCCTCCCACAGTCTGCAGCGACCTGCCCCCACTCTTCTGAGCCTCCCCTCCTCACCGACATCAGACGGCTTTCCCGTCAATTTTTCTGCGAAGAGGGCTCGACCACGGTTCCATAAACTCCAGCGGCTCATGATTCAAAGCTCGGGAGCGACCGGGGTAGCTTCTGCAAGTCATTGTTCGTATCAGGTAGTTCTTGCGGCCAGAATCTGCCACCCTATTCGAAGCTCGACCCGGACCAGCAGCTGCAGCAGAAGAAATCGTGAAAATTCTGGGTCATCCGCGTACCAGATACGAAGATCCCCACGCTGGTCTCGTCTCCGGAAAAATTCTGGAACGCGATCTACAGCCCCGGGACCGTCTGGCAGTCAGCCATCACAGCCTGCACATGGAAACAGCCTCGGCTTCCCTCTTCCGTTCTCCGACAATTCTCCCATCCCCGCCTGGCCGGCTTACCGCCCCTCCCTGCGTGGAGGTAGTGCTTGATTGTATTTGATCATCCCTTCCCCGAGGTCACCCTCCTGCGCGAGGTGTAGTGGTTGTATTAAGTTGAACAGGTTGAAGCTTCATCGGCGCAGTGTGCGGGGACCCACACTTCCCCGCTCGCCCTCGTCTCCGACCGGGGTTGGTTTCCTCAAACCAGCCAGGTGAGCCTCTACCCTTGCTCATTTGCTCCTGTTCATTTCATATCTGCGAAACTTATCTGCTGGTCGGTGAGAGAGTGCCCGATCCCGGAGCCACCAACCCTTGTGTGGTCACCGTGGATGATAGTGAGTGAGTGACCTAGTGCCCCCAAGGCACCCGGCCGCCCTTGTTTGTGGGCTTCATATCCTCGGGAGGGACAACCTTAGCGGTGCTGGTCCTCTAGCCAGCCAGGAGCTTTCTCCATAATAACGACTCGGCATGACCGAGTCACCCCGGGAAACGTGTGTACGCGGTGTGTCGGTGACTCTCAAGTTGCTCCCAATCTTGTGGTTGTGATTGCGAATTAAGTCCTTGGGATCAAATTTCTATTGCTGCATATTGTGGCACATCATTATTTCTGATCATTGTTATGAGGGCTAATGAGTTTTCAAGTGCAGAAGATTACAGGTTTCGAGATGCTTGGATCACTCATGGGAGTAACATCATCTTGTCCTTGTATTTCTTTCCTGTAAGCATTGTTACTATATGGTATTCTACGCTATTATAACATGTCAAGGACCTTGTGGTTCTGGTGAACCTGGAATTTGAGTTCCCCTTTATCAAAAACGGTGATAATTCCAAGAGAGTCTTGATCACACGGATAGGCCGTTGAGTCATTCAAGGTCTGGGACGATGGTTCCGCTTTCTGGGTTGATACGCGGACAAACGGGCTTCAGCTTAGTGTCAGCTCAGAGATCTGGATTCTTGACCAAATCTAGATGGCTTAGCAATATTATCCTTGATTATTTTCTATATTTTTAGTTTGTTTTATCTTTTTCTTTTAGCCCAGCATGCATCATGTAGGATTTTGAGCTTCATGCTGAAAATCTTCATATTATGGTAATAATGAAGGTCACTCGCTCTTGATTGAGTTGACATGAGATATTCCATTCCAAATCGAGTACTTTATTCTCTCTGAAGCCGCTCAAGCTAGTTCCTTGAAAATGTCCCTTTGCTGGGTCTTCATCTCAATTCCCTTTATTTTTTTGCAAATCCACCTTGGTTGTAGCACGTCCACATTGGTTGGTAACCGCTCTCCAATGGTGTCTCCCTGTCGTGCCCGCGTGCACATTTTATTTACTTAGTTTAAATCTCCTTTATTCAGCTAATCGATGCTTTCTTGGAATCACTCGGAGTTGTTTCACTTTGAATCTTGGAAAGATTTCCAATGATTAGTATCTGAGGCGTGTCACATCACACCTTGACATCTACTTATCAGTTCGTTCCACTTCATTCCGCTTGTTGCACTTTTCTCTCCATTCCGTCTCACTCCCTTCCAAAGCAGACGCCAAGGCGGGGCAGCTGTAGACACGCCAAAATTGACGCTTTGTTGATTAAATCTCATGTCACTATGATAATACCCCAAAGTGAACTTCAATATTTCTATAATATAAAGTTTTTCTATTTTTTGTGTATTTTTGTGATTTATTCTTGGGTTTTTGGTGATTAACGACTTCATTGGGGGCGTTATTTAAGTAACGGCCTTGCTTGAGGCGTGTTTTTAAGAAAGGACGACTTGTGGTCTGGGCGTCAATTCCTGGTGTTATGCGAGTCCCACTACGATTTGAAAATCAATGATTAACGTCCTTCCTCAGGGCGTGTTTTTAATCAACGCCTCTTCCTCAGGCGTCTTTCACTTTTTTTCAAATAAAGAAGGTTTTATTACCAAAATTGAATCCAGGAATTGACGCCTTGATCCTGGTCATGTTTTGATTTAACGCCCTTGCGGCAGGTCGTCAATTGTTGAATTGACGCCCTTCGGTAGGTCGTGTCTCACCCTTTCGTGTCCTTCTGAAACTCATCTTTCCTGAAGAGTTCCCTGCCTTTCTTGGTCACCTTGCTCGATCTGGGAACTAGAGTCCTTGCCATTGACGATCACTGCCTATTCTTATCTTCCTAAATCTGTGTCTATCTGTGATCGAAACCCTATAAAAGAGTTCCCTAGTCAATCTCGCGCAAGGTTAGAAGGAGAGAGAGCTATTGTTGTTGTCACAGAGGTTATTGTGCGAGGTAAGAAGCAGGGCTGTTATCACAGAGGTTACGGTGTTGCTGGAGCCATTAACCATGAATCAGAGGAAGAGCAGAGAGCAGTTTTATTTTGCGCAGAGAAGAGTTTCTACTCTCTTCATCCGTGTGATCTCTTCATCATCTTCCTTCTGCTTCCTGCTGCTCCGGTGGTTCTCCCCTTTACTGTTTACAGGAACAGCAGGGGTTCCCTCTCCCTTGTGTGTTTGTCTTCATCGTATCATCATCGATCATCATACTTTTCTTCTTTTGCATTAGTATGCATATCTTCCTCCTCTCCCTAATTCTCTAGGGGTTTTAAAACCAAACAAAAAGGTGTGCATGCTATATTCTTATTTCATCATCATACTGTTTCTTTGGATTGATATTACACTCACGTTTGGCTGATCTCCTTTTCTTTTACTTGTTTGTTCTTTGTTTCGAGGTAATCAACAAGGAAAACCCCCTTCATCGGCCGGCCGATAGAAGGTGCATATTCATCCCGCGTCTTATTTTCACCAGGTATTCACGATCATCTTTTCTTCTTATTGAGGTAACCCCTCTGGCGATCACACTCCTTAGTAGCACCACGTGCTCTTTTACTCCCTTTTTCATCATTCTTCTTCTTTTACTCTTATGCATATATATAAATTTTCCTTTAAGAGTGGATTTTCCATGATTCACACTATGAAGTTAGTTCGCATCTCAAAACAACGGATGCAAACAATGAGAAATGGTGAGTGGGATTCTCATTTGTTAGAGGTTTCATCTTTTTGTGTAAAATAAGAGATTGGCATTCCTAATATGGATGATATTTTTATGTCTCGAGGACATTCAAGATGAAGAGCTCAACAAATTACAAATTTACATCACTATCGTGTTGAGTTATTTTATTCAGTTTTAGATATGCAACTCCAAGAGCTTAATAGTCGATTCACTGAAGTAAACACTGAGCTATTACTTTGTCTATCATGCTTGAGTCGAGAAAGGTCATTTGCACCATATAATAAAGCAAGGTTAATCAAATTTGCTGAGTTCTATCCAAATGAGTTCTCTTCTGTGCAATTACAAGTATTTGATAACCAGTTAGAGATTTATATAATTGACATGCGATCTGATGATGATTTTACTCAACTGGTTAGAATTGCAGAACTTGCTGAAAGGATGATTGAAAAGAGAAAAGATATTATCTATCCATTAGTTTATTTGTTGTTGACATTGACATTGACTTTACCAGTTGCTACAGCCACTGTGGAGAGAGCATTTTCAACAATGAGAATTGTGAAGAATCGATTGCGCAATAGAATAGGCGATCAATGGATGAATGATAATTTAGTTATATATATTGAGAAAGAGATATTCGAGAGCAATGACAATGAGGCAATAATACAACGCTTTTAGAATATGAAGACCCATCGTGAACAACTCACTTGTAAAATATCTTCTACTTGAATGAAAATGAATGATTTTTATTACATTAGTTTTATTTTGTCCCCCCTTCCAAATATTCCTAGCTCCACCACTGCTTGTTCGTGGTACTGGTTACTGTTGTGTCTCTGTCTCCGCCTGGGACGTCGCAGCGAGACACTTGATGTGACGACCCAGATCCGGATACCAGATATACCCGATAGGACTATCGAATACACCTGATACCACTTGGAACCCGTGAAGCCTCCTAAGAGCGGTAAAGCTCCGAAGGGATGAAAGGATTGTCGTGTAGTACATTGAAGCCACAGAGATATAATAGTAAGCAATTAAATTTCATTAGATCAGTTTGCTAAAGTAGCAGAAATAAAATTACTTTTTAATTAACAGTTTAAGATTTACAATTATACCAGAGTCCAGTCCAAAGGAAAGATAAGCAGTTTAACAGTACAGTCAATAGAAAAAGAAACGTACACTGAGGTCGGGAGAAGCCCGATGCAGGTACATCTGGCAGCTACAGACACGCCACTCCAGGATCCGCGAAAGTCGAAGACGCTACCAACCTGAAAAGCAGGGGTGAGCCTCGTGTCACTGGCCCAGTAGGGGTCACGTGGATCCCCACTGAAAAATACGCAGTAACACGGAACAACAGAAACAATAGGTGCAGCAACGCAAGAAAACTACACTAGAAAGCTGTAAACAGCAAGGGAAAGCAAGAGTAGGGAACATGCTAAGGACAGGGGAAGCTAACAGAAAAAGGAGAATAGCAAAAGCCTAACAACTGGCAAAATAAACTAGAAAGGACCTAGGCAGGCAAGACAGACACGACAACCTACACGACTGGCTTGTCGTGCACGCAACCCCAAACACCTCTTGGGCAAAGCTAAACACCAACAGACACAACAGGGGAAACAGATCTTGGACCGCGCCAAGAGCTGACTGACTCGGAGGGGAACACAAACTCTGAGAAACATGAAAGTCACGCGTCAAGTGACTGGAGCACCTCCTCACTAGAAGAACAGCCAGTTGCGTCCACTGACGACTTATACTGCGCCACAAGTGTCTCGTCTACGCCATCGTCTACTGCACGATGGAGACTGGACACACAGAGAACCAAGTCCAAAGAACAATCGCGGTTCCGAGGAAGAACGGTACTACAGTACCTCAACTGTGAGTAACTAGTCAGGGTCACGCCCGCGGCGCATGTCCTCAGCCCCTGACCACGTGTGCACACACTGACTACTGCCTAAGCCAGGCCTCTAGCTAGTATTCCCCCTCCGTTGGACGCTACGGCAACAGCCGGGGGCCCACGGAACTAGCTTAAAAACCGTATCGTCGGGAACTGCCCTACCACCTCTCCCAGGTGGGTCGACCGCATCGTAGGGCTACGACTAGTGGAGGCTCACAAGACAGACTCTGAAACACAAGTGTTGGAGTACATACAGGCTAGCACGCCCTGTCCTATGTACCCCAAAGCACCAAGCCAGCTCACGCGACTGCCACCACACTCGGAACATGCAACTAAACCTAAACACACAACGATCCTTGAGTCTCATGACTCGAGGTCAAGATCGTTGCACATGACAGTACACGCCATCAATCAGGCTAGTCCTAAGCCACGGGAAAATGACACTGCCGCAGGAAATGACTCACAAAAGCCTGGGGGGACACCAAGACCCTCAAGGCACCTGGACACGCAAACTGAGGTAAGACCGTACCTCTAATGTCCAGAATCCTTGTCTCGAGCTAGACAGAACCATCGAGACACAGGCAAGGTCGCACGTCAACCACTGGTCACACCGGGTCGACCAGACCACACAAGAAAGACAAGACAAACACACACACACACAGGCCATCACGGCCCACAGACACGACAACGAACACAACACACTGGGCGATCACCACTGAGCCGCTCAGTGAATTGGGCGGTCAAGGAAGAGCCACCCAAGGGAAAAAATAGGACAGTCAGACTCGGACAGATCTAAAGACCGACCCAACCATTGGGCGGTCAGGGCTAAACCGCCCCAAGGCGTTGAGCGGTCTCAAAGAAGGCCGCTCAAGCCCACCGCCTTACTACAGTGACGGTCAGCGCGGTCTTGACCAGGCCGCTGACCAACGCCAAACGGTCGGGGGTAGACCGCCCCACGAACCTCCAAACCAAAGTTGACCCAAGGTCAACGGGAATAAGCGGTCACACCATGGCCGCTCAAACCCAATGAAAACCTAGACGGCCCAGACTCAGCCGCCCAAAACCCCACGCTGTCTATCGTAGGACTGCCTAACCTCAAACCGACTGGCCTTGAACGGTCAATCGCAGGGCCGCCCAATAGCTTGAGCGGTCACTGTGAAACCGTCAGAGCGTCACGGCAGGAAAAACGTGGGATCGGCCCGACGGAGGCCTTTCCATGCCCCGTTCGTCCCAAGACGAAGGGGATACAACCATACACGCACAGGAAAACTCAAACCGGAACCAAAATGGCTGAGAAACAAGAAGAAATGGGCGATTTTTCTAAATCGATCCAAAACAAGCAACCGGGCTTCTCGGGCTCATACCGGGCCCAAATGGCCACGGATCTCGACAAAACTAGTGGCTATGGAACGTAGACGTTCCAGGGAGTCCATTGATACCAACGGATCCCAATTCCGTCGCTATTTTTTGGCGATCCCCACGGAAGTCACAAAAGCACAACGAGCCCAAACTCAGCCGTTTCTGCACCAAACGATGTGCAATGGTAGGGAAAACGTGCGGGAGGAAGTAGTGATCCGTCTCCCTACCTCCACCGAAGAAATGACGCCCCAAGGGGACTAAACCACGCCGAAAACTGCCAGGAACACGAACGGCGCTTTCTCGGAATCCACCGAGGGATTGCGCCCGCCACGCTCAAACCACCGTCCCATCCCGCATCCCGATCACTCCATCGCGTCCTTGCCTCGGCCAACTCCGTAACGGTGTGCACCCCGCGCCGAGAGACCCTGAAACGAGAGAGAACGAAGAGAGATGGTGAACGGTTGAAAATGAGGCATCCGAAAGACCTAATAAAGATCAAATAGAGATCCAGGGCATTACACTTGAGGCGCGGTGTAAGACGTCAAGAGATGCATCCGGCTTTGCTTCTAGTGGGTGGTGCTCCTGCCTCCTGGCAGGTACGGACTTATTTTCCCGTAGGTTCGCAGTTGGTTCGGAGCGGTTAGTTGTAGAGAGCTTTTTCATTTATTTATTATTACTTGTTGCTACTGCTGTGCTCCTGCTAGGTAGCGTCGCCCTTCGTGCTTGTTCACGATTTGTTGTCTTGTTTCTCTCGTGCGAAGTGGGAGTCTGCGGGATCTCTACTGATCCTATGAAATGATGCTCACCCCTATGTTTCAGGTGAGGCAGGGTCGTCGAGAGGCACAACGGAGATTCAGCGTGGTTCTAGTAGCCAGGGTTAGTCGCCAGTTGTCAGAGCCAGGATATGTCTGTGTACTTGTACTTTTTCTTTCTATTGACTGTACTTAATTTAGACATGAGATACACTGGACCTTGTAGCAGTTTAGTTATTTATTTAATTTCCTGCATTATTATTTAGTCATTGTGCTATCTCTGCAGTTATTTCAGCTTCTCTTGTGCTCTCACACCATCCTTTAACTCTTTCGAGTCTTCGGGCTCATGGGTGGCGGGCCGAGATTCGAGTCGCGTCGGTTCCTTTCCGGTACTCGGATCTCGGGTCGTTACAGTAGGTTTGTGTATAAGCGATATATCATCCAAATTTACACTTGGGAAAAGCAAGAATCTTTTTATGTTGAACTTGGACGAAGTATCACCTAAGTTTCTATTTTAGACGAAGGATTCTTTTATAAGCGAGAAAGGCTTGTTGCACACCTAGGGAGTGCCGCACTCCTTGGGTGTGCAATGTCTTTAATTTTTTTTAAAAAAATTAAGAGTGACCCCCAAGATATCCTAACTTAGAGTGCAAGTCAAGTCACCATCTGATTATCCAAAAAAATTAAAAATAAAACGAGTCGATTTTTAAAAGAATTGGCCTAACAATATTCATTCAATCTGATTTCTTTTTTATTTCTTTATGATTAATGTATTGGTGACGTGACTTGCATCCCAAGTTAACATATCTTGGGGGTCACTCCATTTTTTTAAAAAAATTAAAAGTATTACACACCCAGGGTGTGCAGCACACCTAGGTGTGCAATGAGCCTTTCGCTTTATAAACATTGTATCGTCCAACTTTGTATCACTTATTCTAAATTTTTAGACAAAAGGTTCTTATATAGTGTTGTAGCGTCCAAGTTTGGATTTTGGACGATGTGTCACTCAACACAGTTGAGTTTGTCTAGCTTTAAGGTTTGGATGTTCTTTCGTCTATCTTTAAATTTGGACGATAGAATGTTGAACTTGACATTATAGACGAAAAGAATAGACAAAACCTCTTTTCTTAAATGTAGATGATGAATGGTCTAACTTCTTAGAATGGACAATGTTTCGTCTAATATCTATTTTTAGATAATAGAAGGATTAAGACGTTATTTCTAATAACTCCACAAAGTAGACGCTGCTTTATCTATTTTTCACATTTTTGGACGAAGGAAAGTTTGGACGTTGGCTTTCCTTCTAACTCTCGTTAATGAGACAATCTTTCGTCTATATCAGCAACTTGGCTGAAGAGGACTTAGGATGAAGTTTTTCATCTACTTTGGCTTCAAATCTTGCTTAGTCTATGTCTTCTTTCAGGTGACGGAGTTTTTAGATGAAATGCTTCATCTATTTTAGTATTGAGTCTTGCATCGTCTAATCTATTTTTTTGGATGATGGAAGATAGATGAAATGTCATCTAATTTAGGCGTTGATTCCATTTGAGTTCTAAACGTGGATGCAATGACATCTAATTTTGTCAAATTTCACCCGGAACAATCTATCTTGATTTTAGGTAAGTGTTAGGAGACTTGGAGATGGCTTTAAACATGTAATTTAAATTAGTCATTTTTCTGAGATATTCAAATATTTATTTTGTCATAAATTTGATATATTTAAAATATATTTATTTTTTTATGCATATAAAATAATTAATTTGTGAGAAAAAAGATATTTTCTCAACAACCCCCAATTTCCAATTCTCATATGATCATGTTAATTTTGTTCAAACGTAGTGGATTATGCCTATGGTTATTTGTATTCTATTCTTCTCATCTATAGATAGGCAAAACCACTAAGACACTGAGCGTCATAAACTATAACATAGCGTATATATAAGACATCAAAATTTTGACTAAGATAGACTTTGCTAGCTGTTTACATATTTTTATTTATGACGTTATACTTACGCTTTTACTGTTTTTTTTTCAATTTTACATATCTGATCTTCGCTTTATGTGACGTTTTCATCGCAGATCGATACAGGCACGGAGCAAGACTAGTCTGTTAAAAATCGGTCGTAACGTTGAGAGATATGTGCATATATATATATATATGAACAGCTTGAATTAATTAATTAGCCTGGTGCATGTTAAGCTAAACAGCGGAGCCACATCGAAAGGAAAATGCTGCCGATATTATCCTGGGTTACTGAAATCTAAGAAATTTCAGCGAAGTTAGCGACTTCCTGATTCGATGCCCGCTGGCTGTTATATCTAACGCCCTTTGTGAAGATAAATATATCACCGTCCGAGTGATCGAAAGAACCATATAGACCACATTCACCGTAGAAGCATATGCATTAACAATGCCAGGGAATTAGATCCAAAGTGATATATATATACCAATTAAATCGATGAGTTGCTTGTAACTCACAACGAGTGACAGCTGAAGTTAAGCCACTGCAATTAATAAACCCATGCATCTGGCAGTTGGGACTGACTTTAATGCAGACCAAGGTGTTGCATGCATGGCCTTGCCCATGGAGGCTAATTATTACCATGGATCCCCTCCCCTCCCCTCCCCTCCCATCCACAAAAAAAAAAAAAAAACACACACAGCACAGAAGCGGGAAGATGTATAATCCAAGCAGGCCCACGCGGCTTCCTCTAGCTGCTCGATCGCACGCCCACATTCCATATATAAAAGTCGAAGATTCTGCAGTCACCTCAAAACCTATCGCTGGAACGTTCATCTCGATCGTTTAACAACGATCTTCTATCCTATTCTACATGAATACATGTCAACTTTATTTATTCCCAGACCCTTTTAAAATTTTATAAGCACTCCCAATGCGACCTATATGCCACCATGCATTATTGGCACTGACGCAACAGTAGAAACGTACGTAATCCCCATCAAACAACTTGTAGCTCGTCGGAATATTCTCAACATCTAGAACAGATGCGCGCGCAGAGGGCATGACGAAGATCTCTCAACATCAACAAATGGGATACGCATACGTACGTTCTATGACATTGATGCCACCAGAATCCCAGAATCCAGCAAAACAAAAGATCTCTCCCACCAATCTCCTGTTGCCAAGTCGAACCCAAGACCACGTCAACGATGGATGCCAGATTACCCCCCCCCCCAATCCCGGGCAAGTCAAAACCTGCAGCTGATCTTAAATACGAACGCGAGGTGGGCGGCCGTTCCTGTTCTTATCCGCACAACCGCCAGCGACTTGGGTGTGGGTCGACCCCATGCATGCACGGCAGTCGAAGGACGGGGTGGAAAGGAAGCCCCCTTTCACACGGTCCCCCATCCTCCTCTCCCTTCTTCCCCACTGTCTGTGTCCGGTCCTGCCGCTGAGAAAGGCTCCGGCTGTCGCCCACGCGAAGACTCCCGGAAGTAGGCCGACCTCTCTCTCCGCCATCACGGGTTGTCCAGGTCTGTACGTGGCCCGTCGTCCACGCACCTCCTCCACCGGCACATGGTCCCGTTAGGTAGCAATCGAGAGTCTTAACGATATGGGAAGGAGGGGGAAGGAGAGGAGGCATTCCATTAAATGTCTAGCTGCCCCACTTTTCAGAGAATTATCATTTAATAGGGGACTTCGTAAACACCCCCCCCCCATTCCCAATTCCCATGTTTCTTGACATCTTCTTTTAGTTTACCAGATTGGTCCTTCTCATCATGGGTATGAGGCTATCTGTCGAGCTTTCACCGGGCAATGGATATGGTTCGTCCTCGATCTCTCTGTGGCGACGATGAGTAAGACAAGGAGACGGACGTCACTGGACGACCTCTGCCCCATAGATACGCGTTCAGGTCTCCGGGAGAGGCCCAACGATAGAGAAACTGCGAGGAGGCACGGGTGTATTACTGATAAGACAAAACAAAAAATAGACTTTAATGATGTGGATTAGACAGCATAAAATTTCAACACTGGATCATAGTTTATAGTCAAGATCCACTACATCAAGAATGACCTATATAGGTAAAGACACAAAAAATCGTAGGTATTAGATTTACCTACGACACTTCTTACGTTTCTATAAAAATTACGTAGATAAAATTTTACTTACGCGACAAAATATCGTAGGAATAGAGGTGTCAATACCTACGATAATAGTGCATAGGTAATTACCTACGTAAAATTATCCGTATGTATAAGAATCCTCTATTCCTACGATTCTAGTCACGTAGGTAATATCCTACGATTTCACATAGGTTATTGCCTACGGTTCATTTCGTGTAGGTAATTTTCTACGATTTTATATTGCGTAGTTAAATCACATACCTACTAAGGAGGGTAAAATTCATACGGCCCATGCGAGACCCGTTATCGCCAGGCTCGTGTCGGCCCAGGGTCCGCGAAATGCATAGCGGGCCCCCGACAGCCACGGCCCACGCCAAGCGGCCTAATAAGATGAGTCATCGGATTTGCCTGCCCGCAAGGGACATCGACCTAGGCATATCGGACGTCGGATGATCCTCTCACGACCGAACGTTACTCTCAGGATCACCGGCCTCCACTCCAATAAAGATGAGCACACCCCACGGAAGCCGTAAGACTCGCCTGAAGATCGCCCGACCCCAGAGGAATGGGCGCACAACGGGAAACTCCCTATGATCGCGGGGAGATGTTACCCCACGACTCACGTCCTTCCTTGTTAAGGGATATGTCTCTACGCTAGGACAACCCCTATAAATAGACCTTCGACTAGAGACAAAGACACACGGACACGGTGAGATAGACACATACGCATACTGAGATAGATTAATAGGTACAAACTTCTCCAGGTACAGAGATCCTTCTATTGAGGAGAACCAGATTCTCTTCCGAGCATGCCTCCAGCCTAGCGAGCTTCCGTTGGGTGTGGCGAGCACTTCTCCGGAAGTCAGATCTTCACTCATGCTTGATCGTTCTACTCTCATCCTCCTCTCTCTTCTCCATCCTCCATTGATCCCCGCATAACAAGGTCCTAACTTAAGCATCAGAGGGTTGTCCCCTAGGGTAACGCCTAGGTCTCCTTCTGACGCTGGTCCTCTGATGTTTACAGACTTCCACGGGTGGCTGGACGATCTTCCCCGACAAACAAATATTAAAAGTGTGGTACGGGATTTGGGACACCATTTTCTCCCCTCTACACCTACGATGCAGACCGTAGATAACGTAGTATGGCTATCTATTCCTACGACATGTTAAACAGTAGGCATGTGACATCACATAACCACGACATTCTCGGTAGGTTGTTCAATATAGTTATCTATTCCTATGGCTTTACATAACCGTAGGTATAATATATCAGTTACCTATGACATTGTCTGTAGGTAGTTCAATCTATCTATCTATTCTTACGACGCTACCAAATCGTAGGTAAGGTACCCTTATTACCTACGACATCGACAGTAGGTAATATATAAATCCACAAAACTATAGGTATAGCCTAATCTATACCTACGACTTACAGAACCGTAGGTAAGTGTCGTAGGTAAAGGTCCTCTTTGGTGTAGTGATCTAGATATGATGAGTGTGGGAAACTTGCCATGACTTAATAAGACCCAACAATGATTCATCGACAGTTTAGAACGTCGTCTGTTAAGACTCGCTGAGGATTGTCCCAAGGTCCAGACTTATGTCATGTGTACCTCACGAATCACATGACGTATGATCAGATAGTCATTATCGCAATAATGACATAAGTTATCTTAAAAAGTGACGGGCGTTAGTTTAACATCCACGCCCTCTTACCTCCTGAAGACGAGCGGATGGGTAATCCACAATCTCACGATAATGGCAACCACAACTTCACTAAGTCAGAAGATGAAGAGAACTAACGAACTCGAGAAAATCTCTAGACAGGAGATTGTAGCCAGATGGTTAGGGAGGTACATTTGGTATGCTCCTGACGCTTCTAACGTCTCTCACATTCTACTAAACTTCCATTATACTTGTCACCTTTGCCCCGCCAAGCTTTTTGAGCACTCCTAATCTCCTACCACACTCTTTTCCCACTCCATCTGAGCACTTAATTTGTCTCTTATCCGAGCACTCTCCCCCTCATCCGAGTGTCCGTCTGACTTAAGTATCAGAAAGTTGTCTCTTAAAATTTTTCTTGGGACTCCTTTTGGCGCAATTGCTCTTCTTGAAGATCTTCCTCCCTGGGAGACTTCCTCCTTCCCTGTCACAAATTTCAAAGATGTAATGCATGATTCGAGATACCACATTTAGACCTCTACAATATCATTCGCCATATTTATTTCTCATTTTTTTATGGGTAGGAGGGAGATATAGGCCATGGCGTTGACGTGGCTTGAGCTCGAAGACAAGCTTAAAATTATGTGATTTTGACATCTTGTAAGTGAAATTGACATAATTTTTCACTCGATTATCGAATTCACTCATAAAACTTCAATTCGGAATCAATGGTTCAAGCCGGTCGTCGTGGCTTATCGCCAACATCTATAAGACTTCGTTTTCACGACGACAAGTCTATTTTAGGAAAAATTTTATTATTTTTAGAAACTTTTTTAATAGAGATTACATAAATATAGAGTTTGATTTTGAATTTGATTAAAAGTTGTTTAAAATTAACTGTTATTCTTTATATTAATTTTTTATTTTTTCTAATAAAAATTAAAAACACATGTGACAATGAAACTAGTTGAATGGTTAATGGTTTCCAGTTTGCCAGAGATTTGCGAATCTCCTGTCGTCCTCTTCCTTTTTCTTCTGTGTTCCTCTTCCTCTGAACCCAAATGTAGTCAGGCAGCTACTTGTTTTGGGTAGGGTTGGAAGAACATAAAAAATGGGTGACCAAAATTACCAAATACACAAAAAGGCACCAGAATTTGATTAGATGAGAAAACAATCATTCTCATGCCTGCTCACAACTTGGGATCTCTCTCACTCTCTCTCTCTCACACACACATACATCAGAAAGACACCTTAATGGATATCAGTTAGGGTTAGAAGTGGTTTAAGCTATCCCTCCGGCGTCTGATTGCCGTCGGAGGGCTTCCTAGGCGGGGAGCGGAGGAGAGGTTGGCAGGAGGCATATTTTTCTGCAGTAGTAGATGTAGAAGTTCGTTTCTTTTAGATATAAAAAGTTAAAATTAAGTATTAAATGTATTTTAAAATGTTCGTACCCCTCTGTAGCTATATTGAAGAGTTTAGTTGTTTATCAGATATTTGCCCCTTTTGTTGTAACATAGCATGTGACACTCATTTATTCTTTTCCTCAAGTTTGCGTGTTTTTAACTTGCGTGCGAAATCGGAAGGTGAAAACAAGAAAACCTGAAGCATTTGCAAATGAAGGTTACCTAGCCTAAGAAAGTTGATATGTAGAGAAAGTTGGGATCTATACCCCCAAGGAGAGAGAGAGAGAGAGAGAGAGAGAGAGAGAGAGAGAGAGAGAGAGAGAGAGAGAGAGAGAGAGAGAGAGAGAGAGAGAGAGAGAGAGCCTTCCTAGTTGTAAATATGTGAGTATAATTCTAGTTGTAGATATGCGAGCATAACTCCATGTTAGATAAGTTGTAAATATGTGAGTATAATTCTAGTTGTAAATATGCGAGTATAACTCCATCTTAGATAAGTTGGAGTTAGCCCACATGTGAAGCGTAACTTTGATTGCTAGAATAGTCTCCCGTTTAGTTTTACATCTTTCAACAAAGTTAGACTATAATGTGCATCTCAAAGTTAGACTATAATCTACCTCTTAGAGTTGTTTTTCAGATGATTATGTGGTTATGTTTCTGACCTTTTTAGTTATTTTGTTAAGATAAATAAGCAGTTTCATTTATCTCTTGAAATTATTTATTTAGCTTAAACTTAGCTTAAGCTGAGAACGTAGACTATTATGATTAAAACTTACCCTAACTCAAGCTAATTTAGCTTAAACTGATGAAGGTCAAATTACACGTTGGGCTAGAGCTGAAGAGGGACGGATCAAAGATCGAGTTTGGGTCGGTTTAGAATTACGTAGAACTAGTTAAGTTTAGTTCCGACTAGACCTGCTCTGACTCAAAAGGAACTAGCTAGGTCGCTGTTTAGACACGATGTGTGTGAGTGAAGGAAAAAGAAGCAAGTATTATGAAAGAGTCCATATCCTCTCAGTGCAAGAGATAACTAGACTCCTAACAGTCTTCAATAAGGGGCTCTTTGAAATCGGAACAGGATTGCGTATTCGAGCCCCTTAGCTCGAATAAGTCACCGGATCTCGGGTAAGGGTCGTTGGATGTGAGAGAAGTGGGTGGGACCCACATTTCTCTCTCTCCGATTTATTTATCCTATTCTGGTTTCAAATCATTTTCTTTCGTGCATTTAACATGCGTAATCAGTTCAAGTACGATGTTGAACAGAGAAATAAAACGCTATGTTAATGTTATATTTATCTACTCAATGTTGTACTTACGTGTGCTTAGTGTTGTATCCACGTGTTTAGTGTCATTAAACAGATAAATACAACGTACGTTGAATAAATAAATACAATATTATCTTAATTTTATATTTATTTATATAATCCTATATTTGAAACTAATTAAAGGGATTAAAAATAAATGAAAAAAATTAATGAGAGTGGAACTGAGTGGGAACTCATCTAGTACTGTAGGATGGATGAAAGGAAAAGGCGCTCATAGGGGAAGCGTCCATGGAAATTTAAATGACGTATTCATATATAGCTTTGTTTGACGATTCTTACTTCTCTTATTTGTCTTCCACCCTCTTCCATTTGGGTTACGTGGGGAGGGAGGGGCTGGGTAGTGGGTACGATCTCCACGTCCGTACTCTGCATTGATTAGTTTCGTTAATTTGATGCATGCTGATTCCATGCGTGGACCGCTCCAAATAGTGCTAACATCAGCATCTGACAAGTTACCGCCGTGGCGCGCGGGTTGACAAGTAGAGGCATGGGTCTTTCTCTCTCTCTCTCTCTCTCTATACTTGACCACGAGCCAACTCTCGCTGGCCAGTATGACCAGTCTCGGACCAGCTTTCGCTCGTCCACACCAGCTTCGTATGAACAACCAGAATTGGGCGACACCCACGCAGAGACGACGGAAGGGCAATTTTACAGATGAACAAAAGTCTACAGAGAGGCTCCACACGTACATATGAACGGAAACAGGAAAGGAAAAACCCTTAGCTGGCTGTGGGAACTTCCTCATGCATGTTCCACACGCCTCACAAGGAGACAAGAAGGCCATGCTGAAAGTCTGGAAGGGCATGTTATCCATGAAACTTTTTTGTTTGAAAGTCATTTTCATTTTCAATTTTCATATAATTAAAAAAATTAACCAAGAATACATTAATGGGATTTTTGCATATCCACTAATCTAGAGTTTTGTCAAATAAATCTCTTATTTAGACGTATTATCAAAAATATCCTTGATATATGTGGAATGATTGCAGTTATATTTTCACCGTAACCTTTGTTTACTTAACTAAGGTGAAGTGTGAGTTAAGAGAGAGAATGATTAATCTATCCTCATATTAACATTCTCTCGATCTCTCTCCCCCTGCCATGGTGGAATGCAGTAGCCCCACCCTCGCCCTCCCCCTCCAAGGCCACACCGCGCCACCGCCACTGTCCTTAGTCATCTTCACCGTCGCCGCCATCCTCTAGAATGGCCAGTAGATTTGGCAATGGCATCTCGAAACTGAGAATGTTGACCTATTCAGATACTGCTGCGGGGTTCTGGGCAAGGATCTGGAGGGGGCCAAGGCCATCAAGGAGGAGCTTGAT
Organism: Amorphophallus konjac; assembly: GCA_022559845.1. Taxonomy (NCBI): domain Eukaryota; kingdom Viridiplantae; phylum Streptophyta; class Magnoliopsida; order Alismatales; family Araceae; genus Amorphophallus; species Amorphophallus konjac. The sequence continues at coordinate 384,025,101 of CM040123.1, forward strand.
GTTGGAGCCACGGAGGGCCTGGAGGATAGGCTGGCTAGGTGGGGAGAGAGGGAGGGTCAGTGGAGAAGGGGGGCTTTCTTTGTTCAACTGGCTTGGTTATAGGAGACATGGCGACCTGAAAAGCCTCGGTGCCGCTCTGCCAATGGAGCGGCCTAGAATGGGCCTCCCTAATGGCTTCCCACTTGGGTGCGACGACCCCGTTGCCAAGACCAACTTGTCCCTCGTGAGGGACTCTCCCTAAAGGTCACGACCCTATGGCTCCCCACCATCGGCCTCTTCGGCATTGTTTCGAGGGAGATCAATAAGCTGTCATAACTTTGATTTCTCTTGCTTGGGATCAACTCGTTGGTGGGTATCATCTCCCTTCTGGATTTGGGTAAGTTAGAAGCACGGCTCTAATTAAGTTTCCTCTAACTACTAAATAATTAAGACTAAAGGATAAATATCTCACACAAAGTACATAGGAGATTAGAACACTTGAAGAGTGGAAATCTATTGCTTCTCTTAGCTTGTCTTGGAATGTTAGAATTGGCCTCCTTATATAGACCTTGTACACGTGTAATTCTTGACTTATTTAATGGGCTAAGGTTACAATTACAAAATAAAAAGACAAACTCCCCATTCTCTCTCATGCAAACACGCCACCTCTCTCTAACAAAAAAAACTCACAATAAATTAATATAACATCTCTCAACTCCCCAATTTATTACATACAAAAACTATCCATTTAAGTTTGTTGTTTCCAACTGCATGCCGCCTCAAACTTAAATTTCCTTTATACCAAGCATTTATTTAAATTTCATAAATGTGTCGGTTGGTAAAGCCTTGATGAATATGTCTGCCACTTGCTTTGTAGTGTTGCAGTACTCAAGTTGCACACTTTTTAGCTTCACATGATCTCTGATGAAATGGAATCTAGTATCAATATGTTTGCTCCTCCCATGCTCTACTAGATTCTTCGAGAGTTTTATGACAGATTTGTTATCCAAAAAAATATATGTGGGCTTTAATTGTGGATGATATAACTCTTTTAGTGAATTTCTCAGCCATAATACTTCGCACATAGTAAACGAAGCTGCCACATATTCACCCTCACAAGTTAATAACGCCACTACACCTTGTTTCTTTGCACTCCATGAGAAAGATGTCGGTCCAAAGAAAAAAACATAGCTTGTGGTGCTCTTCCTTTCGTCAAGGTCACCACCTCCGTCACTATCTGAATAGCCACATAGTTTGGCTTTTCCACCATAGAGATAAAAGAGACCATGTTCCACAAAGCCTTTGATATACCTAAGAATTCTCTTTACAGCAATCCAATTATAATTTTTTGGTGTCTCTATGTACCTACTTACAAGGCCAACAACATAAACAATATCGAGCCTAGTGATAGTAAGGTACTTTAAACTGCCAATCAAGCTCATATAGATGGTTGATTGCAGGTGTACTCACAGCCTTGCAATCCTCCATCTTAAACTTTTGGAGGATCTTCTTTACATATTTGAGATATGAATATACCATCTTCTTGCTACTTCACTTTTATGCTAAGAAAGTAAGACATATGTTCACAATCTATCATCTCAAACTCTTTAAATATGTATTTTTTGAAGTCTTCAAACACCTCTGGGCAATTTCCTGTGAACAATAAATCATCAACATAAAGGCATATAAAAAGTAACTCCCCATGGTTACCTCTCTTTACATAGACTGTATGCTCATACGGGTATTTGATGAAGTCATTTTCATGCAAATAATGATTAATGCATGAATTCCAAGCCCGTGGTGCTTGCTTTAGCCCATAGAGGGTTTCATTAGACGATACACCTTGTGTTCCTCACCTTCAACAACAAAGCCTCCAGGTTGATCGACATAGATCTCTTCTTCGAGAGACCCATCAGAAAGACTGACTTGACATCTAATTGGTAGATTTTCCACATGTGATGAGCTACAAGAGAAATCAACAATTTCATAGTGTCAAGTCGAGCAACTGGTGCGAAGAATTCTTCATAATCTATGTCGTACTTTTGTTTATAGCTTTTAGTTACAAGTGTTATCTTATATCTTTCCACATCTCCATCAGTAATGCGTTTGGTCTTATAGACCCATTTAATACCAATGGCCTTGTGACCTTCTAGGAGTGTGACTAACTATCAGGTTTTTTTTCTTCTTAATAGCATGAATCTCCTCCTCTATTGCTGACCTCTAGTAGTCTTGTTCTATGGTCTCGCCAAAGGTAAGAGGCTCGTAATCAGCATACAAGCAAAAGAAATTTCTCTCTCCAATTTCTTATGTTTGTTCACAAATCTCCCTCAAGCTCCTCATCTTGGTAGAACTATGGCTCGAGGAAGAATTGGATCCCCATAATGTAGATGAAATATCTCGAGATGATAAACTACTCTCTAGTGGAAGGAGTTTGCAGATAAGGTGGTGGCATTAACTGTGGTGGAGGTTGTTGATGCTCAACCTCTGGTTCTTCCACCACCGTTTGTTTGTCAGTATCATTCTTCCAGTCTTAAGCCTCTGCTTCACTGAAAATAATATTTCTACTTTCCACTATTTTATTAGTAAGTGGATTGTAGAGTTGATAAGCTTTCGAGTCAGCGCTATAGCTGACAAAGAAGTACTTCTCTCCATGGTCATCCAACTTCTTTCTCTTCTCCTCTGGAACTTGTGCATATGCTATGCACCCAAAAATGCGAAGGTGGTCAACACTAGGCTTCTTGTCACTCCATACTTCTTGGGACGTTAGGTCCTGCAATACCTTTGTTGGACTTTAGTTGAGGAGGTAGGTTGTATATGCAACAACCTCTACCTAAAAAGTTTTAGGGAGCCCTTTTTCCTTCATAATGGTTCTCACCATCTCTAAGATAGTGCAGTTCTTACTCTGATGCCACTCTGCTGTGATGTATAAGCAGTTGTAAATTGTTGCCTAATGCCTTCTTACCTACAGAAGTTCTTGAACATATTGGAGGCATATTCTCCACCTTTATCAGATCTAAGAATTTTTAATATACAACTACTTTCTCGCTCAACACGAGCTTTAAAATTTTTAAATACATCAAAAGTTGTTGACTTTTGTTTTACAAAATATATTCATATCTTTCTACTATAATCATCAATGAAGGTAATAAAATAGTGATTACCTTCAAGTGATTTCCAAGGGACCACAAATGTCTGTGTGCACCAATTACAATGGTGTTGACGCCCTCATAAACATTTCCTTTGGAAAAGGATGCCGGTGTTGTTTCTCGAGTGTGCACACCTCACATATGGCATCTAGTTCCTTAATTGATAGAAAGCCTTGCACCATGCCTTTGGATGCTAACTGCTTCAAATTGTGGAAGTGAAGATGCATGTATCATAAATGCCACTTCCATGACTCATCTCTATGAATCCATAAAAGCACTTTTCCAATGTTGTCTTGATGGTGGGGACACCGGGTCCACTACCGAACCCACTACTCAGAACCGACGCCGCACTGTCCCGACCCCGAGCTTGTGGCTCGGAGACTCACTCGAAGACTCGGCATCCTGAGTAGATACTTGTGTGTATTGAGTATTGAGTATGTACATGTGTAAAATACATGTATTACTACATGTATATTTACTTTTATTTTATTAGGCAAGATTGGTCAAAAGACATGTGTATTTTATTTATATTAAACCCACAAGTCAAAGGTGGGTTGTTGAGTCTTATTTTATTAGGCTAGGACATATATGCAAATAGGAGAAGTTTAAAGGTAAGAATGTAATGGCTTTCCCTATATAAAGGGGGCTAAGGGTGTTGTTACGTATGTTATATGAAGAATCAAGAAAGTTTGCAATCACATTGGTGCATTTGGCCCATCTTGTGCTTCCCTTCCCTCTTTGCTCCTTCGTGAGAATAGAGTGTCGTCCGGTGAGAGACCGCCCGGTGTGAGGTCGAGCTGTGCGAGACAGCAAGCTATCCTGTCCTGTTCGTCCCCTCGGAGCTGTCGTCGATCCTTCCTCCAACGCCGACTGCGTCAAATTTGGCATCAGTGCCCAACAAACTGCGTCTCCGTCGATCCCGACGTCCCCGTCGTCTCCCCTCCTCTCTCTTGGTTGCTAGAAGTGAAAAAAAAATATACATAGCAAGTTTACGGGTGAGAGGAAGAAAGAGGGAAAAAAGAAAAAAAAAAAGGAGAAAAAAAGAATAGGAGAGAATAAAAAAAAAGGAAAAAAATTATTTTTTTTCAAACCCCCCCTCTCGTGAATCTCTCTCTGTGTGTTAATCTCTCTCCCTACTACTCTCTCTATCACTCTCTCTCTCTCTCTCTCTGACGCGCACAGTGCCAGCGCGCCCCACCTCGCGAACCAGCCTGCCACCTCCGCCGCGAGCCACCTCCGGCCGCTCTCCCTGCCAACCGTCACCACCTCCCTCGCTGCCAACCCCCCCTCTCACCTGTACGACCGTCGGACGCCCTCCATCTCCCTCTCCTCGTCTGTTCCGCACGCCCACCGGTGACAGCCCTCCGCCAGCCACCTCTGCTAACCGCCCTTCCTCCGCCCGGCGGCCCCCCACCTCAGTCGCCGCGTCGTACCAGTCGCCTAGCCGTGGGTCCACCACCTCCCCGACGGCCGCGGCCAAGGACTTCCCCACTGCCGCCGCTAGCATCTGGCCCTTCTCCGTGCAGAAGGCCTCAGCACTGGTAAAGCCAGTCCCTCCCTGCGTGCGCGCCCGATCGCAGACCCCTCTCCACCGGCCTCCGCTCCGCTCTCATCCGCAAGCAACACACCCCAGCAACCCCAGCTCCCGCCTGCTAACCCTCTTCCTCTCCGACGCTCACCGCGTCTCCCTTTCTCCACTCCGCTCTCCACCTACCCGAGCCACCTTCACCATTGGTTGCCCACGGCAGCACCGCAACCACCTGCCCGCCTGCGGCTTTGACCCGACAGCCCACCACCCGGGTTGGTTGACCCAAGCCCCCTCCAGCCGCGTGTTTCACGCATGAGCCTTGAATATATATATATATATATAATATGTGGGAGCAATAAAAAAAAAAGAGAAGGGTTTGAAAAGAGTGGGAAAAAAGTCAAAAAAAAAGGAGGTTAAAGTTTGAAAAAAAAAGAGGGATTTGAAAAAAAATGTTAAATATATAGAACATATTGTAGATTCCTAAAATAAAATCCACTCAAGGAATAAATATAACTAAAAGAAAAGAAAGCATATTAAGCATAAAATGTGTGTGGAGCATGGATGAAGCACGAGGTGCTAAGAGGATTTGTGATCGCCAGAGACGCGAGGGCCTCAAAAGGATATAAACAATGATAATAAAGGGAGGGATCGCGATATAAATACCTTAAATGCGGGGGAAATTGTGAGTGCACCTTCTCTTTCTATCGGATGGTCGATGAAGAGGGTTTTCCTTGATTGATTACCCTTGCAAAATTAACAAACACCAATAAACAAACATGGATTAGAAATCAAGATGTGTAGCATCAAATCCAAATGTAAATATGGACATAGAAAGCATGGATATGAACACACCTTATTGGTGTTTGGCCTTTAAAACCCCTATGCAAAAGGGTAGGTAAAAGATGATGTATGATGAAGAATAGAGGGAGATGTGCAAGTGTTGCACTAAGGGAGATGTGCTAGAGTGCACAACATGAGAAGATCTCAATATTGAGATAAAAAGAGATAAAAGAAAAATATGATATGATGCATGCAATTAACTAAAGTAAAAATAAGAGATAGGAGGGTGAAAGCTTAGTGATTTTCTCCAATTTGGCTTCAAGATAGGATGAAGATCTTCAATGGAGGAAGAAGATGATGTAGAACTCCATGGATGTAGAGGCTTCAAATCTTCAATAGAGGAAGAAGAACTCCATGGATGAAGCTTTTAGGTGCATGGGAGTCTTCCTTCTTGAGCCTTTGGTCCGGCAACACCCCCTCTTGAATTGATCTTGATGATTTTTCACAAGGGAGATAGAGATTCTATTTATAGGGTTGAAATTCGGAATTAATTCTAAGGGAAATTAGGAAAACATGTTTTAGTGAGATTTGGAAGAGATAAACATTAGGCAAGTGTCCCTTCAACCTTGGAAAGTCATAGGAACCCTTTCCCAAGTGAAAAAGGAGGTTAAATGAGGAAAGGAAGGGAAATTCGGAATTAATTCCAAGAGAAAATAAGAAAACATGTTTTAGTTTGATTTGGAAGAGATAAACCTTAGGCAAGTGTCCCTTCAACCTTGGAAAGTCATAGGAAGCCTTTCCCAAGTGAAAAAGGAGGTTAAATGAGGAAAGGAAGGGAAATTTAGAATTAATTCCAAGAGAAAATAAGAAAACATGTTTTAGTTTGATTTGGAAGAGATAAACCTTAGGCAAGTGTCCCTTCAACTTTGGAAAGTCATAGGAACCCTTTCCCAAGTGAAAAAGGAGGTTAAATGAGGAAAGGAAGGGAAAGGGTGCTGATGGAGTTCGGAATTGAACAAGAATTGACGACCTTGGTCAAGGCGTTAATTGAAATCACGACTGGGACAAAGGCGTTAATTCACGGATTTAATTTTAGCAATAAAAACTTTCTGTATTTAAAAATGATGAAGAGACGCCTGAGGAAGAGGCGTTATTTAAAAACACGACCCAAGGAGGGTCGTTAATTCTTATTTTTCTGTTTTGGAAATCAGAAAATTCCAGAAACTGACGCCTTTACCTCTAGTCGTCCTTTCTTCAAAACGCGCCTCAGACCAGGCCGTTAATTAAAACACGCCCCACTTCAAGTCGTGAAATCCAAAAAATAGAGAAAACTGCCCAAAAAATCCAGAAAAATAGGGAAAAATAAGAAGAGGGAAAAAAAGGGAGAAATCCAAGAAAATTGGGGAAAATAACTCAAACAAAGTTAATTGGAGGGTCAAATTGGGGCATTACAAGGTAATACGAGATGCACTCACAGTAACGTCAATTTTGGCGTGTCTACACATATATATATTAGAGATATATAAGATTATAATATATATATCTATATATATATCTATTGAATAACTATTAAATTGGGGCACCCGAGTCCACAACGACGGCTGGAGCAACGCCTGGGTGGACCGATCATCGACAGACGGTCCCGTATGTAATTCTCCCTGCGCAGAGAAAAGTCTGAATTAATTTGTTCCCCTGCGGGGGAAAATTTTAAATTAAGCGATTTTGTAATAATTATACCCTCCCTGTGCGGAGTGAATTTTTTTGTAACCGCTCAAGCTTCCTCGACGCCGTGCGGGCACGCACGTCCCCGCTCGCCCTCGTCTCTGATCGGAGTTAGAATTTTCAGTCTAGCTAGGTACGTGCTCCAATCACTTGCTTATTTAGTATATTTTCAATTGCCGCGTGAAGTGAGAGATAACTCTATCCATGTAACCAGTCTCTTGAGTGCATCGCTGTGGACGGAGAGAGAGAGAGCTTGTATGCGCCCATCCTTAGGCCCTAGACTGCCGCATTAGGACACCCTAATTGTCAGGAGATAGTTCCACAACTACTCCGCCTACGGGCGATCAACACTCCCAGACCGGTCCCTTCAAATTGGCCCTTTGCCTATTAGCCAGCAAATTGGGTCTATAGCTTGCTAATTTTTGGTCCCAATATTGCATCATTTAGGTCCGAGCCCATGCATGCCACGCCAGTCTAGGAATTCATCAGGCCGTCTAGAGCGCCCTTCAACGCTACCCATGGATCAAAAGAGCGTGAGTGCTATGCTAGTCCAGCTCGAGCATAACCTTATGGCCCACTTTGAAGAATCCATAGGCCAATTACGAGCGGAGCTAGATGAGAGGATCCAGGCATTAGAGGAACGACTGAAGGGAGAGGAAGGAAAAGTGAATGGCCGCGGTGATCTCGTAGCCAATCCTAGGGAGGAGAGAGACCAAGCCCACCAGAATCAGGCTCCCCAAGGTAGAGAGCAAGAGGCTTGTGCGTCTCGAGAGAGAGACCATGATGATGAGGATATCATCCTACGGAACGTCAAGATTGACGCTCCGAGTTTTGATGGGTCCCTAAACCTCGCGACATACCTTGATTGGGAGACCGGGATGGATCAATATTTTGACTGGCATCGCCGCATGACCCCTCCTATAAGGGTGAGATTTACCAAAATGAAACTCCTGGGTCAAGCCAAGACATACTGGTGCAACATTGAAAATCTCCTAGCAAGGAGACGAGAGGAGCCCATAAGCACGTGGGAAGAAATGAAGGAGAAATTAAGGGAGAAGTATTTGCCACCCTCCTACCATCATCGTCTTTTAGATCAATGGCAGAAACTCACCCAAGATGGAAAGTCCGTGGATGAGTACATCGTCAAATTTGATGACTTCTTCCTTCGGAGTCGAGTCATGGAGGATGTCTCTGTCACCCTCTCACGATTTAGGGCTGGACTACATGAGAGCATGCAGCGGGTGCTATTTTTACGAGAGGTTAACACCCTCGAGCACGCCTATCAGGTTGCTCAAGATGTCGAGCGGTTTCAAAGGGTGGTCCCACCTTGGGTCCCTACCTACCGCCAACCCGAGTCCTAAAACCCCATGGTCTGCTACTCTGAGAGGCTTGGCTCATCCACTTCCTATGTCCCTACTACTACCCCACTTTTGGCCGTTGCCCCTACCGTTCCTTTCACGAGGAACCCCTTACCTGCACCCGCTATAGTGCCTAGGCTGGAGTATACTCCGCCAACTGAGAGGAGAGATGACAAGGGAAAGGGAGTCATCCCTAGCACCTCCCAACCAGTCCCTATCTCGGGAATTTATTACTTTAAGTGCCATAACCTAGGGCATGTTGCTTCCAATTGCCCCACCCGAGCCTTAGTCATCATCGACTCCCAGCCTGTGGAGCTTCCCCCTCAGGAAGGAAAGCCATTGACAGGTATGAGGCTGATCCTGACCTCATCGCCCAGTTTGAGGACATGGATGTAGGGTATGATGAAACGCATGTCGAGTACATGCAAGTGGGAGAAATTGCAGAAAGTTCAAACCAGAGAAGACTAGGTGTAGTTTGCTGCATCTTAACACACCCCCAGGAGGACGACTGGCGTCGAACCTCCATCTTCCAAACATACATTATGGTGAAATCCCAACCATGTAAGGTGATCTTTGACAATGGGAGCTGTATCAATGCAGTCTCTACAGACTTTGTCTCCCGTCTAGGTCTACCAACGCACCCTCATCCAAGGCCATACAACATGGCTTGGGTCGATGACACTTCTATCCCAATCACCACCACATGTGTCTGACACGGACGGCATCGGAGAACGGATCGACGGTAGCTCCGAGGGGGTGAATAGGATGGGATAACTTGCTATCTCGCACAGCTCGGCCTCACACCGGGCGGTCTCTCACCGGGCGACTCTCAAATCTCACAAGAGAAAGGAGGGAAGGGGGGAAAACACAAGGGGCTATGCACCTTAGGTTTCAAGCTTTTTTCATTCATATCATCATACGAAAAACACACCCTTGGCCTTCCTTATATAGGAAAAGCCATAACAATAATACCCTCAAACTTACCTAATTGTGTTTACGTCCTAGCCTAATAAGACAAGACTCAACAACCCACCTTTTGACTTGTGGGTTTAATAAAAATAAAATACACATGTCTTTTGACTATTACTAGCCTAATAAAACAAAAGTAAATATACATGTAGTAATACATATATTTTACTCACATACACACAAAGACACAAATGCGTACAAGTAAAATACTCAGGATGCCGAGTCTTCGAGTGAGTCTCCGAGCCACATGCTCGGTGTTGGGGCAGTGCGGCGTCGACTTCGAGTATGGGGCCCGGTGTTTCCACCAACCCTCCCGGGGTGGCTGGAACTTGACTCCGTCGAGTAAGGGGGGACACTGCTGTGGTAGTGCTCTAGTAAATCTGGATCGAGGCGCTGGAGATCTTCCCGGCTGATCTAGGAATCATCAGAAGGTGGACGGTCCCGCCAGCGGACAAGGTAGCGCTGGTAGACCCAGCTCCGTGTAGTTGTCACCTGCTCATCCAGTATCCTCTCAATGTGCTCGCGCGGTGCTCTCGAGGCTGTGGGACGCACAGGGGTGGGCTCACTCTCAAGGGGAGGAGAAGGCTCGAAAGGGTCACTAGTGTTGCATCCCCTATTTTGTACTTGGTTTCAATGATATCAAAATGATTGTGTTTGTGTGTGTATATATTTCTTTGAGCAACATGTTTATATCTTGTTTGGAGATTTGATAGATGAGTTGAAAGAATGACTTCAAGGTTCACTCTTGAAAGTCATATGAATCCTTGGTGTTTAAGGAACTAATGATATATTTATCTTGGCTTGTAGGAACAAAACTCATGACTCACGTTTTGGAACTCAAAGGAGTGCATCAATGAAGTTCTTCTTCGAAAAGGGAGTTACATTTCTCATTGCATTGCATTGACTCCTTCTATGATTCATACATTTCATCAAATAAGGTTTCAAGTCTTGGTTGGGGTATTTCTTTATATTTTTCTCACAAGACTTTTGGGCTAGAAATATACTTAGCCTATCTACTTGATTCTTGATGAATGTGATTCTATATCAATGTTCCTCGTGCGATAATGCTTCATGAATGATAGTCTTTATTCAACAAGAATGCCATTTGAATGAATGTGGTTCCATGATATTATGTATGCGTTACATTTGACATGATTGTTAACACTTGTGAAATGAAGCATGTTGATGTTGAAGATTTGGTTGATTCAAGAAAGTGATTGAATGGTTGAGCTCCCATGTCATTATACTTGATTAAGTGAGAGATCCATGTTCTTCATATCAAAACCTTGCCATATGCTGAATGTGTTTTCGATGGTTGAATTGAGAAGTCAAATACATGCTTGAATATGTTCAATGATGTATTTTTATGTGAACTAGTTCAAAGAAGTTAATGCTTGGTTCATGAATTTAGATTCTCATCTAATCTCGTGTTCTTTCATGTTTTTCAGAATGAAAATGCATGGTTAATCTTCATGGGATTATGGAGTTGACTCATAGCATTGACCCTTGGAGTTAATGGACTGAACGGCGAATATTCGGAGTTCAGAGCAGCTACCGGTCGACTGCCTAGTCCAGGCCGGTCGACCACCTGATGGTCGGTCGACCGCCCCTTAGGTCACCGGTCGACCGGAGAAAATAAGCTTCTGTTTGAATTTAACCGGTCGACCGGCGTTACAGGGGCGGTCGACTAGATTTTCTCTGCTACCCCAAAACAGAACCTTGGCTGGAACCGGTCGACCGCCCCAATGGCACCAGTCGACCGGACTTTCTCTGCTACGCGAATGGGAGTTCCGGGAGCGTCCTAAACCTAATGAAAACCCTTCTAAACTTTACCAAACTACCCCCCCATTGGTTCCTAAACATATTAGGAGGTTTCTAACATGTTTGGAGAAGGGTTTATGTGTCTTTTGGGCTCTCTACCTTGCATATAAAAATGAGTTACGAATTTATGAAGTGAAGAACCCTAATGCTTGTGTTGTCTATCTTGTAGGGAAAGGAAGGAGAGAAAGCAAGAGGGAGCTCAAGAGAGAAGGTTTTGATCTACATCCAGGAGGAATCGGAGCTCGTGGTAGAAGAAGAAAAGAAGCGGCTTGAAGAGAGGATCGAGAAGACATCAAAATCTCTATCATCCGTCTACAACCGAAGAAGGGCTGGATCGTTTAGCAAGGGGGAACCTTCACACTTGCTATATTTTCTTTTATCTAGTCTTGAGAGATCATTTGGAGTCTATTGCATCCATTTGCGGATATTTGTTTTTATTTTCTGAACTAGAGATATTCGTGTGTGTGGCCATTTGTGTATACGGTCGTGTTTGATCGCCTGTGTGCGGTCGTGTATGTGTCGTTTGTGCTGCGTTTGTTGCAGCGTGTGTGTGTGTGTGTGTGTGTTGTGATCCGGTCATCGGATCGTGCGGAAGACTCTGTCTCCGTGTGTGTGTATGTTGGGGCGTGTCCCCGTGTGTGTGCAGGCGTCGTCCTGCGTATGTGTGTTGTTGGAGCATCGTTTCCGTGTTAGGGATTTAACCCCGTGTGTGTTTGGAGCGTCGTCTCCGTTTGGGGAGTTTTCCCCGTGCTGGTTTATCCAGCGAGTGAAGCCTCACCGGGTTTTGGTGAGGGGTGGACGTAGGGAGCCCGTCGTGGTCCCGAACCACCTTAAAAATCTCCCTGTCCTATGGTTTGCATTGTGGTTTGCATTGTTGTGTTTAATAGCTTAATTTGTTTATCATGATCGTGTGTGAACGGTGAGATTGAGGGAACTTAGTTTGCATTGCTTAGTTTAATTTCTTCAATTACGTTCAAAGTTGTTAATTCCGTCGTGTTAGCATTTTAATTTACCATCGTTCGTGGGGGATAATTCAACCCCCCTTCTTGTCTACTTGCCTACCCAGGGGCCAACAACTCGGAATCGCTGTGGGTTCCTTGCCACTAAGTCTGCCACATTAATGGTCGAGCTAATCCCATATTCGGGAGGTAAGTCCACCACATAAGCATTGGAGCCAATCTTCTGTAGAATGGGGAAGGAACCATCACTACGGGCTTGTAACTTTTTAACGGCTCCCGAGGGGAGTCATTCGGGCCGGACCCGTACCATAACCAAGTCACCTTCTTGAAATTCATGGTGACGCCTATGTGAATCAGTCAAGTGTTTGTAAGTCTCATCACTGAGGTTGATTTGCTTGCTAATAGACTCATGCAGACTTTAGACATGTTGTGCAAACTCCTCAGTTGACTTGGTTGTTCTAGACTCGAGGGGAAGGGGAATGAGATCCACAGGTTTCCTAGGTTTGTATCCATGCACGACCTCAAATGGACTCATACCTATGGACCTATTGACAGAGCTGTTGTATGCAAATTCGGCTCTTGGAAAAAGAAGATCCCAAGTGCCAGAATGTTCCCCTACAAGACACCTCAACAGATTCCCTAAACTTCTATTGATGACCTCGGTTTGCCCATCAGTTTGGGGGTGATAGGCAGTGGAAAATTTTAGTTTGGTGCCAACTAGGTGCCACAGTGTCTTCCAAAAGTAAATAGTGAACCGGATATCTCGATCAGACACTATGGTTTGGGGGAGACCATGTAGACGCATGACTTCATCAAAGAATAGGTGGGCTACTCTAGATGCATCAGATGTTTTGGAACATGTAATGAAGTGGGCCATCTTAGAGAACCTATCAACTATCACGAAGATGGAGTCATGTTTGTGAGCAGTGCGTGGTAATCCAAGGATAAAATCTATGCTCACATCAACCCATGGTCTATCAGGGATGGGGAGAGGAGTGTAGAGACCAGTGTTCTGTTTGACCTGTTTGGCCATTGTGCATGTCCTACACTGGGCTATAATTTTGGCCACATCTTTCTTCAGGCCAGGCCAATAAAAGTGCTCCTCTACAGAATGGATGGTCTTGTTGCGTCCAAAGTGACCAGCAAGACCTCCAGCATGCATTTCCCAGATCAGAAAGTCACGTACAGAAGTCTTCGGGACACAGAGTTGCTGTCCTCGAAAAATAAAACCATCCTAGAGTAGATAGTCAGCAAATGCAGTCGAGGACCCAACAGATAGGGCAGAGTAGGCAGGTCCAAAGTCAGGACACTATCCATAGAGTTCCTTCATGCGGTCAAATCCGGTGACCTCTACCCAAATAGTGGAAAGAAGGGAGACCCTTCGACTCAAGGCGTCGGCTACGTATTCTCTTTTCCAGCCTTATGTTTTAGGACAAAGGTGAAGGACTGGAGGAATTCGACCCACCGACCATGCCTAGGGTTTAAGCCTTTCTGTGAGCTAAGGAATTTCAAAGCCTCGTGGTCAGAGTATAAGACAAACTCTTGTGGAAAGAGATATTGTCTCCAGTGTTTGAGGGCTTGGACCACGGCATAAAACTCCTTATCATAGGTGGAGTAACGAAGCTTTGCATCAGAAAGCTTCTCACTGAAATAGGCCACATGGTGGCTCTCCTGGATAAGCACTCCTCCTATTCCTACGCCAGATGCATCACAGGATATCTCGAAGACTTTGGAGAAGTCTGGCAGGCGGAGGACAGGGGCTTTAGTCATGAGCTCCTTTATGGCATGAAAAGCCTGGGAGGCGGCTTTAGTCCACTCAAAATTCCCCTTACAGATACAATCTGTAATGGGTGCCATAATGGTACTGAAGCCCTGAATGAAGCGTCTGTAGAAAGTGGCTAGCCCGTGAAAACTTCGAATGTCATGGACGTTCTGGGGCTCCAGCCAGTCTACTAAGGCTTGGACCTTGGATTGGTCCATAGACACTCCTTGACTCGATACCACAAATCTGAGAAAAGCGACCCAGCCTATCATGAATTCAAATTTCTTGAGATTGACATATAAGGTCTCTCTCCTTAAAGTCTCATAGACTTCCCTCAAATGCTTGATGTGGTCCTCAGGGGTGTGGCTATAGATGAGAATATCGTCAAAGTAGACGACAATAAAGCGACCAATGAGGGGACAGAGAACTTATGTCATAAGCCTTATGAAACTATTGGGGGCATTTGATAGCCTAAATGGCATGACGAGCCACTCGTACAGAGCTTCTTTTATTTTGAAGGCTGTCTTCCACTCATCCCCTGGTCGAATCCGTACCTAGTGGTAGCCACTTTTCAAGTCAATCTTGGAAAAGATGGTGGCTCCACTCATCATGTCAAGCATGTCATCAAGACGGGGATTGGAAAACCTATACTTGACAGTGATCTTATTGATGGCGCGGCTGTTAACACACATCTGCCAGGTGCCATCCTTCTTGGGTGTGAGCAAGGCAGGGACAGCACATGGGCTCTTGCTCACTCTCAGGAAACCTTTTTGGATAAGGTCCTCGATAATCCTTTGGAGCTCAACATGCTCCTTGGGGTTCAATCTGGAATGGGGAAGGTTGGGTAGGGTGGACCCATGGACAAGATCAATGGCGTATTGTACATCACGCAAGGGAGGGAGTCTAGAGGGTAAGTCCTCAGGGAAGATGTCCTGGAAGTCCTGCACGATTACCGGGGCTTCAGGTGGGACAGAGACTCGGGACTCCGCGGGAGTGATGGTGACAACAACAGCCCAGACAGGGGCACCTTCAGTAACCTCCCTATTCAGCTCACGAACACCTATGAAGTTGTTGACACCTGAAATATAACTGAGAATAAAGATGAGACCAAAGAGAAGATTGAACCATACATGAAGCTATCAGAGATTCCTGCAAAGCCAGAATTACAGAATAGTCGTCACTAAGGTTGCCACCCGGCTGAAGCCCTTCCCGGTCAAGCTGATGTCCGGTATTGTCGTCGCTCATATAACAGTATTGATGAAGAACTGCGGTCTACTGACTGATGAAAATATCCAGAAATATTTTGATAAGACTATGTCAACTCACTAATCAACCTTCACTTGTTCTGACAGGCTCGAAGAACTCACAAATGAAAAGACATGTTATATGTATTTGATAGTCCAGACTTGATAACGAGAGAATTCAAGATATTAAAGCCCAAATGGGCTCACTAAGGTGGAACCGGGAAATCCTCACAAGGTCCAAAGCCCATAGGGGCGCCGGGAAGCCTCCCCGGTTGACAAGGGCGCGCCGGGAAGTCATCTTCGGCGCGCCGGGAAGGGTCATGCCGAGAGGGGGCTGCTGTGCCTATAAAACCCCCCTTTGTTCATCTCGAATATAGAGGACATACAGAGGACAGACAGAAGAAAGAGAGGGCAAGGAAAAAAGAAAGCAAGGGAGAAGAAAAAAAGAGCGAAGAGAGGCATCTCCAGAGAGCCAGATAAAAAAGAGAGAAGAAAAGAAAAGCTGCTGCGAGGTCGGAAGGAAGGAGAAGGTGGGGTGCTAGGGGAGGGAGAGGAGTCAATGCTCCGCCCTCCCCTTCCCTTTATTGCCATCGTCTCTTCCTGCTTCCCTTTCCTTTTGATGTATAAGCTTCGATTCCGTTTTCCGCTTTTGAAGTGAAGAGATCTCCCTGTTGTCGAGGAGATAGAGTATTAGTCTATTCTTCTTCCCTCCGTCCCCTTTGTTCTATGAATGATGTAAACGATGAAACAGTGAAATGCAACTCCACGGTTGTTCCAATGAAATGGTTTTGGTTGGCCCTCTCCTCCCTGTGCTCTCTCTCTCGGAATGTATGTTATCCCTCGCGTACATTAATTGCTCAGATGCTTAGAATTCTAGTGATTTCTTGTGCCTATATGCATGCTTGTTTCAGACGGGAAGAAGGTAACAGAGCCCCGATCCTTAACGTGGATCTTTGGGCTTTGTCCCTCTCTGTCCCTCGACGACATCGATGATTTAAACATTGCGAAGTCCATAGTCCTCTCGAGTTTCCTAAGCCATTGGGGCCATTATAGGGATCAGAGACAGTCATCTCTTGATCTCCTGGATGGTCGGCGACATGAATGGCATAAAGCCTGTTCCAGTGGGTTCGAACGCCTGGTGACTTCAATCCCTCGAATCCCTTCTATCCATGTGACTCCTTGATGTTAATCTGGTAACTTGGTAGAGCCCTCGGCCCCTTCCTCGTTTGCATCCTAAAACCCCCTAGCCGTTCCCTGAATCCCAGGAAAAATCCCCAAAACAGAGCACCGTAGAACCCCACAAACCTCCACAAACCTTTCCAGCGCCATGAATAGCTCCCGGCGCGGCCCGCGCCGGGAACCTCACGCCGAGAGCTCCCTCCTCCTTCTTTAAAACCATGCCGAGAGCCTCATGCCGAGAACCCATTCCCCCATGCCGGGAACCTCACGCCGAGAGCTCCCTCCTCTTTCTTTAAACCATGCCGGGAACCTCACGCCGAGAGCCCCCCTCCTCTTTCTTTAAAGCCATGCCGAGAACCTCATGCTGAGAACCCATTCCCCCGCGCCGGGAAGCCTGCCCATGCTCGTTACAGCCATGCCGAGAGCCTCTCCTCCTCTGCCCAATCTTTGAGCACCCTGCCACACTAATTCGAGGGATATCTACAGGTCACAGGGTACACCCCATGGAATAAATAAACGGGGAACCATCCCCAACATCACACCGTGCCGAGGCCTAGTGCCTTTCTCTTTCGGTTTTCATCCCGGCACTCCGTGGATGATCACCTATTTCCCCTTGGGCATGTTCCAAGTTGAGAGGAGATGCTGTCGAAATCTAGTCCAATGTCACCAACCCCGATGAGTCAAGGGAGTGTCTCCGATATACTTCCCATCCGGCTCCATCTTCGGGGGAAACGAACCTATTTGAAGCATCCGGTCAAGCGGAAGTGTCAAAAGGGAATACCCTAATGATTAGCCGAATTCCGTCCCGCCACTGTGTGGATGGTCTTCTATCCTTACCCGGTATGGCTCAAAGTTAAAGGTTGTGCCGCTCGATTTAGTCCGTTGAACTAAATAAATCCGCCCTCCATCCGTCCTCTTCCATAAGCATGAAGCCTTTATTTCGCACATTAGTATTTTGACTACCTTCTGAGGCCTCCTATTTTGGCATTTAATCAAGGGTTGTCCTTCTTAGGAAGAGCGTAATTAACGTCATAGCCTTTATGGTATGGTGGACTTTTGGTCCCGACTTGGACTTCACAATCGATTGACCAAGTCAAGTCGAGCGCACAATGAAATCGTCACACATGTGACTGGCACGCCTAATAAACCAAATTAATAAATAAATAAAAACAAAATTGAATTAGAGGAATAAAAATCCCGCGTCCTGGGGGCAAAGCGCCGAGCCAACCCGTTCTGCAGTAGACGGTAGCTCAGCCCTCTGTATCTCAGACGTAGCCTGCCACGCCAGCCTTGTGCGCAACTGTGATGACAACTCCTTACAGTCAGCAACAAGCTCACTTCTTCCCGAAAAACATAGATCCAGCCATAGCCCAGAAGCTGATGATCGAAAAGATTATGGAGATGAAGCTGTCTGAAAAGACTGGTGATGATGCTAATACCTATGATGTGTACAGAGTACCATATCCTCCCCAGTATGCTGCTAAGAGACTACCGCCAGGCGTCAGTAAGCCGCAGAAGTTTGAAAAATTTAATGGCCAAGGCTCTCCTAGGGAGCACATAGCTTACTATACCACAATTATGGGTGACTTGGCAGCTGATGAAGCTTATCTGCTTAAGTTCTTCGGTTCATCCCTCACCGGGATAGCCTTTGAATGGTATTCAAGCCTGCCGGCTGGGTCAGTGACCGATTGGCCTGATATGCAAAGAAAGTTCCACGACAGATTTCACGTCACGGAAAGAGAAATTACAATAGCAGAACTATATGCAACCAGGCAAAAGCAAGATGAAACAGCACTGGACTACATCAAAAGGTGGAGGAACTTAGCTATGAGATGCAGAAGACCTCCTCATCAAGAAGATGCAGTGCAAATATGTAAGTAGAGCCTCAAGAGAGAGGTACTGGAAAAGATGATTG
Source organism: Amorphophallus konjac (assembly GCA_022559845.1). Classification (NCBI taxonomy): domain Eukaryota; kingdom Viridiplantae; phylum Streptophyta; class Magnoliopsida; order Alismatales; family Araceae; genus Amorphophallus; species Amorphophallus konjac. The sequence continues at coordinate 384,043,463 of CM040123.1, forward strand.
GTGCAGATGTTAGAACATTTGACCGGCTGAACAATATAGTGGCGGAGGTCGAGACGCTCCTGTCTAAGCGTCTGACGGCCAATGCTCCAACTGTGCCGAAAGGGAAATCTAATGATCGACGACCATCGCACTCTGAGGCTAACACCGTCGATTTCAGAACCTTCGAGCAACAGAAAGGGAAGAAGGGGGCAGATGAAGCTCCCCCGCCAGCAGACACAGCAGAAAGAAAAGATAAGGTCTCTCTGAGAAACAAAATGAGAAAGCCGTACTCTTTCCCGAAAGATAAGACAGCCGCACTATTCAACTGGGCATACAAGTTCAACAAGGTAACATTGCCCGAGCCAAAGAGACCCGAGGACGCGGCAAAGAAAGGTGATCCACTGTTCTGTCCATATCACCGTGCGCTGGGGCACGCAATTGAAGATTGCTACGTCTTCAAAGATATTATGGAAGGCATGGTCAAAAAGGACGAGCTACAGCTGGGAGATTACCAGGTAGAGCCACCTCGTCCACATGAGCCTCCGGCATTAAAAATGGCCGCCAATATGATTTCAATCTACCAGCAGCTGCCTAAGGAGGCCGTTGAAGAATGTACCAGGCATACTTATGAAGCTTGCTTCCTCACCCCACTGAAGGATCAGGAAGGATGGCAGATGAAACCCATAAAGAACAGAAAGAAGACTCCTGCAGCCAATACCAATGGAGCAGTTATCCGCGATGTCACACCAAGACCTGAACCGCCTCCAGTAAAGCCAGTATGGCGCACAGCTGAGACAGGGCCAGTCATCCGGATCCCCACTCATAACCGGAATAGACAAGTCCCCCTACCTGTATATAAGGAAGTAAGTCCTGCAGCCAAGCGTTTACAGCAGTATATTAATGGGCTCGATGAATATGAACATAAAAAGCCCGGGCACCTACTGGTGAAAGACTGTATACTCTGGGAACAGCTCGAAGAATTGAAAATTAAAGAGTAGCCAGAGGCAGAATAAGAAAAAGCTGAGACTGAACCCTTCTGGGGGCAGGGGCCGATAAAGCCAAATGCCCAGAAAAAGAAGAGACGGCCCAAGTCCAAGAAGGGAAAGAGGGTCGTGACAGTACAATGTAACACCCTGTCGGCACTCTTTACCTCGCCCGGGGAGAATGATGAGGATGAAACATCAAATGCCCTGCTAGAGGCCAACCATGCCGAGGCCTCAACCTCAGCACATGCAACACGCTCCGGAAGAAGGTGGGGGCGCCCACGGCCAGCTAATCATAACATTATGTTCAGAGGGGAACAACCCTACCAGATTCCTGAACCAGAGGTGCGGGGTGTCCAGATTCCTCCCCCTGCCAGCTTATACCAGGAAGAGAAGAAGGGAGGTCAAATTCTGACATTTCTGGAATTTCTATCCAGTCTGGAAAATGGGCAGTCGATACAGGCTGGGCCAGATAAAGGCAAGAGACCTCAACAGTCGGCATCTGTAGCCTACAAGCAGAATGAGAAAGAGGAGGATAACCCTCCGACGGCACCGGGGGCCGTTGCTATAGAAGAAGCCCCCCAAGAAATCAGTCCAGAGGTTGAAGCCAGCACTGGTCAGCAGAGGCCACAGGCACCACATGAACCTCCAAGACCCCGATGGGCGGAAGAAATGAGACTGTCTAAAGTCAGGGTGGGCAGTAGGATCATGAAAATGCTAAAGAAGCTCCCTACCAGATTCTCTATCTGGGAGATCCTCTCTCTGAGTGAAGAGGCTCGCCAAGCAATTGTTGATGCCTTGCAGTCGCCGGCACAATATGAAGCACTCTTGACAGAAGTAAATTCTGGGCCGTCAGTCACATTCACAGAAGACGACATGCTGATTCCGAATTCCTGCCATAACAGACCGCTATATATGAGGGGCTCCCTGAACTGTCAGCCACTGAACAGGATACTGATAGATCTCGGGACTGCCGTGAACATTCTCCCATACCACATCTACCAAAAATATTACTTTGATCTTCAGCTTACCAAGGTCAGAGACATGAAAATTGTGGGATTCAACCAGAAATGTGAGACGCCCGTTGGGGTGGCTGATTTTAACCTCACATTGGGGGATCTCACTACCGTGGTACGATTCTATGTAATCGACTCCAACACCACATATAAGGCCCTGCTGGGGAGACCGTGGCTGCATGAATATCAGATAGTGCCGTCCACGCTGCATCAGTGCATTAAATACTGCCATGAAGGAAAAGAAGAAAGGGTGTTTGCGGATCTGCATCCCTTCGAAGTATTTGAGTGCCATATGCTCGATGCATCCTACTACACGGAGGTGTCGCAAAAGGGTGAAGAGAAAGAGGCTGGGGTCAGTCAGAAAAAGCTGGCGACGAAGGCAAAAAACTGGTCTCCCCCGCCACCAAAGGGCTATATTAAAAAGCATGAGGTATCTCACATCTCTTATGCTGGTGACTTTGCTCGGATCACCCCTCCTAGCATTCACCCGGATGATATCGATGAAGAAATGAAAGAAAAGTACACACAGGTAGAGGTTCCGCAGGGTTTAGTCAAGCCCATCGCCAGCCTAGAATACCAAATGGTGCTACCACTGAAGACTATGGAAATCCCTCACTTCTGCGAGCCTCCTACCATATTCTACACCGGGGAGCCAGTCGAAGATGATGATCAAGACTGCATGGTCCCTGAAGAATCTGCAAACCGGATGGTGCCGATCACGGGCTTGGACTATACTACCCAGCGGGTTTCGCAGATGTTCTCTAAAATGCAGATGCCATCACTACAACCTGTTGCCCAAAAGAAGGCGTTCCAGGAGCTATGGGATCCGCCCCGGGATAATAAAGAACTGAGGAAGATCACTCAGCACCCGGGATTGAGTTATATCCTTCAAGAATATTGTGAAGCTGAGGTGGACGTCATTTCTGTCTCCTACCAGCATGAAGACCCTCCCGAGGTAGGATATGACAAGTACCCCTCGGAAGATGAAGAAATCATTTATCAATCCATAATGAACAATGAAGCCCCATGCAGTCAGCCGGAGACGGGGACGTCTGATGAAGCAAAGAAAGATTGGTGCTGGGAAGACCAACCTTGCAAGGAGGATCTGTTCCATCCTGAAGCAAAGTTTGACACGGGAACCCCGGATGAAGACCAAGTAGCCAAAGAGCTGAGGGAATGCCTGGAGTTTGAGCGCATCCTGGAAGAAGTCCGGGCTCTACAGAATGATGATCTCTCAAGGGAGTCTGCATCAGAAGAGCCTCTAAGGACGGAAGACTCCATCTTTGAGTTTCCTGCTGATCCAGTTACGTCCTCGGGGCAGACTGAACAGAATACAACAATATTGGCCGTATATGATGAGCCAACACCCGCTGATAACCGGTATGATGAAACAGAAAATCATGAAACTGAAGAAGATTATATCCCGGGAGGCTTCATTGACTTGCAAGAAGCCCCGCCCGAAGTTGAAGATGGAGGTCAGGCCACCGTCGATGAGCTTGTGGAAATAAATCTGGGGACCGCAGATGAGCCAAGGCCGACATTCCTCAGTGCACTACTGGAGCCAGCTACCAGGGAACAATATATACAGTTCTTGAAAGAATTCCGAGACTGCTTTGCATGGACATATGATGAAATGCCGGGACTGAGTTCTGACGTGGCGCAGCACCGATTGGCAATAAACCCAGAGGCTAGTCCTGTAAAGCAGCCTTCCAGGAGAATGCGCCCTGAATTAATAAATCAGATTAACAAAGAGGTTGACAAGCTGATTGATGTAGGCTTTGTTGAAGAAAATCAGTATACTACATGGTTAGCCAACATAGTGCCCGTAAAGAAGAAGAATGGGCAGATTAGAATATGTGTTGATTTCCGAGACCTTAATAAGGCTTGCCCGAAAGATGACTTCCCAGTGCCAATCACTGAAGTGATGATCGATGCGACAACTGGTCATGAAGCCCTATCATTTATGGATGGGTCATCCGGATACAACCAAATCTGGATTGCTGAAGAAGACAGAGTGCACACTGTGTTCCGCACTCCGAAGGGGATATTCCACTACAAAAGGATGTCGTTTGGCCTCAAGAATGCCGGCGCTACCTACCAAAGAGCTATGACCAAGATCTTTGATGATTTGCTCTTCAAGAAAGTAGAGTGCTACATTGATGATTTGGTAGTAAAAACTAAAAGAAGAGAAGACCATTTGCAAGACCTGAGGGTAGTGTTCCAGAGGCTGCGCAAATATGAGCTCAAGATGAATCCTATGAAGTGCGCCTTCGGCGTGTCCAGTGGAAAATTCCTCGGGTTTATTGTCCAGCATAGGGGCATTGAAATCGACCCATCCAAGATTAAGGCTATCCAGGAACTCCCTCCACCAAGGAATCTGTCCGAGCTGAGATCTCTGCAAGGGCGTCTGGCCTATATCCGACGATTTATATCAAATCTGTCGGGAAGATGCCACCCCTTTCACAAGCTCATGATGAAAGATGTACCATTCCTCTGGGACGATGGATGTCAGGAAGCCTTTGATAAGCTGAAAGAATATCTCAAGACCCCTCCGGTGCTGGGGGCACCAATTAAGGGCAGGCCCTTGATACTGTATATCGCGGCCACATACTGTTCCCTGGGGGCAATGCTGGCACAGATAAATGAAGAAGGCAGAGAACAAGCCTTGTACTACCTGAGTAGGAGGCTGATTAGAACTGAAGAAAGCTACAGCTACATAGAAAAGACATGCTTGGCATTAGTCTTTGCTGTCAAGAAGCTCCGACACTATATGTTGTCACATGAAGTCAGATTGATATCTACAGTAGATCCGCTCAAATACATATTGACTTAGCCAGTACTGAAGGGCCGGTTGGGCAAATGGGCAGTGATCCTGATGGAATTCGATATTACCTATACACCCCAGAGGGCGATAAAAGGACAGGCCGTGGCTGATTTCTTCGCAGAGCATCCTGTGCCGGAAAATGATATGCTAGGGACCGAGTTACCCGATGATGAGACACTCGAGGCCTGCCAGGCCCAGCCAGTTATGTGGCAACTATTCTTTGATGGAGCATCTAGAGCAGAGACAGACTCCGATGGAAAGACCAGAATACGGGCTGGAGCCGGTATCGTGCTGAAATCACCAGAATAGGAGGTCGTGCATACTTCCTGTTCTATAAACAAGCCCTACACCAATAATGAGGCCGAGTATGAAGCTCTGATAATCGGGCTATATATAATCCTCAACATGGGTATCCAAATGCTTCAAGTATTCGGGGATTCGATGTTGATAATAAAACAGATCCAAGGGGAGTTCGAAGTGCGGAAGCCAGAACTGAATCCCTACCACCAAAAAGCTGTGCGCCTCATGGCAAAATTCTACCATATTGAGCTCAAGCATGTGGGCCATGGACACAATGCCCAGGCTGATGCACTGGCGAAGCTGGCCAGCTCACTAGCAGTCCCACCAAATAAGACACTGAACATTGTTGTTATGAACCGGCGGCAAGTCCCCAGTATGCTAGAAGGGTGCCCCGAAGAAGACGAGGTTGCCACCATCAGCACAGAACAAGCGTCTGATTGGAGACAGCACTTGCTGCAGTGGTTTCTACACCAACAACTGCCGCAGAAAAGAGAAGAAAAGATAAAACTCCTAAGAATCAAAGATTCTTATGAACTCAGGAATGGAATTTTGTTCCGAATAATGGCAGATGCACGCAAGAAGATTCTACTCCGCTGTCTGTCCACTGAGGAAGCCTGGCAAGCGATGAAAGAAACACATGCTGGGACAGCAGGTGCCCACCAGGCTGGTCCCAGAATGAAGATAGAAATCAAGAAGCTGGGCTACTATTGGCCCACCATGTTTGAAGACTGCTGTAAATTTGCAAAATCATGCCAGAAATGCCAGGAGCATGCTACTGTGCCTAGAAGGCCTCCTACGACTCTGCACCCTACAGTTCCCAGCTGGCCATTTGCACAATGGGGAACTGATGTAGTCGGGCCACTGCCGACTTCCTCGGCCGGACATAAGTACATACTGGCCATAACAGATTACTTCTCCCGATGGGCGGAGGCTATAGCATTAAGAGAAGTGACTGGTGAATTGGTCGCCAGATTCATCAAACAGAACATTATCTTCCGGTTCAGGATCCCCAGCCGAATAATATCCGACAATGGAAGTCATTTCAAAAATCAGAAGGTCTATCGGCTTGCTGAGAAATATAAGATCGAATGGAGGACCTCCACTCCTTACAATCCACAGGCAAACGGATTGGCAGAATCTTTTAACAAGACTCTCTACACCTTGCTGGCCAAGGTCGTCAGTTCTAATAAGAAGGACTGGGAAGAGAAAATGTATGAAGCTTTGTGGGCATACCGCACTGTCTTCAAGACACCTACAGGGTGCTCACCATACTCGCTGGTATACGGCTCAGAGGCAGTGGTTCCGCTAGAGCTGGAAGTCCCGTCACTCAGAGTGGCAGTCCAATATGGCCTGGCCCGTGGTGAACAGACCAATGTAGAAAGAAGACTAGAAGAACTGGCCGAATTGGAAGGGAAGTGCCTCCGAGCTCAGAAGAGTATCAAAATGTATCAGGCCCGCATGGCCACTGCATTAAACAAACTCGTAAGAGGACGAGAATTCAAGAAAGGTGACCTCGTCATGGTCAAGAAAAAAGAAGTCATGGGGTCCAACCCAAAAGGAAAGTTGAATGCTAATTGGGAAGGTCCTTATGTGATACAGAGGGTCTACGAAGGAGGGGCCTACGTGGTTGTTAACCATCGAGTGGAAATCCAATTCTCGCCACTCAACGGAAGACATCTGAGGCTGTATCATACAGCACAACCAACATTCCCCGAGTAATCGGGCAAAATCTACCCTTTTCTTGGTATAGCGGCACTCCGCCCTAGCCAAGCTACCCTTCCTTGGTCTAGTGACACTCCGCCCTAACCAAGCTACCCTTTCCTTGGTCTAGCGGCACTCCGCCCTAGCCGAGCTACCCTTCCTTGGTCTAATGGCATTCCGCCCTAGCCAAGCTACCCTTCCTTGGTCTAGCGGCACTCCGCCCTAGCCGAGCTACCCTTCCTTGGTCTAGTGGCACTCCGCCCTAGCCGAGCTACCCTTCCTTGGTCTAGCGGCACTCCGCCCTAGCCAAGCTACCCTTTCTTGGTCTAGCGGCACTCCGCCCTAGCCAAGCTACACCATTTCTTGGTCTAGCAGCACTCCGCCCTAGCCAAGCTACCCTTTCTTCGTCTAGCGGCACTCCGCCCTAGCCAAGCTACACCCATTTCTCGGTCTAGTGGCACTCCGCCGTAGCCAAGCTACCCATTCCTTGGTCTAGTGGTACTCCGCCCTAACCGAGCTACCCTTTCCTTAGTCTAGCGGTACTCCGCCCTAGCCGAGCTACCCTTTTCCTGGGTCTAGCGGCACTCCGCCCTAGCCGAGCTACCCTTTTCCCCGTCTAGCGGCACTCCGCCCTAGCCGAGCTACCATTTTCCCCGTCTAGTGGCACTCCTCCCTAACCAAGCTACCCTCATCTTGAGCTGGTGGCATTCCGACCTGTCACCCTCTAAAAAAAAAAAGAGGAAGGAAGAAGAAAGAACAAAAAGAAAGTAAAAAAAATGGGGTTAAAAATAGAGATACCCCGCCAGACTTGCTCCTATATTAGGGACAAGTGCAAAAATGGCCCAAAACCCAGCTGTGGTGAAAACCCGAAAGGGCACTGCAGGCAAAATCGGGTACCCCGCCACGTGAAAACCCGAAAGGGCGCGTGGGCAAAAGCAAGAGGGGGCTGGCTCCGGCGAAAACCCGAAAGGGCGCTTGGGTCGGTAACGTGGTGATTCCAAAGAAAGCCTCACCTCCCACCATAAAACTCCTCGTCGATCGACCGGCGCCTTGCCCGATCAACGATTAAACCCATCCGGAATGGACCTTACATCTATTCTATTAAAGCCTTCATGCATTGCTCAAGAAAAAATTCCCTCGATAATAAGCCCACCTCTGGATAGAACTTCCGTCTGTTCTGATAAAACACTTCCACTTGTTTCTGTCTAAGACCCACCACGATGAAACCTGCCCGGTTTAGACCTTACGTCTATCCCGATGAAACCTATTCTACATCTCACCGCGATGAAACCTGCTATTGATCGATTGGCACACTGCCCGATCAACAATGAAACCCCATCCGGTTTAGACCTTACGTCTGTCCTGATGAAACCAATGAAATCCTTGCATTGGTATAAACCCAATACTGATGATGAAACGTGATACTGATCAACCGGCACACTACCCGATCAGCGATAAAACCTTGTCCAGCTTAGACCTTACCTCTATTCGGACTAGATCTACAGGTCTCTTTACGGCCCGCAGTGATGAAACCTGTTGTTGATCGATTGGCACACTGCCCGATCGATGATGAAACCTATCCAGTTTAGACCTTCTGTCTATCTTGATGAAATCCATGAACTCCTTGCATTGGTATAAATCCAATACCGATGATGAAACCCGCCATTGATCGATTGGCACCTCGCCTAATATCAATGATAGAACCCTACCCAGTTTAGACCCTACGTCTATCCTGATGAAGCATATGAAATCCTTGCATTGGGATGAGCCAATACCAATGATGAAACCTGCTATCGATCGATTGGCACGCTGCCTGATCGACGCTAAAATCCATCCAGGGTGGGCCTTCCGTCCGCTCTGACATAGCACAACACTGCTCTTTGAATCGATTCAGACCCTCCGTCTGGATAGATCATGAAACTCTATTCCTTTGTGTTAATGTTAAACCCCACATTAACGATGAAACTCATATTTTCAGCAAACGACCTCGTGCCCGAGCTGCTATCTATATCTTCCAAATCGATTCGGACCTTTCGTCTGGATAGATCATGAAACCATATTGCCCTTTGCATTGATGTTGACACCCACATCAATGATCGTGTGTCCACAATAAACATATGGCGCCGTGATCCATAGGATGAAAGTTCCGGTCTCAGAAAAGACAATGAAAAAAAGAAAAAAAAAGAGAAAGAAAATGACAAAAAATCTCTATATATATAAAAAAATGGGGTTAAAAATAGAGATACCCCGCCATACTTGTTCAGGCATTCTGGACAAGGGCAAAAATGGCTAAAACCCAGCTGTGGTGAAAACCCGAAAGGGCACTGCAGGCAAAATCGGGTACCCCGCCACGTGAAAATCCGAAAGGACGCGTGAGCAAAAGCAAGAGGGGGCTGGCTCTGGTGAAAACCCAAAAGGGCACTTGGGTCAGTAATGTGGTAATTCGGAAGTTCCATGCCAACCGGCACGTTGCCTTCACCTCCCCTTCACTGATGAAGCCTTCCGTCGGCCATCTGGCTCTATGCCCCACCGATGATAAAGCCTTTCCGGTATAGATCTTACGTCTACCCTGATGAAATCTATATACCCTCTTTTCACATCTCCCACTGACAATAAAGCCCGTCACCATTCTGATAAACCCTAGCCAGTTCGGACCTTACGTCTGTCCTGATCAAACTCCTGAACCTTCCCTTGATCGATCGGCTCCTTGCCCGGTCAACGATGAAACCCTACCAGGATAGACCCTACGCCTTTCCTGATGAAACTTACGTATTTCTTGGCAAAGTCCCACCCGTGATAAAACCTGCGGGAATAGACCTCACGTCTATCCTAACGAGACCTACGCCTCTACCTACGTCCCAGCTATTGATCGACCGGCACCTTGCCCGATCAATGATGAAACCCTATCCGGTTTAGATCTTACGTCTATCCTGATGAAACTTATGAAATTCCTTTGCATCGATATAAACCCAATATCGATGATGAAATCAGCTATTGATCGACCAACACCTTGCCCGATCAATGATGAAATCCTATCCGGTTTAGACCCTACGTCTATCCTGATAAAACTTATGAAATTCCTTTGCATCGATATAAACCCAATATCGATGATGAAATCAGCTATTGATCGACCGGCACCTTGCTCGATCAATGATGAAACCCTATCCAGTTTGGACCTTACGTCTATCCTGATGAAACTTATGAAATTCCTTTGCATCGATATAAACCCAATATCGATGATGAAACCAGCTATTGATCGACCGGCACCTTGCCCGATCAATGATGAAACCCTATCCAGTTTAGACCTTACGTCTATCCTGACGAAACTTATGAAATCCCTTTGCATCAATATAAACCCCATATCGATGATGAAGCCAACCATTGGTCGATCGGTACATTGCCCGGCCAATGATGAAACCTGTTCAGTTCAGACTTTGCGCCCGTTTTGATGGGAACCACATACCCTTTTCACGTCCCACCTGTGATCAAGTCTACCCAGTCTAGACCTTATGTCTATTCTGATGAAACCTATGAAACTTCTTTGCGTCGATATAAACCCAATATCGATGATAAAATCCGTCACTGGTCGTTTGATACATTGCCCCGACCAGCTTTGAAACCTGTCCGAGATGAACCATCCGTTTGTTCCAAACGATGTTCTAAACCTCTTTTATTCAGCTACCCCCAGGATTGGGTTTAGGCACCCTCCAGATACCGTCGCGCGGTGGAGCGAGTTCCCCATCCTTTCTCTGAAAGGGTGGACGCTCTCCTGCTAGGTACGGGCTGTTCGCATAGGGACCGCTGAAACCATTGCCAAATCACCGTGAAATATTGATGGTGTGCTAAGTAAAGGACAAACCACATATGAGACTGGTGTAAAGATTCCTTTCCATTGAATAAAAAAAGGAATACAAGAAGGGCCCCTGAGGGGGAATTGTATTACAAAAAGGGGGAAATAGATATTCACGGGCGCCGGAATATGTCTTCGAAGGCCAGAAGCCCTACATGCGGGGCAGCCCCCAGCTCATGAAGTCGAGCCTCCTCCTCCTGTAGCTGAGCAGACTCGTCCTAAAAGGATGCCACCTGCCCCTCCAACAGGGCTACTTCCTCCGCAAGCTGCGGCCGAGAAGTTGTTATCTGTGGCAGTTCAGCCCGGAGGTCAAACAGTTCAGCCTCCAGGATGGTTATCCGGCTGCACACGAACTGCTCCCGCTGCGCCAGAGACTGCAGTTGGCATTGGCGCTCCTGGAGAACAGAGTCCACCTTCTCCAGCTCAGATTTGCACTCCTTCCTTTGCAACTTCAAAGCTGCCAGTCTGTCAGACATAATATGTGCCAAGAAGTCCCGGTGATGTATAAACTTTAACAACAATAGAACCCGCTGGGCCCATATTTCCATGGGACAGCCCATCGCCTGTAGACCAGTGGTGAAACGCTCGGCTATCTCCTTCAGCCGCAGATAAGTCAGTCCAGGCTGGGACTCCACCAGCTGGCGCAGCATGTCCAGATTTTGCCAGACAAAACTCTCAGATGAAGCGAAGCCAGGAGAAGGAACTGGAGCTACTTCGAAAGTTACATCACTGTCAATATTCACCCATAGTGTAACATCAGGCTGGGAAGAGGAAGACGGGAGGTCTGCTGAAGGTGCCAACTGAGCTCTCTCTGCAATCCCTGACGAAACCAAGAGGCTTTCCACCTCCATCTCCTCGGGAGTTGTTATTTGAATGCTCGTAGAGGCAACTTTAATAAGTGCTGGAGCGGCTGCTTCCTGGGTCCCCAATGTGATACCCGCATCTTCAGCATCCTCTTCTCGGGGCACCTCCTCCTCAGATTCCGAGAGCAAGGAGATCGATTCTGGGTCAGTTATGGACAATACTCCAGTCTCTGTGGCAGCTACCTCCCCTTCTTCCATCCTCGCTTCAGCGGCCAGTTCCTTCAATGTCAAGGTGGCAGGGGCTACTGACTGTAGAGGAAAAAGTTCACTTTCCCGTAATTACTGTTATGGGAATTGCTGACTTTGGCGCAATGGTCATCACTGCGGCTGGTATAAAGGCAGAACCCCTAGCTGGGTCCGTCTCAGCTCTAAAATCCAAGACCCGGATTAGGGCCGAACTCTCCCCCGAGGTCCTCAAGTCCAGCAATGCTAAGTCTGTAGAAGACTGTACCCTCACCGGCACAGGGCGAATTATCTCAGAAACGCCTGCACATGCGGCTGACGAAGCAGGAACAATAGCCAAGGTGTCAGATAGAGTGGCTTCAAAGGCTACAGTCGCCACCGGGCTAGCAACAGGGGATTCCTGTGAACAGATCAATGCAGCATCAAGCAGCAGATAAAAATATATATAATAATAATAATGAGGAAAGGGGAGAGAGACCCACTTCTAATGTGATGTCGATATCCTCAAAGGAGTGCAAGGAAGAGGAAAGCTCCGCCGCTGAAGCAGCAAAGGGAGGAGTTATATCTGCCTCGGTGTCCAAGCCAGCAAATTCTTCCGGTAGTTCCTCCTCAGAAGACGGCACCGGCAGTTTGGAGGGGGTGAACAGTGGAACAATGGCAGTACATACGAGTGGGGCCTCTGATTGGGAGATACCCTCCGTCTCGCTGAAATCTGCTCCTTCTCCCCATGCCTCGGAAGCGGTCGCGGTGCTGCTAGAAGAGATTTCCACGCTATCCACGGGCGGGACTTGCGTCCCTAACGGCTGCCTAGATGAAGACCGGGTAACTATGCGCCTCACAGGGACAAGGCCCCGTTTCGTCTGGGTCTTATGGCCCTCCTGTGGCTGAGTTATATCGCCAGCTGCTCCCGTAACTCCAGCCCCCTCACCGGCCGTCACTGCAGGGAAAGGTTCGTGAGAGAGACAATAAACAGATAATCGAAATGTGCAAAAGAAGATGAAAAAGCACACTTACCCTCCGCCTCACTAGCCGGTGTGGGGGAAGGCAATCTGGTCTCCACCACGGAAGGTGTCACAACTGGCTCTTGGGCTGTGTAAAAAGGGGGGGTCAGATTCGAAGATTTCTATAAAATTCAGCAAAAGACGATGAAAGATATAACTGCAGGCTGTCGATGTTACCCTTGACTGACGTCTGGGCGCCCTCCCTTTGAGATTCAAACTCATCAAAGGAGGGGATATCAGGAAGAGGGGTCCCAGGGTCCGTCACTGCTGAAGCCGACTGCCGAGCATGGGCCTTCTTAGCCTTCCTGACCATCCCAACTGCAGTCTTCACTGCAGAAATCTTTCTCCTCTTGCCCGGAGGCAGGGGAGTGGTCGTCGGTGCTGCTGCAGGGACTTCGAAATAAGCAGGCTTCTCAGCTTGCGCAATGATTTTTCTGTAAAGCCCCTGTCGCTTTATATCTGGCCTATCTGTTGAAGACGTCAAAGAAGCAATGAGACCAGTAGATGCAAAGTTTGAATAACAAACAGAAAGCACTACAGTCAGAAAGGAAAGATCATACCTGCTGGGCCATCATAAAAGACAGAAAGCGGCCAGTACAGATAAGCTACCTCCTTGGAGCGGAAAGCAGCCTCCTTGACAAGCCAACAGACATCACCAAATATCTGGCACTTCTCCACTAGAGATGCCAGATCGCTATGACCATGAAAATCAAGACATCGAAATAAGTCGAGGTGGTCCATGCCCCAGCCGTCGACATAATGAAAAGAAATAAACAATGGCTTATTCAATATGCCGGCTATCGGACTCTCTGCAGATAACCCATGTACATTCAGCAGAACAAACAACCAAGACGTGTGCTTGTAGTACGTTTGAGTCCTATCTTCCCTGCGCACAAACGTTCTGTAGGGATGAAATCTATCTGTCGGACCCTTCCAGGGGACAACCGTCAGGAGCGGCTCTTCAACAGGGAAAGGGTACTGTTGCGCCTCCAGACGAGTGCCTCCTACATGACACAGATGTTTCAAGTTCTTCATAAAAGTATCTTCGTTAATGGCAGCAAAGACAGGAGCGGGCGGCTCGAAGCCTCCTTCTTTCAGAACCCGACGCTGAGCCAGATAGTTCTCGGCCTCCCTCGGATGTTGTGAATAAATCCTTTTTAGGTGGGCCTCTGGAATGTCAAATACCGGCTCGGGCTGTTGTTTCAGGAAAGAACGCTCGGCCACGTCCCAGAATGCACCCTTGCCATCCCTGTAAAAGCTGGTCCGAATGTTCCACCATTTGATATACTCTGATGTGACACGGGGGACACGGTTGGAAACAGTGGGAACTCTGAAAACGGCGCCATCATGGCGATGATAGAAATCCCACCACAACCGGCCATCGCCGACAATGGCGGATCCATGCTTGGCCCGGCTATCCAGGGGAAACTGGGCAACTGATGTAGGGATATGCTGGTCATAGCCAAAGTTCCACCCGAAGCGGAATGGATAATATGGTTCCAAAAGAAGCAGACCACCCTTCCTGAAGACTAAAACACTGGGTCAAATGGCCATGGCCCATCTAACCAGCTCCGGCTCCAGAATAGACCGAACAGCATTAGCCCCTGAAACGGGGTGAACATAGGTCTCTACCTCTTCCATCTTACATTCTCTTTGAGAATGAACCAAAGGAGCTGAACCTGCTGCCAAGCTCCAGAAATGAATGCTGCCAGGGGCATCCACTGGCACCCTTATCAGTCGGCCCCTTATTTTGAACAACTGATCAGAAAAAGAGCCAGGTTCGGCACTGGCAAATTCAATCATTCTGGGTAACACTGTATCTGCCTGTAGAGTTCTAGGAGCCAATTCAGGAAATAGACTGCAGACCCAGGCATTGAAGAAATGAAAAGGGCCCACGGTCCTCAAAGAACGGGGAGTCCGATGCTTATACAAATCCCCCAAAGATTTGTAGATTAAACACAAGGCCACTGGGCAAAGTGACAGCCTCATTCCCCAGGCCATCTGGCATGCCGGGTATATGGCTTCGGGCCGAATGATTGTCTCGTCCCCTTGAGGGAGAGCGAAAGTGCACAACCAGAATGTGAAGTAAGCCGCGCAATGTGTGATAGGGTCCACCCCTATTGGATTTGGACCACCATTGCCTACACGGTGCAATGAAGATGGCAACGCTGACTTATAGCGAGGAGCCCTTATCTGCTTGCTGGCAGTCGGACCCATGGAAGGGAAGTCTGCATATTTTAAGGGACCGTCAAAGAAATACTGAATCCACTGCCCTATCCGGACCCTCAGCTTGCTGCCTTTCTCTCGAGGATGGTAACCCTTGGAGGATCCTCTACTATGCGCCAGACAGATGGAGCGATAGGCCTTCATTAAATACCGGTAGGAATAGCCAAGTGAATACTTGCCTTCGCCATCTGAGCTATCCTTCTCGGAATCCGCCAAGCAGACCTCTTCATACGGCTCGCCGTCAATAGGCAGACCAGAAAGCTGTGACAAACTCCAGAGGTCGAGAGATGTTTCGCCCTCTGCTGTATAAAATATGTTGAACAAAGGGCAGAATACTTCGAACATTCCACAGCATAACCCTCGAGATATGGGATAGCGGAATCTAGAAGCAAAGACACTGTGATATACCCCGGCTCTGATCAGCAGAGGGGCGTATTCCTTTAAAACAAATTCGGTGAACTCCACCGCTCCCACCTGGAACAGGTGGGCGTCAGTGATCTTGGTATCTCCAAACCAACCGGCGGCCAGATGATACTTGAACTGGACGGCCGAACAATTCAACACAAAGGGCTCTTCGCGGTATCCCCATTTTATCGGTGCCAGGAATAGACCATAGCCAGGCTTCTCCCTATGAACTCGGCCACTAGCATTATCCCACCGGGCAGGTGTAAATTCCGAGGCCCGGGTCAACATTTTCTTCTCCAGCTCCAGCTCTGATATACCGAGGACTGCGTCCCAGTCACGCTTCTCCCCGGGAAGATAGATGGCCCTGTGGCGGTACACCGACTCCTTCAGGCTATCTCGTTCGGCAAGGATGGCAGCCTCGACAGCACGGGCTATCCGATAGTCTCGCATGCCACCCACTGTGAAAGTTCAGATGAACGGCATTAAGTGGCAGTCCTTCGGAAGATCCGGCCGATAGTCGTTGCCCCGTCTGAAGCATGTCTCCATTGCGGTGGAATATACCCTCGATGTTGATACTGTATCCGTCTCAGAATCAGACGATTCGTCAACGGCAGCAACTTTGTCATACACGAAGTCCAGGCTATGCACGTTCAGCCAATTTACTACAGCCCGTGATATATCTGGCTGCGCTGACGAGCTCGCCCTAACAGCTCCAGAAGATGTAGCAGCAGAGCTGGAAGCCATTGCAATGTCTGCAGTCAGAGAAAAGATGTGAATGAAAGTCCTAAAATAAGAAATAGTCTTATAAAGATTATAGTGTGAAGCCATGTGAAAATTTCGGCAGCATCTCCCCTTATTCAGGGTCTGCCCAAAGAAGATAGGGAGTCACCCACCAAGAGGGAGTGATCCCGGAAGTAAAAGGGATTTAATCCCCAAAATAATATCCTACCCGGGCGAAATCTAATGAAGCGGGAAGGAAGCTGGATGGCTGAGGGGAAGAGCTCGCCACCACCGCCAAGAGGGCGAAGAGAGAGAAGAGGGAGTGAAGAATGAAGAGGAACGAGGCTCCCGGCGCCTCAAATAGCGGAAGCAGAAGAGAGGTTCTCGGCGCGGTCTTTAGCGTGCCGAGAACCCCCCTAATTCAAAAAACCCGCCGAAAAAAGGCGCGCTGAGAACTCCCCCCTCCCTTCACCAAGGGCGCACCGAGAAGCCCTGCGGAGGCCTGTGACCGGGCGCGCCGATAAGCCCTGCCGAAAAGCCATGCGCCGAGAACCAACGCGCCGAGAAGGCTGTGCCTAAAGGCCGTGCGCCGAGAAGCTCGCGCCAAGGGCGTTCAAGGCAAAGAAATTGAGACAAATCAAAAGAAATGCCAAAGAAATGATGCTTCCAAGCTGCAAAATGAAAGATGACTATCAATGCCAAGCTGATAAATGGGTTCAGATGTTGAATGATATATACACCTGCAGGCACCGTGTCACTTATCCTGCATTCTCGCCACCTGCAAGTGGGGGGCATTTGTTGACACCTGAAATATAACTGAGAATAAAGATGAGACCAAAGAGAAGATTGAACCATACATGAAGCTCTCAGAGATTCCTGCAAAGCCAGAATTACAGAATAGTCGTCACTAAGGTTGCCACCTGGCTGAAGCCCTTCCCGGTCAAGCTGATGTCCGGTATTGTCGTCGCTTAGATAACAGTACTGATGAAGAACTGCGGTCTACTGACTGATGAAAATATCCAGAAATATTCTGATAAGGCTATGTCAACTCACTAATCAACCTTCACCTGTTCTGACAGGCTCGAAGAACTCACAAATGAAAACACAGGTTATATGTCTTTGATAGTCCAGATTTGATAACGAGAGAATTCAAGATATTAAAGCCCAAATGGGCTCACTAAGGTGGAACCGAAAAATCCTCACAAGGTCCAAAGCCCATAGGGGTGCCGGGAAGCCTCCCCGGTTGACAAGGGCACGCCGGGAAGTCGTCTTCAGCGCGCCGGGAAGGGTCATGCCGAGAGGGGGGCTGCTGTGCCTATAAAACCTCCCTTTGTTCATCTCGAATACAGAGGACAGACAGAAGAAAGAGAGGGCAAGGAAAAAAGAAAGCAAGGGAGAAGAAAAAAAGAGCGAAGAGAGGCATCTCCAGAGAGCCAGATAAAAAAGAGAGAAGAAAAGAAAAGCTGATGCGAGGTCGGAAGGAAGGAGAAGGTGGGGTGCTAGGGGAGGGAGAGGAGTCAATGCTTCGCCCTCCCCTTCCCTTTATTGTCGTCGTCTCTTCCTGCT
The DNA here is from genome assembly GCA_022559845.1 of Amorphophallus konjac. NCBI lineage: Eukaryota > Viridiplantae > Streptophyta > Magnoliopsida > Alismatales > Araceae > Amorphophallus > Amorphophallus konjac. Next base: position 384,061,080 of record CM040123.1, read on the forward strand.
TCCCTTTCCTTTTGATGTATAAGCTTCGATTCCGTTTTCCGCTTTCGAAGTGAAGAGATCTCCTTGTTGTCGAATAGATAGAGTATTAGTCTATTCTTCTTCCCTCCGTCCCCTTTGTTCTATGAATGATGTAAACGATGAAACAGTGAAATGCAACTCCACGGTTGTTCCGATGAAATGGTTTTGGTTGGCCCTCTCCTCCCTGTGCTCTCTCTCTCAGAATGTATGTTATCCCCCGCGTACATTAATTGCTCGGATGCTTAGAATTCTAGTGATTTCTTGTGCCTATATGCATGCTTGTTTCAGACGGGAAGAAGGTAACAGAGCCCCGATCCTTACCGTGGATCTTTGGGCTTTGTCCCTCTCTCTCCCTCGACGACATCGATGATTTAAACGTTGCGAAGTCCATAGTCCTCTCGAGTTTCCTAAGCCATTGGGGCCATTACAGGGATCAGAGACAGTCATCTCTTGATCTCCTGGATGGTCGGCGACATGAATGGCATAAAGCCTGTTCCAGTGGGTTCGAACGCCTGGTGACTTCAATCCCTCGAATCCCTTCTATCCATGTGACTCCTTGATGTTAATCTGGTAACTTGGTAGAGCCCTCGGCCCCTTCCTCGTTTGCATCCTAAAACCCCCTAGCCTTTACCTGAATCCCAGAAAAAATCCCCAAAACAAAGCACCGTAGAACCCCACAAACCTCCACAAACCTTTCCGGCGCCATGAATAGCTCCCGACGCAGCCCACGTCAGGAACCTCACGCCGAGAGCTCCCTCCTCCTTCTTTAAAACCATGCCGAGAGCCTCATGCCGAGAACCCATTCCCCCATGCCGGGAACCTCACGCCGAGAGCTCCCTCCCCTTTCTTTAAACCATGCCGGGAACCTCACGCCGAGAGCCCCCCTCCTCTTTCTTTAAAGCCATGCCGAGAACCTCATGCCGAGAACCCATTCCCCCGCGCCGGGAAGCCTGCCCATGCTCGTTACAGCCATGCCGAGAGCCTCTCCTCCTCTGCCCAATCTTTGAGCACCCTGCCACACTAATTCGAGGGATATCTACAGGTCACAGGGTACACCCCATGGAATAAATAAACAGGGAACCATCCCCAACATCACACCGTGCCGGGGCCCAGTGCCTTTCTCTTTCGATTTTCATCCCGGCACTCCGTGGATGATCACCTATTTCCCCTTGGGCATGTTCCAAGTTGAGAGGAGATGCTGCCGAAATCTAGTCCAATGTCATCAACCCCGATGAGTCAAGGGAGTGTCTTCGATATACTTCCCATCCGGCTCCATCTTCGGGGGAAACGAACCTATTTGGAGCATCCGGTCAAAAGGGAATACCCTAATGATTAGCCGAATTCCGTCCCGCCACTGCGTGGATGGTCTTCTATCCTTACCCGGTATGGCTTAAAGTTAAAGGTTGTGCCGCCCGATTTAGTCCGTTGAACTAAATAAATCCGCCCTCCATCCATCCTCTTCCATAAGCATGAAGCCTTTATTTCGCACATTTGTATTTTGACTGCCTTCTGAGGCCTCCTATTTTGGCGTTTAATCAAGGGTTATCTTTCTTAGGAAGGGCGTAATTAACATCATAGCCTTTATGGTATGGCGGACTTTTGGTCCCGACTTGGACTTCACAATCGACTGACCAAGTCAAGTCGAGCGCACAATGAAATCGTCACACATGTGACTGGCACGCCTAATAAACCAAATTAATAAATAAATAAAAACAAAATTGAATTAGAGGAATAAAAATCCCGCGTCCACAGAAGTTAAGGCGCCTAACCGGGTCATAACCAACCTTAGGGGCCTTAGAAACGAGTGTGATAGGTGCAGGAGGAGAGGGAATGAGAAGTTTCCCTTCAGTGGGAGTTCGAGTACTCTCTTGAACCTTGGGGGTTCTAGTGGGGGTGGAAGTGATAGTGGAACTCTTTCCCGGGGTCACATTTGGGGGTGCCGGGTACAGCTGTATCTCCTTCCCATTGTGTGAGAAGGAACACTGATTGGACCGACCGAATGTAGTAAGGTCTACATCATAGATCCACGGTCGTCCTAGGATGATGCTACCGACCTTCATAGACACTACATTGCACAAAATCTGTCCTTGGTAGGACTGGAATTGGACAGGAATGACACATGTAGTGGTGACTGGGATAGACATGTCGTCAACCCAAGCCACATTGTATGGCCTCGGATGAGGATGGGTAGGTAGACCTAGACAGGAGATAAAGTCTGAAGAGACTGCATTGATACAGCTCCCGTTGTCAAAAATCACCTTGCAGGGTTGGGATTTTACCATAATGTAGGTTGTGAAGATGGAGGTTTGACGCCAGTCAGCCTCCTAGGGGTGTGTTAAGATGCAGCGAACTACACCCAGTCTTCCCTAGTTTGAACTCTCGGCAATATCTCCTACTTGCATGTACTCGACATGCGTTACATCATACCCCGCATCAATTTCCTCAAACTGGGCAATGAGGTCAGGATCGGCCTCATACCTCTCAATGGCTTCTCCTTCCTGAGGTGGAAGCTCCACAGGCTGGGGGTTGGTGATGACTAAGGCTTGGGTGGGGCAATTGGAGGCAACATGCCCTAGGTTATGGCACAAAAGGCAACGAACTCCCGAGACAGGGACTGGTTGGGAGGTGCTAGGGACGACTCCCTTTCCTTTGTCATCTCTCCTATCAGTTGGCGGAGTGTACTCCAGCCTAGGCACAGCAGCGGGTGCAGGTAAGGGGTTCCGTGGGAAAGGAATAGTAGGGGTAACGGCCCGGAGTGGGGTAGCAGTAGGGACATAGGAAGTGGAGGGGCCAGGCCTCTCAGATGAGCGGACCATGGGGTTTCAGGACTCGGGTTGGCGGTAAGTGGGGACCCGAGGTGGGACCACCCTTTGAAATCGCTCGACGTCCCTTGCAACCTGATAGGCATGCTCGAGAGTGTTAACCTCCCGTAGGAATAACTCCCGCTGTATGCTCTCGTGTAGGCCAGCCCTAAACCGTGAGAGGGTGACGGAGGCATCCTCCATGACTCGACTCTGAAGGAAAAAGTCATCAAATTTGATGATGTACTCGTCCACAGACTTTCCATGTTGGGTGAGTTTCTGCCATTGGTTTAAAAGACGCTGATGATAGGAGGGTGGCAAATACTTCTCCCTCAATTTCTCCTTCATATGTTTCCATGTGCTTATGGGCTCCTCTCGGCTCCTTGCTAGGTGATTTTCAACGTTACACCAGTAGGTTTTGGCTTGACCCTGGAGTGTCATTTTGGCAAACCTTACCCTTGTAGCAGGGGTCATACGGCGATGCTAGTCAAAATAATGATCCATCCCGGTCTCCCAATCAAGGTATGTTGCAGGGTTTAGGGACCCATCAAAACTCGGAGCGTCAATCTTGACGTTCAGTAAGATGATATCCTCATCGTCGTGGTCTCTCTCTCGAGGCATGCGGGCCTCTTGCTCTCTACCTTGGGGAGCTTGATTCGGGTGGGCTTGGTCTCTCTCCTCCCTAGGATTGGCTACGGGATCGCCGTGGCCATTCACTCTTCCTTCCTCTCCCTTCAGTCAATCCTTTAAGGCTCGAATCCTCTCATCTAGTTCTGCTCATAATTGGCCTATGAGTTCTTCAAAGTGGGCCATAAGATTGTGCTGAAGCTGGACTAGCATAGTAGTCACGCTCTTTTGATCCATGGGTAGCGTTGAAAGGCGCTCTAGATGGCCTGATGAATTCCTAGACCAGCGTGGCATGCACGGACTAGGACCTAAATGATGCAATCCTGGGACCGAAGATTAGCAAGCTATAGACCCGAATTTTGTTGGCTAATAGGCAAAGGGTCAACTTGAAGTGACTGGTCAGGGAGAGTTGGTCTCCCGTAGGCGAAGTAGTTGTGGAACTACCTCCTGACAATTAGGGTGCCCTAATGCGGTAGTCTAGGGCCTAATGATGGGCGCAAGGAAGCTCTCTCTCTCCGTCCACAACGATGCACTTAGGAGACTGGCTGCATGGATAGGGCTCTCTCTCACTTCGCGCGGTAATTGAAAACGTACTAAATGTGCAAGTGAGGGGAGCACGTACCTAGCTAGATTGAAAAGTCTAACTCTGACCAGAGACGAAGGCGAGCGGGGACGTGCGTGCCCGCACGGCGTCGACGAAGCTTCATAGTTACAATGAATTCACTCCGTACAGGAAGGATTTAATTATTACAAACCGCTTAAAATTTCACGCACAGGGGAACAAATCAATCTAAAATTTTCTCCGCGCATGAGACTCTCGGGCACTCACACGCCGTAAATTACGGACTGTGTATCGGTGACCGGGCAACTCGGGCGCTGGTCGAACCGTAATTGTGGGCTCGAGTGCCACCAACAATAAGTTAAGCAAATGATATATATATATAGAGAGAGAGATATATAAATATTATATATATCCTGGATATATATATTATATATATTTAACACCCTTTTGTCAACTTTCAAACTTTTCTTCAAATCCCCTTTTTTCTTTTTTTTATCAAACCTGTCTTTTTTTCTTTTTCAAACCTCTCTTTTCAAACCTTCTTTTTGACTCTTTTTTCCCACTCTTTTCAATCCACTTTCTTTCTTTTCAGTTTTAAAACTTTTTTTTTCAAACTGCTCCTCCCGTGACTCACGCGCTCGTAATCAACAAGGGCTGGCAGAGTGGGTGGTTGGCCGGGCGGGCTGCCGACGCGGGCGCGGTAGGCGCGCACGCAGGTACGCACGGGCGTAGGCGGCAGCAGCCGTGGGGCGGCAAGTGCGCACGCAGGCGGGCGCATGGGCACGGCCGCGGCAGGCGCACGGGGAGCGCAGGGCGTGGGCGCGCGGAGCGACCGGGCGTGTAGCGCAGGCGACGCGGGAATGACGCACGAGGCGGAAGAGGCTAGCCAGTCGGGCATGCGAGCGGGAGCCTGCGGGCGGGAGCGCGGGTGCGCGCGCTAGCACGCGGGCGGGCGACAGCGGCTGGGCACGGGTGCGGCCAGACGTGCCCGCTAGGCGCGTTCGGGCGCGGGGTAGCAGGCGGGGTGCGCGGTGTTGGGCGCGGGTGGCCCGGGCGCGGTGGCTGGCAGGCCTGGGCAGCGACGAACCGTTGCGACGTGCCGGGATTCAAATCCCGGCACGGGCGACGATGCAAAAGGGGCGGCGTGAACACTTTTTTTTTCTTTTTCTATTTTCTTCTCTCTCCCGAGAGAGAACACTTTTGATATTTTTTCTCTCACTTCTCTCTCAACCGTGAGCTTCTACTTTCTCTCTTTTTCTTTTCTTTTCTTTTTTTTTCACTTCCGGCAAATAAAAGAAAGAAGAGGAGATGACGGGGATGTCAGGATCAACGGAGGCGCCGTTGTCGGGCTCTGATACCAAATTTGACGCGGACGGCGTCGGAGAGCAGATCAACTGTAGCTCCAAGGGGACGAATAGGACGGGATAACTTGCTGTCTCGCACAGTTCGACCTCACACCGGGCGGTCTCTCACCGGGCGACTCTCAAATCTCACAAGAGAAAGGAGGGAAGGGGGGAAAACATAAGGGGCTATACACCTTAGGTTTCAAGCTTCTTTCATTCATATCATCATACGAACAACACACCCTTGGCCTTCCTTATATAGGAAAAGTCATAACAACAATACCCACAAACTTACCTAATTATGTTTATGTCCTAGCCTAATAAGACAAGACTCAACAACCCACCTTTTGACTTGTGGGTTTAATAAAAATAAAATACACATATCTTTTGACTAGTACTAGCCTAATAAAACAAAAGTAAATATACATATAGTAATACATGTATTTTACTCACATACACACAAAGACACAAATACGTACAAGTAAAATACTCAGGATGCCGAGTCTTCGAGTGAGTCTCCGAGCCATAGGCTCGGTGTCGAGACAGTGCGGCGTCAGCTCCGAGTATGGGGCCCAGTGTCCCCACCAGTGTCATTCCCATCCAATTTCAGTCCTACCAGGGACATATCTTATGTGACGTAGTGCCTATGAAGGCCAGGAGCGTCATCTTAGAACGACCATAGATCTATGATGTAGACCTCACTACATTTGGTCGGTCCAATCAGTGTTCCTTCTCCCATAACGGGAAAAAGATTCAGTTATACCCGACACCCCCAAAGGTGACCCTGGGAAAGAGTTCCACCTCCACCCCCACTAGAACCCCAAAGGTTCAAGAGAGTCCTCGAACTACCACCGAAGAGAAACCTCTCATTCCCTCTTCTCCTACATCTATCATAACTGTTTCTAAGGCCCCTAAGGTTGGTCATTGTAACGACCCGAAATCCGAACACCGGGAAGGCCCGATAGCCCGAATCTCGAACCACCACCCACGAGCCCGAAGACTCTGAAGGGTTGAAAGGATGGTGTGGAGATACACAAGAATCTAAAATAATTGTGGAGCTACCCAGATTAATTGAATTAAGCAGGAAGCAATAAATAACATTAATTAAATTACATGGTCCACAAAAATAACAGTAGTCTAAAAATACAGTAGTCCACAACTAGTACAGTACAAAGAGAAAAGTACAACTACGCGGGACATATCCCGGAACTGGCAACTAGCAACTAACCCTAGGCACCTGAACCACGTGGAGCCTCTGAAGCGCTCCCCAGAAGCCTCGTCTCACTTGAAACATGGTGAAAATATGTAGGGAATGAGCCTCAAAACACAAGGCTCAATAGGGATCATCCGGTCCCCACCTCGAAAATCGAGAAACCACACGAAAAGTAACTACAAGCTACTACGACGGCTTGCACCGAACACACCGCACAAAAATCGAGACAACTCGGCAAAAGCCAAAGAAAACCCAAGAGTTACAACCAGACAAAGATAGAAGTACCAAGCCACTAGAAGCAAGGCTGGATGCGTCCACTGACGACTTAGACCGTGCCTCGGGTGTCCCCCTTGACCCCTGGTGGAACGGGGACACCGTACTAGTAACCACAGAACAAGTGACTAGCTGGGGTCGCGCTCGTCTGCGTGGGTCCAATCGCCCCCAACCACGTGTGCACATACAGACCGCGCGTCCCTAGTTTGGCCCTCTGACTGGTTTTCCCCTCAACCGGACTTTGGCTGCAAGACGTGGGGCCCAACAGAAACCAGTCTAAAAACCGTCTCTCGGGGTAGCCTCACCACCACTCCCTGGTGGGGCCACTCGCGTGTCAGAAGGCTATGACTAGTGGAGGGTCACTGAAGGAGTAGACTCTAGCCAACGAAAAATAACGTCTAAACCGAACAAAGTACAAGGGCCGCTCCTCGTACCGACACCGACTCACGGCGCCACGAGCCGAGAACACCAACTCCCAGGATCCCACGGCACCCTCACGTGTGGCCCCCACATGATGCCCGACATCATTCAGACCATGGGTAAGCACGCGGATCGAGATCCACTCACTCGAGACTCGAATCGATAAAACATAACTCCGGTCGGACATAGATCTCTGGCGGTCCACACTTGGGCCACCACAGAGTCTGGTGGTCCAGAATTGGGCCACCACAGGGACTGTAGCGGTCCAACAATGGGCCGCCACACCCTGGGTTGCGAATGAAATGGCAGTCCTATATAGGGCCGTCACATGGATGTGGCGGGCGTACATTAGGCCGCCACACCCCAAAAACTCCTAATGGTCGAAAACCAACGGTCGGAAATCAACGGTCAACTCGCCCTCTGGCGGTCTGACCCTCGGCCGCCACCTCTTCTTGCGGTTTATCGTGCAGCCGTCAGAAGACCTGGGGACATGCCGACAAAATAGTGCCCTGTGATGCACCCACCTTGGGCTGCCACAGGCTCTGGCGCTCCTACCCTAGGCCGCCAAAGGCTCTGGCTGTCTCTGGAAGGACAACCAAATCGTCCCGAGAACGGGCTGGCGGGAACAAACCCGAAAACCCGTTCCACGCCCCGATCATCCACGGATGAGGGGGAAAACAAGGGGGGAGCTCCCCTATAGCTCCTAGCATGCATCTACGCCCTCGAATCGGTCTGAAACGCGACGAAACGGTAGATCGGCTCACAACCCCCAAAACATGGATTTTGCCCTACCTGGCTCAAAAACGTCCCTCTCGACCTCTCCTCGGCCTACAAATCACGGGGGACGATGGGATGAGCATGGGGATCCGTCTCCCTACCTCAATGGAGCACGAACTCCGTCGAAACGCCGCCGAATGCGAAGAAGAAGCTTTTAGAACCCTCGTTCCTTCACGAAATCCCACGAGCCAGACGCCGCCATGATGACCTCGCCACCGCCGTCACCGCCACGCCGTCACCTCACTGCCGTCTACAGCCGGGGAGGGGTGCCGCCATGGTCACGTCGGACGAAGAGAAAGGGGAAGGGGGTGGTCGCTCACGGGAGGAAGAAGGAAGAGGAAGAAAGAAGAAGAAAGTGAAAAAGAAAAAAGAAAATAAGGGTTTATATAGAAAATCCAGAAATTCCAAAAAATACCCAAAATAGGAAAATATACCACCACGATCGTTGGAACGCGTTGATCGTTGTTGTACCATTTCTGAGTAGGTGAATGACTCGGTTCACCCGCTACGGGATTCCGTAGGTCCTGTCAGGGAAAAATACAGGAAACCGCGGAACACGTTCCAGGACCTCCGAAACTGATCCGAAACGCACGGATCCGAACCTGAAAAATATCTGAAAGATAACCCCGGGCAAAAGGAGAACAAAATCTCCAAGAAAATAGATCCGAGACCCAAGAAGAGGGATCCGAAGGGTCCGGGATATTACAGCCCTCCCCCCTTAAATAAATTTTATCCTTGAAATTTAAAACAAAGCATAGGGGAAGAAAAGGGGTACTCACTCAAACAGGTAAGGGAACTGCTGACGTATCTCATCCTCACGCTCCCAAGAAACCTCACCACCAGAGTGTCGCTACCACACCACCTTAACCAACGGGATAACCTTGTTCCATGGGTGCTGCTCTCGCCGATCCTCAATACGGATAGGGAACTCCGGTAGAGACAGATCGGGAGTCACCTCGGGCCAAACCAACTGCTCCAACATAAGAGAAACATCGGGCATATACTTCCTCAACATCGAGACATGGAGCACGTCATGCACCGCTGTAAACTCAGGAGGTAGCTGCAACCGATAAGCAACCTCGCCAATGCGCTCCACGATGAGGAAAGGACCAACATAGCAGGGCCTCAACTTCCCACGCTGTCCAAATCTCATCACTCCCTTCATGGGAGAAACCCTCAGAAATACACGGTCACCGACTGCAAAACAGAGTGGCTGCCTTCTCCGATCGACATAACTCTTCTACTGACTCTGCGCCGCCAACATGTTCTGACGGACCAGATGCACCACATCAATGCACTGCTGCACAAGCTCCGGTCCCATCACAACATGCTCACCAACCTCAGACCAATCGAGTGGAGTCCGACACGGTCGCCCGTACAACGTCTCATAAGGAGCCATCCCAATGCTCGAATGATAGCCGTTGTTGTAGGCAAACTCCACCAATGGTAGATGGTGAATCCAACTCACGTGCCATTCCAGGCAACAAGATCTCAACATATCCTCTAACGTCTGAATGGTCCTCTCCGACTGACCAGCTGACTGAGGATGATACGCTGAGCTAAATGCTAACTCCGTGCCAAGAGCTCGCTGGAAACTCCTCCAGAATCCAGAAGTGAAACACGGATCTCGATCGGATACAATGGAAATGGGAATTCCATGCAAAGGTACGATCCGCTCCACATAAAGATGAGCCAACTTGGACACACTCCAGCTGACCTTGACCGGTAACAACCGAGCGACCTTCGTCAGTCTATCCACAAGCAACCAAATACTATCCTGCCCACTTGGAGTCCTCGACAATCCCACCACAAAATCCGTGGTCACGTGGTCCCATTTCCACGCGGGAACCTCCAAAGGCTGAAGAGTACCCCCGGGTCGCTGATACTCTGCTTTCACCTGTTGACAGGTCAGGCATCGGGCCACGTACTCGGTAATATTTCTCTCCATGCCTGGCCACCAGAACTGCCTCTTCAAGTTTCGATACATCTTTGTCGCGCCCGGGTGCGCAGTGTATCAACTCCCATGACCCTCCCGTATCACCGCACGCCTCACCTACTCCTCGGTTGGGACGTACAGCCTACCACCGAATCTCACAGCTCCATCCTCGCCGTAGTCCACATAAGCTAAAGCTAAAATCCATGGCAACTTAGGGTCTACACGCTGAGCATCTGTCACCTAGCGATGAATCGCAAGCGTGACAGTCAAGCTCACAAGAATAGCTGACCCCGACTCTTGGGGAACCTTAAGCCTAAATGTCACGGCCAACACCTGTTCCCAGAGCCTCCACTTCCTCATCATCATGGTGCTGACAACGACCTTCCTACTCTAAGCATCGGCAACGACGTTCATCTTGCTCGGCTGATAAGATAGGGTGAAGTCATAATCCTTCATATACTCCATCCATCGCCTCTGCCTGAGGTTGAGATCCTTCTGAGTGAACACATACCCCAAACTCTGATGGTCTGTGAACACCTCAAACTTCTCACCGTACAGATAATGCCTCCAAATCTTCAATGCAAATATCACAGCCGCTAACTCAAAATCATGGGTAGGGTAGTTCTCCTCATGTGGCTTTAGCTGTCGAGATGCATAAGCCACCACTCTACCATGTTGCATCAGCACAACACCCAACCCAATCACGGAAGCATCTGTACACACCATAAAATCTCCCGATCCAGAAGGTAACACCAACACTGGTGCCGAGGTGAGCAACCTCCTAAGCTCCATAAAGCTCTGCTCACACTCACCAGTCCAGACAAACGGCACATCATTCCGCATAAGCCTGGTCATCGGGGCTGCAACACGAGAAAAATCTTGAATGAATCTCCGGTAATAGCCTGCAAGCCCCAAGAAACTCCGAATCTCCGTCACGGACCTTGGCCTCGGCCACTGCATTACTGCCTCGACCTTGGCTGGATCCATGGAAATACCATCACCAGAAATCTCGTGCCCCAAAAAGTGTACCTCATGAAGCCAAAACTCACACTTGCTGAGCTTAGCATACAACTGGTGATCTCACAAAGTCTGCAACACAACCCTCAAATGATACACATACTCATCAGCAGACCGCGAATACACAAGGATGTCGTCCACAAACACGACCACGAAGTGGTCCAAGTAAGGACGGAACACTCTCTGCATCAAATCCAGAAACGTTGCGGGGACATTGGTGAGCCCAAACGGCATCACCAGAAACTCATAATGCCTGTATCTTAAGCTAAACGCAATCTTCTCCACGTCAGACTCTTGAATCCGCAACTGATAATAACCGGACCGTAAATCAATCCGTGAGAACACTCGAGCAGACTGAAGCTGGTTGAACAAGTCATCAATCCACGACAACGGATACTTGTTCTTAACGGTCACCTCGTTCAGCTACCGGTAGTCAATGCACAGCCTCAGACTAGCATCCTTCTTCTTCACGAACAACACTAGCGCACCCCAAGGAGAAAAACTAGGACAAATATACCCCTTGGCCAGCAACTCCTGCAACTGCGCTCGCAACTCTCTCAACTCAGCGGGAGCCATACGGTAAGGAGCCTTCGATAAAGGTCCCGTACCAGGCACAATCTATTGTATATATCTCAGTGCTTTTGATGATAACAAAACCAAGGACATATACTTGTTCACATGCTTGGAACTAATACCTTAAGTGAATTCCTTAAGCTATCATGCCGGATTTCTTCACAGTTTTTTCTTTAAGTGTTTAGCATTCTAAATGCATTTCCAAGAAATCAAATGAACTTGAAATAAGTTTTAACCATTCGTTCAATTCATGTCTCGATTATATGGATACATTTTTCTGGGCTAAACTCTTCATTTTCAGGTTTTTGACAGTCCAGTTGACCTCCGGTCTGATCCCGGTCGACCTGAAATAATAGAATGGACCTTTCTACAGCCTGTCTCAGTGGCGGTCAACCGCCAGCCCCTGGAGGTCGACCGCCAGCCCCGAGCTGCCCAACATTGTTGACTTTTTATCACTTCGAGAAAAGCCCTCCCTCTTGGTATTGTTTAATCCCTAAGCAACCAAACTGTCACACCCCGAGCCTTTATTACAGCGAAAGACTCACTCGAGAAACGCGAACAGCCGGCATGGTAAGCCTCTTGTAAGCAAGAACGACCAGAGCGCGAGACAATCACACACATAAATGCAATTGCACAGAATTTAATCAAACTCTAACTTTATTTCATAAATGATCAAAGTATTCCTTTACAATAATCACCTTTCATTCTACTAGACTCAAGAAATAAGAAAAATTACATTGACTCAATCTAAACATTATAGACTTCCTAAGTCTTCGCTTGTAGCTTTACAAGACTTTCACTCACTTCCGGACCCGCCACTAGTATAGCCCGAATCCTAATCTGAACTACTTCCATCTCCTGAAAAATGTTGGAAAATAGGTAACGAGCACACTTACCCAGTAGGTATCTTCGCATCAACATGAAAGCACTATTAAAGTGATTAATATTTTTGCTCTAAAGAAATAAGGCAAAATCATGCAATGCGATGATCACGCAATTAAACCATAGTAACGAGATAATCATGTAAGATAGAGTGAGCAAGAATGAACTTATCAAGAATATAACAAGAATATGATATTGGCCTTTTCATGAACAAGAATGTAACAAGAATGCACTATCAAGCCACATAATCAACACTCAGCATCTTATGCTTATGAGCAAGTGCTTCGTGAATTTCTGTGGAATATCGAGCAAGAAAGTCATATACAAGAACTTGATCATGCTGCATCGCGTTGTGATTTTTCACTTCACGAGCCGTGGATAATTCACTTATTTATAAAGATAGTACTCCCAGCGCAATGCGACGCCAGTAGCATCATACCCCATGGTTTATAAAATAGTATGTTTTCGACAATCAGCCGAGGGGACTAGCATAGATCCTTTGAACACAATCAGTGCTCGATCGCATCTTCAAGTATAAATCAAACTCTTACCACGCATGATAATAAAGTATGGCCAAGAATATAGTAATATCAAATAATGAAAATCAATGTATGAACGCTTCAATTAGAATATGAGGAATTCAAGAATGACATTAAACAATGTTATGCTCATAAAATAAATTGACAGCATAACGGTACATTCTTTTCTCTTTCTAATCCTTATATTAAGTTTCTTGATTAATATTTTAAGTTCTAGACTATCATTAGTTCATCTAGAACCTTTGGAATATCAACCCTTGGGTCAAACCTTGGGTTAAGCACTTAAGCAATGTGACGGTCGTTCTCTGGGCCGTTACATCATGTGACGCTCCAGTAGAGGGCCGTTACAATGATCAAAGTCCAGAACTATTAAAATAGACTCAGAGAAGTGTGACGGTCATGCAATGGGCCATTACGTGATTCTGACGGTCCAATGTAAGGCCGTTACATTACTAGATCCAGAAAACAACGATAGTGTATTCTAGTTAATGGGCTTTAATGGTACAACCAACTCGGCGTCCTAGTGGGAATCGCAGGCTCGTGAGAATTACAGAGGCCTTGAAACGAGATTTCCTAATCCATTGGAAGGAATATCCAATAGAGAGGTCATCATATCCAAGAATATGTTCCTATAGTGCAAAATGTGAACTAATGGTCAACATACCGGAGTATGTGCCATGTACTTATAGAAATGACTCTATTGATAGAGAAAGAATATATATATATATATAGATGTGAAATCATGATAAAAACTCTATCAATACATCATTCAAAAATATGTTTCTAATTACAAAACTATAGAGTTTTGGGCTCATGAAATTAACATAACATAAAGTAATAGTGAGATACCAAAACATGCAGTACCTATCATGAATGATTAAATAATCTCAAAGTCACGTAATCAGGTTAAAACTTAGGTAACTAGGCATAATAATAATTAAATCTGGCAGGTTTCCAAGCTGTCTTGAGTTGACAGTACATAGGCACCTGATGGTCTAGCCAAGGCGCGTCACAGGGAGTGTGACGGTCTATCGAGCAACTGTTACAGAATGTAACGCTCCTGCATAGATGCGTCAGAGTCAACAGACAAATCAATAGGCAACCAGGGACTGTGACGGTCCATCGTATGGCCGTTACTTGAGTGTGACGGTCCAACTATGGTGCGTTACTGTATCTGCTGACAGAAAATGCTATGAAACCTAAGAGATCAACTCACATCATGTCTAAATCAAATACCATGTCTATTCTAGGCATGATAACGAAGTATAGGCTATCTATATGCATGGGTTCCAGTGAATAGACAAGATAACTTCTTTTATTTCTATTTAAGGCTAAGAAATGTATGAAATGCATGGAACTATGAAAACATGAAATTGATGATCTATGATGCATGAAATTCAGTCAAATCAGAGGGTTTTTAGTCCTATCAAGATGTTTTTTCCGTTCATGAGATGACCTACCTCTTCTAAGACCTTTAACCTTCGAATTTGGTGCTAGGTGCTACTCTTTGATCCTTGTACTTCTTGTGATAATTCAGCAACTTCCTTGGGCTCTAACTCTACGACCTCTTAACCTAAAGATGTGAAATTTTGAGAGTAGTTAGTCTAAAGTATTGTAAACAAATTCCTCTAAAGAACTTACCCAAGATTATGACTCCTTACCTTGATTCCACGCGAGCAAAAGTAAGGGTCGCGCAGTTCAGAACTAGGTCCTATTTATAGGGTTCTAGCTAGGGTTTGAAGTTTAGAGCGATTCTAGAGTCCTTAATCTACTAAAACCTGATCTATAAGAGTCCTTAGTAATGTTATAACTCTTCCCAAGTTGATCCCTAGTGGATAAGATCATCAAGTTCCCATCTTTTTATAAGTTCTTCAACTTACGGAATTCATAGAGTGTAACGGTCGTAGACCCATGCGTTACAAGCATGTGACTGTCGCGCGCTAGACCGTTACATTCAACGTATATAGAGTTTCAAATAAATAAAACTCTTTTATTTATTTATCTATATAATTATCTTAGATAATTAGTCTTTATCTTTAAAAATCCGTAAATAAGCTAAATAACCTTCTAGAACATGCGCCAAACTTAATGGGCTTGATCCTTAAACTTTTTGGATAATAATTAGATATGCTAGGTTAACTATTTTAACTTAATTGGGCCTTATAGTGACTTATAATTCTACCAATCCATTTATAAATTTATTTAGGCCTTTATAAATTCTAGAAAAATATTTTATAATTCAAAAATTATTTATATAAATTCTGGGGCACTACACCCTCCCCCACTTAGAAAAATTTGGTCCCCAAATTCAATACATGGATTATAGAGACTGTACTTACAGTTGAATAATTCTGGAAATCTTCTACGCATAGATTCCTCTGTTTCCCATGTTGCTTCATATGGCCATATTTTCTTCCATTGGATCTTGACCATAGAAATAACTTTATTCCTTAATTGACGCACTTCCCGATCCAGAATCTTTATTGGCGTTTGCTCATATGTCATATCCTTCTGAATCTCCAGATTGTCATAAGTGATAATATGGTCAGGATCGTATACATACTTCTTCAGCATGGAGACGTGAAATACGTCATGAACTCCTACTAATTGTGGAGGTAAAGCCAATCTATAAGCCACTTCACCGACCCTTTCAAGAATTTTAAATGGGCCAATAAACCTTGGAGTTAGCTTTCCTTTAATGCCAAATCTTTGAATACCATGACCTGGAGAAACTTTCAAATATACATGATCTCCTACCTGAAACTCCAAGTCACGTCTTCGATTGTCGGCATGAGACTTTTACCTATCTTGTGCCATTTTCATTCTCTCTTGAATGAGCTTGATTTTCTCCGTAGAATCTCTGATAAGGTCGGGGCCTAGAAATTATTTTTCCCCTATTTCATTCCAACATATTGGTGATCGACAACTTTTACTATATAGGGCTTCAAAAGGTGCCATTTGTATGCTAGTCTGATAACTGTTATTATATGCAAATTCTACCAAAGGCAAGTGATCATGCCAATTACCTCCAAAATTGATAGCACGGGCTCTGAGCATATCTTCTACCACCTGATTTGTTCTTTCCGTCTGACCATCAGTTTGTGGATGAAAGGCTGTGCTGAAATTCAATTTAGTCCCTAGTGAATGTTGTAGGCTCTTCCAGAATTGTGATGTGAATCGCAGATCTCTATCAGATACAATAGAGACAGGGACACCATGTAATTTGACAATTTCCTTTATGTACGATGCTGCTAGAATATCCACAGACCATCGACTCTTTATTGGTACAAAGTGTGCAGATTTAGTCAATCGATCTATGATTACCCATATGCCATCGTGTCCTCCTCTGGTCTTAGGTAAACCCATAATGAAGTCCATCCCTATACTCTCCCATTTCCATTCGGGAATATCCAAGGGATGTAATTTACCTACGGGTCTAAAATGTTTAGCTTTAACTTGTTGGCAGGTTAGACAACGAGACACGAAATCAGCTATCTCTCTCTTCATATTGGGCCACCAGAAACTTCTTTTCAGATCTTGATACATCTTTGTATCTCCTGGATGAATGGAGTACTTGGACTTATGTGCTTCATCAAGGATTAGTTTCTTCGTAGCCTCATGATCTGGTATACATATTCGTCCCTTAAATAACAATCTTCCGTCATTGGAAATAGAAAAATCCGGCCTTTGTTCAACATTGGCCTTAATTTCCAGTAATATAGGATCATCATCTTGTAACTTGACTAAGTCCTCTATTAATGTAGGTTGAGCTCGAATATTAGCTATGAAACAATCTTCTTCCTTTATGTCAATATCTAAGTTCAATTGAGTAAATTGAGGTACTAGGTTGGTTACACTAATCATAAGACTTGATAGCATCCCATTGGTCTTCTGCTGAGTGCATCTGCTACAGCATTAGCTTTGCCAGGATGATACTGAATAGCAAAATCAAAGTCTTTGAGGTATTCTAACCACCTCCTCTGCCTCATGTTAAGCTCTTTTTGAGAAAATAAGTATTTCAAGCTCTTGTGGTCTGAGTAGACTGTAAACTTTTCTCCATAAAGATAATGACGCCAAATTTTCAAGGCGAAAATAACTGCTGCCAATTCTAAATCATGCACAGGATAGTTTTCCTCGTGCCATTTCAATTATCTTGAAGAATAACAGATTACCTTTCCATTTTGCATGAGAACGCATCCTAAGCCAATGCCAGACGCGTCCGTATACACTTCGAATCCACCACCCTCCATTGGTAGTGATAAAACATGGGCTGTTGTAAGATGATTCTTAAGAGTTTGGAAATTCTTCTCACATTCCTCTGACCAGACAAAAGGATTTTCTTTTCTGGTGAGTCTAGTTAAAGGAACTGCTATCTTTGAGAAGTCCTTAATGAATCTTCTATAATAACCAGCTAGACCCAGAAAGCTCCTTACTTCAGACACAGTCGTAGGCCGACTCCAATTCTTGACAGCTTCTACCTTAGAAGGATCCACATCAATACCTTCTTTTGAAATAGTGTGGCCTAGGAATGAGACTTCCTCGAGCTAGAATTCACACTTATTGAGTTTGGCATAAATCTTGTGTTCTCTAAGTGTTTGTAAAGCTATCCTTAGATGTTCTTCATGTTCTTCTTTTATCTTGGAGTATATCAGGATATCATCGATGAAGACGACAATGAATTGATCCAGGTATGGCTGGAAGACACTGTTCATAAGTTGCATAAATGCTACTGGGGCATTAGTTAACCCAAATGGCATTACCACGAATTCATAGTGGTCATAACGACTTCAAAAAGCTGATTTATAAATGTCCTCTTCTTTGATTCTAAGCTGATGATAACCTGATCTGAGGTCAATCTTAGAAAAATATTCTGCTCTCGAAAGTTGATCGAAGAGCTCATCAATACGCGGCAATGGATACTTATTTTTAATTGTCAGCTGTTCAGTCGCCGGTAATCGATGCATAACTTGAGAGAACCATCCTTCTTCTTGATAAATAAAACCGGCGCACCCCAAGGGGATGTGCTACGTCTGATGAAACCCTTGTCTAGTAGTTCCTGCAACTGCCTTTTCAGTTCCTTGAGTTCTGTGGGGGACATCCTGTAAGGGGCTATAGAAACAGGTGCTGCTCCTGGAATGAGTTCGATTGTGAAGTTCACTTCCCTCTCGAGTGGTAAACTGGGTAGTTCGGATGAAAATACATCTGGGAACTCATTTACAATAGGGATGTCTGCTATAATAATATCCTTGGATTTTGAAATAATGACAGAAGTAAGGAAAGCTTCACATCCTCGCGAGATAAGTTTGCGAGCGTGAAGTGAGGATATAATAGTGGGGTGTTTCTTGTATTTGATGCCAAGAAAAGAGAATCTCGGAAGACCAGGTTTTCGAAAGGATATTATCCTATTTCGGCAATTGATATAAGCATCGTGGTCTACAAGCCAATCTACCCCTAAAATGGCATCATAACCTTTCATGTCAAAGCACACGAGGTTTGCGGGGAGATTGTGACCTTCTACTGCCACTTCGCTATCAGGATAATAGTTGGTAAGCTTAGTTCCAGATCCTAAGGGTGTGGAAATAGTAAGATCTGAAGGTAAGGGGACTGATGCAGTTGACAACATTTTTGTAAAGGTAGTGGAAATAAAAGAATGAGAGGCACCAGTATCAAATAGCACAAATGCAGGACGAGAACAAATTTGAAGAGTACCTTCCATAAGTCCATCATCCCGGGGCGCTTCCTCTTCGTCTAGAATGGCATTGAGGCGAGCCTGCCTCCTGCATCCTCCAGATGACTGGTCCTTCATAAGGGGGCAATCCGGCATGCAATGCTCCCTGCTCCCACAACGTAAACAAGCGCCGAGGAGTTTCCAACACTCCTTAGCTGAATGGCCGAATTTCTCACAGAAAGTGCAAGCCGTGACGGCCTGTTCCTTCTCTTCCTTAACCTTCTTTTGCTTATGGAAACTCCCAGCGTTCCCATTCCTAGATCTTTTCTTATTATCACGGCTTTGGTAGGGTTCTGTGATACTAAATTTCTCCTTCTTATGACGCCGATTAGAACGTCGGCTTGACTCTTCTCCTTTCCCTTTTAACTTCTCAACATTTTCTAAGGTCCTTTCACACAAATATGCTCGTTGAACCATCTCCGCATAGGTACGGATGTTTTGGGTCCCGAGCTGCTGAATGAAGCCGAGTCGTAACCCGTCCATAAACCGATTTGCCTTCAATAAATCGGTATTGATTAGATGTGATGCGTACGGTGCTAACCTTGAGAATTGAAGTTCATACTCTGCCATCGACATCATCCCTTGTCTAAGGGAGGTGAACTCCATGGCTTTCCTTTCCTTTACATGCTAGGAAAAATACTTGGTACGAAATAAAGTAAGAAAACCGTCCCATGTGTGAGGTGCATCGGCCGGAGGTGCCGGAACCGACTTCCACCATGTACGGGCATCTTTATTTAGTTGAAATGTTGCTAGACGCACCTTCTCCTGATCAGTGCATTGAATAACGTCAAATATCCTATTCATCTCATCGATCCAATTTTCTACCTCATCGGGATTTGAAGATCCATAGAATCGTGGAGGATTTAGACTCTGGAAGTTGCGATGTAGGTCACCAGCCCTTGCCCCTACACCACCTTGTGCTATAGTTTGCAATGCCTGAGTGAGGCCGGTAACTGTTTGTTGCATACCGTCCCAATCTACGCGATGAGCCATTTGTAAAATAGGGTACCTGAGAGAGAAAAATAACAACTTGTTATTTGTCAGGAAAATCAACCTTAAAGCTAATTAATTATCTTATCCCAGGCTCTACCCAAATCCTCACTTGGGTATGGAATTTCTTCCTTAGTTCATAGGTAGGGGTCCTTAAACCTTGGACTTATCCTATGACATGATTCCTTTCCCTAAGTCCTGAGACTTAGGCTCTGATACCAACTTAACTGTCACGCCCCGAGCCTTTATTACAGCGGAAGACTCGCTCGAGAAACGTAAACAGTCGGCATGGTAAGTCTCTTGCAAGCAAGAACGACCAGAGCACGAGACAATCACACACATAAATGCAATTGCACAGAATTTAATCAAACTCCAACTTTATTTCATAAATGATCAAAGGATTCCTTTACAATAATCACCTTTCATTCTACTAGACTCAAGAAATAAGAAAATTACATTGACTCAATCTAAACATTATAGACTTCCTAAGTCTTCGCTCGTAGCTTTATAAGACTTTCACTCACTTCCGAACCCGCCACTAGTATAGCCCGAATCCGAATCTGAACTACTTCCATCTCCTGAAAAATGTTGGAAAATAGGTAATGAGCACACTTGCCCAGTAGGTATCTTCGCATCAACATGAAAGCACTATTAAAGTGATTAATATTTTTGCTCTAAAGAAATAAGGCAAAATCATGCAATGCAATGATCACGCGATTAAACCATAGTAACGAGATAATCATGTAAGATAGAGTGAGCAAGAATGAACTTATCAAGAATATAAAAAGAACATGATATTGGCCTTTTCATGAACAAGAATGTAACAAGAATGCACTATCAAGCCACATAATCAACACTCAGCATCTTATGCTTATGAGCAAGTGCTTCGTGAATTTCTGTGGAATATCGAGCAAGAAAGTCATGTACAAGAACTTGATCATGCTGCATCGCGTTGTGATTTTTCACTTCACGAACCGTGGATAATTCACTTATTTATAAAGAAAGTACTCCCAGCGTAATGCAACGCCAGTAGCATCACACCCCATGGTTTATAAAATAGTATGTTTTCGATAATCAGCCGAGGGGACTAGCATAGAGCCCTTGAACACAATCAGTGCTCGATCGCATCTTCAAGTATAAATCAAGCTCTTACCACGCATGATAATAAAGTATGGCCAAGAATATAGCAATATCAAATAATGAAAATCAATGTATGAACGCTTCAATTTGAATATGAGGAATTCAAGAATGACATTAAACAAGGCTATGCTCATAAAATAAATTGACAGCATAACGGTACATTCTTTTCTCTTTCCATTCCTTATATTAAGTTTCTTGATTAATATTATAAGTTCTAGACTATCATTAGTTCATCTAGAACCTTTGGAATATCAACCCTTGGGTCAAACCTTGGGTTAAGTACTTAAGTAATGTGACGATCGTTCTCTGGGCCGTTACATCATGTGACGCTCCAGTAGAGGGCCGTTACAATGATCAGAGTCCAGAACTATTAAAATAGACTCAGAGAAGTGTGACGGTCATGCAATGGGCCGTTACGTGATTCTGACTATCCAATGTAAGGCAGTTACATTACTAGATCTAGAAAATAACGATAGTGTATTCTAGTTAATGGGCTTTAATGGTACAACCAACTCGGCGTCCTAGTGGGAATCCCAGGCTCGCGGAGAATTACGGAGTCCTTGAAATAAGATTTCTTAGTCCACTGGAAGGAATATCCAATAGAGAGGTCCTCATGTCCAAGAATATGTTCCTATAGTGTAAAATATGAACTAATGGTCAACATACTGGAGTATGTGCCATGTACTTATAGAAATGACTCTATTGATAGAGAAAGAATATATATATATATATATATATATATATATATATATATCGATGTGAAATCATGATAAAAACTCTATCAATACATCATTCAAAATCATGTTTCTAATTACAAAACTATAGAGTTTTGGGCTCATGAAATTAACATAACTTAAAGTAATAGTGAGATACCAAAACATGCAGTACCTATCATGAATGATTAAATAATCTCAAAGTCACGTATGTAGACACGCCAAAATTGACGCTTTGTTGATTAAATCTCTTGTCACTATGTTAACGCCCCAAAGTGAACTTCAATATTTCTATAATATAAAGTTTTTCTATTTTTGTGTGTTTTTGATTTATTCTTGCATTTTTGGTGATTCACGACCTGAAGAGGGGCGTGTTTTAAATAGCGACCTAATCTGGGGCGTGTTCTTAAGAATGGACGACCACAGGTACGGGCGTCAATTCTTGATATTTTACGAGTCCCACCCCGATTGAAAATCAATGATTAACGTCCTTCCATAGGGCGTGTTTTTGTTTAACGCCTTTGATTCAGGCGTCTCTTTGCAATTCTCAAATAAAAAAGGTTTTTATTACCAAAATTGAATCAAGGAAGTGACGCCTTGATCCTGGTCGTGTTTTGAATTAACGCCCTTAAGCGGGTCGTCAATTCTGAATTGACGCCCTTTGGTAGGTCGTGTCTCACCCTTTCGTATCCTGCTTAAACTCGCCTTTCCTGAAGAGTTCCCTGCCTTTATTGACCACCTTGCTCGATCTGGGAACTAGAGTCCTTACCGTTAACGACCACTGCCTATTCTAATCTTCCCAGATCTGTGTCTATCTGTGATCGAGACCCTATAAAAGAGTCCCCTGGTTGATCTCGCGTGAGGTTGGGAGAAGGAGAGCTGTTGTTGTTGTCAGAGAGGTTATCGTGCGAGGTTAGAAGCAGAGCTGTGGTTATCACAGAGTTCACGGGTGTTGGTGATTGAGATTGAGAGATTGATTTCTCTTCTGCTTCCTCCTGCTGCCACATCCGAAATAAAGCGTTTCCCTCTACTGTTTACAGGAACAGCAGGGATCTTCCTTCTTCTCTTCGTTGTTATCTGTTATCTCTGCTCATCATCGTATAGCTTTTTCTTGCATTAGTTTTATTGCATCTCTCCTCTCCCTAATTCTCTAGGGGTTTTAAAACAAACCAAAAAGGTGCACGCTTTATGCTCTCCTTTCATCATCATCTTTCATCTTTGGATTGATACTACACTCATGTTTGGCTGATCTCTTTTCCTTTTACTTGTTTGTTCTTTGTTCAAAGGTAATCAAAGAGGAAGACCCCCTTCATCGGCCGGCCGATAGAAGGTGGAGGAAGGAACCACATCCATCCCGCATCCTATTATCACCATGTATTCGCGATCATCTTTTCTTCTTATTGAGGTAACCCCTCTGGCGATCACTCTCCTTAGTAGCACCACGTGCTCTTTTACTCCCTTTTTCATCATTCTTCTTGTTGCTTATTATTATTATTATCATTATTTCTTGTATTAAAAGTGGATCACTTTCCATGATTCACAAATTGGCGATCACGGTGGGACAACCACTATTTTTCTTTTGATTACTATCTCCTTTTGGCACCCACGTGTGCCATTTCCTATTGGCACCCACTGTGCCCTTTCCCCCTTGGCACCCACGCGTGCCCTTTATCTTTTGGTACCCACGGTACCCCTCCTTTGTGCCCCACGGGCTCCCTCCACTACACACTGCACACTCCCCGGGATCAGCCAGCTTGTGATTAATCTATTGCTATTTTTGAATTAACGCCTTTCACAAAGGCACCTTTTTATTTAACGCCTTCATCAAGGGTGTCTATTTTATGTTTAACGTCTTCCACGAAGGCGTCTTTCAACATATCTACTGCTTCTGTGAATTTGCGCCCTCTCCTTGGGCGTCTTTTTATTTGGCAGCGCCTCACACCAAGGCGCCTTTTTCTTCGATCGTGCGCACCACTTATATTTGACGCCCTCTGTCAGAGGTGTCTTTATCATGTTTAGCGCCCTACATCAGGGCGCGGTTTTGCATTGTCTGAGAGCCTCTCCCAATGATTCATGACAGTTACCCTGTCGTCTCTTTGTTGGTAGCGACTGCCGCTACGTCGCCTTTTTCCTGTGTGTTTACAGAGCTTTGCTGTTTCTGTCTATTCATGCTGGATTCATACTTACGTTGATTATTTGATTATATTGCTGTGGCTGGCTTATCTTATACTACATTTTGTGGCATTTGGTTGAGAGACCTCCTCTCTCTACACTAGGATTCCACACACCTTTCTTGGAATCGGGATAACCCTCCATTGAGCATTCCGTCTCTTTGGACCGGAAATCCCTTTTTCAAGACCTCCGTAAGTCCCCGCACCCGTGGATTCCCTCACGGACGCTGGGCCGGTTGTACCCTTGAAGTATCCGGAGTTAGAAGAACCTATCGTTGGTGAGAAAAGAGAAAGAACCTAGTTAACACGGAGGTTACACTTGGATCCAAACTAGGTTTCACTTTGCAAAGAGGAGTGAATTATTCTGTAATTTAATCCACTTTAATCTTAAACATAACACTAAAATCTTGCGTTCATCTCAACTTGATTGCATAAATTTGGTTGGGTTGATTTGCTTGTTTCGATCGAGTGATTGATTGTGCGATAATTCTTTCATAAAGCTTTCTTTCTTCTTAAGCATGCAACTCCGTTCAGGTAAGATTATCAACATAGCAAGCTACGGATATTCCTATGATGATGTGGAGGAGAACATTTTCGGTCAATCATATGAGGTTCCCCAAGATTCTATCTATCATGAAGGGAATTACCCTCCTCCTCATTCTCATTATCCTCAAGTTCATGTGGTTGATACCACTACTCAAGAGGTTGTGCCCTCTTCTCAGGCTTTACCCTCCAACACTTCGGGGAACCCCTCCCCATCTTTCAATGTTACCGATTTGATTAATGCCCTATCTCAATTAGATGACTCCCAGTGGTAGGCAGTTCAGGCCGCTTTGAAAGGGAAGTTCGTTCCCTCTTCATCCTCCAATCCCCCTCCGGCCGAGGGTGGCCATCACCTCACCAATGACTAGGCGGTCTTGCACAAACCCCCCTCTTATCCACTGACACCTGGTGCGGCCATGCCGACCCAACAGGCAAGCTACTCAGCGGCTAGGCCCCAATTCTTTCAACCTCCCCAAATTCTAAGGACGCCTATGCCAAATACCTTCATTCCAAATTCGGCCCCGGTCGAGTCAGACACTAATGCTTTGCTCCTTCAGAAATTGGCTAGCATGGAAGAAAAACTCAACAAGGTTACTGCAGCCAAGAACGCCCCGGAGATCTCTCTCCCTACATTGCCAGTTTTTCATTTACCACCTTCTGAGATGCCGAACTTTCGGCGATACAATGGAACTGGTAATCCTTTTATCCATCTGAAGGATTTTATGTATGAAACGTCCTTTTGGCAGGGCAACAAAGCCTCTTTGGCTTATTTGTTTAGAAGATCCTTAGAGGGGCCAGCCCTCGAGTGGTTCTATTCCCTGGATCCGGCAGTGATGTGACACGACCTAAGGGTGCAATGGTATCAACCAAATGAACCTCGGACCTAGACTTGCAAGCCCACTTACAAATTAGCGGACTCGATGTTGGCGGACCGATATCGCAGCGCAAC
This sequence comes from Amorphophallus konjac, assembly GCA_022559845.1. NCBI lineage: Eukaryota > Viridiplantae > Streptophyta > Magnoliopsida > Alismatales > Araceae > Amorphophallus > Amorphophallus konjac. The sequence continues at coordinate 384,086,295 of CM040123.1, forward strand.
CCTTTCCCCGTGGTGACTAAGTGATGGTAGGGTGGATTCGAGAGCCTAAACCACGCTGCTTAGGGTGATGACTTGGCCAATGAGTTCCCCTCCCTTGGATTGGAGCACCCACATCAGTGGGGCGGACGCCGTGCCTTGAGGGTACGGGGATCTCTCCTCACTCAAACCGCGGTGGCCACTCGTGATCGGGAATCACGGGACCGGGCACTCTCTTCCTCGCCGGCTGAACTTAGAAATGATACTAAGAAAACACAAATATCCAGGGAGGGTTCAGCATATACCTGACCGGCGTGAGGACACCGGCCCCGAGTCGGAGACGTGGGCGAGCGGGGAAGCGTGTGTTCCCCACACGCCGCGCCGGGGAAGCTTGACCTGCCCAAGAGAAGTTACAACACTACACCTCTCGCAGGAGGGGGATCTTGGGGTGGGGGTTAATGGATATTACAACCAAAATTACCTCCACGCAGGGAGGGGCCTTCAGCCGGCCAAGCGGGGAGGGGAAAATGAGCAAGGAACACCGAAGATGGAGATTGCCGATTCTGCCCGCGTTCTGTGGGTGCTGACAGCCGAGTGGAGAACCGACTGCTGCGACAGCTACCGATTTTTGTTGGGGACAAAACCACCTGGAAAAGCTTCGTAGGAGGCCAGGGAAGTCGTACAATTTTTGCTGAATTCTTCTGGTGTCGAGGCTGATCTGTATGGAGGCCCGAACAGAGACCCTCGGACTGGCAGCTTCTGATTTCTAGCAGTAGGTTGCAGAGGGTGCCCCGACAGCTCCCGGACTCAGAATCAAGCACCGTTGGAGTCGCTGGAACCGTGGATGAGTCTTATGTGCAGAAAAACTTACGGGAAAGCCAACCGATGTCGGAGAAGATCAGGGGACGCAGAACAATGGCGACTGGTCGATGTAGACTGTGGGCAGCAGGACCGTGTAACTGAGGGAGAAAAAGGATAACTCCTTCCACGGGATGCCGAACGGAGTTCCGCTTCTTGATTCTGAAAGTAGACAGGAATAAGAAGAACTTTGTAGAAGAGCTCGTGGCCTGATTCCTCGGGGGTTTGCCGTGGTTAAGCTTTCTCTCCGGATCAGGATCTCTATAGAGCTAGCTCCTGGTTTCCAACAGCTGGTTGCAGAGGATACCCCAACAGCTCCCGAACTCGGAATTGAGCACCGTCAGAGTCGTTGGAATCGTGGACAAGTCCTCTTTGCAGAAAAACTAACAGGGAGGCCAGCCGATGCCAGAGAAGACCAGGGATCTCTGAACACTGATGACTGGTCGATGTAGACTGTGGGTAGCAGGACGATGGAGCTGAGGGGGAAAAATGATAACTTCTGACACAGGATGCCGAACGGAATTCCGCTTCTTGATTCTGAAAGTAGACAGAAGAAGAAGAACTTTGTAGAAAATCTTGTGGGCTGATTCATCAGAGGTTTGTCGTGGCAGAGCTTCTAATCCGGTTCTGGTACTCAACAGGGGCAGCTCTGCGCAGTTGTTGGAGAACAGATCTCCCGGTCAGCTCGGAGCTCGGAAGGGGACGAGACCACCGCCGTTGTGAAGAGGACAGGCAGCCGCTTCTATGGACTACTCTTGGGCTTCCAGGAACGTCCGGAGGAGGTCAGGGTCGCTGCTGCAAGCTTCAGGTCTTCTGCAGGTCCTCTTACTCTAGATGGTAGAAGGTGGGGTGATGGAGGTGAACAAGGGAAGATGGAGAGGATGAGAGGGGGGCGACCCTAACCAAAGGGGAGGGGTCTTGGGCGCCCTAGGGCTATGGAGGGAAGGAGATTTTTGAATTCAAATGGTCTAGGGAAGTGGAGGGTTGCATGGGGGAGAGGGAAGGGTGCTTGGGAAAGGGATGAGGTGGTTGGAGGGTGGCTTAGTGATTGGGGATGCTCCCTTGGGACTAGGGGGTGGAGTAATGGGATGTGTGGGGAAGGGGAGTGGCCTTTAATGGGGGTAGGTGGGAGAGTGGTGGTTGGGAAGGGAGGAGAGAGAAAATTTTTGAAATTGGGTGTGGAGGAGAGAGAAAGGGGAGTGAAAGAGAGAGATTAAGAGAGGGATGGGTGGGATTCTCTCCCTAAGATTTCTCACCTCACTAATGGATTCACTCCACCATAAAAATGAAGATAGAACTCACAAAATGGCACATTTTTCATTGATTGATTCATTAAGTTGAAATGGGGGGAATGGGATCCTATATATAGGAAACCCACATTTCTACAAAAGTCCCTGACAATTGACTCAATGACAAATAACCGAGGGGGTAGGGGAGAGCCCTTGGGCCAAGCCCAATGAATTGGGCCCAATAGCTAACTAGACAACCTAATGACACTCAAACTTAGGGAAATGAACACAAGACCTAGGAACATGACTCAAATAAAAGGGAAAATACATCAAATGACTCAAATAAAAATTACATAGGACTCAAAATTAAATGACTAGACCATGCCGGATGCAACCGGAGCGAGGAGACGAGCTGTGAACGTGGGCATGGGAGGTGATGTCCCCATCATACTCCCGAGGTGCGGAGAACTCAACTCCGTCGAGTAAGTGTCCTTCCCTCCTTGGACGGTGTAGAAGTGGTACTGCCCTCAAGTCTTCCGAACGAGACCGATCCATCCACCTGCCGAGATAGCGCTCGTATACCTTGCTCCTGGTGGTAGTGACATGTTCATCCAATATTCGTTCAATGCGCTCACGCTGGGCTCTCTTGGCTGGTGGACTCTCCTCACGGGTGGGTGCTCTCTCAACGGAGGGAATAGGCTCAATATCCTCACTAGGTATCACCGTGGGTCCCTTGTATGGCACTAGGTCGGCGACACTGAATGTGGGACTTACCCCATATTCCTCGGGGAGATCTAACTCATAGGCATTTGCACCAATGCGCTTTAGGACCTGGAAGGGACCAGCCCCACGTGGCCTCAATTTGGAGATGGCTCCCGGGGAGAGCCTCTCCGTCCTTACCATCACAAAGTCACCCTCATGGAATTCTTGGTGACGTCGATGAGAGTCGGCTCGCCTTTTATAAGTCACATTCTTCTTGCTAATGTGCTTGCGGATCTCTTTATGCAATGTTGTGAATGCAGACTTTCTAGGGGTGATGGTGGACCTGGGCAACCAAAAGTAGACCTATCGTGTAATGATGCAGTGTAGACTTTGGTTAGCCTAGGTGGGCCGGGGCACCCGTAGGTGGCCCTATCATGCAAATTGGTGATAAATATTAGGGGACCCGGACATCCGTAGATGCCTTTGACATGCTTAAGACCCATGATGAATGAAGGTGGACCATGACATCCAAATATGGACCACTCATACTTTCTACTTGACATGTGGGTGATATGAATGAATGGACCCAACATAGTTTTCATGCCAAGGGGTATGGTAAGCCTAGACACATGCATGCTTTTCCCAAAGGTGACTTCCATGTGTATAGATGTGGGACAACCTTTGAACTCCCATTGGAAAGGATCGAATGGATCTAAGAAGGTGGTCATCATGGGGTGGAGCACAACCTTATTACCTAGGGATATGTGACCCAAGGTCATGGCTCCCAAGGTGTAACCCGGGTCTAGGATGGGGTGGATTGGGTCAAACATGGTGGGTTGAGTTAGGGAAAGGTGGGTGGTGGATAAGGTGGTTGGGTCACATAGGGGTCTAGGCTCCCATAGGAAGGGATCAAAGGGGTAGTGGAAAGGTCTTCCTAGAGGGTGGCACTCTATGTCTTCAAGGTACCCAAACGGTGAGTCATCCTCCTCCAAGATAATTGGGCCAAGGTCTCTAGTGGGTTGGCCAATTAAAGCAATTGGAATCTTGATGGGTGGGAAGTGGGCCAAGATTGGTTTCTCATCCTTGGGGAGAAAGAGGAGGATTTCACTCTTATAATGGCCACTAGTGTAGATGGAGGTGATGGAACCGGTGGCGGGGTAAGCTAGGAAGGGTCCACTAGAGTAGATGGGGCTAGACTCCAATGGTCCTATGGCTAGCATATTGGTCAGGTAAACTTGCCATTGTAAACAGTCCACTAGGTCCCCTAAGCCTTCCACAAAGTAGGAGGTTTGAAGTGTGACATGGGAAGACCGGGTGGGCATAATTTGGACTTGATATGCCAAGGGTGAGAGGTAAGGTGGTGAGCTAGGAATGATGGGGCCTTGCTTAAGCCATTGGAGTATGGACTTATTCATGGTTAGGGTGTGCGGCTCGAGAGGACCCGAACTAGGAGAGGTGGGTGGAAGTGGGGGGTCTAGGATGTTCTCTATGGTGGGAGGTGAATCCGGATTGGCATCCATCTCCACTTGGGTAGGAGTGTGGGCCACAACTTCCAAGGATAATGGGGTAGGATAGTCTATGGTGGGTGGAGTGATAATGGTCAGTGCATGGTACTCTCGGGGTGGTGAACATGGGTGGACTTGGGTTGGGCTTGGTCGGGGAAGTTCATGGGTGGGAGTTGGGTTCGGGGGTGAAAGATCGGTTGGTTGAAGAGGTTTGGGTTGGGGTGCGTAGATCTTTCTAAGATCGGCCCTCATTTCATCCCAAGATTCAATGGGTGCTTCCCCTTTGGCTTCTCTCAAACCTACAATGTTCTCCCATTCTTTCCTAGCTTGGCGCCAAAGCAAACTCTTGGCATAGTTGACTTGGACAAGCCCTGACAGGGTAAACCTCCCAAATGTTGGTCTATGGACTTCTCCCATTCTAGATATATGCTAGGGCGGGATCCATCAAACACAAAGGCTTCTAATGGGCCTAAGAGTGGCGAATATGCCATGTATGAGGTAGTCATGATAGTGGACAAGGGTGAGGCAAGCAATGGCCCTAGGACAAGACTTAGTAGAGACAAGTCTAGAACCTGGATCTGATACCACTTGATGTGACACGACCTAAGGGTGCAATGGTATCAACCAAATGAACCTCAGACCTAGACTTGCAAGCCCACTTACAAATTAGCGGACTTGATGTTGGCGGACCGATATCGCAGCGCAACCCTTTCCCCGTGGTGACTAAGTGATGGTAGGGTGGATTCGAGAGCCTAAACCACGCTGCTTAGGGTGATGACTTGGCCAATGAGTTCTCCTCCCTTGGATTGGAGCACCCACATCAGTGGGGCGGACGCCGTGCCTTGAGGGTACGGGGATCTCTCCTCACTCAAACCGCGGTGGCCACTCGTGATCGGGATTCACGGGACCGGGCACTCTCTTCCTCGCCGGCTGAACTTAGAAATGATACTAAGAAAACACAAATATCCAGGGAGGGTTCAGCATATACCTGACCGGTGTGAGGACACCGGCCCCGAGTCGGAGACGTGGGCGAGCGGGGAAGCGTGTGTTCCCCACACGCCGCGCCGGGGAAGCTTGACCTGCCCAAGAGAAGTTACAACACTACACCTCTCGCAGGAGGGGGATCTTGGGGTGGGGGTTAATGGATATTACAACCAAAATTACCTCCACGCAGGGAGAGGCCTTCAGCCGGCCAAGCGGGGAGGGGAAAATGAGCAAGGAACACCGAAGATGGAGATTGTCGATTCTGCCCGCATTCTGTGGGTGCTGACAGCCGAGTGGAGAACCGACTGCTGCGACTGCTACCGATTTTTGTTGGGGACAAAACCACCTGGAAAAGCTTCGTAGGAGGCCAGGGAAGTCGTACAATTTTCTCTGAATTCTTCTGGTGTCGAGGCTGATCTGTATGGAGGCCCGAACAGGGAGGTAGACCCTCAGACTGGCAGCTTCTGATTTCTAGCAGTAGGTTGCAGAGGGTGCCCCGACAGCTCCCGGACTCGGAATCAAGCACCGTTGGATTCCCTGGAACCGTGGATGAGTCTTCTGTGCAGCAAAACTGACGGAGAAGCCAACTGATGTCGGAGATGATTAGGGGATGCAGAACAATGGCGACTGGTCGATGCAGACTGTGGGCAGTAGGACCGTGTAACTGAGGGAGAAAAAAGATAACTCCTTCCACGGGATGCCGAACGGAGTTCTGCTTCTTGATTCTGAAAGAAGACAGAATAAGAAGAACGTTGTAGAAGAGCTCATGGCCTGATTCCTCGAGGGTTTGCCGTGGTGAAGCTTTCTCTCCAGATCAGGATCTCTGCAGAGCTAGCTCCTAGTTTCCAACAGCTGGTTGCAGAGGATGCCCCGACAGCTCTCGAACTCGGAATTGAGCACCGTCAGAGTCGTTGGAATCATGGACAAGTCCTCTTCGCAGAAAAACTAACAGGGAGGCCATACGATGCCGGAGAAGACCAGGGATCTCTGAACACTGATGACTGGTCGATGCAGACTGTGGGTAGCAGGACGATGGAGCTGAGGGAGAAAAATGATAACTCCTGCCACAGGATGCCGAACGGAATTCCGCTTCTTGATTCTGAAAGTAGACAGAAAGAAGAAGAACTTTGTAGAAGAGCTTGTGGGCTGATTCATCCGAGGTTCGTCGTGATAGAGCTTCTAATCTAGTTCTGGTACTCAGTAGGGGAAGCTCTACGCAGTTGTGGGAGAACGAATCTCCCGGTCAGCTCGGAGCTCAGAAGGGGACGAGACCACTGCCGTTACGAAGAGGACAGGCAGACGCTTCTATGGACTACTCTTGGGCTTCCAGGAACATCCGGAGGAGGTCGGGGTCGCTGCTGCAAGCTTCAGGTCTTCTGCAGGTCCTCTTACTCTAGATGGTAGAAGGTGGGGTGATGGAGGTGAACAAGGGAAGATGGAGAGGATGAGAGGGGGGCGACCCTAACCAAAGGGGAGGGGTCTTGGGCGCCCTAGGGCTATGGAGGGAAGGGGATTTTTGAATTCAAATGGTCTAGGGAAGTGGAGGGTTGCATGGGGGAGAGGGAAGGGTGCTTGGGAAAGGGATGAGGTGGTTGGAGGGTGGCTTAGTGATTGGGGATGCTCCCTTGGGACTAGGGGGTGGAGTAATGGGATGTGTGGGGAAGGGGAGTGGCCTTTAATGGAGGTAGGTGGGAGAGTGGTGGTTGGGAAGGGAGGAGAGAGAAAATTTTCGAAATTGGGTGTGGAGGAGAGAGAAAGGGGAGTGAAAGAGAGAGATTAAGAGAGGGATGGGTGGGATTCTCTCCCTAAGGTTTCTCACCTCACTAATGGATTCACTCCACCATAAAAATGAAGATAGAACTCACAAAATGGCACATTTTTCATTGATTGATTCATTAAGTTGAAATGGGGGGAATGGGATCCTATATATAGGAAACCCACATTTCTACAAAAGTCCCTGACAATTGACTCAATGACAAATAACCGAGAGGGTAGGGGAGAGCCCTTGGGCCAAGCCCAATGAATTGGGCCCAATAGCTAACTAGATAACCTAATGACACTCAAACTTAGGGAAATAAACACAAGACCTAGGAACATGACTCAAATAAAAGGGAAAATACATCAAATGACTCAAATAAAAATTATATATGACTCAAAATTAAATGACTAGACCATGCCGGAAGCAACCAGAGCGAGGAGACGAGCTGTGAACGTGGGCATGGGAGGTGATGTCCCCATCAGGCAGATGCTAGTGATTTCGATGTGGTTCAAAGGAAATTCTTGCAGAAATATAGGGACCGGGTTGGACCCTCCCTTTCAGTTACAGATTTGGTTGCAGAGAAAATGAAGCCCGAGGAGGACTTCATCATGTTTGCTGATAGATGGCGGTCAATGGCCGAGAAGTTGAAAGATACCTTATCAGAACCAGAACATATTAAGATGATTATATCCAATGCAACCCCTCAGTTTCGGCATATACTGGCTATGAACAGATTGACCACCATGGAGGAGCTCTATGAAAGAGCTCGTTATATTCAGACCCAAATGAAAGATTCGCCCATCATGGGCATGTTTGAGCCAAAACCAAGGTTGGTTAAAAAGAATACGAATGTCAACAATAGCGGGCCCACGACGGAGGGCACCATCATAAATGAGCAAGTTGGCGCGGTCGGCAACCCCACACATTTTTGCCAATCTAACCCACGACCCCCGCCACCTCCATCACAAGGCACCCTCTTTAATTCACCCCCACAACACCAATTCGCACCTCAACCTTCCTTTGCTCCGCCACAAAACCAAGCGCCCCGTGCTGACCCTCCAGCTCCGCAACAATACCACCAAGTACCGCCACCCACTAATTATGGACCGCAACAACAACAGCAAAAGAGACCACTTGGTCCCAAAAGGGCCCATTATCCGCCATTGCCAGAAAGTCTCCCAGGCATATTCAATGCCTTGATGGCTGCCAACTTGCTCATGTTACCAAAGGAAAGGGCAGTGTGGCCCGCTAATGTTGATACGTCCCGCTACTGTGTCTTCCACCGCTCCCCTGGTCATAATATTGATCGTTGCTTCCACTTCAAGGATTACATTTATGATTTAAATGACCAGGGTGGCATTAATTGGGATGAGATGAGACAATTTATCGCCACTATGAAAGAAAGAAGGACTCCTCGGCAACAGCAGGCTCAGCAGCCACAGCAACCGGCTCCACAGCCGCAACAGCAAGCTCCGGCACCTCAGCAAGATATGGGGATTGTCCACAATCCATTACCAGAGCACCCGCCAAATCAGCACGTGAACCCTGTCACGTCTCTCCATGTGGTGGAGAGAGGACAGGGATGGCATGAAGAAAACGCCTCTGTCGGGGCATTTAATCATAATCCAAATCAACCTCCGCGCCTCTTGCGCACGCTTCCTTCTTCTTCTACTCCCCAATTGAGCCGAGCTCTTCTACGCCCCGTTAATCCACCTGCTCCCACCAATTCTCCATCCTTGCCAACCCGATCTCTCCTTACCCGCTTACCGCCTCCGCACCCTACCACGCAGCAAACCCCGCCACCACCCACTACTAACCCTTCACCCTCGCCGTCTAGACTACTCCTTATCCGCCCATCACCAACGCCCGCTACACCCACCACCACTACTCCTTCACCGGCAAGGATCCCCCCACCATCGGCTCCCCCATCTTTTATACCCAGATCTCTCCTCATTCCGCCCACTAACTCTTCTCACACTCGGGCATCCCTTCCTACTCCTACGCCTCCTGCGGAGGCTTCTTCCTTGAACTCCTCACCAACACCTCTTACGGGAGCTCCTTCTTCAAACACCCCTCCACCACTTCTTAATGCCAATACACCCTCTTCTTCTTCCAACCCTCCTCCTTTACTTGCCCCGACAGAGGCACGACAAAATGTGGCACCGCTCCGCAGTGGACGGATGTTCCAGCGCATCTTTCCCCAAAGAGAGCAAGAGCCCGCGCAGGGGCCTAATGAACAAGAACAGGAGCAAGAGTCCGTACCCGGCACTCAGTATGATTTGTTAAAGCATCTTGACCGAACTCCAGCAAGAATTTCAATTTTAGAACTAATCAAGAGGTCCACCACTCATCAGATGGCCCTGAAAGAATATTTGCAGAAGGTCATGGTCAATGAAGACATTCCGGTCGAGCAGATAACCACAGTCTTAACGCCCGCTAGCAGTCAGCTGGCGATTACTTTTCATGAGCATGAACTGGCACCACTCTCAGCAAGGAAATATGCTCTGTGCATCACGGTTGATATTAATAAGGTGGCGGTGAAACAATGTCTGGTGGACACTGGGGCATCCATCAATGTATTGCCACCGAGCACTTTGAAGATGTGCGGCATTCCTGAAAATCTGATTCGGCCGTCTACCATAACAGTCACGGCATATGACAATATCAAGAAGCCTCCTCTAGGCATGATCACATTAAAAGTCAGTTTGGGTCCGGCCACAATCACGGTCGATTTCCACATTTTGGACATGGATCCAACATTCAATGGCATTTTGGGCCGCCCCTATATTCAACAGCTCGACGCAGTGCCCTCCACAAATCATCAGTGCCTCAAGTTTCCACACAAGGGCCGCATCATCAAAGTTACCAGTATGCCAATTCTGCCAGAGGAAGACATACACTTGGCTTCATCAGTTCCTTCTATTTGGCCTGCCAACAAGCCGTTGCTATCAATACTAGACCTCCCTTACCCACGGCCAATGTCGCCCGAGACAGTCACGACAGTTGCTATGACACCCTTGCCTTCCAAGGGGAAGAAGAAGAAAAGCATGATAAACACCCCTGGCTGGAAAATTCTAATGAAAATGGGGTGTCAAAATGGCAAAGGACTGGGTACCAGTTGTCAAGGCAGGACTAGGCCTATTAAGCCTCAGAAATTGATTACACGAGGCGGCCTGGGCTACAAAGGGCCAGGCAAAAATGAAGATGAACCATGGGCAGTCATGACATCCACTCTGAAGACGGATCGCCAACCGCTTACATGGACATTACAGACACATTTTATTAAAGGTGGCATCCAAAATAATGAGCAGACTACAATAATCACCTCCATTCTAGACTGTCAAGATGCTCATGCAAGACAGTTTGCTCGCCATATTGCACCATTGGCCACCTATAAGGCCCTGGAATCTCTAAGGCCTGATAAAAGAAGAAAGATGGATGATCCAGAGTGTGATTGGTACAGATGGTTTGATATGTATGATATTACTATTGCCTTGAGCCGTCTCTTTATGCCAACTGATCCGGAATGGTCGCCACTAATACATGAATTGATTGAAAGGCCGACTGTGATTACAGATAAGAGGCAGTTGCTGAGTGATTATACGGACACTGGAGAGCCAGATGTTCCATATGAAGAAGGATTTACAATAGACAGGCTGCGGGCCGGCCTCTTCTCTCTCACTTCCATGCATCCGTCTCTTCTAGCTTCTCTACATTCTCAATTGTTCTCTCGCGTGCCGAGACCGCCGCCAATTATGATCAGCTTTTCTCCAGATTCACTGAAGATTTCTCTCCTGATTCCCCCCTTGCTCCTCGAGCAATTCTCCAAACTCTCCATCACACCCCCGCGCGGGTCATCTCTGATTCAATCTTTCTCCAAGCTTTCAATCTCCACTCCTCCTGCTATTCTCCCTTCACATTGCTTTCTTCTAGAAAAGGAAAATAAAAATGAAAAAAAAGATAAAAATGAAAAAAAAACGTCAAAATTCCAACTCTTCAATCCTTCATCTCCATTGAGGAGACTTCTTATCTCTTTTCTGAGTGTGTCCCGACCCAGGGGCCACTCTTCCATGACTCATTGATAAATCTTTTCTCCCCCTCTGGTGAGGGGTCTCCATCTGTATCCCCTCCTGTATCCACTTTTTCACCTCCTTCCTTCAATCAAGCTAGTTGTTCTTCTTCTTCTAATAAAATTCATGGGGTAGATTTTCATAAGAAATCTAAGGGTAAGTAGATTCCGCGTAGGTTTCTGTTGGAGTTAGCCAGAAGATGCCAGGCTTGTTTAGCTCTTCCCAAATTTTTGGAAAATCCGATCATCCTGCCAGAGTTGGAATATGAGGATACTAATGTTTCTTGTGAGGGTTTTGGTGTCTATGAAATCATGAATGATGAAGACCCTTTTGAAGAGGGGGATGAAAGTTATGAAGAATATGAGGACGAGGCTGATGCCTTTGCCAGTGGTATGAGAAGATTTGATGAACCATCAGCCTCAGTAGAAGAGCCTACCAAAGAAATAAATTTGGGTACGGAAGAAGACCCTAGGATTATCCTCATCAGCAAGAATTTGCCGCCCTCCGAAGAGGGGGCGCTTATTTTGGTGCTTCAAGAATACAAGGACACGTTTGCGTGGAGTTATGAGGATATGCCTGGATTAGACCCTGCGCTCGTTGAACATCGGCTTACACTTAAGCCAGAATCTGTCCCGGTCAAACAACGGTTGAGACGTTTCCACCCTAACATGGCTTTAAAGATGAAAGAAGAGGTCGACAAGCTTCATAAAGCTAGGTTTGTTAGAGTTGTTCTCTATCCGAATTGGGTGGCTAACATCGTCCCAGTCATGAAGAAAGATGAAAGGTTCGGATTTGTATAGACTTTCGGGACCTCAACCGTGCGTGTCCTAAAGATGACTTCCCCCTCCCTCATATTGATGTTTTGATTGATAATACGGCAGGATTTGAGACTCTCTCCTTCATGGATGGGTTTTCCGGTTATAATCAGATTCGCCTGGCTGAAGAAGATCAGGAGAAAACATCATTCACTACGCCATGGGGCACTTACTGCTATGTCGTCATGCCTTTTGGACTCAAGAATGCTGGAGCCACCTATCAGAGGGCTATGATGGCAATTTTTCATGATATGATCCATATTTATATTGAGGTGTATGTGGATGACCTGGTAGTAAAATCAAGGACAAGGATTGAGCATCCTGGGATTCTAGCTAAGGTCTTACAAAGATCACGAGAGTATCAATTGAAAATGAACCCCAAAAAGTGTGTATTTGGCGTTTCCTCCGGGCAGTTGCTTGGATTTATCGTTAGCAAAAGGGGAATTGAAGTTGATCCCAATAAGGTGAAGGCCATCAGAGACATGCCTCCTCCCAAGAATTTGAAGGAAGTTCGAGGATTAATCGGGAGGTTGCAATTTATTCGCCGCTTCGTCTCCCAGCACTCACAAAGATGCAGGCCGTTTTACGAGCTTACTAAGTCGGGAGTCAAGTTTAATTGGGATGACAAGTGTTAGGCAGCTTTTGACGGATTGAAGGATAATCTGGCCAATCCTCCTGTCTTGAGGCCGCCAATTCCAGGCAAACCGCTTATCCTCTATGTCTCCGTCCTGGATGACTCTGTAGGTGCTGTCTTAGCTCAAGTGGATGAAGAAGGTAAAGAGAGGGCAGCATACTACTTGTCTAAACTTCTAAACCCGTGTGAGGAGAGGTACTCAGCCATAGAGAAGACTTGCGCTGCTTTAGTCTGGGTAGTTCAAAAATTAAAACACTATTTCTTAGCTCATGAGGTTCACCTCATTGCTCGCATGAATCCGATTAAATTCCTTCTTGAAAAATATGTTCTTACTGATCGATTAGCACGTTGGCAAAGTTTCCTTTCACAATTCGACATCACTTACATTCAACAGAAAGCAATCAAAGGTTACGCCATTGCCAAACATCTTGCTCACCACCCTCTCCCCCAATTTGATCCTGTCAATTCAGAGTTTCCAGACGAAGAACTAATGTCCATTAATCAACCCCACGATCCTATGTGGACGTTACATTTTGATGGAGCTCTAAACTCCCAAGGAAGAGGGATCGGCATGGTTCTTTTAACACCAGAAGGGGTCACCATCCCATTTGCTGCTCAGCTCACTTTCCCTGTCACAAACAATATAGCTGAGTATGAGGCTCTTTTGGCCGGCCTTCAAACCGCCCATAGATATGGTGTTACCCAATTACGAATTGTTGGTGATAGTCAGCTCATTTTGCGCCAAGTGCTTGTCAAGTGTCGCACTATCAATCCTAAACTCAAGCCCTACCAGGAACTTGCTTCAGCTTATGCCAAACTCTTTATCAAGTTAATCTTCATTCATGTTCCTCGAAGCCAGAACATCCTAGCTGACGTTCTTACCTCTTTGGCCTCTGCTCTAGTTTTCCCTCCTGAGCGTGATTTTCATGTTCCTTTAATTCATCAGCGTGACACTCCAGCTATTAAGGATCATGCATTCCTCGACATTAGGGACAAGGTGCTCGAGAAGGTCAGACGGAGTGAATCTCTTAAAGGCAAAGAGGTCATGTTGTTAGATTGGGAAGAAGAATTGGCTGATGAAGGGAAACCTTGGTATTATGAGATTGCCAGGTATTGCAATGGTCAATCCTATCCCGAGGAAGCCACAGTGGAAGAAAGGAAAGCAATTAGAAGAGTGGCTCAACGTTATGTTTTGGTTGGAGGTGTGTTCTACAGAAGAGGGCTCACAGGTGTTTTATTAAGATGCCTCGACGATGATGAATCTTGGAAGGTTGTGGAAGAGGCGCATTCAGGAGTGTGTGGTCGTCATGTGAACAGCCAGATGCTAGCTAAGAAGATCCTTAGGCTAGGCTTCTATTGGCCAACTCTAGAAGTGGATTGCTCCATTTATGCTCGAAGGTGTGTAAAGTGCCAACTGCACGCCGACAAAATCCATTCTCCTGCTTCTTCACTCCATCCTATGTCCTCCCCATGGCCTTTTTCCATGTGGGCTTTTGATATCATTGGACCTCTTGGTGATTCGAACCTCCTGACCAAGCAAAAGTCATTCATCCTGACGGCAACGGAATACTTCACCAAGTGGGCAGAAGCAGAAGCATTCGTGGAGATCAAAGCATCAACTGTCTGCAAGTTCATAATGAAGAACATCATCGCAATGTTCGGCATCCCAAGTACTATCGTCACCGACAATGGGCCTCAATTCATCTCCCAAGAGCTCAAGGATCTCTGCAACAGGTATAACATTGCATTGCATCATTCTTCTCCCTATTATCCACAGGGCAATGGCCAGGCAGAGGCCACTAATAAAACTTTGATCAAAATCGTTAAAAAGACGTGTGAGGCTAATAAATTCTCGGATTGGCCAGACAAGCTAGTTGAAGCTCTCTAGGCCTATCGCACTTCCATTCGTACCCCTACTGGGTAAACCTCTTTCGCTCTTACTTATGGAATGGAGGCTGTAGTCCCTTATGAGATTCTCATTCCATCTCTGCGAGTACAATTGGACAAGGAACTCTCTATTGATGAGCGTCGTGATTCACTCCTTGCCCAGTTGGAACTCTTGGATGAGAAGCGTCTGGTCGCCGCTGAGCATGCGCGCGTTTATCAAAACAGGCTGTCACGTTTTTATCAAAAGAAAGTAATTGAGAGAAAATTCAAAGTCGGTGAGATGGTGATCAAGAGAATCTTTGTAAAACCTGGTGGGCCCCGTTTAATACTCCAACCAAACTGGGAAGGACCATTCGTCATAAAAGATGTTTATCCTGGCAATGCTTATAAACTGATTAATGCTGAAGGACAAGAGCTAACTCATCCTTGGAATGGTCTGTACCTTAAGAAATACTATCCCTAATTCAAAATCCAACAAAAAATAGAAATTTTCCAAAATCCAACAAAAAATAGAAATTTTCTAAAATCTAACAAAAAGCAAAAAAATAGAAATTTTCCAACAAGAATAAAATTTTTTAAGATGGTTGCCATGAGTTGCGAGGACGCAAGGTCCGAAAGGTTAAAATTCAGTATTCATTCATCAGTCTTGTTGAATTAAAATGGGGTCGACACCCACACACACTACACGCTTACTCTTGAACTCAAGCGGTGCAAAATCCGATGGAAAGTCAAAACTTGACTAAAGGTGAAGACAATACTCATTCTTTTTCTCTTCGGCCCATAAGGGAGGAAAGAAGGTCTCGGGGTAGACCCGCCAAGCCTACCCGTCGCCCTAGTAGGTGGAAGTCAGGGCCCAAAAGGGAACAAAATGCCACAAATGCCAAGTACAATTAGGTTTATTTTTTTATCAATGCAAATCAAAGTGAAAGTCAAATCGTGAAAGAAAAGCATGTCAAGAGGGCAAAGTCCCTGCAAGGAAAACCTTGGGCGTATGCATGCAATATAAAAGAGGCAAAAGGTAATAAAATTTCCCTATGCCAAAGACCGAGCCCCAACAGGCATAGGGTAGGGGAGGTAGTTTTACCTTAAGCTTTTCATAATCCCTTATGGGCTTCCTTATATTTTCTTCCATCTCTTTCTTTGTGGTAAGTCATAAACCAGCAGAATGGTCGAGACTGACCGAGGAGATTGCACCGGGCTAGATCTTGTGTATAAGTTTAACTACTGGCACGTCGACTCCCCTTTTGATTAATCAAGAAAGGTCAATGAATCCTCGATGATGACCGTGTAGGACCCAGCGCCCTAGTAGCTTTGTCAACCTAATGCGGAAAACAGGAAAATTAACGCCTTTGAATAAGGCGCCTTTTCTGAAATTAACGCCTGTGAAGAAAGTCGTCTTTTTTTTAACGCCCTTGTGTGGGCCATCTTTTCAACAAAATTCAAAACATTTCCAAATTCACGCCGTCACCTAGGGCGTCTTTTGTTTAAATAACGACCTAATCTAAGGCGCGTCTTTTGAAAAATAAAAGAAAAAATATATATATACAAGGAAAAGAAAAGAAAAGAGGAAATGGGATTTATTCTTCATGAGCGTGCTTGCATTATTGCATAAGGCATCTTGATTATTGCTTGTATACGTATGCTTGCGTGTTGCATCTCCCTTTATTGGTTATTTCATTTACCTTATTTGATTAAAGACTTGCCCCTTGACCCGTTATCCAGGTCAAAAGTAAAGGCACCCCTTGCTTATTGAGCAAGGGGCCAAGTCGAACAGATGAATTAACATGTTTATTCAAGTGTGAACCACAGCTGCAGGTACAGGGCAGAGTAAGATAAAATAAAGAACGTGGAAAAGAAGCAAAATACACAACCACAAGTACACAACTACGCAAGTGCTCAGGTAACAAAAAATGTCAATCTCATATATATATACATCATGAATATCTGAGTACAGGTGTGAGGGTGGAGGAGTACAAGTAAGTCTCTCAGCTCTCACCTCCACCCTCCTCTCTTCTACTCTCTACCTCGTCCTCGCCGTCCCGAAGAGGTGCTGGTGGAGGAGGCATGGGCCCCCGAGAAGAAGCTGGAACTCGAACCTGGCCCCCTGCCTCGCTCCTCTCTCGAAGAGAAGAACCCGCCACAAAGGTGGGGCTGGTGAAGGAGTACCTCGCAGCACGAGCTCGCTCACGCCCTCGCTGGAGACGCTCCTCAGACACTCGTAGCCGCTCCTGAGAAAGGATCAGCTGCGTCCTCAGGTCCGCCAGCTCACTCTCGCGCGCAGTCACCTGCTCCTGGTACCGGGCACGCTCTGTCTGCTGTAGCTCGTGGTGACGGGCACGGTCCGCTAGGTGCTCCTCGCGCTCTCGTGCACGCTCTCGTCGCTCCAGCTCAAGGGCAACCCGCAACTCTGCCACGTCCTGAGGCAGCTCCTCCCATCGCGTCAGGGACCGCTCCAGCTCTGTAATCCGCTGCTCGCGGATCGCCAGCTCTGTCCCGGCCAGGGCAGCCTTGGTACGTGCCACCTGTAACTGTCTGGTCTGCAAACAGGTAAACAAATCATCAGTTCCACAATTCAATAATTCATGAAATAAGCAATACGTGACGGAAGGTAAATCACTCACCTGGGCAGTCATCGCCTGCTGTCCCTCGCAGATGCAAGTGAGAGCGGCTCGAAGCTCCTCAGTCTGAAAAGAAATGAATTTTGTCAGTGCACATTGCAATATATAATCAATAATTGAATAAGGTTTGAGTTCTGGAATTTACCCGTGAGGCGAGGTCGCGCTCTGCAGCCTCGGCCCGTGTGACCGCTCCCGCTAGCTGCTCTGCTAGTGCGGTCACCTCTGCACTGGGTCCCCTCGAGCTAGAGGCCTCTCCCGTATCTCTCCCTGCTGCTCCCTGCTGGGCACGCTGCATTTATTAAGATCATCAGTGGCTAATCATCAATAATTCAACAAAAATTCATTTGCATATAGAAATAATTTAAACACTCACCAGGGTCTCGAGGTCGGCTCGTGTGGCAGCTAGCTGGTCCTCCAGGCTGTGTAGATGGGCCTGGGCATCCATCGCCGCTATGTCCCGTGCATCCTGCATCCATTTCATATTAGTCACATGATAGATACATAAGCATTTGCATTTAATTTAGAAGCAATTGCATTCATACATACCCCTAGGACCCTCATCTGGGGTCGGCCGGCGTAAACCTCCCAGTAGCGCCGGAGGTACTCGGAGCTGTCGGTCACCTGGGAGGTGACTCGGGTCCCGCCTCATCGCCAGTCGGCGTACTGGTCCTTGAATCGCACCCTCCAGTCGATCGCCTTCGTGCGACCGCGCGTCTTCTTCCCGATCCCTCGCGGCTCCCCGACCTTTATCCACTCCTGGTGTAGGCCCAGGGTCCTCATCACCAGTCTAAGCCGTAACGGCTCGATCTCGCTCAAGCAGTGAACCCAAAGCTCATGCTCAAATCGAGGTCGCCCTGCTACGACCCATGGCTGGCCCTCGTCGGTCATCCCCTCGTAAGGCCTCCATCGCACCTGCATCCATGAACATGCATGTCATCTCATCATACTCATAATAAATTCAAATAAACATAAAAAATACACCATTCATACCAGCGTGGGAGGGAAGTCTCGGAACTCTCTCCGTAGCACCCACAACTCGTAGCCGAGTGGGGCGCCGAAAATGACCGACAGCCAGCGCCGTGCTAAAGGGAAAGCACCCTCACCTCCTGGCCGTGGGTCGGCGCGCCCCATAGGCATGTACAGATGGCTCCAAACCTGCATCCATGCATTGCGTTAGTAAGGCATTCACATGCATAAAAAGAAGAAAAAAGAAAAAAAGGGAAAAATATATATATAAATGCATACCTGAAGAAAAGGTGAGAAGCCACTGACGGTCATCTCTCGTCCTGTCCCCGTGGACAGGTCGGCTAGTAAGTGCACCAGCAGCGCCGCTCCCCAGGCGTATCTGCCAACTCCCTCTAAATCCTCGAGGATCCCTAGGAACCGGCAGTTGATGACGTCGCCCTTCGTGCCGAGCAATAGCCTCCCGAGCAGCAGCAGTAGGAACCTCCTCAAGTCCCGATCTGCTCTCTCCCTGTCGGCTGGGTCCTGGCAATAGACTGCCCTAGCCCCATCGATCAATCTCTGTGAGAATCGCTCTAAGGACTCCCTTGACCTATGCCTAGCATCCCCTAAGCCCATCACTGTAGTCAGGTCGGTGCGGAAGATAGTCCTACACTCGCTAGGTGTCTCGTAGACCATCTCTAGCCCTAGCAGCCTCTGGGCAAGCTCGGTATAGTCCGGTAAGGTGATCCCGCTCACTGCCTCCCCGTCTACCCTAAGTCCCGTGATCCTAGCTACATCCTCTAGGGTAGGAACCATATGTCCCCAAGGCATCAGGAATGCCCGGCTAGTCCTATCCCATCTCTCCCTCAGAACCTGGATAAGTGGTAGGTCGGGACTGACTGGCTCTATGCTAAGAAAGGCCCCAAACCCCATAGCATCTACCCTGGCTCTCTGGAACTCGAGGAGGCCGTAATATGCTGCTCCTACCATGACCCAGGAGATCCGTGTCCTCATCAACCCCTGCACGCATAAAGAAAGAAATTTTGGTTTAATTGTTCAATTATTCTTATTGTTGATGTTTGATTTAATTAACGACCATCCCCAGGTCGTGATTTGTTTAATTGGCGCCCCTGAGGGGGGCGTGGTTTCTAAGTGAGCTTTGAATTAACGACCTACCCAAGGTCGTTGTTTATCTAAGAGACGCCCCTGTGGGAGGCGTGGTTTTGAGGTTAATTTCTAAATTCTTAAAAGGTTTTTTGACGCCCGTCTCAGGGTCGTCATTTGATTAAGTAACGCCTCTGTGTAGGGCGTTTTCTGTTAAAATGGATTTTGGGTTTTAATAATTATTTCTGGAATTGTTTGAATGGACGACCATCCCTATTGTCGTTATCTGTTGAATTGACGCCCCGATGGGGGACGTTGTTTTCCAGGGTTGTGAAAATTAAATAAAAAATAGCATGCGATATAAATCATGGGAAAAATATATGATTGAACAAAGGCATGGAAATTAACAGCATGATTGATAAAAAAAAATGATAATTTAAATAGACGACATGCTCTAGGGCGTGTTTTCATGATGTTAATTATTTTTTAGGAAATAAAATGAATTCACGACCCAGGTATGGGTGTCTTTTCTTTAATCCGCGACACCCCTGGGGGCGTCTTCTTTCTGAGTTGCAGGTTTTCTAGCCCGAGGGCTATGGAAATTGAGGTAACAATAAAATAAATTTAAAAAAAAATGGAGATTTGGGTTTAGGGGCTTACCTTTTGTCGTCTAGGCCCAGTCAACTCTCCCCGGAGTTCGGGCCGTGGCTGCCGTGGCCGCCGTGGCCGCCGGAGTTGGCCACGGCGAGGCACGGCCACCGTCGTTGTGTCTCCTTCTTCATCTCCTTCCTCTTCCTCTTCTCCTTCTTCACCACCTTCATCACCACCTTCTTCTTCTTCCTCATTTCCTCTTCCTTCACCTTCGTCTTCTTCATTTCCCACGGCCTCGTCGCCGTGTTCTCCCTCGTCGCCGGCCATCACCGTCGGATCTTCCTCGGCTGCCGCGGGGGGAGCATCCTCGTGGGCATCTTCGCCCAAGTCCACGATCTCCGGTGCGGCCACCCTCTGTCGTTTGAGTCCACCGGCCATGGCTAGGGCTAGGGTGTAGAGAGGGGAGAGAGAGATAGAGAGAGAGATAGAGAAGGGGGGGTTCGGTTAGGGTTGCAGAGAAGAGAGAAAGAGGGAAAGAGAACGAAGAAAGAAGAAGAAAGGAGGGAAAGTTAAGTCGAACGGTCAAAAAGAATTAACGACTTAAGGAAGGCCGTGTCTTATGGAATTAACGATTGAAACCAGGGCGTTTCTTGATAATTGACGACATTTCTTAAGGCGTTATTTTTGGTTTGCATGGGGAATGATAACCGTCGTCAGACGCATTCAATGGGGATTGATTGATGTGATGGGAGTAATGATTACTGTTTCTGAGTAACGACTACTCTTGAGGCGTTATTTATATGAAACGTGGCTTTGCTGAAGGCGTTACTTTTGGAATTTCAACGAAATCTTTTGGAAGATAAATCGAATTAATGCCTTGTCTTAAGACGTTATTCAGTTAATGCCCATATGTGAAGGCGTCAATTATGAGAGATCGATCGTTAAAGACGACTTACGCTGAGGCGTCATTTATGGAATTAACGACATTGGCTGAGTCGTTATTTGCAACAGAACCGCAGGTTATTGGAAGATTTGATCAGAATCATTGTGTTATGGCTCAATCAGAATATTATCATTGATTTATTGGAAGAAAAAGATTACATTGCTTCAATGAGCCACTTTGGGCCTCAAGCTTCTTAAAGCTATTACATAAGACTTCCACTATTCTCTGTCTTCTTCTAAGTTCTCCACAGGATGATGAGCCTTGTTGATTTTCCACAGAGCTTGGATAGTTGTGCACTCTTCTCCATCTTCATTGTTGCCGAGATCCCGTGTCTTGATCGGAGGGAGATGAGATGGATCTTCAAGCATTTGTCGTGGAAGCCCAAGTTGAGGAAGGCACCGATGTGAGTTATATAGAACGAATTCTGAAGCGCCTATGAGTCGAAGGTCCGTGCCGGGGGAGAATCGTGCGCGGAGTTCTTGAGTCTTGAGTATTCCCGGGGCACAAGTAAAAAGGTTCTTTGGCATTACCTTGAGATGTCCTCTCCATTCCACTCTCCTTTTGATTTGAGGTATCCGGTTCATCACCCTATTACTTATTCCTAATGAGCCGGTCATGTAAGAGAGTGGGCTTTTTGAGAAGATTCTAGAAGGTTGTTGGGTCTCCTCACATGGATCGAATTTGAAGTGGAGATCTACCCAACTTGAGAGTGCTAGCACGCATCCATAGATTGGTCTTCCCATTGCCGCTGAAGTAAGCCCACTATAGAGATAGGCTAGAATTGCCGCTCCCGCTCTCTCTCCTTCCCATAGGCTCACTATTGCGCTTAGTTGGGTTTCTTCCAAGAAGTTTTCCGTGGATGGAAATAGGAGTGCTCCTGCCAAGCACACCACGAAAGCCTTTGCCACCCGCTCTATCTCTTCGTCTTCTTTAGCTTGATCGGATCTCTTGTACACCCAAGAAGCAAGCTTTAAGAGATTGATTCCCTTGGAAGCTTTGATTTGGTTCACTAAGTTTGGGTTGGGAATTAAACTTGTTAGTAGCTCATGTGAAGAAATTGGTCTTGGCATGATGGCCATCTTTTCCTCATCTCCTTGCTTCATTCTTTTAAACCTAAGAGCATCTCTAGTTCTTCTAACAAGATTGAGGCTTCAAAAATTGAGAATAGGAAGGTATGAGTAGAAGGGTGCCATATTTCAATTAGAGCTCCTATGGCAGCCCAATCAAGGTGAATTTGATCATAGTGTTTGGCATGGGTGACTAGGCCTAAGAGGTGCCATCTTGCTAAGTAGACCCTCATGTCTGAAGAGAACTTGGAGAGAAGAAGAGGCAGCCACTTGATCTTTGTGAATCTCCTGGCTCCTGGAACATTTGGATAATCCTGTAGGAACAAGAAAGGAACAGAGAGAATGATGAGAATAAAAGGACTATGAAGATATGAAAGATTGAAACAGAAAGAACAATTCCACTTTACCTGGTTCATGGCAATCCGACTGCTTATATGCCCATTGATTTCGGTGAGTCTGAGAGTGGAGCTCTTGGATCTTTTAATTGCTCTCTCCATCTTCGGTCTGCAAGTATAGCTTAAGCGGTCACAGCACCTGTGAACAAACAGAGGAAGCAGAAGAAGCAGGAATTCGACGAATGTGCTTTGATCATAAGGAAGTTTCTTCCTTTTTATAGAAGTTTGGAGAGTTTAATGCCCGTTCGGAGTTGCAGGTCGATTACCGTTAGGATTGGGCTTAGCTTTCGAATTAGAGATGGAAGCGCGTTGTTAATTAACGTCCTCTCTTGGGGCGTCAATTGTTGAATTGACGACTTGACCGAGGTCGTGTTCTATTTCGCGTCTCCAGGAGGGTCGTCTTCTTCTTGCACTCTTGGTGCATTTAACGCCTTGATAAAGGGCGTGTTTTATCTTTAGACGCCTTAATGTCAGTCGTCTCTTATGCATTTGACGCCATGAACTCCAGTCGTCATTTTGACTTACATATTTGATTCTCTTCTATGATTTGATGAACTTAAGTGCTATCTTTTAATTGGAGTTATTTTTAATTAAGCACTTATGATCATATTTTGCTTTGCTTTGAGATGACTAATGAGTTTTCAAGTGCAGAAGATTGCAGAGTTCGAGGAACATGGGTCACTCGTTGGAGTAACATCATTCTATTTCTTTCCTGTAAGCATTGTTACTATATGGTATCTACGCTATTATAGTATATCAAGGACCTTGTGGTTCTGGTGAACTGGAATTTGAGTTCCCCTTCATCAAAAACAGTGATAATTCCAGGAGAGTCTTGATCACACGGATAGGCCGTTGAGTCATTAAAGGTCTGGGACGATGGTTCCACTTTCTGAGTTGATGCGTGGACAAACAGGCTTCGGCTTAGTGTCAGCTCAGAGATTTGGATTCTTGACCAAATCTAGATGGCTTAGCAATATTATCCTTGATTATTTTCTATATTTTTAGTTTGTTTTAATTTTCCTTTCAGCCCAGCATGCATCATGTAGGACTTTGAGCTTCATGCTGAAAATCTTCATATTATGGCAATAATGAAGGTCACTCGCTCTTGATTGAGTTGACATGAGATATTCCACTCCAAATTGAGTACTTTATTCTCTCTGAAGCCGCTCAGGCTAGTTCCTTGAAACTGTTCCTTTTGCTGGATCTTCATCTCGATTCCCTTTATTTTCCTGCAAATCCACCTTGGTTGTAGCACGTCCACATTGGCTGGTAACCGCTCTCCAATGGTGTCTCCCTGTCGTGCCCACGCGCACATTTTATTTACTTAGTTTAGTCTCCTATATCTAGCAAATCGATGCTTCCTTGGAATCACCCAGAGTTTGTTTCACTTTGAATCTTGGAAAGATTTCTAATGCTTAGTGTCTGAGGCGTGTCACATCACACCTTGGCATCTACTTATCAGTTCGCTCCACTTTAGTTCGTTCCACTTCATTCCGTCTCACTCCCTTCCAAAGCAGACGCCAAGACGGGGCAGCTGTAGACATGCCAAAATTGACGCTTTGTTGATTAAATCTCATGTCACTATGTTAACGCCCCAAAGTGAACTTCAATATTTCTATAATATAAAGTTTTTCTATTTTTGTGTGTTTTTGATTTATTCTTGCATTTTTGGTGATTCACGACCTGAAGAGGGGCGTGTTTTAAATATCGACCTAATCTGGGGCGTGTTCTTAAGAAATGACGACCACAGGTACGGGCGTCAATTCCTGATATTTTACGAGTCCCACCCCGATTGAAAATCAATGATTAACGTCCTTCCATAGGGCGTGTATTTGTTTAACGCCTTTGATTCAGGCGTCTCTTTGCAATTCTCAAATAAAGAAGGTTTTTTTTACCAAAATTGAATCCAGGAAGTGACGCCTTGATCCTGGTCATATTTTGAATTAATGCCCTTAAGCGGGTCGTCAATTCTGAATTGACGCCATTTGGTAGGTCGTGTCTCACCCTTTCGTATCCTGCTTAAACTCGCCTTTCCTGAAGAGTTCCCTGCCTTTATTGACCACCTTGCTCGATCTAGGAACTAGAGTCCTTGCCGTTAACGACCACTGCCTATTCTTATCTTCCCAGATCTGTGTCTATCTGTGATCGAGGCCCTATAAAAGAGTCCCCTGGTTGATCTCGCGCGAGGTTGGGAGAAGGAGAGATGTTGTTGTTGTCAGAGAGGTTATCGTGCGAGGTTAGAAGCAGAGCTATGGTTATCACAGAGTTCACGGGTGTTGGTTATTGAGATTGAGAGATTGATTTCTCTTCTGCTTCCTCCTGCTGCCACATCCGAAACAAAGCGTTTCCCTCTACTGTTTACAGGAACAGCAGGGATCTTCCTTCTTCTCTTCGTTGTTATCTGCTATCTCTGCTCATCATCGTATAGCTTTTTCTTGCATTAGTTTTATTGCATCTCTCCTCTCCCTAATTCTCTAGGGGTTTTAAAACAAACCAAAAAGGTGCACGCTTTATGCTCTCCTTTCATCATCATCTTTCATCTTTGGATTGATACTACACTCATGTTTGGCTGATCTCTTTTCCTTTTACTTGTTTGTTCTTTGTTCAAAGGTAATCAAAGAGGAAGACCCCCTTCATCGGCCGGCCGATAGAAGGTGGAGGAAGGAACCACATCCATCCCGCATCCTATTATCACCAGGTATTCGCGATCATCTTTTCTTCTTATTGAGGTAACCCCTCTGGCGATCACTCTCCTTAGTAGCACCACGTGCTCTTTTACTCCCTTTTTCATCATTCTTTTTATTGCTTATTATTATTATCATTATTTCTTGTATTAAAAGTGGATCACTTTCCATGATTCACAACGTAATCAGGTTAAAACTCAGGTAACTAGGCATAATAATAATTAAATCTGACAGGTTTCCAAGCTGTCTTGAGTTGACAGTACACAGGCACCTGACGGTCTAGCCAAGGCGCGTCACAGGGAGTGTGACGGTCTATCGAGCAACCGTTACAGAATGTAACGCTCCTGCATAGATGCGTCAGAGTCAACAGAGAAATCAATAGGCAACCAGGGACTGTGACGGTCCATCGTATGACCGTTACTTGAGTGTCCAACTATGGTGCGTTACAGTATCTGCTGACAGAAAATGATATGAAACCTAAGAGATCAACTCACATCATGTCTAAATCAAATACCATGTCTATTCTAGGCATGATAACGAAGTATAGGCTATCTATATGCATGGGTTCCAGTGAATAGACAAGATAACTTCTTTTATTTCTATTTAAGGCTAACAAATGTATGAAATGCATGGAACTATGAAAACATGAAATTGATGATCTATGATGCATGAAATTCAGTCAAATTAGAGGGCTTTTAGTCCTATCAAGATGTTTTTACCGTTCATGAGATGACCTACCTCTTCTAAGACCTTTAACCTTCGAATTTGGTGCTAGGTGCTACTCTTTGATCCTTGTACTTCCTATGATAATTCAGCAACTTCCTTGGGCTCTAACTCCACGACCTCTTGACTGAAAGATGTGAAATTTTGAGAGTAGTTAGTCTAAAGTATTGTAAACAAATTCCTCTAAAGAACATACCTGAGATTATGACTCCTTACCTTGATTCCACGTGAGCAAAAGTAAGGGTCGCGCAGTTCAGAACTAGGTCCTATTTATAGGGTTCTAGCTAGGGTTTGAAGATTAGATCGATTCTAGAGTCCTTAATCTACTAAAACCTGATCTCTAAGAGTCCTTAGTAATGTTATAACTCTTCCCAAGTTGATCTCTAGTGGATAAGATCATCAAGTTTCCATCTTTTTATAAGTTCTTCAACTTACAGAATTCACAGAGTCTAACGGTCGTAGACCCATGCGTTACAAGCATGTGACGGTCGCGCGCTAGACCGTTACATTCAACGTATATAGAGTTTCAAATAAATAAAACTCTTTTATTCATTTATCCATATAATTATCTAAGATAATTAGTCTTTATCCTTAAAAATCCGTAAATAAGCTAAATAACCTTCTAGAACATGGGCCAAACTTAATGGGCTTGTTCCTTAAATCTTTTGGATAATAATTAGATAGGCTATGTTAACTATTTTAACCTAATTGGGCCTTATAATGACTTATAATTCTACCAATCCATTTATAAATTTATTTAGGCCTTTATAAATTCTAGAAAATTATCTTATAATTCAAAAATTATTTATATAAATTCTGGGGCACTACACAAACCCTCTAGATATTGTGGATCTGGTCTGGGGGAGTCCATGGACCATTCAAAATCTATATAACACATACAAGAGGGTTAAGAAAACCCTAATGCTCAAGTTGGATCAAGAAGGCTATCAAAGGGAAAAAGAAGGAAGCTAGCACTGTAGACGTGAACAGTGCTCCGAGAAGAGTTCTTCATCATTCTTCATCCATCCTCAAGTGAAGATCAAGCCCAAGCCAAGTGGAGTTCAAGCTGCATCCTATAAACTCTTCATCAACTAGGGGGGAGCATCAATCAAGTTTTTTCTTTTGTGTTTCCATTCTCAATTTTTCTAAGCTTCAAGTGTGGCTTTTGTAATCCTGCAACAATCTTGTGTGTGTGTGGATCTTCCTAGATCTGTGTGTGTGTCTAGTTGATCAGTTGGTTTTGTGTGTGTTGTTGGGTGTTCTAACACCTTCTGGGAACCTTCATCTCCCAACGTGTGTGTGTGTGTGTTCGATCTTGTATCTCTTTACAAGATAGTGTGTGGATCCTCACGGTCCGTGAGGGGTGGACGTAGGTTGCCATTGCGGTATCCGAACCACCTTAAAATCGCTGTCTCATTATGGTTTGTTCCCTTTCTCCTATCCCCCTTCTGTGCATGCTTGTGGTGTTTGATTTTGGTAGATCTATTTTATCGTGCATTACTTCCATAGTGTTATCACTTCATCTTAAAATTGAGGACAACTTTGATTAATTTTTTAATACCCAATTCACCCCCCCTCTTGGGTGCCATTTAATCTCGGGACATCAATTGGTATCAGAGTGATGTAAAACCAACCTTGGACCTATTTAGCAAGCATTCAAGTTTGAGCAGCGGACTCACACTAACGAGCTCACCCGTATGGCGACTAGGCGATGTTGGAGAGGGTCCGAGGCGGGACCTTGAGGCTCCAATGGTTGGCTAGCTTGGGGAGAACCCCAAATGGGCCTAGGATGCCCAAATCATGGGCGGCCAACACACCAAGGGTGTGGGTTAAGTGGATGCTCTCACAACTCGCCCGCGGTGGTCACTCAATTTGGGTAGCAATTTAAAATCGGACACTCTCTTACCGCCGACGGAGTAACTATAGCAATACTAAGCTAAGCAAGTCCATTACAGCAATGAGAGATGTTCAGAAGCTCACCTAGCCGGCGTGAAGACGCCGACTCCGGCTGGAGACGGGGGCGAGCGGGGAGGCGAGGGTATGCACCCGCACGCCGCGTCGGTGTCGCTTCAACCTGAAATGGAAGAATTACACCACTACACCTCTCGCAGGAGGGGTGATCTTGGGGTGGGGATTAATCTTATTACATCCAATACTACCTCCACGCAGGGAGGGGCCTTCAGCCAGCCAAGCGGGGTGGGGACTTATGCTAAGGAAACCCGATTTGCCGATCCCCGCCGGTTCTGCCAACCTTCAGAATTGTTGGACAGGGGGCCGGTGATGTCACTGCCACAAATTCCACAGAGCTCAGATCTTGACGAAACCTGTGCCAAAAGTTTCCCAACTGACAGAGGATGATGCCTGAATTTTTTGGGAAGCTCTGGACCTCGGGGCTGATCGGACCGGCGACTGGAGCAGGACGGCAACACTCTGCTTTAGACTGATGCAGAACTGATACAGTGGATTGCAGAAGGCGCTGCGGTCGCTCCCGAACTTCAAATTGAACGAAACTGGCGGTGACGCGATCATGGTCGGAGTAGCTTCGAGCATAAGTTGACGGGGCCACAATCCAAGGTCGGAGATGAGAATGATGGCCAGATAAATGAAGACAGGTCAAACCTGAGTCCATTGGTGGCAGACTGCACACTCCGACGAAATAATTCAGAACAAATAGCTCGGGCAGGAGATTGGCGTCGTTCTTTCTGTTACTGATGGAGGACTAGACGAAGAAGAATTTTTTAGAAGGAAGTGTGCTCGAATTCCTCCAAGGTTGACCGCAGAACAGCTTCCAAGATCGCTCTGATCTTCAGTCTGGGACAGATTGCGCAGTCGTTGAAGATGACGCTCCTTCGGACAGCTCCGAACTCGGAAGCCAGCGAGACCACCACCGTTGGAAAGCTATCTCGATGACGATTCCAGAAATATAGGCCTTGCCACCTGAATCTTTGAGAGACAGTCGTGGCTGCCTCTACAAGTCACTGCAACTCTGCTGCCTGAAACAGAGGCTGAATGAGAAGAAGATGAGGGGGTGGGGAAGGGGATGGCCAAGAGAGTAAGAGGTGGAGGGTGAACTTGGCTGGTATGGGGAAGGGGGGCTGCGACTTTGGGTGATTTGGGAGGTGGGGAGATGGAAGGGCACTGCCCTAGGGAGAGGGAAATTTGAATTTGGGCTTAGGGAATAGCCCCTTCAACCTTGGGGAGAGGAAGGGGTGCTTAGGAAGTGGTGTTGGGTAGTTGGGGGTTGGGAGGTGGGGTGTGGATTGGAGGATGCCACCTTGGGTTGGGGGGGAGTTAAATGGGTGTATGGGGAAGGGGAGAGGTCTTAATGAGGGGTGAATGAGGAGGAGAGAGAAAATTTCGAAAATTGGGGTGGAGGGATAGAGAGAGAGAGAGGGGGGGACCCCTTAGAGAGAGAGAGATTGAGAGAGAGAGAGAGATCTAGTGGGATTTGGAAGTGGATTTCAATTTTCATTCAATTGTTCATTACTTCAAAATGAGGGGAATGGGGTCCTATATATAGGCAACCCACATTTCTACAAAAGTCCCTGACATTTGACTCAATGACAAATAACCGAAGGGATAGGGGTGCCCTTGGGCCAAGCCCAATGAATTGGGCCCACTAGCCTAACAAACCAACCTAATGACACAATACTTAGGAAAATGACTCACTAACCTAGGTACATGACTCAAATAAAGGGAAAATTACATGATATTGACTCAAATAAAATGTGAAGATTACATGACTAGACTCAAAAATACATGACTAACATAATGGCGCTTGTCGACGAACAATCCGAGTCCGGAGAAAATGTGGAGGGGCAAGGGATGCCCTCATCATACCACCGGGGGTGGGGAAAACTCGACCCCGTCGAGTATGGGTCCACCAGGGAAGTAGTACATCGAACTGCGGCTCTGGGTGATCCACGATCTCCATACTCAACCCACGACCATAGTCGGGGAACGGCGCTTCAGCTCGACAAAGTGGCTTGGTCATACCCTCATGCTGGCGATGGGATCTTGCTTGCCTAGTATTGCCGCTGTGTGCTCACGTCGGGCTCTCAGGCTATTTGTGGTGGCACTCCGAGGGTGTCTCTCACAAGGGTAGGTGTAAGTTCGAGGCACTCACTAGGATCCACCGCAGTGCCCTTAGAGCGTGCTGGATCCGCCACATGAGAAATGGGGAGAATCCCAAAACCCTTTTGAAAGTTCAACCCATAAGCTTGGTTGCCAAAGCCACTCGGAACTTGGCAAGGTTCAAGTCCTCGTGCCCTCAGATTGGAGGTGACCCTAAAGTAGAGCCACTCCAAAGCCATCATCGCCAAGTTGTCAACTTGGAACTCAAAGTGGTGCTTAGGAGTTTGTGCTCGTTTCTTGTGAATCCCACCACTTGTTGCTTGATACTTGCTTGAATACATATGCCATGTACTATGATGCGGTGTGAGTTGACAATGTATGGTATGCAAAGGGGGTCCAGGACAACCACATATAGACCTATCATGCATTGATGTTATGAAGACTTTGAAGGATTTGGGAGGACCGGGGCATCCATAGGTGTCCCTCTTGTGAGTGAGTGTGATGAATGTTGGAGGACCCGAACATTTATGAATGCTCCTAACATGCTTGAGATTTATGATGAATGATGGTGGACCATTACAACCAAATATTGACCACTCATGTTTTCTTCTTGACATGTGGGTGATATGGATGAATGTACCCGACGGACTAATCATGCCAAGCGGTGTGATGTGCCAAGACATATGAATTCCTTTCCCAAAGATGACTTCCTCATGTGGGATGGTGGGGTGGTCTTTGAGCTTCCACTCAAAAGGGTCGAAGGGATCTAGGTAGGTGGATATAGGGTGGGGCACCTTCTTGATCTCTAGGCGGGTGTTGCCTAAGGTCATGATTCCTATGGTGTAACCTGGGTCATGGATGAGGTGGGCTTGGCCCAACATGGTGGGTGGGGGTAGGAAAGGGTGGGTGGTGAATAAGGTGAGTGGGTTACATGGAGATCTAGGCTCCCATAGAAAAGGGTTAAAGGGATCATGGTAAGGGTCACCTTGGTAGGGGTACTCTATGCTCTCAAGGTCCTCGAATGGTGAGTCCTCCTCTTCAATAATTGGGCCAAAGTTGCTAATGGGTTGGCCGATCAAAGCACTTGGGATCTATATGGTTGGGGAGTGGAATAGGATAGGTTCTTCCTCCATGGGAAGAAGGAGGATGATCTCACTAGTAACTTGGCCATTAGTGTAGATGGAAGTGATGGAGCCAATGGTGGGATATGCTAGGCTAATGGTGTTAGTTTCGGACGGTCTCATGGCTAGCATATTGGTCAAGTGAATTTGCCAATGTTGGTAGTTCACTAAGTCTCCCAAGTCTTCCACACAATAGGAAGTTTGATAAGTGACATGTGGCTGAATGGGAATGATTTGGGATTGATATCCCATGGGTAGGTGGCATGGTTGTGAACTAGGAATGGTGAAACCTTTCTTGAGCCATTGGAGTATGGACTTACCTATGGTGAGGTTGGGTGTCTCTAGAGGAGCTAGGCTAGAGGTGTGTGAGTTGTTTGGCCTTTGGATTTCCTCTATGTTGGGAGGTGGATCCGGATGGGCATCCTTCTCCACTTGGGTGGGTGTGTGGGTTGCAACTTCTATTGCTGATGGAGTAGGGGGATCTATGGGGGGTGGTTTGATGATAGCTAGCGTATGACACACCCGGGGTGGTGAACAAGCATGGGCTTGGGTTGGGATAGAAAGGGGAAGTAGAGGAGGCCTAGGTTGGGAAAATATTGGTGTAGGAAGCGGGAGGTGGGTTGGGTGAGGGATTTTGGGTTGATTTGTTTTGGGAGATGTGTCCCTTTTTTGGGATGATGGTGGGTTTGTGGTGGTGGTCAAGGGGGCTTGTGGGGTATGGGTTTGGTGAGGGGTTTTGGGTTTGGGGGTGGTGGCCATTATGGGCCTCGGTGGATGGGTGGACACGGAGTCCAATTGGGTTTGTGGACATATGGTTGTGGTGGGAGTTTGTAGGTAGGGTGCTGGTGTGGTGGTTGGGGTAGGATAGGTGGGAAGTGATGTGGAATGGGGAATTAGGGTCATGGGTTGGCTAGGTGGGGATGAAGGAGTTGAAGTGCTCCTTAGGTCTTGGTGATTTGAGTATGAGGGGGAAACATATCTAGCCCTAAGTTGCTCCTTCATGTCCTTCCAAGTGGTGATGGGAGTTTCCCTTCTAAGTACCTTTAGCCCGACAATTTGCATCCAATAAGTTTCTACCCGTTTGGTAAGTTGCATTTTGGCAACCCATGCCTTTTCATCCTCAGACATAGGATACCAAGTGAAGTATTGGTCCATTGTAGCTTCCCAATCTAAATATTCTCTAGGAGGGGTTCCATCAAAGGTGGGAAGTGGGAAAGGGACCATCCTATCGTCCGTCCTTGGGGCGGGCCTATTTTCTCCAAGTTGGTTGAGTCGGCCCGATATGTTATCAAGCCGCTCATTAGCATAGGTCAAGGCTTTCATGAAGTAGTTGACATGGCCCGGGAAGTTATGGGTGTTAGTGGTAGGCATCTCTTGGTGGCTTGGACTTATGGAGTGGGCCGATTGGTAAGGTCGATATGAGGTGGCCATATTAGGGGACAAGAGTGATGCACTTGAAGACTCTAAATACATAAACATGCCCTAGGACCAACTTGATAGAGACAAGTTGTGAACTTGCTCTGATACCACTTGATGTGACACCACCTATGCACCCGCACGCCGCGTCGGTGTCGCTTCAACCTGAAATGAAAAGATTACACCACTACACCTCTCACAGGAGAGGTGATCTTGGGGTGGGGATTAATCTTATTACATCCAATACTACCTCCACGCAGGGAGGGACCTTCAGCCGGCCAAGCGGGGTGGGGACTTATGCTAAGGAAACCCGATTTGCCGATCCCCACCGGTTCTGCCAACCTTCAGAATTGTTAGACAGGGGGCCGGTGATATCACTGCCACAAATTCCACAGAGCTCAGATCTTGACGAAACCTGCGCCAAAAGTTTCCCAACTGACAGAGGATGAGGCATGAATTTTTTGGAAAGCTCTGGACCTCGGCGCTGATCGGACCGGTGACTGGAGCAGGACAGCAACACTCTGCTTCAGACTGATGCAGAACTGATGCAGTGGATTGTAGAAGGCGCTGCGGTCGCTCCCGAACTTCAAATTGAACGAAACTAGCGGTGACGCGATTGTGGTCGGAGTAGCTTCGAGCAGAAGTTGACGGGGCCACAATCCGAGGTCGGAGATGAAAATGATGGCCAGATAAATGAAGACAGGTCAAACCTGAGTCCACTGGTGGCAGACTACACACTCCGACGAAATAATTCAGAACAAATAGCTCGGGCAGGCGATTGGCATCGTTTTTTCTGCTACTGATGGAGGACTAGACGAAGAAGAATTTTGTAGAAGGAAGTGTGCTCGAATTCCTCCAAGGTTGACCGCAGAACAGCTTCCAAAATTGCTCTGGTCTTCAGTCTGGGACAGATTGCGTAGTCATTGAAGATGACGCTCCTCCGGACAGCTCCGAACTCGGAAGCCGGCGAGACCACCACCGTTGGAAAGCTATCTCGATGAAGATTCCAGAAATATAGGCCTTGCCACCTGAATCTTTGAGAGACGGTCGTGGCTGCCTCTCCAAGTCGCTGTAACTCTGCTGCCTGAAATAGAGGCTGAATGAGAAGAAGATGAGGGGGTGGGGAAGGGGATGGCCAAGAGAGTAAGAGGTGGAGGGTGAACTTGGCTGGTATGGGGAAGGGGGGCTGCGACTTTGGGTGGTTTGGGAGGTGGGGAGATGGAAGGGCACTGCCCTAGGGAGAGGGAAATTTGAATTTGGGCTTAGGGAATAGCCCCTTCAACCTTGGGGAGAGGAAGGGGTGCTTAGGAAGTGGTGTTGGGTAGTTGGGGGTTGGGAGGTGGGGTGTGGATTGGAGGATGCCACCTTGGGTTGGGGGGGAGTTAAATGGGTGTATGGGGAAGGGGAGAGGTCTTAATGAGGGGTGAATGGGGAGGAGAGAGAAAATTTCAAAAATTGGGGTGGAGGGATAGAGAGAGAGAGGGGGGGACCCCTTAGAGAGAGAGAGAGTGAGAGAGAGAGAGATCTAGTGGGATTTGGAAGTGGATTTCAATTTTCATTCAATTGTTCATTACTTCAAAATGAGGGGAATGGGGTCCTATATATAGGCAACCCACATTTCTACAAAAGCCCCTGACATTTGACTCAATGACAAATAACCGAAGGGATATGGGTGCCCTGGGGCCAAGCCCAATGAATTGGGCTCACTAGCCTAACAAACCAACCTAATGACACAATACTTAGGAAAATGACTCACTAACCTAGGTACATGACTCAAATAAAAGGAAAATTACATGATATTGACTCAAATAAAATGTGAAGATTACATGACTAGACTCAAAAATACATGACTAACATAATGGCGCTTGTCGATGAACAATCCGAGTCCGGAGAAAATGTGGAGGGGCAAGGGATGCCCTCATCACAGAGCAAATGGCTCTCTTTCACAGATCTAACAATCTAGAGTAAGATCCGGTTAAATGGCAAACAAGGGTATGATACCCGAGGGTCACTCCATCAACCGTCCTCCTTTCTTTGACGGTTCAAACTACTCGTACTGGAAAAATAGAATGCATGTTTTTCTGAGGGCTCAAGAGTACGAAGTTTGGAGAGTTGTGGACAAGGGTCCTCATAAACTCGGGGTTGATGAAGATAAATGGACACCCGAGGAAATTAAGAAATGCACTGCTAATTTCAATGCCATGAATATTATGCAATGTGCGATACACCCTAATGAATTTTCTCGTGTTTCTATGTGCAGCTCGGCCAAAGAAATGTGGGACAAGCTGCGACTCATACACAAAGGAACTTCAGAGGTCAAGGAAACCAAGGCAAATCTCCTAGTCACTGACTATGAGCTATTTAAAATGAAACCTGAAGAAACCATCTCCGAGATGTTTGCAAGGTTAACAGGGATCACAAATGGTCTCAAAAGTCTCGGGAAGGAATACTCAAATTCTGACCTTGTGAGGAAGGTGTTAAGGTCCCTACCATCGGCTTGGCACACAAAGGCCACGGTAATTGAAGACTCAAAGAACTTGTCAACTCTCACCTTGGACGAACTCATAGGGTCACTCATGACCTATGAGATAAATATAAAGAGAACAGTTGATGAAGACATCAAGAAGAAAAAGGTCATTGGACTGAAAGCTCATCAATCCGATGACGAATTTCAAGAAGGTGAATCAAGTGACGGAAGCAATGAAGAGGAAGAATTGGCGATGATAACTCGTCAAGTGAGGAAATTTCTAAGGAAGAAGAGAACTTTTCAGGAAAACTTCAGAAAGGGGCAAAGAAGGCCCACGCAAACCAAAGGCGAATCGAGCAAGCCAAGTAGCATCATATGCTACGAATGCAAGAAGCCTGGGCACATGAGAGGTGAATGTCCAGATCTGAAAAAGAAATTCAATAAGGATAATTTCAAGAAACCCAAAGCCATGGTCGCCACTTGGAGCGACGAAGAAGATGAACCATCTGATGAAGAGATTCAAGAACTTGTGGAAAGCTTGTGCCTCATGGCACATGAAGATGAATCTACGGAGGTAAATTATGAGCCTGAATTCATTTCCAATGAACAATAAGAATCTGAATATGAAAAGCTGTACACTAAATACAAGAAAATCAGATCTGAAAATAAAACTCTCAAAAAGAAACTTGATGACTTGTCACGTGAAGATATCTTTGCCAAATTTGAGAAACTGGAACAGGAATGGTTTGAGGCTACGGAAGAAAAGGAAAGTCTACTGCAAAAAATTTTAGACTGTGATAAAACCAAAGAGGAACTATCATGCAAAATAATTGAAATGGAGGAAGCATGTGAAAAGATCAAAATTGAAGAACAAACTCTGAAATCTACAAACTCAGAACTTGAAGAAAAGGCTGAGTTTAGAAAAAGAAGTGGCTGATCTTCAGTTCACATTGTCAAGATTTGTTAAGGGCAAGTAAAATCTAGATAATATGTTGAGAATTAAAGTCAATTTTCAAAAAGAAGGTCTCGGATAAACTGCTCAAAACCAAAAATCGTTTGAGCATAAGATAACCACATCCTTTCATCATGAAAAAGATAAAAACCATGCTTCATGTTCCAAGCCTGAACCAAAGCATGCTCAACCCAAACCACGACAATTTCAAAGAAAGTTTGCACCTGTTAACTATTATCATTGTGATAGATTTAGTCATGCTATTGTAAATTGCTGGGTCAGACAAAACTCACCTAGAAATCATACTTTTTGGACCAAGAAGAGATATACTCAGAACTGGACTAACTCCTACGGACCCAAACTAACTTGGGTACCAAAAACAATTGCATGAGAATTCTTCTTCTTGCAGATATGTCTTGAATCCAGGGGGAGCAAATGGTACCTAGACAGCGGCTGTTCAAGGCATATGACAGGAGACAAGAAAGTGTTCTCTAGACTGCAAGACAAGGACGGAGGTTCGGTTGTCTTTAGAGGTCAAGACAAAAGTAAAATCGTTGGGATTGGCAACATTGGTAAGAATTCTGAAATTCTTATTGAAGATGTGCTTTTTGTAAAAGGTCTGAATCACAATCTGCTAAGCATAAGCCAATTGTGCGATAAGGGTTTTAAAGTTGTTTTTGATGAAACCCACAGCATTGTCTTGAACAAAAACACAAATGAGATCAAATTTCTTGGAAAAAGAAATAACAATGTCTATACTGTTGATATTGATAATGTTTCTTGTGATGATCTCTGCTTGGTTGCGAACAATCATGAAAATGCATGGTTATGGCACCGTAGGTTGGGTCATGCTAGTTTTGGAGTAATCTCCAAGTTGTCTAGACATGGTTTGGTAAATGGACTGCCAAAATTAAAATTTGAAAGTGATAGAATCTGTGAAGCTTGCACGAAAGGCAAGCAAACATGAACTTCTTTCAAAAACAAAAATATTGTTTCATCCGCTAGGCCATTGGAATTACTGCATCTTGATCTTTTTGGTCCTACTAGAACCTCTAGCCTAGGAGGAAAATCCCATGGCTTTGTGATTGTTGATTATTTTTCCAGATTCACATGGGTGTTATTTTTAGCTAACAAAAGTGATGCCCTGACGGAGTTTCAAGTGTTTTGCAGAAAAAATCCAAAATGAAAGAGGTTACCTCATCACCACCATCCAGAGTGATCATGGTGGTGAATTTAAAAATCATGAATTTAGTATTTTCTGTGAAGAGCAGGGGTACACACATAATTTTTCGTCACCAAGGACGCCCCAGCAAAATGGAGTAGTGGAGAGGAAGAACAGAACGTTGATAGACATGGTCCGGACCATGCTCAGTGAGAATTCCCTACCTAAGTATTTTTGGGCTGAGGCGGTGAGTACAGCATGCTACATCATCAACAGGGCAATGGTAAGGTCTATTCTGAAGAAAACTCCATATGAGCTCTACAAGGGTAAGAAACCAAACATCTCCTATCTTAAACCCTTTGGATGCCCTTGCTACATTTTGAACAATGGTAAGTCCAACCTGGGTAAGTTTGATGAAAAGAGTGACAAAGGAATTTTTCTAGGTTATGCACTCAATTCTAGAGCTTACCGATTATTCAATAAAAGGACTTTGGTCATTGAAGAAAGTCCTCATGTTATTTTTGATGAATCCGAATCAAAACTGATAAATTAAATTTTCTCTACTTTCGATGCAGATGAAGATCCTAAGAACTCATCAAATGTCCAAGCTAAGGATGAACCATTGAAGGCAATATCAAGCAAAAATGAGGAAGATGAGGATCCTACAATTGAGACACTGCAAGAATCACAAGTGCAGCATCCTGACTTGCCCAGTTCTTCCACATTTCTAAAGGATCATCCAGCTGTGAACATCATAGGTAATTTGAAGGATGGGGTAAAAACAAGGTCCTCTCTAAGGCAGGTAGAAGAGGAGGATTTGATGGTTCTACTTTCACAAGAAGAACCCAAGGACATTCATGAAGCTCTTCAAAATGAATCATGGATTCAGGCTATGCATGAAGAACTGCACCAGTTTGAAAGAAACGAGGTGTGGACTCTCGTACCGCGTCCTAAGAACCATCTCACTATTGGAACCCGTTGGGTTTTCAGAAACAAGCTAAATGATGTGGGTTTGGTTGTTAGGAATAAGACCCGGCTTGTTGCCAAGGGGTATAGCCAGGAGATGGGTATTAATTTTGATGAGTCTTTTGCACCAGTTGCTAGACTTGAAGCAGTCCGGATCTTATTGTCCTATACTTGTTCTTTGAACTTTAAGTTATTTCAAATAGATGTTAAATCTGTATTTCTTAATTAACGGTTATATCAAAGAGGATGTCTTTGTAGAGCAGCCTCCAGGTTTTGAAGATTCCAAACATCCACAACATGTGTCCAAGCTCCAAAAGGCCTTGTACGGACTAAAGCAAGCACCAAGGGCATGGTATGAACGGCTTACCTCATTTCTGGTTGAAAATAGCTTCAAGAGAGGTAAGGTTGATCAAACATTGTTCAAGAGGAAATCAGGTAAAGACATTTTAGTAGTTCAAGTGTATGTGGATGACATCATTTTTGGAGCTACTAACAATGCATTATGCGATGAATTTGCAAAAATAATGCAAGGAGAATTTGAGATGAGCTTAATGGGGGAGCTAACTTTCTTTCTTGGATTGCAGGTGAAGCAAACTTCTGAGGGTATTTTCATAAGTCAAGCAAAGTACACGATGGAATTGTTGAAGAAATACGGGATGGCGGAAGCAAAACCCATATCAACTCCCATGGCTACCACCACAAAGCTGGATAAAGATGAAAATGGTAAAACAGTAGATCCTACACTGTTTCGAGGTATGATCGGATCACTACTGTACCTTATAGCATGTCGCCCTGACATTCAATTCAGTGTATGTCTTTGTGCCCATTTTCAATCTTGCCCCAAAGAATCTCATTTATCAGCTGTTAAACGCATCTTTAGATATCTCATTGGCACAATAGACTTTGGCTTGTGATTTCCTATCGGTAGTTCCTTTGATTTAATTGCCTATACCGATGCGGATTATGCTGGGTGCATTGTAGATCGTAAAAGTACAAGTGGGTACTGTCAGTTTCTTGGTGGTTGTCTAGTCTCATGGGCCTCCAAGAAATAACATTAAGTAGCTCTCTCAACGGCCGAGGCTGAATATGTAGCCGCCGGAAGTTGTGGAGCCCAAGTACTTTGGATCAAAAATCAACTGTTTGATTTAGATGTTGAAATGAAAACTGTTCCAATACTGTGTGATAATACCAGTGTAATTAATCTGTCAAAAAATCCAGTTCAGCACTCTAGGACCAAGCATATAGATATTTGTCATCACTTTCTGAGAGATCATGTAGGAAAAGGGGTCTTTGAATTGAACTTCATTGACACACACAATCAGCTAGCTGACATTTTCACCAAACCTCTAAACCAGGATCAATTTAATAAGATAAGAGAACTTGGGATGTGCAAGGGTGAGAGCATACATGCATAGGTCTCCATTTAGGGTATAGGGTTGCATTTGTAGAAATTCATGTGCATCAAGGGTAGAATAACATGGATATTGACCTTGTTTTCCTTCAATACCTTGTGTGTCTTCATTCACTTATGTATGCTTGAATGTACTTACTTATATTTAGCCCTCCTTGAAAAAAATTTCTACAGCCAAATATCCCTTGGTTAAAAAACATCTGTGGACTCAGTGATGTTGGAACTAAAGGTACTACCTAGGGGCAGCCAGAACATTTTCTCTTATATCCACAACTTCACCTCCACACAATTCCCATGTCATGTTAATGGCCCCACTCAGCAGTCGGTTGTTTATCTCCCATATACAAACAAAAAAGGAAAAAGAAGAAACAAAACAAAATTTTTTTTTTCAAAAATGTGGGATTTTGGTCCTTGCAGTCAACCGTCAGGGTCGCGCCGGTCGACCGCTGGCGGCAGACCGGTGGGCCTAAAGGCAAACCGACCTTTTATATAAGGGCCCCCCTTTCACCCTTCTCCTCTCCGATCACCTTCATTCACTCTATACTACCTTGTCCTAACCCTAACACTTCTTTTCTCTTCCACCCAAGCCTCCACAACCCATTCTTCCTCCACCCGCACTCGTTTCGACCGTCCCGTCATCATTTCGGGACATCCTCCATACGGTCGTTCGTGAGGTTGTGGAGATCTATCTCAGCTTCCATATTGTGAAAAGGTTGCTCCAAGCCCTAGCAGAGCCCATGTGCTCCATCCCTGTCCCGGGGTTGAGATCGATCGTTCGAGGGCTTCCCGGTGGGTTTCTCTAGTTCATGATCCCGCGTAGACGGAGTTCTCGGCATTCTGCCCAAGGGGAAGCTAGCCGTCAACGGCAAGAGGCCCAGGCTCCTCCACCTCAGCTAGCTCCTCCTCTGCCTCGGGCACCTCTACCTCCACGACCTATTATAGACCCCCGCTTGGTCGACTTCAACGAGGTAAATGAGCTCCTCCCAGATTTATGTGCTCTATTTGAGGTTCAGGAGGGTTGGATGGATTTTGTTACCCGATACAACAGGTATTATCCTCATCTAGTCCAGCAGTTCTATGGGTACCTGGTTGTGAGGAATGAACCGTTGTATACCACGGTTGAAGGTGTGGAGCTTCACATCACCCCGGATCGATTTCAGCGGGCCCTAGGAGTATCCGCCAGAGGTGCAGATAGGGCTTATGGTTTTGGTGAAATGCCCGACACCTTCTTTGTTATGACCAACTGTGAGTTTGTGCATGGTGTGAGCGAATTGATTAAATTGAATGCAAATCACTTTCCTCCACTGCAACGGATTTTGCATCACATGTTCACATCCTTGATTTATCCCAAAGTGGGCGCCAGAGATGAAGTCACAGAAGTTCAGAGATTCCTGTTTTATCATGTCATGCATGCGATTCCAATCAATATGGGTAGGCTTATGATAGATCTGATTGGAACCTGTCGTACCTACCTCTGGCGTTCTCTACCCTATGCTTCACAGTTGATCGGTGTCTTCATTTATGCCGGGATTTATGTGACGAATGAGCAATTTATATTGGTCAGGCAGGATGACATATACAACAAGCATAAAATTTTCACAGATTTTGGCTATTACTTTTGTCCCGACGGTCAGCTTACATGGGACATTCCAGTTTATGGGGAAGAAGAGGACAATGAGGAAGAACAAGAACCCGCAGAACAGCAAGGTGAAGGGGATATCCCCCCTCCAGTTCCAGCCGAGGAGCAGCCTCCTCCACCATCTCCTTATCACCAGGATTTTGAGATGCCTCCTCCACTTCAGTTTCAACATGGCGAGTCTTCTACTCAGGGGGTCGGACAGCGCCCTTCGGTGGACTACGAGGCTCTTGACGGGCGGCTCACCGGATTGGAGACCCGTGTGGATACCTTTGGGGATCGTCTCTCTACCCTTAGGGACACTATAGGCACTACTTTTGACACCATATCAGGGCGCATGGATACCTTCTCCATTTCCTTGGACACTCTCTCTACCCAAATGGCCACTCTCACCACCCACATGGCTTCCCTTCGAGATAGTGTATCTGAGTCTACCTCATTCTTTAGCCTCATGCACTTCTCTCTTCTTGGCATGCGGCGCCAGGATGCGGCTCGTGACAAATCCATTGGCCATATTCTTGATCTTCTTCATACTCACGCCCACCATCTTGGCGACATTCGTCGGCACCTTGGCCTTCCACATACTTCTTCAGCATATCAGCCACCTCCAGAAGATGCTCCATGAGGATTTCTTTTGACTTTCCGCTCTGGCATGTTAACCTTTGGTCTTGTGTTGCTTGAGTCCCTCCTTTGTCTATCCTATCCCTTTTTGATGTTGACAAAGGGGGAGAAGTACAGTAGTAGGGCAGGTTTATATACCTATGTATGTCGATGTGTGGTTGTGTTGCTTGCTTGTATGTTGATCATGTGAGGGTTATCAGTAGTGTCAAGTCTTTTGTATTAGAGTCGTGCATTCACTCTCGCACTAATGTATTTTGTAATGAAATGATGAATTGAATGTACTGGTGTTTGAATTCAGATGGTTGGGACTTGTGTTTTTATCTCATATTCTTGTTGGCAAACAAGTGGTTGGATGGAATGTGCTGTGTTGAATGGTTTTCAAGCATGTTAAATGACTTTCAAGCATTACGTTCATTTTGGAGTTCCGAAAGCAACAAACTTGGTTTGCATGCCCTCGAGTTTTGTCATCATCAAAAAGGGGGAGATTGTTGTATATATCTCAGTGCTTTTGATGATAACAAAACCAAGGACATATACTTGTTCATGTGCTTGGAACTAATACCTTAAGTGAATTCCTTAAGTTATCATGCCGGATTTCTTCACGATTTTTTCCTTAAGTGTTTAGCATTCCAAATGCATTTCCAAGAAATCAAATGAACTTGAAATAAGTTTTAACCATTCGTTCAATTCATGTCTCGATTATATGGATACATTTTTCTGGGCTAAACTCTTCATTTTTCAGGTTTTTGACAGTCCGGTTGACCTCCGGTCTGATCCCGGTCGACCTGAAATAACAGAATGGACCTTTCTACAGCCTGTCTCAGTGGCACTCAACCGCCCCCTTAATCCCGGTCGACCGAGAATCCCAGGGATCGGCCTCCTGCTGGTTTCTCAGTGGCAGTCAACTGCCAGCCCCTGGAGGTCGACCGCCAGCCCCGAGCTGCTCAACATTGTTGACTTTTTA
This sequence comes from Amorphophallus konjac, assembly GCA_022559845.1. NCBI lineage: Eukaryota > Viridiplantae > Streptophyta > Magnoliopsida > Alismatales > Araceae > Amorphophallus > Amorphophallus konjac. Next base: position 384,128,574 of record CM040123.1, read on the forward strand.
TCACTTCGAGGAAAGCCCTCCCTCTTGGTATTGTTTAATCCCTAAGCAACCAAACCCTCCAGATTTTGTAGATCTGGTCTGGGGGAGTCCATGGACCATTCAAAATCTATATAACACATACAAGAGGGTTAAGAAAACCCTAATGCTCAAGTTGGATCAAGAAGGCTATCAAAGGGAAAAAGAAGGGAGCTAGCACTGTAGACGTGAACAGTGCTCCGAGAAGAGTTCTTCATCATTCTTCATCCATCCTCAAGTGAAGATCAAGCCCAAGCCAAGTGGAGTTCAAGCTACATCCTAGAAACTCTTCATCAACTAAGGGGGAGCATCAATCAAGTTTTTTCTTTTATGTTTCCATTCTCAATTTTTCTAAGCTTCAAGTGTGGCTTTTGTAATCCTGCAACAATCTTGTGTGTGTGTGTGTGGATCTTCCTAGATCCGTGTGTGTGTCTAGTTAATCCGTTGATTTTGTGTGTGTTGTTGGGTGTCCTAACACCTTCTGGGAACCTTCATCTCCCAACGTGTGTGTGTGTGTGTTCGATCTTGTATCTCTTTACAAGATAGTGTGTGGATCCTCACGGTCCGTGATGGGTGGACGTAGGTTGCCGTTGCGGTATCCGAACCACCTAAAAATCGCTGTCTCATTGTGGTTTATTCCCTTTCTCCTATCCCCCTTCTGTGCATGCTTGTGGTGTTTGATTTTGGTAGATCTATTTTATCCTGCATTAGTTCCATAGTGTTATCACTTCATCTTAAAATTGAGGACAACTTTGATTAATTTTTTAATACCCAATTCACCCCCCCCTCTTGGGTGCCATTTAATCTTGGGACTTCATAATCTCGATCACGAAATCAATCTCCTGCTGGGGAGGCAATCCAGGTAGGTCCTCGGAAAAAATATCGGGAAACTCGCACACCATCGGAATGTTCTCCACATCCGGTTCCGACTGGTCCACTACGACCACAGAAGCGAGAAAACCCTGACAACCCACTTCAAGCAAACGGCGAGCCCTAATAGACGAAATAAGAAAGCGGGAAGAGGAAGACCTAATACCTTGGAAATAGAAGGTGGGTCCACGAAGTCGCCGGAAATAAACCCTCTTTGAACCACAATCCACCAAAGCATGATGTGCCTCGAGCCAATCCATGTCCAAAATCACATCAAAGTCCTGAAGTGACAACGCATAAAGCCAGGCCGACAAACTCCACCCTTCAACCTACATAGGAACCTCATCAAAATAATATGGAGTGATCATAAAATCACCAGAAGGCAACTCCACTTCCAAATCATAGGACAACTGGGTCACCGACTCCTCAATACTCAGCGCGAAATCCTCCGAAATAAACGAATGAGACGCGCCAGAATCAAACAAAACTCAAGTCGCACAACCTAAAATCCGAACGGTACCTTCCATGAGCTGTGACGCCACTGCCTCTGCCCTGGTCATGTGTGTAATCTGGCCTCGGGATCTCTGCTTGCCTCCCACACTCGCTGACTTGGGTAGCGGCGGATACTGCCCCTGCTGTTGCTGTTGCTGCTGCTGCCTCTGTTGCTGAGGGTACTGCTGCTGCAGAGGAAACTGCTGCTGCTGTAGCCTCTGAGGGCAATCACACGCCATATGCCCGGGCTGGTCACACCTGAAACAAATCACCGGCGTCGTGCACTGCCTGCCTGGATGCGACTCGCCATACTGGGGACACAATCCCTGCGACCCACCCACTGATCCCTGACGCTGAAAAGGGATCGACTGCTGCACACTGCCCGAAGACGCCTGCCTCTGATCCTTACACTTCTTACCAAAGCCCTTCTTGAGAAACTTCTTGAACTTGGAGCCAAAAGACACAGATCTTGCCGCTGACGCTACCAGTGTCGATGCTCCCGAACTACCCACAGTATGCTGGAAAGTACTCTGCTGCTGGGTAGCCGTGTGCTGACTACGGCCTGACTAGGACTGCCCCTGGCCTCCCGGTCCTCGGACCTTCTGCATATCCAGCTCCAAAGATGCCGCCACACGAGACGCTGTCTCCAAATCAGTAGCAGCGTTCGCCATCAAGAGGTGCCTCAGCTCCTGCCTCAAACCCTGGATGAACTGCTCCGTCTTCACTCCCTCATGCTCCATGATATGGGGAGCATAACGGCCTAACTCCATAAACCTAGACCTGTACTGCAACACTGACATGTCACCCTGAACTAGCTCTAAAAACTGACGCATCTTCTGCGTACCAACGTAGGATGGGCAGTAAGTACGCTCGAAGACCGTAACAAAGTCCTTCCACATGATCTCCTGAAGGGGACGAGACCGAAAGGATGTCTTCCACTCTGAAGTCCACCAATCCCGAGCCGTACCCTGCAATTGGTTACAAGCCAACATCACCATGTCCTTCTCAGCACAGCGCATGGAACTGAACACTCTCTCCATCTCATCAAGCCATCGCCTGGCCACATCAGGATCTGGCTGGCCCTCGTAATAGGGTGGGTGAAACTGCAAGAAGTCCCTCACAGCACGACTGGGTCCACCCCTAGCCGACGAGCCCTTACCAGCATCACCGCCAAACTGCTGAGCCATGGCCTGAAACATACTCCGAAAGAAATCCTTGGCACCTGGAACTCTCGCTGCATCCCCTACCTGGTTGGTAACTGGTGGCACTCTGCTCTGCTCCTCATGCTCTCCTGCTGACTATCCGTGCTGAGAGCGAGTCCTCTGCCTCGAAGCCATACTCGCCTACCTGCAAACAGACAGAAGACACGGAAAACAACGGAATCAATAAAACACACGATGCCCTAAGCCAGTGCCGACTGTACATCATCATTGTGGGCTAGTAGATCACTGCAACTATTTACGATTCTTATATATATCCACAATCGTGCTCTGATACCAGCTATAACGACCCGAAATCCGAACACCAGGAAGGCCCGATAGCCCGAATCTCAAACCGCCTCCCACGAGCCCGAAGTCTCGGAAGGGTTGAAAGGATGGTGTGGAGATACACAAGAATCTAAAGTAATTACAGAGCTACCCAGATTAATTGAATTAAGCAGGAAGCAATAAATAACATTAATTAAATTACATGGTCCATAAAAATAATAGTAGTCTAAAAAGACAGTAGTCCACAACTAGTACAGTCCAAAGAGAAAAGTACAACTACACGGGGCATACCCTGGAACTGGCAACTGGCAACTAACCCTGGGCACCTGAACCACGTAGAGCCTCTGAAGCGCTCCCCAGAAGCCTCGTCTCACCTGAAACATGGTGAAAAAACATAGGGAATGAGCCTCAAAACACAAGGCTCAGTAGGGATCATCCGGTCCCCACCTCGCAAACCGAGAAACCGCGTGGAAAGTAACTACAAGCTACTACGACGGCTAGTACCGAACACACCGCATGAAAATCGAGACAACTCAGCCAAAGCCAAAGAAAACCCAAGAGTCACAACCAGACAAAGACAGGAGTACCAACCCACTAGAAGCAAGGCCGCATGCGTTCACTGATGACTTAAACCGCGCCTCGGGTGTCCCCCTCGACCCTTGGTGGAATGGGGACACCATACTAGTAACCATACAACAAGTGACTAGCTGGGGTCGCGCTCGTCAGGGCGGGTCCAACCTCCCCCAACCACGTGTGCACACACAGATCGCGCGTCCCTGGTCTGGCCCTCTGACTGGTTTTCCCCTCAGTCGGACTCTAGCTGCAAGACGTGGGGCCCAACGGAAACCAGTCTAAAAACAGTCTCTCAGGGTAGCCTCGCCACCATTCCCTGGTGGGACCACTCGCGTGTTGGAAGGCTACGACTAGTGGAGGGTCACTGAAGGAGTAGACTCTCTAGTCAACGAAAAACAACGTCTAAACCGGACAAAGTACAAGAGTCGCTCCTCATACCGACACCGACTCACAGCTCCACGAGCCGAGAACACCAACTCCTGGAATCCCACAGCACCCTCACGTGTGGCCCCCACATGATGCCCAGCATCAGTCAGACCACGGGTAAGCACGCGGATCGAGATCCACTCACCCGGGACTCGAATCGGTAAAACATAACTCCGGTCGGACATAGATCTTTGGCGGTCCACACTTGGGCCGCCACAGAGTCTAGCGGTCAAGAATTGGGCCGCCACAGGGACTGTAGCAGTCCAACAATGGGCCGCCACACCCTGGGTTGTGAATGAAATGGCGGTCCTATATAGGGCCGTCACATGGATGTGGCGGGCGTACCTTAGGCCGCCACACCCCAAAAACTCCCAACGGTCAAAAACCAACAGTCAGAAATCAATGGTCAACTCACCCTCTGGCGGTCTGACCCTCGGCCGCCACCTCTTCTGGCGGTCTATCATGCAGCCGCCAGAAGACCTCGGGACCTGCCGATAAAACAGTGCCCTGTGGCGCACCCACCTTGGGCCGCCACAGGCTCTGGTGCTCCTACCGTGGGCCGCCAAAGGCTCTGGCGGTCTTTGGAAGGACCGCCAAATCGTCCCGAGAACGGGCCGGCAGGAACAAATCCAAAAACTCGTTCCATGCCCCGATCATCCACGGATAAGAGGGAAAACAAGGGGGAAGCTCCCCTATAGCCCCTAGCATGTATCTACGCCCTCGAATCGGTCCGAAACGCGACGAAACGGTAGATCGGCACAGAACCCCCAAAACATGGATTTTGTCCTACCCGGCTCAAAAACACCCCTCTCGACCTCTCCTCGGCCTACAAATCACGGGGGACGACGGGATGAGCATGGGGATCCGTCTCCCTACCTCAATGGAGCACGAGCTCTGCCGAAACACCGCCGAACATGAAGAAGAAGCTTTTAGAACCCTCGTTCCTTCACGAAATCCCACGAGCCACACGCCGCCACTATCACCTCGCCACCGCCGTCGCCGTCGCCGCCACGCCGTCACCTCACAGTCGTCTGCAGTCGGGGAGGGGCGCCACTGCGGTCACGTCAGACGAAGAGAGAGAGGAAGGGGGTGGTCACTCACGGGAGGAAGAAGGAAGAGGAAGAAAGAAGAAGAAAGGGAAAAAGGAAAAAGAAAATAGGGGTTTATATAGAAAATCTAAAAATTCTAAAAATACCCTAAAATAGGAAAATATACCGCCGCGATTGTTGGAACGTGCTGATTGCTGTGGTACCATTCCTGAGTAGGTGAACGACCCGGTTCACCCGCTACGGGGTTCCGTAGGTCTTGTCAGGGAAAAACACGAGAAATCGCAGAACACGTTCTGCGACCTCCGAAACTGATCCGAAATGCACGGATCTGAACCCAAAAAATGTCTGAAAGATAACCCAGGGCAAAAGGAGAACAAAATCTCTGAGAAAATAGATCCGAGACCCAAGAAGAGGGATCCGAAGGGTCCGGGATATTACAGCCATGACCTAGTTAGGCACCTTGACTCCATAGATGTCGGTGAGCTAAACAGTGAGGTTGCTGAGGGTGCCCCTGTTTGGGCTGTTGACGTCACCATCACACCCAAGGAGTCCCGAGTCTCTGTCCCAACTGAAGTCCCGGCAATACTGCAAGACTTCCAAGGTATCGTCCCCGAGGACTTGCCTTCTCAACTCCCTCCCATGCGTGATGTACAACACGCTATTGAGCTTGTCTCCAGGTCCACCCTACCTAACCTTCCCCATTACCAACTGAACCTCCAGGAGCATGCTGACCTCCGAAGAATTGTCGAGGACCTTCTTCAAAAGAGTTTTCTCAGGGTGAGCAAGAGCCCCTTGTTGAGTAGTGGACAGCGGATCTAGAGGGGAGGGTGAATAGATCTGCCCCTCTTTTCGTAATGCAACCCTCTATATAGCTAGTTAAAATAAATTGCAGCGGAGTGTAACTAGCTTATCGAAGAACACTATGATTCACTTGGCAAGATGAGCAACTAATATATCGATTTGAACCTAAGCATGCATCTAGAACGAAGCAATCACATAAACAAATCACAACACAAAGGATTTTAAGGTGGTTCGGACTGAATCCCTAGTCCTACGTCCACCCCTCACCAAATCCGGTGAGGCTCCACTAGTGCCACGCACTGAACTGCAAATCGGAAAGACCTCCGATTGCCTTCCTACTAACCACAGGTAGGGACGTCAACACCACAGATCGGATAACTTCCGATTGCCTTCCTACTAACCACCGGTAGGGACAATCTTCAGTTTTAAATGTTTGAATGAAATGTAAAAAGAACAAATATGAAATTACTCAAACAAGATATAAAATATGCTCAAAGTAAAAAGATCTTGTCTGGGTTGCAGGAGCTTGAATCTGATGCTTCGATGATGTCTTCTTCCTTGAGAGATGATCTTCCTTGAATCTCTTCTAGTTGATGAGGAAGACTATGGATGTAGCTTCGATCTTCCTTTTGATCTTCTTGAGTTGATGAAGAAGATGAAGGATGTAGCTTTATCTTATCTTGGCTTGGGCTTGATCTCCTCTTGAAGAAGCTTGAATCACTTGAGGATGAAGAAGCTTCAATCACTTGAGGATGAAGAAGCTTCTTCCCGTAGTACTGTTCATAGCTACAGTACTCGAACTCCTCTCCTTTGAACACACCCTTGTAGCCTCCCTTGAATCCCCTTAAAGCATTAGGGTTTCTAACCCTCCTTGTGTTGGTTTTATAGACTTTGAATGGTCCTTGGACATCCTTCAGACCAGATCCACAATCTATGGGGGATTGGGTGACTTTGGGGTTAAACAAATACAAGGAAATGGGCTCTTCTCGAAGTGGAAAATAAAGTCAACATTGAAGGCTCGGGGCTGGCGGTCGACCAGCAGAAGCTGGCGGTCGACCGCTACTAAGAAACGTTGTAGACGGATGGTCCCTGGAATTTCCGATCGACCGTTACTGGGCTGGCGGTCGACCGCCACTGAGACTCGTGCAGACTGGGAGCTGTTGGCCGGGGCGGTTGACCGCCCCTGTGCTAGCGGTCGATCGCCAGTTGGGTAGACCCCGGGTTTTCCCGGTCAGTCCGTTAATCTCTTTAGCTCCGTCACTTGAGTCATTTAGCAGCCTGTTCTTATCTATGGCATCAACCTTGACTGTCTTAAGTTTTATTACTGAGTCTTCAATCAAAATTTTGTTTCGGGGGCTCCACCCCAGGAAACCCCCGCAAGGGGCGCTGCCCCCTTGACCCCCGCGACCTGACTGGGCAGGTCGATCCCCGCGACCTGACCGCGCAGGTCGATCCGTGTGCGAGGGCGTAATCATTGAGCTTTCACTTTTGCCATCTCCACTCCATTCCTTGGCATATCTGTCATGAAAGAACATCAAGTAGTTTAGTCATATAAGAGTGGTAAAATATCAATGACTTATAGTGTTTAGCCATTATCAAAATCAAGAATATCAAATAACTCAAATGACCACAGGATGATGTCGAATGACCCAAGTGACCACAAGATGACTCAATTGACCACAGGGGCACAACATTCTCCCCCTTTTCTTGCCTTGCTCACACTAAAGAAAGATGGCACCTGGCGGATGTGTGTTAACAACCGTGCCATCAACAAAATCGATGTCGAGTATAGATTTCCAATTCCCCGTCGCGATAACATGCTTGACCTGATGAGTGGAGCCACCATCTTTTCCAAGATTGACTTGAAAAGTGGCCACCACCTGGGCAGAATCTGACTAGGGGATGAATGGAAAACAGTCAATAGAAGTTTAGGGAATCTCTTGAGGTGTCTCGTAGGGGAACATTCTGGCACTTGGGATCTTCTTCAGTCCCGAGCCGAATTTGTATACAACAGCTCTATCAATAGGTCCATAGGTATGAGTCCATTTGAGGTCATGCATGGATACAAACCTAGGAAGCCTGTGGATCTCATTCCCCTTCCCCTCGAGTCTAGAACATCCAAGTCAGCTGAGGAATTTGCACAGCATGTTAAAAGTCTGCATGAGTCAATTAGCAAGTAAATCAACCTCAGTAATGAGACTTACAAACGATTGGCTGATTCGCATAGACATCACCATGAATGTCAAGAAGGTGACATGGTTATGGTACGGGTTCGACCCGAACGACTCCCCTCGGGAGCCGTTAAAATGTTGCAAGCCCGTAGTGATGGTCCCTTCCCAGTCCTGCAGAAGATTCACTCCAATGCTTATGTTGTGGACTTACCTCCCGAATATGGGATTAGCTTGACCTTTAATGTGGCAGACCTAGTGGCCTACAAGGAACCTACAGTAATTCCTAGTGACCCTTTCGAGCATTCTCCTCCCATTGCGAGTGAGCCCACCCTGTGCGTCCCACAGCCTCGAGAGCACCGCGCGAGCAAATTGAGAGGATACTGGATGAGCAGGTGACAGCTACACAGAGCCGGGTGTACCAGCGCTACCTTGTCCGCTGGCGGGACCGCCCACCTTCTGATGATTCCTGGATCAGCCAGGAAGATCTCCAGCGTCTCGATCCAGATCTGCTGGAGCGCTACTAGAGCAATGTTCCCCCTTACTCGACGGAGTCGAGTTCCAGTCGCCCCGGGAGGGTTGGTGGGGACACCGGGCCCACTACCGGACCCACTACTCGGAACCGACGTCGCACTGCCCCGACCCCGAGCTTGTGACTCGGAGACTCACTCGAAGACTCGGCATCCTGAGTAGATACTTGTGTGTATTAAGTATTGAGTATGTACATGTGTAAAATACATGTATTACTACATGTATATTTACTTTTATTTTATTAGGCAAGGTTGGTCAAAAGACATGTGTATTTTATTTTTATTAAACCCACAAGTCAAAGGTGGGTTGTTGAGTCTTGTTTTATTAGGCTAGGGCATATATGCAAATAGGAGAAGTTTAAAGGTAAGAATGTAATGGCTTTCCCTATATAAATGGGGCTAAGGGTGTTATTACGTATGTTATATGAAGAATCAAGAAAGTTTGCAATCACATTGGTGCATTTGGCCCATCTTGTGCTTCTGGAGAGGGGGATTTCTGTAGCCCACCCAAAGAGCAGCCCAACAAGACCCAACAGCGTCCAACGAGGCAAGCTCACCTGAGTGACAGCCCACAGGGCCCACTCAGGAAAGAAAAGCCCAATGAGCAGACACTCGAGGAACCAACTCTCCCCGGCGGCCCCTAGGCTCGGAGGGCCCGAGTGATGGTCAGGTCACAAGGAGGGTCCGGCCCAAGCCGTTTCCCCGCCCGGGAGAGACAGGCATTAGCCGACCTATCCGACCCCTCTTTCGCCGAGCTATGCTCATCGCCCGGACAGGGCTGGCGTTTCAGAAGCTCGGCCAGACCAGACATTGTCCGTTCGTGCTGCCGTTAAGAGTCCCCAACGGACATGGGAATCAAGAAGCCGCCGGACTTCAAGGCGATAACGTTCCCACGATAAGGCCATGAAAGCCCACGTTGAGGACGTAACTCCCGCCGGAGACCCCTCAGCTTGCAGGACTCCTGAAGACGGCGCACTATTTAAACCAGGGATACCCTCCGGTGGAAAAAAAGAGCCATTAAGGTACTCATACACCCAAGCTCCTGAGCAATTCGCTTCACCCTCTGGTGGAGAGGAATCTCGCGCACTAGTTTTTCTCCTCCCCATTACTGCTTCCACCACAGCTCTACTGACTTAACCATCGGAGGGTTTTTCCCCAGGGAAACCCCCTGGGCCCTCTGATACGTTTCCCTGTCTTGCAGTTCATCTTCTGGTGATCCACAGCCCGCTCAGGACACAGCGCGAGATTTCGCCTCTTCATCTGGCGCCGTCTGTAGGAAACGCACGAAGAGCCAAGATGGTGAGAAGAAGCTCAGGGAGGAGGTCCACCGCCGAGAGAGGTAAGGCCATGGTGGCGGCAGGAGATGGCCCCTCTAGGGCCTCACAGAACCCTCCCTCCAACGCCAGCGTCCCCACCAACGGGCCGCCGCCCCCTCCGACGGTGACGGGGGTACCCCCCAACGGTGGCGACGAGGTCTTCCAGGCCCTCAATAAGAAGCTCGACGTCCTCGTGGAGCTCATGAGGGCCCAGGCGGCAAGGGATGCCAGGTCCCGCCCCCGTCCAGGAGCCCCCCCCCGTCGAAGTGCGTCCCAGCATACCGCTGGGGGCCGCTTCACCCTCCGCGGTCAGCAGCTCATCCGCAACAACGTGGGAGGACCCTCGCAAGCTCCGCCCCCAGAGCAAGAGGCTTCCTCCACGCCCAGAAAAGGGAAACAGGGGGCGAGGCCTCCACGCCCGAGCGCTGACGTTCCTAAGGATCGCCACGACGCTCCCCCCAGTCCCACGGCACGACCGCAGCCGGAACTATCCCTCCGACTGAGGGATTTTGAAAGACGTTTTGCAGAGCAAGAGCACGCCCTCCGCGCCCTGCAGAAAACCTCTTTCCCGGAGGATGAGGAGAAATCCCCTTTCTCTGAATACATCTTGAAGGCAGAGGTGTCTCCCAGAACCTCCATTCCGACCTTCAAGCTCTATGATGGCCAGGGCGACCCAGTCGACCACTACGACAGCTTCGACGCCCTGGTGACTCTGCATGGAACACCGGATCCTATCAAATGCCGAGCCTTTGCGGCCACCCTGGTCCAAGGTGCTCAGGCATGGTTCTGGGCCCTCGCCCCTGGGTCCATCCGGGACTTCAGGCAATTCGGGCGAGTCTTCAAGGAGAGCTTCGCCGGAAGCGCCCCCCAAGGTCAGTAGCGGGGCTCCTGGCCCTCAAATAGGTATAAGGGGAAAGACTCCGGGCTTATGTCCACCGATTCAAATCGGAAGCCCTCAAAATTCCCCGCCTGGATGTGGCCTCGGCCACGACCGCTCTGACCGGGGGCACCCGGGACGAGAATCTCTGCCGCGAACTGGTCCTCCACCCTCCCTCGACCCTTGCCAAGCTAGTGACTCTGGCACTGCGCCACGCCGAGTGCGAAGAAGTACTCAGCGCTTGCCGAGACGCAACCGGCTTGGGTCAGGAGGGGGACAAGAAGCTGGCCTCCGAGCCAAATCCTGGCTCGGGCAAGAAGCGCGATCGGGAAGGAGAGCGCAAGCGGAAGTATGAGCGGTACACCCCGCTGACCGTGCCAGTCTACGAGATCTATGAAGACATCAAAGACTCGGGACTCCTCCGCCAACCCGAACCAATGAGATCAAAGAACCGCAAGCGCGACAGGCATTGCCTGTTCCACGGCGACCACGGGCACCACACCGGCGACTGTCACCAGCTCCAGGACGAGATCGAACGTCTCATCCGTCAGGGGCACCTGGCCCGGTTTGCAGCTGGACGCAAAGAAGACCGAAACACCGCCGAGGAGATCGACAACGCCCCCCGAGGGGTCCACATCAACGTCATCTTCGGAGGAACGGCATCGGGCGGCGACACCAGCCGAGGAAGGAAGCGTCATGTCGAGCGGGCCAGTCGGGTCTTAGAGCCCTCAAGGGGCCGGCCGAGGGAGCCCCAGGTCATAGTCTTCTCCGACCAAGACCTGGAAGGGCTGAACACCCCGCATGATGATGCCCTCGTTATCTCGGCCACAATAAACCATTGTAACGTAGATAGAATTCTGGTTGACAATGGGAGCGCCCCCGATGTATTATCTTATGACTGTTTCCTCAAGATGGGGGAAGACCCATCCAAGCTCCGCCCGATCCGAACACCCCTTTGCGGGTTTAACGGCCTGGCCACCTACCCCGAGGGAGCCCTAAGCCTGCCGGTCACCATCGGCACCCCACCCAAAACCGTTACGGTCATGGCGGACTTCATAGTGATCAAGGGTATGATAGCATACAACGCCATTTTCTGCCCGAAAATTCTCAGCCGAATAAAGGCCGTACCATCTACCTATCACCAGAAAATGAAGTTTCCCACCAAAAACGGGTTGGGGGAAGTCCGAGGTAACCAGGCCACGGCTAGAAGGTGCTACAACATCTCGGTGGAAGCCTCAAGGCCGGACGGGGGGGATAAGGGCCCCAAGGGAATCGAAGGGAAGACCGTAACCGCCGAGCCCGGTGGCGAATTGCTAACGGTATTCCTAAACGATGACCCGGCCCTCGGAGTAAGGATCGGAGCCGACCTACCACCTAAGGAACAGCAGCAATACAAGAAATTTCTTTCTGAGTACAGTCAGGTCTTTGCTTGGTCCGATGATCAACTCCCTGGCATACCAGAGAAGACCGTGATGCACAAGCTCAGCCTCGACCCCACCGTGAGGCCCGTACAGCAACGGAGAAGGAAGCACGCACCAGAGAAGCAGACGATCATCAAGGCGCAGGTCACCAAGGGACAAGAGACTGGCCTCTTAGACCAGTCCTATACCCCACGTGGCTAGCCAACGTCGTCCTGGTGCCAAAAACCGCAGGCAAATGGCGAATGTTCGTGGACTTCATTTATCTGAATAAGGCTACCCCCAAGGACTGATATTCGCTACCGAGCATCGACCAATTGGTTGATTCAACCTCGGGCAACGAGATACTCAGTTTCCTGGATGCCTATTCAGGTTATCACCGGATCAGAATGAATCCAGAAGACGTCGAGAAGACCGCCTTCATCACCGACTGCGGCGTACTGCTACACCCGGATGCCCTTCGGGTTAAAGAACGTCGGAGCCACATATCAGCGACTGGTAAATCACATGTTCGAGGGACAGCTAGGTCGGAACGTCGAGACTTACATTGATGACATGCTCGTCAAAACCCCCAAGGCCCAAGACCACTTCACCGACCTTGCCGAAACCTTCGGCACCCTCCTGAAGTACAACATGAAGCTCAACCCCGTCAAGTGCGCCTTTGGAGTAAAATCCGGGAAGTTCCTGGGTTTCCTGGTCACTCAGCGCGGGATCGAAGCCAACCCCGACAAAGTCCAGGCCATCCTGGATATGCGCCCGCCCACGTGCGTGAAAGAGGTCCAGCGTCTGACAGGGCGTGTCGCCGCTCTCAGCCATTTCCTGTCCCGTGCGGCCGAACGATGCTTGCCCTTCTTCAAACTGATGAGGGGACCCAAGCTAGCATCTGCTACGTTCGCATGGGATGAGAAGTGCCAGACAGCATTCGCCGAGCTTAAGAAGTTCCTGGCTTCGCCACCGGTGCTCTCCAAGCCCGTTCCAGGTGAAGTCTTGCTACTCTACCTCTCGGCGACGCCATCCACGGTCAGCTCGGTCCTAGTCAGAAATGATTCGGGAATCGAAAGATCGGTCTACTACACCAACAAGGTGCTCAATGAGGCCGAACGGAGGTATCCCGCAACCGAGAAACTCGTGCTAGCATTGGTTACCTCCGCAAGGCGCCTCCGCCCCTACTTCCAGGGGCACCCCATCACCGTGCTAACCGGCGAGCCGTTGAAGAAGATTCTGGTCCACCCCGAGGCCTCAGGGCGACTCGTCAAATGGGCCATTATGCTCGGGGCCTACGACATCTCGTACCGGCCACGATCAGCAATCAAAGGCCAAGCGCTCGCCGACTTCATTGCCGAAAGCACCATCCCAGCCGAGGACAGGCCTCCGACCATGACCGGGCCAACCTGGGAACTGTTCGTCGATGGATCGTCCAATTCGGCAGGCAACGGTGCGGGGATCCTCCTGAGGTCCCCCGAAGGGATAGAGCTATAGTACGCCTTGAAATTCAACTTTCAGGCATCCAACAATGCTTCCGAGTACGAGGCCCTTATCTCGGGAGCACGCATGGCCCGACGGCTGGGGGTCGAGCGAGTCAGGATCCACACCGACTCTCAGCTAGTCGCAGGTCAGGTCAACGGTGAGTATGAAGCTCGGGAGGCACCCATGATCAAATATCTTCAATTGGTCCGGAGCCTGGCCCAACAGTTCGAGGAATTTGGGGTAGTCCGGATAGCTCGGGAGCAAAACTCTCGGGCGGACGCCCTCTCTCGATTGGCCTCCTCCCTAGACCCGAAAGGTACACGATCGGTCCTCCTAGAAGTGCTAGAGCGCCTGAGCATCGACACGGAGCTCCTCGCTGTTGTCTCGGCCACTCCAAGTGACTGGCGCTCCCCCTACCTGTCCTGGCTACATGACTCCCAAGAGCCCTCCGAATGAAGTATCAAGCTCGGCGCTTCGTCGTCCTCGACAACACTCTCTACCGAAGATCGCTCTCTGGTCCCCTCCTGAAGTGCCTCGGTCCCGACGAAGCAAGCCGAGCCATCCAAGAGATTCATGAAGGCCTGTGCGGAGCGCACTCAGGGGCAAGGTCGCTGGCCAGAATCCTGTTACGACAGGGGTACTGGTGGCCCACCCTGCAGCGCGACTGATCGGCCTATGTTCAACAGTGCGACCGATGCCAGCGGTTCGACCACTTGGTCCATCAGCCGGCTACGGAACTTGTCACCCTGGCCGAGCCTTACCCTTTCGCTCAGTGGGGAGTCGATATCCTTGGGCCATTCCCAACGGCCCAGTCCCAGAAGAAGTTCATCGTCGTCGCCATCGACTACTTCACCAAGTGGATCGAGGCCGAGGCTACGGCAAGGATCACCGAGACAGTCGTTTGGGGCTTTGTTTGGAAATCGATCATTTGTCGCTTTGGCATCCCCCGAGTGATAGTAAACAATAACGGTCGGCAATTCGACTCTCGGTACTTCCGAGACAGATGCGCCGACCTAAATATCCGCAACCACTTCACTTCGGTCGCCCACCCTCAGGCCAACGGGCTGGTTGAAAATGCCAACAAGACTATCTTGAAAGGCATAAAAACCAGACTCGGCAAGGCTAAGGGTAGCTGGCTCGAGGAATTGCCTAGCGTACTATGGTCGCACCGAACGACCCCCAGAATGGCAACCGGTGAAAGCCCTTTTCAGTTGGTATATGGCACCGAAGCCGTCGTTCCATTGGAGATCGCCAATCCGTCTCTCCGAGTGATCAGCTTCTCACTCGAGGCAAACGGGCAAAAATTGCTCGAGAACCTCGACCTGGCAGACGAACTTCGAGAGATCACGAACGTCCGAGCAATGGAGTACCAGCGCCGCCTCACTCGATACTACAACGCCAAGGTCCGAGACAGACGTTTCCAACCGGGGGACTTCGTCCTCAGGAAGGCCGAAGCCTCTCGACCACTAGAGGCGGCGGGCAAGCTGTCCCCTAATTGGGAAGGCCCCTACCGAGTGGTCGAGACGCTCGGAAAAGGTGCGTACAGGTTAGCGACAATGGAAGGGGAACCTATTCCTCGGACATGGAACATAGGCGCACTACGCAAATTCTATTTTTGAAATTGTACAGCAAGATGGACGGAATAAACCCTTTTTCTTTTCATTCCAAACTATTGGTACATCAGATAGGCAAATGCCAGTACATCACATAGCAAAAAGCAAAAATCCGTCTAACATCGCTCCAAGGGGTCATCGCTCGATTGACTCGGTCTTGATCTCCTCACGTCCAGCCACTGACTCTGCCTTGTGCGGAAACTGGCTCGGACAAAAGGTGGTCGAGCCAGTTGGCTCGGGTGGCCCGTGACAAAGGTGACAGAGGGACTGCAGAAGGGAGGCCACCTTTAAACGTTGAGGAAGGCTACCTCCCAAGTTGGCAACAACCAGGAAAAAGGAGCGCCGTGAAGTCCTCCCCTCTTCCAATCTGCCAACTCCTTGGAGGGAAGGAGAGAGCAAGCAGCCCCCGAAGAGTGAAAGAAATGAAGAACAAAAGAGGGAAAAAGAGGCTGCTGGGAGAGGTTAGGAGGGAGCTGGAGTCGCCTCCTCCATTCACACGGAGGGGAGTGGCGGCAGGCTTCCCTGATGCCCCCATCCGTCCTCCGCCTCGGCGCCCGCCCGGAAGCCACGCCGGAACTGAGAAAGGGCATGAACCGTGCCTTCACATGTCAAAGCCCTCTCCAGATCCGCGCGGCGATCGTCGGACCCGTCTCAAACTCGCGCGGCGACCGTAGGACCCGTCCAACAAGCTGGGACGACAAGAGCCCTCCGCTCCCCGTCGTCGGCGGCGTCGCCCTCCGAAGGATCCTCCATGCTCCGAATGCAAGGGCACAACGCAGAGTGAAGAGGAAGGAGTGAGGAAAGACTGTTAGAGAAAATCCCAAGCAGTAAAGAGGAAAGGGCGCCTTTCGGTCCTTCTTATAGGCCAAAGGAGGCTACATGCCTTAAATGACCCCCCCCTCGGAAACACGCCAAAGGATTTCTCCCCTGAACAGTCACCTCCAACTCCTCGATCCCCGCCCTAGCGGGATTCACGAAGCGGCCTGGCATTCAAAGCGTGAGGGAACGAAAGGATGCCCCGTCAGGAGTCTACCGAATCAGCATGCGAAAACTACGCAGAACATATCGGCACCTCCCAACTACTCAAGATATACCAACCAAATCACGGCAAGGATGGTACTCAAACAGAGCAAGTCATTTATTATCACACCAAAAGGAAACCCTCTAAAAAGAGGAAAGAGAGACAAAAAGGGAAAGAGGCAAAATACATCAGGCCTCGGGCCCACTTTGACGTTCGAGAACGGCGGAAGGAGACGCGTCATCCCCGGCGCCTTCGGTGACGGCCGGCTCGGACATTGACCTCGCCTGTGCGAGAACTGTCTCGGTCGTGAGCCCTCCCGAAACGCCCGGAGCCGGTGACCCCGATGGAGGCGACCCCTCCGAGTCTTCCCCGACCGACGAGGAAGAGCTGGAAACCGACTCATCCGAGTTATAACACTGGCCAAAGGGGAACTCGATCGCGGAGTTTTGCTCATCGACGTAGTCTACCGCCCGACGATAGCCCTGCTTGAACCCCTTTCTAGCACCCCGGCGTAGTGCTACCTCGTAATAGGGTAGGGCGGCTTCCACCAGGTCGGCCGAGTAAGCATCCGAGCTCCTATAGCGCTCGATTGCCTCCGCCTCGATCTACCCCGCCCTTCCAACGAGCTCGACTCGAGCCCACTCCGCCTCGGCCGCACGCTCCTCTACCTCGACCGTCCTCAGCTCGGCTTCGCTCGCACGGTCCTCCGCCCGGGCCCGGTCCACCTCAGCCTCAGCTCGGAGACGCTCCGCCACCTCCGCCCGATCTAGCAGCTCGGCGCGTTCGTGCTCCCAGCGATTGTCTAGCTCGAGGCGACGCAGACGCTCCTCCTCCAGGGATCGGCTTGTCCTCTCAAGAGACTCTCGGGTCTTGGCGAGCTGTTCGGTCAGCACCCCGACTTCCAGTCGGCTCGCCCGCGCCACCTCCCAGAACGCGGAAAACTCCTGCCGGAGCCCCTCATCCCTTGAGTCGGGCCAGTTTCCTCTCGCATCCCCCAAGGGTCCAGGCAAGGTTTGACCGCTCCGCCTCCGTCCGGGCGTGCGCCTCCGACATCAAAGCCGCTGACCGAGCTATGACCAGGCCGCCCTCCATCAGAACATCAAGGGGGGGGGGGGTATTGCGCCTTTCTCCCCCCTTCGTCCTTGCGGCAATCGACCGGCAGACCCGATATAGGTCGCCCGTAATGCCGAGCCTTTCCAAGGGCTCCGACAGAGGGGACCGCTTCGCCCGGGGCACCCCGCCAGAAGGCTCTGCTCGAGCGACGGAACCGACCGCCTCGCGCACCACGGTCGGTTGGGGTTGCGACGCCTCCCCAGGCGAACCCCCAACCTCGACCGGCGCCGCGGGACCGATCGCATCGGGAGCTTCAAGCACCTGGGGCTGCAACGCCCTAGCGGGCGAACCCCCAGCCCTGCCTATCTCGGCCCGCACCTCGCCGACCGGGACATCACCGCCTCCAGCCGATCCCCCGGTCTCGGCGTCAACTACCTCGATATCGGCCCCCTCTACCCCCGTGGGGGGGAGAGCCGACCTATCGCCGCCCTCTGAAGGGCCCCCGGTCTCCTCGGCCCCCTCTCGCCTGGCAGGTGGGGGAGCTGGCCCCGAGGGGTCGGCCCCATCTTGCCCCCGAGAGGGGAGTGCCGCCGAGCCGGAGTCACCCCCGGCGGTAGAAGGAAGACCTGCCTTCTTGGCCCGTTTCTTGGCCTTCGCGGCCTCCCGCAACTTTCCCGCCGTGGGATCCTTGCGTTTCGTACCAGTTGGCCGTGAAAATCCCTCGGGAGCCACCCCCTTGCCCTTATCTCAGGATTGGGCGTGACTCGCAGAAGCATTTGGTTCGTCGGCCGCCGAGTCATCTCCCAGATCAATGACCTCAGCAGCTTCCTCCAGAGGTTCCCGCCTAACGTCTGCCACAAAGGAAGAAGACCCGGTCAGGAGAAAGAAAGTAACTACCACCCCAGGAGAAGAACCTCGAGAGCGGTACCTGTCGACGTCAACCGCGTAAGCAAACACCGTTCGATGTTCTCCGGTGTCACCAGCTCCTCGGTCGACTGGCGGTTATCCAGCAGACGAGTGGCCTGCCGCTCCACGTGGGGAGGGAACTCCTCCTGGCGAGGGGGAAGATTCAGATGAAAACTAGGCGAGACCAGGCATCTCCAAGACTCGTCCGTCGCCTCCGCCTTCACCCAGAAGAATTGGGTCTTCCACCCCTTGTGTGAGGAGTCCTTCGCTGCGAGGGAGATGCAACTCCTATTCCTCCTCGCCTGGATGAAGTAGAAGCCCTTCCCCGCCGACGGGTGCGCTTTCAACTCGAAAAAATAGTGAAAGAGGTCCAAGGAAGGAAAAATGTCGTGCTGACGATAGAGAATCCGAAAGGCGGAAAGAAGGAGATACGAGTTGGCCACCAACTGAATAGGCGCCAACCGGAAAAACTCGAGAAGCTTAAGTACAAAAGGCTCGAAGGGAAGGCGGAACCCACTCTTCCAAGCCAGAAGAAAAGTGCAAATGTGCCCCGTACGGCTGTCCAGACTCGTCTCATACGGGGCGGCAGCAGCGAAGCTGTACCTGAGAGGCAAGCGAAAATGATGCTCCAGCTTCCTCACTTCGGCTTCCCCCAACTCACTACAGTTGGGGACGGGCTCCCGCCTCACCTGCTCGACTTCTAGAGGCAGATCAGCCATCGAGCCAGAAGATGATCCCTCGCGCGAGCTCGAAGATTCCGGGGGGGAAGGAAGTTGCCGGACTGCCTCCGCGGTTATCCTTGCCAACTCCTCAAACGCCGCCGCAAGACTTTGCGTCTCCACTGTGCCCTCACGGCGCATCAAGGAGCCCCAGAAGCAAAGAAACTAAGGAAAGCCTAAAACCCTGAGAAGCCTAGAACGACGAACAACGCCCAACGCCTATAAAACCCTGGAGGAAGGTGGCGCGTCGTTCCGTGCTCTGAGAAAAGGGGGGCCCCTTCGTTTCAAATCCATCAGGATCATCATTACGGGCCCAGGCGACCACTACACGTGGCTCCATAACGCCAACAGAATTTCACCCACCTGAGCCACGCCGGTCCAAAGCCTCAAAAGCTACTCGACCGAGCCTCCATGGCTCCAGAGTAGGAGGGGGACAAGTGGAGAGGGGGATTTC
Source organism: Amorphophallus konjac (assembly GCA_022559845.1). Lineage (NCBI taxonomy): Eukaryota > Viridiplantae > Streptophyta > Magnoliopsida > Alismatales > Araceae > Amorphophallus > Amorphophallus konjac. The sequence goes on from CM040123.1 coordinate 384,147,829, forward strand.
TGTAGCCCACCCAAAGAGCAGCCCAACAAGACCCAACAGCGTCCAACGAGGCAAGCTCACCTGAGTGACAGCCCACAGGGCCCACTCAGGAAAGAAAAGCCCAATGAACAAACACTCGAGGAACCAACTCTCCCCGGCGGCCCCTAGGCTCGGAGGGCCCGAGTGATGGTCAGGTCACAAGGAGGGTCCGGCCCAAGCCGTTTCCCCGCCCGAGAGAGACAAGCATTAGCCAACCTATCCGACCCCTCTTTCACCGAGCTATGCTCATCGCCCGGACAGGGCTGGCGTTTCAGAAGCTCGGCCAGACCAGACATTGTCTGTTCGTGCTGCCGTTAAGAGTCCCCAACGGACAGGGGAATCAAGAAGCCGCCGGACTTCAAGGCGATAACGTTCCCACGATAAGGCCATGAAAGCCCACGTTGAGGACGTAACTCCCGCCGGAGACCCCTCAGCTTGCAGGACTCCTGAAGACAGCGCACTATTTAAACCAGGGATACCCTCCGGTGGAAAAAAAGAGCCATTAAGGTACTCATACACCCAAGCTCCTGAGCAATCCGCTTCACCCTCTGGTGGAGAGGAATCTCGCGCACTAGTTTTTCTCTCCCCATTACTGCTTCCACCACAGCTCTACTAACTTAACCATCGGAGGGTTTTTCCCCAGGGAAACCCCATGGGCCCTCTGATACGTTTCCCTATCTTGCAGTTCATCTTCTGGTGATCCACAGCCCGCTCAGGACACAGCGCGAGATTTCGCCTCTTCAGCTTCCCTTCCCTCTTTGCTCCTTCGTGAGAATAGAGTGCCGCCCGGTGAGAGACCGTCCGGTGTGAGGTTGAGCTGTGCAAGACAGCAAGCTATCCCGTCATGTTCGTCCCCTCGGAGCTACCGCCGATCCTTCCTCCGACGTCGATCGCGTCACTTGAGGTGGAGGGAGAGCATCCGATTCTTTTCCATTTGGACACGTGTAATGTGTCTCCATCTTGCATCTGTCAAGCTAAGCATGTGGTTCTCTATATGTATTATGTACCCCTTCTCAAGGAGTTTCCCAATACTAAGAATATTGATTTTCATGTTACGTACATAATATACATTAGAAATGTACTGAGGCATACCGTCTTTTTAAAAGATTTTGATTTTTCCTTTGCCTTCCACCGCAAGTTTAGATGAATCTCTGAGGCTGGAAATTCCATGGGCATTGTTAGAGAGCTCCACAAAGAGTTCCTTCCTCCCGCACATGTGGTTGTTTGCTCTTAAATCAAGGAACCACACATTTTGTTGCTTGTGCGTCTCTTCCTATGCAAGGAGAAGTGGTGCGGACACCTGAGCAGTTGAGCGGCGCAACACGCCGAGCCACCGGTACCGCACACGGAGCACGACTTGAGCCACCTCAGCATCCATCTGACTCGGAGACAGCCTGGAGACTCCCCCATGAGTCTCGGCATTTATCATATTTAGTTAGACTTTATTTGTGTTTAATGTGTGTTTACTTCATTTTATTCGGTATGTAATTTTGATTGTAAGAGGGGCTTATTTGTAAAAATGGGACCCTTGGGCCCCACGGGACCCCAGGCCCCCTCCCATTGATCCACCTCATCCCTAGGGCCCCATGTGGGGTCGGTCAACCATTCAAATGGTGGCTTCTAGAATGGTGGGCCAAGTGGGGGACATTGGAATGAAAATGCCAACAATTCCAACCCACCCCCACCTACCATGTCCCCCCCTTGCCTCCCTAATCAATGGGCTGCCCCCCCTTGTATTTTTAATTTTAATTTTTGTGGATGATCACATGCAATCCCAGCCCTCCATCTTCCATCCCTAGATCCAACGGTTGTGGATTGATTAGACATGTAACCTATATATGCTTGTAATTTTCATTTTTGATGAATTAATGCCATTTGAACTTGGAAAATCCTTGGAGCAGCCCTTGGGCACCCCCCCTCTCCCTCTCTCCCTCTCCCCCTTGCAGCTGAGAAGGCTACCTTCTGGAGGTGTGACTCCTCCCTATCGGTTTCGGTCATCATCGCCGCTGCCACGAGCCGCGATCGCACCGCCATCGCCATCAACGGAGTTCTGCCCGTGCAGTATCACAGCAGCTTTTTCGAATTTCACAGGTCTTCCCCGAGCTCATTTGGCTACCAAATTTGGAGGAGTTGTTCCTGGGATGTTCCTCTCCACCCACAAAAATCAGGCCAGCATTCAGATCACGTTTCCTAATTTTTGATTTTCGTCCACTCTTCCATTTTGGTTCTGCCAGAGTTCTGTCCAGGTTCATCTCCGCCCTGAGTTTCATGTCTTAGATCCAATTTTTGATTTTTTTTAGTTCGCCCAATTTTACTGGGGATTCCATCCATCCACCCCTTCATCCAAAATATTTCTCAATTTTTTATTCGCCCATCTCTTATTTTCTAAAAATCGTTCTCAGGCCCATCTACAGTTCTGTCCACCTGTTCTCAGATCCGACCACTAGTCACCCCAAAAATCATAACAAATCGCCACCACCTCCAACTCAAATTACAAAAATAGTCCCAATTCCGTTGTTCGAAATCCTACAACTGTTGTGAAGAGCTTAGTAGCTGAATCGGCCAAGTACCTTGCGGTCAACGGCAGTTCTCAGACAACTCACCTGCAGATCTGAGGTTTTGGCTACTGTACAATAGGAGCTTATAAATTTAGTAAAGTCTAGATCCGACCAGATCCAATAGATCTCTCTGGTCCTAGATCGACGTATTTCAAGAGAGCTTTCCAGCGATAGCTCATGCGCCCCGATCCGACGTCGGGATTGATCGCAGCGGCCATTCTCGCCGGAGCGCGCGTCGGAGGACAGAACCAAAATCCGTGGGCAGCTAGTTCACGAATTGGGAATCGGGGCCGATCGACCCCCGATCGGTGTTTCCGGCCGACCGCCGTCCATGGAGGTGCGCCACCAGGGGTCCCAATCACAGCGGGTCCCCCCCCTGCAGATCCGGAGGACAGCGCCGTCCGTGGGCCCCACGGACCCGTAGAATCCGCCATTCGGAAAGCACGAAAACGCGGAGTTCGGCACCGCCGGGCGACATCAAGATGCTGCCCGTCAACCCAATTTGCGTGATTCCCGGGCCCCACATGTGACCTTTTACCTCCCTGCGTGGAGTGGGTCAAATTATTATACTGTTGTAATATTGTTAACCGGGAGTCCGTGAATTGGCCGGGGGTGTCTTCGCCACGCCGGGTGCGTGGAGGTAAAGGTCTCAACTTCTCGGCATTCGCTTGCTAGTTTAGTATATGGTCTTTTGCCGCTGTCGAGAGCGATAGGTACTAGCCCGTGAGTCCATGTCACCGCTGTGAGTGTGAGAGTGACCCGTCCCGTGACTCGATCCGAGTCCGGAAGTGAGTCGACTACCCGTGAACTCTACCGGTTCTTCAACCGCGCACGATCCGCGTTTCCCTCGCTTGGGACGACGAGTGAGCTTACATTTCTATTAGCGACGTATAGCCCATAGGAGCTCTCCGTGTCGGGCCTAGTGTCTCTCCCATCATGTGTTGCTGGTCGTGTCCGCATCTAGAGTCCGAGGTTCATACCACGTAGAGTCGGTCCCCGTGTCCGTCCGTCATCAATTTGGTATCAAAGCGAGTCGAGTCTAGGGTAGTCTTTGCATAAGTCTTGCATGCATCATGGTTTAAGTCAAGTCTAGGATCATTATTTTCAAAACAAAAAAAAAGTGTTTTAAAATTGTATTTCACCCAATAGCCTGGTATATTAAAAGGCATTACCCGAACATTAGGTTATGCCTATTGGGAAGGTAGCGTACTTGTGCGAGTGATCTTCGGGTCGCTTATCTCCGCCACGTACCGGATATTGGTTAGGTCTAAGTGCATCATTGTTGCATTAGTGAGTGTTTGCATTAGTCGGTGTCTTCTAGGTCGTGTGTCAGTTGCATGCCCACCCGTCGAGGTACCCAATACTCGCCACCACCACCTATGGCGGATTCCCGGGCCCGTAGCTCCGATGAGTCCTCGACGGCCGAGATGTTTCGAGCCATTATGGAACGTCTTGACACGCGTATGGATGGTCTTAGTACGCGTATGGATGGCATAGGAATGTGTCTAGAAGGGCGGATGAAAGTCTTCGAGGATCGGGCCGAGAATTCGGATCAGTCCATCCAGGGCCTAGTTGGGAGAATTGACGTCCTCGAGAGGGGCCCAGTAGCGACGCAACCCGCGCCGACGAACGGCCATCAAAGAGCCGGTTCAGCAACCTGCTGCACCAAGGGCTCAGGCGGAGAATGTTGGGGTACAACAGGTGCATGTGGTGGATGATTATGCATCTGATAATGATCAAGGGGGTAACGGTCGTCGTAATCAACGACGGAATCATGATGACGAGGATGACGACCGCATTCTTAGGGGCGTGCGTGTGGACCCTCCCACTTTTAGCGGGTCCTTGGACCCTAGGGTGTATTTAGATTGGGAGGCCGACATGGACCGGTACTTCGAGTGGTTTAAGATGCCGGACCACCGAAGAGTCCGATACGCAAAGATGAAGCTGCAAGGGCAGGCCCAAACTTATTGGACCAATGTGGAGAGCCTGCTCAACCAGCGATGTCAACCCCAAATCGGTACTTGGGATGATATGAAAATCAAATTGAGGGAGAAATACCTTCCCACCTCATATCGCCAACGTCTCATAGACAAGTGGCAAAGCATCTCCCAAGGGAACCGATCCGTGACCGAGTACACCGCCGAGTTTGATGAGTATGACTTACGGTGTGGAGTCACGGAAGAGAGCACCATGACTATATCCTGCTTTCGAAGAGGTTTGCGGACCAATTATCAATATGAACTCTTTCGCCGCAATGCAACCACTTTGGAGCAGGCATATCAGATAGCTCTCGAATTGGAGCAATTCGAGGCCGAGTTCGAGTCACCCCATCGGTTGGGCTCCTTTCCCCTTCGTAGTGTCGAGCCACGTGGCTCATCTGGCACATATCCGAGGGCCCCCATGGCTCGACCTCAGGAGCCCGCTCGTCCCGAGCCCTTTGCTCCTAGGCCTCATCCTCCACCCCCGAGGGACCTTCCTCATCCCCTGCATCTTACGGCCCCACCCACAGCCCATCCACCGGCACCCGCACCTCCTGCACGTCCTTTGCTACCTACACCTCCTATCCGTCGGGAGGATAAGGGGAAAGGACCCATGATTGGGGAGCCTAGTGGATCACGTCAGCAGTGTTATCGCTGCAATGGGTTTGGCCATTTCGCCAACCAGTGTCCCACCCGCCCATCTCTCATCATTGGGGACACACAGGCCGAGGATACCACCCCTACGGGCCTCGAGTTAGTCAGCTATGAGGCAGATCAAGAGCTAGCTGACGAGTACTATGAGTTGGGAGGTGATGCCCTGGATGCCCAACATTCAGACGATACCCACGTGGGGGTCGTCAGATGTATCCTCACCCAGCCGCAGGTCAGCGATGACTGGCGTCGGACTACTATCCTTCATGTATTCTGTAGGCTGGGAAAGCAAATTTGCAAGGTGGTCATCGATAGAGGGAGTTGTATCAATGCAATCTCCACGAGCGTTGTCACTCGTCTTGGTCTCACACCCATAGACCATCCTTGCCCCTATCAGGTATCATGGGTGGATACCACTTCCATTTCGGTCAGGCTGCGGTGCTTGGTCCCGCTGCAGCTCCACTCCTACCGTGACGAGATCTGGTGTGATGTTCTCCCCATGGAAGTGGGCAGTATCATTCTTGGTAGGCCGTGGTTATTCGACCGGGATGCCACCCTCCATGGCCGGTCGAACACTTGTACTTTCGACCACGCCGGCCAGCGGGTCACCCTCCACCCCGTTCGGCCCAGGAGCCCATCAGTTAGGGGTCCTACTGGCCCAAGTACCCCGGAGCTTTCCATCCCCGGGCCTAGTACCCCATCCCCAGCTTGGGCTATGACCGTTACCTCTGGCCCAGGAGAGCCCTCGACGAGGAGATTGATGATGATTAGCTCCTGGGAAATGGAGCAGCAGCTTAGTCAGGGCTGTCCGGTGTTCGCCATTACGGTCCGAGAGGTGGAGCGGGACTCCGAGGGTGAGCTTCCACCCGAGGTTGTTCCCATTCTGCAGGAGTATGCTGATGTCTTTCCCGATGAGCTTCCCGAGGGACTCCCACCTATGCAGGATATTCAGCATGACATCGACCTTGTTCCGGGCTCTTCCTTGCCCAACCTTCCTCATTATCGCATGAGTCCCACGGAGCATGCCGAGCGTAAACGGCAGGTCGATGAGTTAGTGCAGAGAGGGTCTGTTCGGGACAGCATGAGTCCATGTGATGTACCTGCCTTACTCACCCCGAAGAAGGATGGCACGTGGAGAATGTGCATTAATAGTCGTGCCATCAACAAAATCACCGTGAAGTATAGGTTCCCTATTCCCCGCCTGGATGACATGCTAGACATGATGGCAGGTGCCACTATCTTTTCAAAGATTGATCTTAAAAGTGGCTACCATCAGGTGAGTATTAGGCCAGGTGATGAGTGGAAGACCACCTTTAAGACCAAGGATGGTCTATATGAGTGGTTGCTCATGTCTTTTGGGTTGACCAATGCCCCTAGCACTTTCATGCGGCTCATGACTCAGGTCCTTCGACCTTTCATTGGAGTCTTTGTAGTGGTGTATTTTGACGATATCCTTATCTATAGTCGCACCACGGGGGACCACTTAGACCACCTTCGGCAGGTCTGTCTACTTCTTCGGCGAGAGTAATTATTTGCAAACCCACAGAAGTGTGCCTTCATGACATCTCAGCTTACCTTCTTGGGTTTCATTGTGTCTAGTACTGGGGTCTCCACCGATCCGGAGAAGGTTCGGGCCATTGTTGAGTGGCCGGAACCCCGTACGGTTCATGATGTCCGCAGCTTTCATGGCCTTGCGACGTTCTATCGTCGCTTCATCTGCGGATTTAGCTCCGTCACTGCCCCGATCACGGATTGTATCTGAAAGGGCACATTTGTATGGACGAAGGCCGCATCTGCCGCCTTCAAGGACATCAAGGAGCGCATGACCCAGACACCTATCCTTCGATTGCCTGATTTCTCGAAGGTGTTTGAGGTCTCTTGTGATGCGTCGGGCATGGGAATTGGAGGAGTTTTGAGTCAGGAGTCTCACCCGATCGCATATTTCAGCGAGAAGCTGAATGACGCGAAACTGCGATACTCCACATATGATAAGGAATTTTACGCAGTTGTTCAGGATCTTAGGCATTATAGGCACTATCTTTTACATCAGGAGTTTGTCCTATACTCCGATCATGAGGCATTGAGGTACCTCCATTCCCAAAAGAAGCTTAACTCGCGTTACAGTCGTTGGGTCGAGTATCTTCAGCAGTTCACATTTGTGCTTAAACATAAGGCTGGAGTGGAGAACAAGGTGGCCGATGCCTTGAGTCGGCGAGCGTGTTTGCTTACCACCATGAGTACCGAGGTCATAGGGTTGGAAAAGATGAGAGAGGCCTATGTTGATTGTCCTGACTTCGGTCAGATTTTTACCACTCTCCAGACCGGACCCTCGAGAGACCTTGATGATTATGTGCTTCAGGAGGGTTACCTCTTTCGAGGTAGCAGGCTATGTGTTCCCCGAACTTCGGTTCGAGATTTCTTAGTTTGGGAACTACATGCGGGAGGTCTAGCCGGCCACTTTGGTCGGAACAAGACTATTGAGGCAGTTGAGCATCGATTTTATTGGCCGAGCTTGAAGCGCGATGTTGCTAACATCGTGGCTCAGTGCCGTACATGTGCTACGGCCAAGATGAAGAAGCAAAGCTCGGGCCTTTATACGCCCCTTCCCGTGCCTGATGCCCCGTGGCAGGATGTTAGCATGGACTTTGTTTTGGGATTGTCACGTACCTCCAGGAAGCATGATTCGGTCTATGTGGTGATTGACCGTTTCTCGAAGATGGCCCTCTTTATCCCTTGCTCGAAGACTTCGGATGCTTCGAGGGTAGCCCGCCTTTTTCTTACTCACGTGGTGTGCAAGTTCGGGTTGCTGCGCACTATAGTGTCTGACCGTGATGTTAGATTCACCTCCTATTTTTAGAAGACACTATGGCATATGATGGGTACTCACCTCAAGTTTTCCACTGCATATCATCCCCAGACAGATGGTCAGACCGAGGTAGTCAATAGGAGTCTGGGAGATCTTTTGAGGTGTCTTGTTAGGGATCGCATTGGGGATTGGGATCTCATTCTACCCATGGCTGAGTTTGCATATAATGATTCGGTGAATAGGTCTACCGGCATGAGTCCATTTGAGATTGTCATAGGTCGTAGGCCGAGGAAACCCGTTGACCTTGTCCCCATGCCTATCCATGATAGAGTGTCGGAGTCGGCCGAGTCGTTTGCTAGGCATGTTAGGAGTTTGCATGACGACATCCGTCGTCACAATGAGGCCAGCAATGCATGGTACAAAGAGTTAGCCGATGCCCACCGACACCACCGAGAGATTCAAGAGGGCGAATATGTCATGATCAGGGTAAGACCTGAGTGGTTTCCCTCCGGAACCGTTAAGAAGTTGCAAGCTCGCGGAGCCGGTCCATTCAGAGTGTTGAAACGCGTTGGATCCAATGCATACGTTGTGGACTTGCCCGAGGAATACGGTATAAGCTCTACTTTCAATGTATCGGATCTAGTTGCATACAGGGACCCAGCGGTGATCCCTAGTGAGTCTTTCGAGCCATCTCCTCCCCTTGAGAGTGATCCCACACCTGAGTGTCCACATCCAGCCCCCTTGTTACGGCAGCGTGAGCATATAGATCATATACTGGATGAGCAGGTGACAGTTACCAGGAGTGGATCCTACCCGCGCTACCTAGTGCGATGGAGAGGACGGCCCGCTACTGAGGACACGTGGATCACACATGGAGAGTTGCAGCGGATTGATCCGGACCTTCTGGAGCGATACAGGAGCGATGTAGACCCTTACTCGACAGGGTCGAGTTTCTCCCACCCGGGGAGAATTGGTGCGGACACCCGAGCAGTTGAGCGGCGCAACACGCCGAGCCACCGGTACCGCACACGGAGCACGACTCGAGCCACCTCAGCATCCATCTGGCTCGGAGACAGCCTGGAGACTCCCCCATGAGTCCCGACATTTATCATATTTAGTTAGACTTTATTTGTGTTTAATGTGTGTTTACTTCATTTTATTCGGTATGTAATTTTGATTGTAAGAGGGGCTTATTTTGTACAAATGGGACCCCTGGGCCACACGGGACCCCAAGCCCCCTCCCATTGATCCACCTCATCCCTAGGGCCCCATGTGGGGTCGGTCAACCATTCAAATGGTGGCTTCTAGAAGGGTGGGCCAAGTGGGGGACATTGGAATGAAAATGCCAACAATTCCAACCCACCCCCACCTACCATGTCCCCCCCTTGCCACCCTAATCAATGGGCTGCCCCCCCCCCCCCTTGTATTTTTAATTTTAATTTTTGTGGATGATCACATGCAATCCCAGCCCTCCATCTCCCATCCCTAGATCCAACGGTTGAGGATTGATTAGACATGTAACCTATATATGCTTGTAATTTTCATTTTTGGTGAATTAATGCCATTTGAACTTGGAAAATCCTTGGAGCAGCCCTTGGGCACCCCCCCTCTCCCCCTCTCCCTCTCCCCCTTGCAGCTGAGAAGGCTACCTTCTGGAGGTGTGACTCCTCCCTATCGGTTCCGGTCATCATCGCCGCCGCCACGAGCCACCACCGCACCGCCATCGGGATCGCCGGAGTTCTATCTTCAGCCGACCACTGCCCCTTCCACGAAATTCTGCAGTCAGCCACGAGCTCCTTTCGATCTGGGATTTTGAGGGGATGTTCCAGAGGTGTCAAGCACATCCCAAAAAATTTGGTTGGTCATAAAGATCCCCTTTGATAATTTTTCATTTTCACCCAACTTTAATTACTAGATCTGTCTGCTTCCTGTTCCGATTTCCACCTTTCCTGAGTTTCACATCTCCGACCCCTTTTTTGATTTTTACTGGAGCTCCCATTTTTACTGGGAGTTCCACCCATCAACTCCTCCACCCACGATTTTTCTTGATTTTCGATCAGCCCTCCAACTATTTTTCAAAATTCATTCTCAGAGCTAGCTACAGTGCTGTCCACCAGTTCCCAGATCCGACCACCTTCAGTAAACAAATCACAACAAATCACAGCCACCTCCAATAAGTCGAAAAAAAATATCCCCGTTTTCCTTGTTCGAAATCCTACAACTTTTGTGAAGAGCTTAGTAGCTGAATCGGCCACCTACCTTGCAGTCAACGGCAGTTCTCAGACAACTCACCTGCAGATCTGAGGTTTCGGGTACTGTACAATAGGAGCTTGTAAATTCAATAAAGTCTAGATCCGACCAGATCCAGCAGATCTCTTTGGGCCTAGATCAAAGTATTTCAAGAGAGCTTTCCAGCGATAGCTCATGCGCCCCGATCCGACGTCGGGATTGATCGCAGTGGCCATTTTCGCCGGAGCGCGCGTCGGAGGACAGAACCAGAAATCCGTGGGCAGCTAGTTCACGAATTAGGAATCGGGGCCGATCGACCCCCGATCGGTGTTTCCGGCCGACCGCCATCCGTGGAGGCGCGCCACCAAGGGTCCCCATCACAGCGGGTCCCACCCCCGCAGATCCGGAGGACAGCGCCGTCTGTGGGCCCCACGGACCCGTAGAATCCGCCGTTCCGAAAGCACGAAAACGCGGAGTTCGGCACCGCCGGGCGACATCAAGATGCTACCCGTCAACCCGATTTGCGTGATTCCCGGACCCCACATGTGACCTTTTACCTCCCTGTGTGGAGTGGGTCAAATTATTGTACTATTGTAATATTGTTAACCGGGAGTCCGTGAATTGGCCGGGGTTATCTTTGTCACGCCGGGTGCGTGGAGGTAAAGGTCTCAACTTCTCGTCATTCGCTTGCTAGTTTAGTATATGATCTTTTGCCGCTGCCGAGAGCGATAGGTACTAGCCCGTGAGTCCATGTCACCGCTGTGAGTGTGAGAGTGACCCGTCCCGTGACTCGATCCGAGTCCGGAAGTGAGTCGACTACCTGTGAACTCTGTCGGTTCTTCAACCGCGCACGATCCGCGTTTCCCTCGCTTGTGACGATGAGTGAGCTTGCGTTTCTATTAGCGACGTATAGCCCATAGGAGCTCTCTGTGTCGGGCCTAGTGTCTCTCCCATCATGTGTTGCTAGTCGTGTCCGCATTTAGAGTCCGAGGTTCATACCACGTAGAGTCGGTCCCCGTGTCCGTCCCGCATCAAGAAGAGTGGGATCTTCATCGGCATTTGGAGCTTCTGCAAAGTCAGATTGCTCAAAGTGATCTAACTTCTTGCTTCAGCATTCCGATGTATAATTCCCAAATCGATGGCAATTGTAGCACTTCATATTTCTACGACTACCTTTGTACTTGCCTTTGCCTCAGTTCGCATCGGAGTCCTTTTGTGGGAGCTCATCGTGGTTTTTATTTTCATGATCACGACCTCCTCCACGTTTGTTTCCCCTACCTTAGCCTTTTTGATGAGGGCATCCCTTGCCCCTCCACATTTTCTCCGGACTCGGATTGTTCGTCGGCAAGCGCCATTATGTTAGTCATGTATTTTTGAGTCTAGTCATGTAATCTTCACATTTTCTTTGAGTCAATATCATGTAATTTTCCCTTTATTTGAGTCATGTACCTAGGTTGTTGAGTCATTTTCCTAAGTATTGAGTCATTATGTTGGTTTGATATGTTATTGGGCCCATCTCATTGGGCTAGGCCCATGGATGCCCCCCCCTTCCCTTCGGTTATTAGTCATTGTGTCTTTTGTTAGGGTCCTTTGTGAAAAAGTCATGTGCCTATAAATAGGCCACCCCACTCCTCATATGTAAGAACTTTTGAAGAATCATTTGAATAGAAAAATTTCTCTAGTCTTACTCCTCTCTACCAAATCTCTCTTCCCTCTCTCACCCATTATCTCTCTCTCTCTCTCTTTATCTCTCTCTCTCTCCCTCCACCCAATTTTTGGAATTTTCTCTCTCCTCCTCATTCACCCCTCATTAAGACCTCTCCCCTTCCCCATACACTCATTTAACTCCCCCCCCAACCCAAGGTGGCATCCTCCAATCCACACCCCACCTCCCAACCCGCAACTACCCAACACCACTTCCTAAGCACCCCTTCCTCTCCCCAAGGTTGAAGGGGCTCTTCCCTAAGCCAAAATTCGAATTTCCCTCCCCTTGGGCTGTGCCCTTTCATCTCCCCCCACCCCCAAGCTCCCAAATTCACCCCCCACCTCCCCCTTGGTCAAACCAAGTTCACCCCCCCTCCCTCTTGCTCTCCCCTTGCACATCTCCTCATTCTATCTCTGTTTCAGGCAGCAGAGTTGTAGCGACTTACAGAGGCAGACACGACCGTCTCTTATAGATTCAGGTGACAAGGCCTACATTTCTGGAATTGTCTGCGAGTTAGCTTTCCAACAAAGGTGGTCTCGCCAGCTTCCGAGGTCGGAGCTGTCCGTAGGAGCCGATCTCCCTCGACTGCGCAGAAGACCCCAGGCAGAGACCCAGAGCGAGAGTGGAAGCTCGGCCACGGAGAACCTTTTGGGATTCAGATCAAGTGTTCTTCAGAAAAATTATTCCCTCTCAAGTCCTCTTTCATCCTCAAGAAGCAGAGCTTCATTTAGATATCGGCATCTCAAGTTACAAATTTTCTACTCCAAGTGTGTCAGGTCAGTTTCCAGGAGCCAGAACCGACACCCCTCCACTCATCTGATCGTCCCGGTCTTCTCCGACATCTGCCGACCTCGCCGTCAGTGCCAACAGAAAGAAGACTCGACCACGGTTCCAACGGTTCAGGTCTCACCTCAATCAGAGCTTGGTAGTGATCGTGGCACTCTCTGCAACCAGCCACATTGTTCTGTACCAGACAGAGGCAGAACCAATCAGTCCGGTTCCAGACTCTGCCCTGGCCAGCAACTACTGTACCAGGCTCAGAAAAAATTCAGAGATCATCCTTGGTCCGTTAGCAAGCTTTTGGCGCTAGTCTCATCAGGTTCTGAGCTAGGTGGAATTTTTGGTAGCATCAACATCGACCCCCTGTCCAGAAATACAGAAGAAAGGCAGAACCGGCGGAGCTCGGAAAGTCGGTTCTCTTTGCATATCTCCCCACCCCGCTTGGCCGGCTAAAGGCCCCTCCCTGTGTGGAGGTAGTTTGGATGTATTAAGCATAATCCCTACCCCAATATCCCCCCCTTGCATGGGGTGTAGTTCATGTACTTATTAAGTCGCAGGTTTGAAGCTTCAATCGACGCGGCGTGCGGGTACATACCCTCGCCTCCCCGCTCGCCCCCGTCTCCGGCCGGAGTCGGCGTCTTCACACCGGCTAGGTGAGCCTCGGTCCCTCTCTTACTGGTTAATCACTTGCTTAGCTTAGTATTATTGCTATTGCTTCGTCGGACGGAGAGTGAGAGTTCGGCCCAAATTGCTAGTATCGTGAGTGGCCACCGCGGGCAAGTTGAGAGTGAATCCACTTAACCCACGCCCTTGGTGTGTTGGCCGCCCATGATTTGGGCATCCTAGGCCCATTTGGGGTTCTTCCTAAGCTAGCCAACCATTGGAGCCTCAAGGTCCCGCCTCGGACCCTCTCCAACATCGCCTAGTCGCCATCGGGCACTAGTGTGCGCCATACGGGTGAGCTCGCTAGTGTGAGTCCGCTGCTCAAACTTGAATGCTTGCAAATAGGTCCAAGGTTGGTTTTACATAAAGTGGTATCAGATCAAGTTCACAACTTGTCTCTATCAAGTTGGTCCTAGGGCATGTCTATGCATTTAGAGTCTTCAAGTGCATCACTCTTGTCCCCTAGTATGGCCACCTCATATCAACCTTACCAATCGGCCCACTCCATAAGTCCAAGCCACCAAGAGATGCCTACCACTAACACCCATAACTTCCCTAGCCATGTCAACTACTTCATGAAAGCCTTGACCTATGCCAATGAGCGGCTTGATAACATATCGGACCGACTCAACCAACTTGGAGAAAATAGGCCCGCCCCAAGGACAGATGATAGAATGGTCCCTTTCCCACTTCCCACCTTTGATGGAACCTCTCCTAAAGAATATTTAGATTGGGAAGCTACAATGGACCAATACTTCACTTGGTATCATATATCCGAGGATGAAAAGGCATTGGTTGCCAAAATGCAACTTACCAAACGGGCGAAAACTTATTGGATGCAAATTGTCGGGCTAAAGATACTTAGAAGGGAAACTCCCATCACCACTTGGAAGGACATGAAGAAGCAACTTAGAGCAAAATATATGTCCCCTTCCTACCCGGGTTACCAAAACTCGAGGAGCACTCTCACTCCTCCAAACCCACCCGTCCAAACCCTTACCACTAGAACCCAAGTCTCCAAGGCCTCCACCTCCCCACCTAATCCCATGAGGGCCCCCACACCCCAACCAAAACCCCCTTCACTAACCTACACTAGTCAAGCCTCTTTAGCCCCCACTTCCACCCCAAATGATCCCAAGGGCAAGAGACCCCTAACCGACCCAATTCCCTCCATGGTGACCACCACTCATCCAACCCTCACCATTAAAAACCATGTGGACACCGTGTCCACCCCTCCACCAAAGCCCATAATGGCCACCACCCCCAAACCCAAAACCCCTCACCCAACTCACCTCCCGCTTCCTACACCAATCTTTCCCCAACCTAGCCCTCCTCTACTTCCCCTTCCGATCCAAGTCCACCCTTGCCCACCACCCCAAGTGCACCATGCTCCAGCTATCACCAATTCTCCCGCATTAGACCTACCCAACCCATTAACACTAGGAATTGAAACCTCCACAACCCTCCACATGGGAGTAGATGCTAGTCCGGAATCCATTCCCACCCATAAGGAAGCCCAAGATCACACCAATGGTAAGGAAAAGCCTCAACCCTTTACCACTTCAAATAGCCTGGATCCTCAAGAGTCACCCACCTTCACCATGAATGAGCATATACTCCAATGGCTCAAGCAAGGACCCACCCTTCCTAGCTCACCCCCACCTCTCTCACCTTTGGGATATCCATCCCAAATTGTTCCCCTCCACTCCTATCACACCACAATCCAATCCTACTATGAGGTAGAAGATTGGGATGATCTCCTCAAAGGTCTAAAGTGGCAATCAGACTTGACTTCTTTATTGGCCCTAGGAGCGGACCAACCCAAGAGCCTTAACCTCATCCATCCATGCATTGGGTCTATCTCCTCGGTTTGCACTATTGGTTGCTACACTAGTGACATCCTTTTCCTTCTCCCCATAGTGGAAGAGCCCATCCTGGTCCACTCCCCTACCATTGTGATTCCTAAAACCTTGACCAACCAGCCCACCCCATACACCGGCCCAACCATTCCACTAGAAGAAGACAACTCATCACCTTTTGAGGACCTTGAGGACATGGAGCCCCTTGGTAACCCACTTTATGATCCCTATGATCCATTCCAATGGGAGTCAAGGAACCCGAGTAACCCAACCACCTTAACTACCACCTACCTTTCCCTACCCCAACCCACCATGTTTGATCCAATCCACCCCATCCCAGACCCGGGTTACACCATGGGAACCATGACTTTGGGTGGTATACACCTAGGGATCGAGGAAGTGCCCCATCTCATGATATCCACCTTTCTAGACCCCTTCGACCCATTCCAATGGAAGTCCAAAGGCCCACACATAGGAAACATCTTTGTCACAAGAGTGCATAAGTCTTGGCATACAACACCACTTGGCATGATTCATAAGTAGGGTACATTCATTTACATCACCCACATGTCAAGTAGAAAGCATAAGTGGACCGTATTTGGATGTATTGGCCCACCCTCATTCATCATGAGTCTTAAGTATGAGAGGAGCATACATGGATGTCCGGGTCCCCCGACATTTGTCATACCCATGCATAAAAGGTTCATCTATGGATGTCCCGGCCCCCCTGAGTCTGTCACAATCTTCATAGCATCAAAGCATGATCGATCTACATGTGACTGCCCCGGACCACCTTTGCATACCAAACATTGCCCACTCGCATCGCATCATCAAGCATGGCATATGCATCCAAGCACATATCAAGCAACAAGCGGTGATATTCACAACAAGCGAGCAAAAACTCATGAGCGCCACTTGGAATTCCAAGCTGGTAACTTGACGATGATGACTTTGGAG
This sequence comes from Amorphophallus konjac, assembly GCA_022559845.1. Classification (NCBI taxonomy): domain Eukaryota; kingdom Viridiplantae; phylum Streptophyta; class Magnoliopsida; order Alismatales; family Araceae; genus Amorphophallus; species Amorphophallus konjac. Next base: position 384,164,034 of record CM040123.1, read on the forward strand.
TGGCTCTACCCCAGGGTCACCTCCAAATTGAGGGCACGAGGACTCCGAGTGGCTTTGGCAACCCGGCTTATGGGTTGAACTTTCAAAAAGGGTTTTGGGATTCTCCCCATTTCTCATGTGGCGGATCTAGCACCTTATAAGGGCACCGCGGTGGATCCTAGTGAGTGCCTCCAGCTTACACCTACCCTTGTGAGAGACACCCTCGGAGTGCCACCATAAATAGCCTGAGAGCCCGATGTGAGCACACAGCGACAATACTAGGCAAGCAAGATCCCATCGCCAGCATGAGGGTATGACCGAGACACTTTGTCGAGCTGAAGCGCCGTTCCCCGACTATGGTCGCGGGTTGAGTATAGAGATCGAGGATCACCCAGAGCCGCAGTTCGATGTACTACTTCCCTGGTGGACCCATACTCGACGGGGTCGAGTTTTCCCCACCCCGGGGGTATGATGAGGGCATCCCTTGCCCCTCCACATTTTCTTCGGACTCGGATTGTTCGTCGGCAAGCGCCATTATGTTAGTCATGTATTTTTGAGTCTAGTCATGTAATCTTCACATTTTCTTTGAGTCAATATCATGTAATTTTCCCTTTATTTGAGTCATGTACCTAGGTTGTTGAGTCATTTTCCTAAGTATTGAGTCATTATGTTGGTTTGATAGGTTATTGGGCCCATCTCATTGGGCTAGGCCCATGGATGCCCCCCCTTCCCTTCGGTTATTAGTCATTGTGTCTTTTGTTAGGGTCCTTTGTGAAAAAGTCATGTGCCTATAAATAGGCCACCCCACTCCTCATATGTAAGAACTTTTGAAGAATCATTTGAATAGAAAAAATTCTCTAGTCTTACTCCTCTCTACCAAATCTCTCTTCCCTCTCTCACCCATTATCTCTCTCTCTCTCTTTATCTCTCTCTCTCTCCCTCCACCCAATTTTTGGAATTTTCTCTCTCCTCCTCATTCACCCCTCATTAAGACCTCTCCCCTTCCCCATACACTCATTTAACTCCCCCCCCAACCCAAGGTGGCATCCTCCAATCCACACCCCACCTCCCAACCCCCAACTACCCAACACCACTTCCTAAGCACCCCTTCCTCTCCCCAAGGTTGAAGGGGCTCTTCCCTAAGCCAAAATTCGAATTTCCCTCCCCTTGGGCTGTGCCCTTTCATCTCCCCCCACCCCCAAGCTCCCAAATTCGCCCCCACCTCCCCCTTGGTCAAACCAAGTTCACCCCCCCTCCCCCTTGCTCTCCCCTTGCACATCTCCTCATTCTATCTCTGTTTCAGGCAGCAGAGTTGTAGCAACTTACAGAGGCAGCCACGACCGTCCCTTACAGATTCAGGTGACAAGGCCTACATTTCTGGAATTTTCTGCGAGTTAGCTTTCCAACAAAGGTGGTCTCGCCAGCTTCCGAGGTCGGAGCTGTCCGTAGGAGCCGATCTCCCTCGACTGCGCAGAAGACCCCAGGCAGAGAGCCAGAGCGAGAGTGGAAGCTCGGCCACGGAGAACCGTTTGGGATTCAGATCAAGTGTTCTTCAGAAAAATTCTTCCCTCTCAAGTCCTCTTTCATCTTCAAGAAGCAGAGCTTCATTTGGACATCGGCATCTCAAGTTACAAATTTTCTACTCCAAGTGTGTCAGGTCAGTTTACAGGAGCCAGAACCGACACCCCTCTACTCATCTGATTGTCTCGGTCTTCTCCGACATCTGCCGACCTCGCCGTCAGTGCCGACAGAAAGAAGACTCGACCACGGTTCCAACGGTTCAGGTCTCACCTCAATCAGAGCTTGGTAGTGATCGTGGCACCCTCTGTAACCAGCCACATTGTTCTGCACCAGACAGAGGCAGAACAAATCAGTCCGGTTCCAGACTCTGTCCTGGCCAGCAACTACTGTACCAAGCTCAGAAAAAATTCAGAGATCATCCTTGGTCCGTTAGTAAGCTTTTGGCGCAAGTCTCATCAGGTTCTAAGCTCGGTGGAATTTTTGGCAGCATTAACATCGACCCCCTGTCCAGAAATACAGAAGAAAGGTAGAACCGGCGGAGCTCGGAAAGTCGGTTCTCTTTGCATATCTCCCCACCCCACTTGGCCGGCTGAAGGCCCCTCCCTGTGTGGAGGTAGTTTGGATGTATTAAGCATAATCCCTACCCCAATATCCCCCCCTTGCATGGGGTGTAGTTCATGTACTTATTAAGTCACAGGTTTGAAGCTTCAATCGACGCGGCGTGCGGGTACATACCCTCGCCTCCCCGCTCGCCCCCGTCTCCGGTCGGAGTCGGCGTCTTCACGCCGGCTAGGTGAGCCTCGGTCCCTCTCTTACTGGTTAATCACTTGCTTAGCTTAGTATTATTGCTATTGCTTCGTCGGACGGAGAGTGAGAGTTCGGCCCAAATTGCTAGTATCATGAGTGGCCATCGCGGGCAAGTTGAGAGTGAATCCACTTAACCCACACCCTTGGTGTGTTGGCCGCCCATGATTTGGGCATCCTAGGCCCATTTGGGGTTCTTCCTAAGCTAGCCAACCATTGGAGCCTCAAGGTCCCGCCTCGGACCCTCTCCAGCATCGCCTAGTCACCATCGGGCACTAGTGTGCGCCATACGGGTGAGCTCGCTAGTGTGAGTTCGCTGCTCAAACTTGAATGCTTACAAATAGGTCCAAGGTTGGTTTTACATCACTTTTCTCTGGTCATTGAGAGTCAATTTAGACTCCAGTGCTTTCTCCACAATGGTTGATTGGAACATCTTTTGGATCCATTCCTTGTGAACTTGCAACGACCTGACAAGCACTTTAAGAGTAAGAGCCACAAACTCCTTAGACTCCTCGATGGCAATCACCATGTGTTCAAACTTCGGTGTGAGTGATCAAAGCATTTTCTCAATGACATAGATGCCTTTGATATTTTTGCCATTCCACTTCATCTTTCAAGATCACAAGTAATTGTGAAGAATGGTTAGAGATTCTTTCATCCTCCTTCATGCAAGTAGCTTTGAATTCACCTCTCAAAGTTTAAAGTTGAATTTGCTTCACTCAATCTACACCTTTGTAGATCATGCCCAAAGTATCCCAGGTTAGCTCGCTCGATGTAGTCTCGATGATCTTCTCAAAAGTTATCTCATAAAACCCTTAGTAGAGTAAGAATAAGGCCTTCTCATCCTTCTTTCGCTACTCTTTAAGAGCACTTTTTTGCTCCGAGTGTCACTAGCTTCTTATTTGGTAGTAGGCTCCTCATATTCATCGCAGACGATCTACCATAAGTTTTGTGGCCCGAACAACACTTTGATTTAGATACACCAATTCTCATAGTTGTCCTTCGTCAACTTGGGAATTAGGGGTTATATCAAAGTTGACGCCATCTCAATAACTAGAGAATGTGATAAGGATAACTCAATGGGATCTCTAGCTCTGATACCACTTTGTTTGATTTGGGCAAGCTAGAAGCACGGTTCTATGTTTTCTCTAACTACTAAATGACCAAAACTAAAAGATAAACATCTCACACAAAACATACAAAGAAGATGATTAGAACACTTGAAGAGTGGAAAGCTATTGCTTCTCTTGGCTTGTCTTGGTGATGCGGGACGAAACACGGACACGACAAGCTCGCGATCATCCCTTAACGAGGGAAGCGTCGGACGTGCACGGTTGAGAAACCGGCAAGAGCTAGGGTGGTCAATTCACACTTTCGTGCCCGGATCGGGTCACGGGACGGTCACGCTCTCTCTCGCAGCAGTGGTGATATGAAAAATATAGCGAGCTAGATCCTAAAACATGCTCTCTAGCAGCGGCATAAACAAATATATATGAAAATAAGCAAATGCCGAGTGTAGGGAGCGAGAACGATACCTCCACGCGCTCGGCGTGGGGAAGACGGACCCGGCCGAAACTCGTACTCCCGGAACAATAATACACAATATTACAGCAATACGCGTCGCTGCCCACTCCACGCAGGGAGGTAAAGGGCTACACAATGGGGTCCGGGAGGACCGAATTCGGGTTGACGGGCAGCTTCTCGCATTGATTCGGCAACACCCGAACTAGTGACGGTGGGGCCCACGTGCTGTCTGGAGGGGCCGTGTGGGACCCGGTGGCACCGTTGTAGTGGAGGATGCCTGGAAGGGCACTCCCTGGAGTGGAGGCGCGCTGGTTCACCGGCCGGAGGCCGGGCGGCTCCGATCGGCACCGGTCGGAACAACCGGCCACGGATCTGCAGCTTCTGGGTTTCAGCGCGCGTCCCGGCGAGAATGGACGCGGCGATCAGCCTCGATGTCGGATCGACACGAAACTGGCGCCTTTGGAAAGCTAACTTCAAATCATTAAATCTAGGCCTGGAGATCTGGTCTGGATCTGCACGGATCTTGGCCTTAATGAATTTTTGAGTTACGGTTGTACAGTGACCAGATTCTCAGATCTGCCAAGAACTTGTCTGAGAACTGCCTTTGACCGATATGTGAATGTCCGAATATGAAGTGGTAGTCTTCAGAAACGTTGTAGGAAATCAAGCTAGGAAATCGGAATTATTTTTTATGAAAGGTTTGGAGGTGGCTGTGATTTGTTCTGATTTTGTAACTGGAAGGTGGTCGGATCTGGAATCTGGCTGACAGCACTGTAGATGAGATAGAACACGATTTTTGAAAAATAGATAGAGGGCGGATCAAAAATCAAGAAAAATGGTGGATGTAGGGGATGATGGAAAGAACGCCCAGTAAAATTAGGAGCCCCAAAAAAAATAAAAAAGAAGGTCAGAGATGGGAAACTCAGAGCTGCTATCACTGTAGACAGAGACATGACAATTCTGGGAGTGATTGAAGACCGAAATTGAAAAAATATCAAACAAAGGATTTTCGACCTGACGTTTTTTGTGGATGATAGGACGGAAGATAGGAACACACCATAAAAATTACAAACCACGAAGAGGCCGTGGCTGGTATCAAGATTTTCGTGAAGATACCTCTATCCAGCAGGACAGAAAACCGAAGACGGATTCGCGGCGGCTCGAAGGCGGCACGAACGGCGGCGGCGGCGGCACAGATGAAGATCAGAGGTTGAGAGGGGGAGATAGAATATTGATACACTCTAGAACTGGAGGTTTGAGGAGAGGAAACCAGGGGGAGAGGGATGGGGGCGCGAGAGCCTTCTTGGCATTCAACAAAATTTCTGATTTTTCACTAATTTTCACATGAAAATACAAGCTTATATATGATTCCAACCAAATCAAACCTCAACCCTTGGATCTAGGGGTGGGGATTGAAGGGCTGGGATGAGGTGTGAATAACACACAAAAACTAATAAAAAAATCAAGGGGAAGGGGCGGCCTATTGACCATGTGTAAGGTTGAATGGGGTAGGTGGCCAACCTATTAGAATGTTGACCCCTTTAACCCCATGTGTCCATATGACTAGCCCACCCTTCTAGATGTCCACCTAGGAAGGTTGACCAGGCCTACAAGGTGACATGGACCAATGGGAAAGGGCTGAGGGCCCCCTTGATGGTCCTACTACATAATTGCATAAAAACCCACACAATCCATGGGAATGACTCCTTGGCTTATAAAGCCTTACATTTGCGTACATACTTTCCCAAGGATATAAACACAAACTAAAAGGACATAAATACAAAAGAAAAAGTACAGGCTCGGTGTCGATTCCCATCAACTCTCCCCGGGTGGGAGGAACTCGACCCCGTCGAGTAGGGGTAGGGATGCTCGAGTATTCCGGCGGATCCGTCACCGTGCCAAGTAACGCGGGTACGCTCCACTCCAAGTGATCGTCACCTACTCATTCCATATATACTCGATATGCGTGAACTACTATGGGCTAGAGGTGGACACTCCGGGTGGGGCACTCTCAAAAGGGAAGGGAGCAGGCTCGAAGACTCACTAGGAATCACCGCTGAGTCCCAATAGGTGACTGATCCGGGTATAGATGTGGAACCGATCCCATACTCATCGAATGAGTCCACTCGCCTCTTACGCATAAAAGAACGACAACGAGCTTGCACAAGACACATGCAGACTCACCAAATACTAACACACATATGCAAACAACACAAATAAGAAACGGACTCATGCATGACTCTAGGCAAAACTAGTGTTAGTCAGACCCGTACATGGATGACGACGGACCAGGACACCCGAATATGTGCCATACATGCATTTGACGTAACCGGAGATGGGTGGCATGGGGTACACCTAAATGTCCAAGTATGACCCAGTCATGCATGGACGGCCCTTTAGATTTAGGAGACTTGAGTGGGCTAGGAAAGCCGGGTGTGGAAGAGCCGGGTGTAGGTGTATCGTGGACGGGCTTGGTGGGTATGGAGGACCCGACCCGTAGGAAAGGGGTATGAAGGTAGACTTCCCCGAAGAAGTGAAGGGAATATGAAGGGTCTAGGGATCCACTAGGGAAGGGGTCAAAGGGATCAAAGAAGGTATGACCCCTTATGGTGGGTTCCAACATGACATGGTCCCAATCGTGAAATTCTTGAAGGTGCGGGTGGTCACCTTCCTCCGTCATGGTAGATGGGACCGTGTATAGGAAATATGACTCCTCCCTCGGAAGCAAAGCCATGAAGTCGGGCTCATCCGGTAGCGGGAGAAGTAGAAGAACCTCCGTGGTGATACAACCCACGGTGCACTCGAAGGTAATGGACCCGAAGGCCGGATGGGTGAAGCTACGACTCGTGGGTTAGTCGAAGTCTCGGGCCAACATATGTGTCAACTTCCATTGCGTGTCTAGTTCCATAACAAGATCGTCCAACGTGTCAACATGGTGCCTAGATCGAAACGTGGTATGAAAGGAGTTGACCGGCACTAGAGGTAGGATGGGGTCCATGGATGAGAAGGGAGGTGGGACCAAGCCATCCTTGAGCCAACTAAGAAGCAGCTCGGCTATGTACAGTGTACCCGTTAAAAACACGGGTGGCTCGGGCTTTGGTGGTTCCAAATGAGAGGATTCCGAATCGAATTCGGAAATAGAGGGGGATGACATTGGAACTCTCTCGAGTGGTGATGGCCATGGTGTAGGCGGCTAGGAGGTAGATGCTTGTCTAAAGCCACCATACCGAGAAAAGTGTGACTCAAATGGTTCGACCACTAGAGCGACCGTATAGGATTCCGCTAGAGAGAATGCATTGCGGATAAGACATTCTAACTGGAAGTGAAGGCGCAAACCTCTCCGGAACTGAAATGCGGCCGTGTTGCTCTCCTCTCCCAAGCCATGTTCCAACCAATACGTATGATATGCCCGAATGTACTCGGACACGGACCTATCGCCTTGGACGGGTCGACATGGGTTGGCCATAGTTGCCAAAATACGGGAATGAATCCCTAGGAATGGATATGCAAGGCCATTTGGACATGACACTAGACCGACTATGCAAGGTTGGGATGCATGCACACTAAGGACAAGACACCAAGACTCGGTATGGGGCGGAGTTAATCGATCCGAAGATCACTCGGGCAAGTGTGTGACCTTCTCGATAGGCGGAGCCTAACGTTCGGACAACACCTTTTTATATACCGACTAATGGTATGCAAATGTAACTCCTAAGACCGACTTAGACACTTAGACTTAAATGACACTCTTTTTTTTTTGACACCCTAGACTCAACTCGCACTGATACCAAATTGATGTGGGACGAGACACGGACACGACAAGCTCGCGATCGTCCCTTAACGAGGGAAGCGTCAGACGTGCACGGTTGAGAAACCAGCAAGAGGTAGGGTGGTCAATTCACACTTTCGTGCCCGGATCGGGTCACGGGACGGTCACGCTCTCTCTCGCAGCAGCGGTGATATGAAAAATATAGCGAGCTAGATCCTAAAACATGCTCTCTAGCAGTGGCATAAATAAATATATATGAAAATAAGCAAATGCCGAGTGTAGGGAGCGAGAACGATACCTCCACGCGCTCGGCGTGGGGAAGACGGACCCGGCCGAAACTCGTACTCCCAGAACAATAATACACAATACTACAGCAATACACGTCGCTGCCCACTCCACGCAGGGAGGTAAAGGGCTACACAATGGGGTCCGGGAGGACCGAATTCGGGTTGACGGGCGGCTTCTCGCGTTGATTCGACAACACCCGAACTAGTGACGGTGGGGCCCATGTGCTGTCCGGAGGGGCCGTGTGGGACCCGGTGGCACCGTTGTAGTGGAGGATGCCTGGAAGGGCGCTCCCTGGAGTGGAGGCACGTTGGTTCACCGACCGGAGGCCGGGCGGCTTCGATCGGCACCGGTCGGAACAACCGGCCATGGATCTGCAGCTTCTGGGTTTCAGCGCGCGTCCCGGCGAGAACGGACGCGGCGATCAGCCTAGATGTCGGATCGACACGAAACTGGCGCCTTTGGAAAGCTAACTTCAAATCATTCAATCTAGGCCTAGAGATCTGGTCTGGATCTGCACGGATCTTGGCCTTAATGAATTTTTTAGTTGCTGTTGTACAGTGACTGGATTCTCAGATCTGCAGAGAACTTGTCTAAGAACTGCCTTTGACCGATATGTGAACGTCCGAATCTGAAGTGGTGGTCTTCAGCAAAGTTGTAGGAAATCAAGCTAGGAAGCCGGAACTATTTTTTATGAAAGGTTTAGAGGTGGCTGTGATTTGTTATGATTTTGTAACGGGAAGGTGGTCGGATCTGGAATCTGGATGGCAGGACTGTAGATGAGGTAGAACACGATTTTTGAAAAATAGATAGAGGGCGGATCAAAAATCAAGAAAAATGGTGGATCTAGGGGATGATGGACAGAACGCCCAATAAAATTGGGAGTCCCAACAAAAATCAAAAAGAAAGTCGAGATGGGAAACTCAGAGCTGCTGTCACTGTAGACAGAGACAGGACAGATCTGGGAGTGATTGAAGACCGAAATGGCAAAAATAACAAACGAAGGATTTTCAACCTGACGTTTTTTGTGGATGATGGGACGGAAGATAGGATCACACCATAAAAATTACAAACCACGAAGAGACCGTGGCTGGTAGCAAGATTTTCGTGAAGACACCTCTGTCCAGCAGGACAGAAAATCGAAGACGGATTCGCGGCGGCTCGAAGGCGGCAAGAACGGCGGCGGCGGCGGCACAGATGAAGATCAGAGGTTGAGAGGGGGAGATAGAAGATTGATACACTCTAGAACTGGAGGTTTGAGGAGAGGAAACCAGGGGGAGAGGGCTGGGGGCGCAAGAGCCTTCTTGGCATTCAACAAAATTTCTGATTTTTCACTAATTTTCACATGAAAATACAAGCTTATATATGATTCCAACCAAATCAAACATCAACCCTTGGATCTAGGGGTGGGGATTGAAGGGCTGGGATGAGGTGTGAATAACACACAAAAACTAATAAAAAAATCAAGGGGAAGGGGGCGGCCTATTGACCATGTGTAAGGTTGAATGGGGTAGGTGGCCAACCTATTAGAATGTTGACCCCTTTAACCTCATGTGTCCATATGACCAGCCCACCCTTCTAGATGTCCACCTAGGAAGGTTGACCAGGCCCACAAGGTGACATGGACCAATGGGAAAGTGCTGAGGGCCCCCTTGCTGGTCCTGCTGCATAATTGCATAAAAACCCACACAATTCATGGGAATGACTCCTTGGCTTATAAAGCTTACATTTGCGTACATACTTTCCCAAGGATATAAACACAAACTAAAAGGACATAAATGTAAAAGAAAAAGTACAGGCTCGGTATCGATTCTCATCACTTGGAATGTGAGAATTGGCCTCCTTATATAGGCTTTGTGTAAGTGTAACTCTTGAGCCTGTTTACAAGCTACAATTGTTACAAAAAAAAAGTCAAAACTCTACATCCTCTCTCACGTAACCAAGCCAACTCTCTCTAACAAAAAACTCACAATAAATTAATATGAGATCTCTCAACTCTCCAATTCATTACATAAAAAATTATTCATTCAAGTCTTTTGTTTCCAACACCCCCTCGATCTCGGGAACTCTTCGGAGCCCGTCGACAGTGCCGTCGGCAGTGCCCTGCCACCCTTGATATGGAACCTTTGCAATCGCCTTGTCTCACTCTGCCTCCATGGGAAAAACCTCTCTGGGCCTTGTAAGAGATCAACCTTGGGAGCAGAGAGAGGGAGAAGGAGATGGGGGGAGGGGGGCCTGCAAGTGACACCAGGAGGGGTGGGGGTGAAGGGGGCCTGCAAGTGCCGCTGGGGTGGGGGAGAGGGGGGCTACTGGGTGGGGGGGTCGCCGGGGTGGCGGATATGGGGGGTTACCAAGATGGGGGAAGAGGGGGCCACCGGGGTGTGGGGAGAGGGGGGTCACCGGGGGATAGTCTCTCTCTCTCTCTCTCTCTCTCTCTCTCTCTCTCTCTCTCTCTCTCTCTCTCTCTCTCTCTCTCTCTCTCTCTCTCTCTCTCTCTCGTTCGTTGGGGAGGCATTTAGGGTATTTCGCATACCTTAACGTTTTCCGTAACATATTGCTCCAAATATTTGTCTCGCGTTGATAGTTTGAAATCGTAACGGTATAACTACAAGTATTCTTAGATATATCGAGGATATTTTTGATAATAAATCTAAATGAGAGATTTATTAGACGATGTCCCTATTTACATGGATATATATTCAAAAATCCCTAAATTAATTTCGGGTGGTTTTGGACCGTCTGGAAGTCAATTCCTTATTTTTCAAAACTATAATCTTCCCTTATCTAGGAAACTTTAAATTGTAACTTTCGACTGAAAATTAAAATACCACTGCGTGAACAACTTTCAATGCCTAATATTATCGGCTTAAGGAAAATTCCAAAAACAGTTTCATAATTAGATGTTGCAGGAGGCACAGGAGCGCTGTCACTTTCTTGCTTGGAAAAAGGGAGGCACTGAAAGAGGTGAATCTGTCAAAGGGAGAGTTCACACCACTGCATGGACTCTGACTTATTAATGTGATCGTCATTATCTGTATAGTTGGAAACAAAAATTAGAGGGCCAGACTTGGTCATATTTGCTGGTCGACGTCGTCTGACTCGTTCGAATTGGTGAGCTTGAAGACCACAACGTCCACGACAATCCCAACTGGAGCGCGTGCGCTGACTGGGAACTGTTGCAACAGCTTCTTGGCGGGGTGTTTAGATGCGTCTCTTCTCTCTTTATTTTTGATGTGTCCTCCCCTTTCAAGCCTAGTAACGGTTGCTCTTTAATTTACCTCTAGATTAATTAATTACTAAATGCAAGGAACACTGAATTAATCCTGATCACTACTACTGCCAAAAGCCTCTTCCACAATTGAGGTAATAGAGATCTTCCATCTTCACAACATCTTTACTTGAATATGCACCCATAATATATATATATATATATATGAGAACGCCTTTCGTCCCACGAGAGGGAATATTCTGAACCCACACATGGGAAGGATACTGGGAATGAATAAAAAGGTGCCTTCTTGTGTCTAATTTCATGTTGGAGGAGGTGGAAATGCATACGTGATCCTCTCCCAATAAGGATATACACCAGACTACAGTTAAAATGCATCAAGAACAACTAACCCCCCCCCCCCCCCAACCTTTCGAAAAGAAGAATGCATCGAAACAGAAAATTAAATTACGATTTTTTTCTAAGAAAAGGGAAACAGCTGACGATGTGTCATTGTAACACATCCCCTGCATGGGGATGATGGCTCAAACAAAAGAACTTGGGGGAAGCGTTCGCTTAAGAAAACTTGCAACTGGAGACTTGTGTGAGGAAAATAGTTTTAGAGACATATATAGCAGAATCAGAGAATCTTAGAATGTGGGGTAAGATGTGTTAAAGATATATAGTTACATATTGATTGGTGACGTCTTTACTCTTAACTCCTCAAGACGTACGGTCTAATACTGAGTGAGATTGTAAATGTGACACACACACACACACACATGTGCAGAGGGAGGAGAGAGAGGGCTTGTGTACCGTGCGGCGACAGGCAGCAAAGAACAGCTTCCATGCAGGAAATTTGAATCGACATATTATTCGCAGTTTGTCTCAACAGGAGCCTTTCGTGTTTCACATCACACACAAAAAGGCAATAGAAGTGTGTTCCATATGTAGGACAGTCGCTTACAAAGGTTCTAGTCTGCATATATATATGAACACCTGGATCTGTTGAATTTCAAGCGTATCTTTAATCTGCTGCCTCGCGTCTTTGAGTCCTGCCACCATCCCATTGTACGTAGGCAGATTGTGCTCTCTATTTTCCAGCCGATCGTAAATCTCACTTATGGCCTGTTGGGTCTGCCTAGTTGAAGATGTATATATGGCCGCTTCAAACATTCTCCTATCTAGGCCTTGTGCCATTAATCTAAAACAAACTTCTGTCTTGCTTTTCATTCTCAAAAATTTGTTCTCCAATTCCAGAAAGGTTATGTTCACCTTTGCCTTCTCCAGCTTGATTTCTTTCATTTCCTCCAAAACCTATCTGTTCACACTTTCCTGTTTTTCCAGCCTCTCCAGAATCTGATTGTTCACGTTCTCTTGCTGGTTGAGTTTCTCCAGTATCTTTTTTTCCAGTAGACTGCCTGTGGCAGAAGCATTGTTATGCGTGTCTTTTGTCTCATTGAATCCCATGTAGAATCGGGCAAAAGCTACTCGAAAGTAACACGTCTAGAAGTGGCACTACTTGATCTGTTGAAAGTAGAGTTGGAACTAAAGCTGAGAGTTCTCTAAGGGCTCCTTTGACATTCGAATTGTCGGGGAATACCGCATACGATGAGAGAGAAGTGGGAGTGGGGCCCACATTCCTCCCTCACACAAACGCTGTATTCGACCCCGGATGACGCGTTCGACCCTCCGGGGTCGAATGCGCTGGTCTTAATCGAAAAACAAAGAGGACCTAAGAGTCATGATTCCCTCCCCCTCGGTTGCAAGCTCTATCTCTTCTGTCTGAGATTCCCTAGAGACATGGGTCTCCTCCACTCAACATTTGCCTCTAACTAGCTACTTTCAGAGCTTCGTCAACTTCCTTGCCGCCTTCTCCAGCCAGTCATAACTTCTGCATCAGTCGTTCTTTCATCTTCATAGCTAGGCGCAATAGGAACCTCTTCCACTTCTTCTCCTCTGAAATCTTTATTCTGATTTTCATCAATCACTTTCTCTTTTCCCAAATTCAACAGCGGTTCATTAATTTCAGTCACCTCTCGTAAAACTTGCTTCCTTCACAACCTCTTCTGTGGATGATATTCGTACTCCATCTTTGACTGCAATGTCTATCATAGATTGTAGTACGTTGTAATTGAATTTTGAAGTATTGGTTCTTGTTATGCTAGCAAAATTTTCGTCTTATGTCTCTGAACTTGCAATGGGAGGCATAAGTTCACGGATATATTTGTCAAGGAATGAAGTAGAATTTCTTGACTACTGTCCCTCAGGATTTTCACCTCGGTCATATATTGCAAGTGACATGGACTCAATAATTGTTGGTGTCACTTTCTCCATTCTCTGTCTCCTCTGAATCTTCTTCCACTCCATTGGTTTCGTTAACACGATCGCCACCCAAACTTGAGGCAGTTCTCTCTTCTTTCAAGACCTTTTCTGACTGATCTGTACTATCACCGGTCACATCGTGATCCAACTGCTCATCTCTTTCTGCTTCCTTCCCCGTCCAGTCTTTGATTTATACTTGTTTATTCACTGGGTCCGGTGCAGGTAGTTTCATGGGTTGCGATTGCTTAATCTGTTCAGGAGGTTATCTCGTCAAATTATCAATCATCCTATAAAACTCGAATTAAGGGTTAAATTTGTCCATTTCATCACTTAAATTACAGCTAAGATATGTAAACTAAATGAAAGTTACCGCAGGACATAACCAAAATCATTTGGATTTAATTTGAGCATTTTTGACAATTTTCAAGAATAAAAAATATGAATACAAATGAAGGAGATCACAAGGAATGGCTGCAAAAATCTCAATCGTATAAATCTGCAACAGCATGTTTTTCTCTTTCTGGGCCCAAGATTTTTCGCTTCCCAGAAAAATTATTCTCCAATTTTCCCGGAAAATTCAAGTTAACAAACTCCCCAACTGGAGCCAATCAGCCAACTTAAAAGTAGAATTCATTCATAATTTGCTGGACAGACGATTGATAGATGTCAGGTGTTTCAGCAATGATACCTCGCTAATGTATACAGACGTACAATAGTGTGAAAAATTTTAAATTACTACACCCATTAAGATGTGCCAACCAAGTCCTCTCCAACTGACATTAGGAATCCACGTCACCCCGGTTAACCATTTATGCGTGTCAGGAGAAAAATGTGAGTCTCACCTTTCTCTCTCCTATGTTTGTTATTCGGCTTTATCTTATTCTTAAATCAAAGAGTATTTTAGACCCTCTTTGATAACCTAATAGAAAAAATCGGGTTAACTTAAACATAGATAATTAAGTTATTCTTACTTTCTCACTTATTTATTTTAAAACTTATTCAGGTTAAGTTGAAATAACTCATTCTACCTTTTAGTTAGAATGAATTATTCCATAAAAAAACCTAAGTTAGGGGTGAAAAAATGTATCCATCTTGTCAAATTATATTTTTACTTATTCTCTAGGTTAAGATCTCTTATTCCACTCTTATTCTATTATCAAAGAGGTCCTTATATTTCTACCCACCCACCTCGCTCCGGAGAATAAAAAAAAGAAGAAAAAAAACACTTACATAGGGTGTCGGTTTTCCACAAAATCACCCTTTAACCATCCTTGTCACGGGCTACGTACGGAATGTATTACATGATCGTGCATGAACCGCCTCCGTGAGAATAAAGAATAACGGATAACTCATATATATCCCATGAATCACGTTGCCACGAGGAAATTTATAAATTAAGCAGAACCTTCGACGACGTATAATCGCATGCTTGCCTAAAATTCTGTGAAGCTCAACAACGGAAGGCATACGTATACGTATACCCTCCCTTGTATGATTCAAAAACTTAGAAAATACCTGTTTCCTTGATAGGTTCACCTTCTTTTCTGACCGCGGCCACGCTTCCCACCACCCCCCATCCTTTGGATTGCAAGCCCACGCTATCCGATTTCAGGCCCAATGATTGGATGCCCCTTCGATCGGTTTCCTTCTTGCTGCTCTTCCTTATCAGGGTTGGCCTTCTTTGAACTTCTCTTGGGAAGAAGGTGATTTCTCGTGAGCCACCTGGTCCTAACTTCACGTCACTAGCTAGTGCCACCAGAACGACGCCCGTCCTGAAGAGCAACTCTTTCCCCAAGACGAAGGGCATCCTCCTCCTCCGCAAGGGAAACACTGTTCCTAAACGCCCCTGCATGTCGTTCATCCTTCACTTCTTCATATATGAAGCCTGCAATCTGTTAAAAAAAGAGATGCAGGCATCAGTTATCTGCATTGCATCCCACATATGAGAATGGCGAAATGCAACGGAATTAATTCTATGAATACTAGGTCTCAAGTCCTAAGTATGAACAAATATTTAATACCGTACTTATGCCCAAGACAATTTTTTGGCACTTACGGCCTCTTCAGATACAGGATTTCATAAGAATATAAATATTCTGCATTATCACTATGTTTATCTTGAATATGGTTATATAGAAAGCAAAAGCCAGTTGGTCGTGCTGCATATGAACATCATGCTTAATCTATGATAGTTTGTGCATATCACCTTGAATGTAAAGCATCAAAATGTAAAGTCTACAATCTAATTCATTATGTGCTCTCATATAAGAGCTTAAAGATAGTAGTCAGACTATCCACTAACTACCTTACCTTGGAACTTTTACATTCCCCTCCCCTTTTTACTTTAGATTTGCCATCACTGAACATATCCTCTGATGACTTAGAAGCTGTTGAAGCATCTGAGTCACTTACACTCTGCTCCTCGTGATCCTCCAGAGCTGGCTCAAAGTGTTCCTCCATCAGAGAGGACTTCTCCTTTTGAGGAGTGAGCGTGCCTAAAGAGATACTCCTCAGACTTCTCATCAACTTCGAAGTCCTGCAAAGAAATGATATGAACTGCAACACTTTATAAACTGAATCATCAGGAAAAATTAGTGCATTCGCATGATAAATGAACGATGCTGGCATGAGAAAAATTATCATAAGTGGGAGATGCAGAAGAACATTGAGGGAACCAACCTGAACATAATCTGATAAGTGGCAATCATCAACAAAAGTCAAACAATGAAAGGTGGACAAGCTGACTGCCACCCTGTTTCACTTGAATATATATGAAGGTACATGCACATGAACATAAGAATTTTTCTTAAGCATGTAAGTGATGCCTGACAGACGTTTTGTATGTATTTTCCATCAAATCAATAACTGAATATTATTCTCTACCAACACTAACCATAGTAGAGCTGCTTTTGAAATAAGTATATCATTGACAGTACCAAATACAGTGTGGTATTCCAACCAAGGTAGCCCTCATGCAGGAACTGGTCATTGTAGACTGAAATACAAAAAATTGCATTTTAATCGTTGGATAGAAATTTCTGTTTTGTTCATATGGACGGAAGCATAAAAAGAAACTCAAAAAAGTTCAAGGTGATCACATTGTGGGATACGGGGGGAAAACACTACGAAAGAAAGCCGCCAAAATTACATCTTTATGAGATTCACTTCAATGTGGATCAATATTTATCATATTCGAATCTAGTACCACATTGGTTAGCCTGGAAAATTGATACATACAGGTCCAACGTGGACCAAGCTGTAAAGTGAGAGCTGCAAATGTTTTTTTTTCTTGGAAGTGGGTAATGCCACTGATGTATTAAATAAAAGGGGAATGTATAGAAGGGGATGTACAAGTATAGGCAGCCCAATCTCAAAAAATCCCAAATAAGAAGGCCACACTAAGACAATGTGTAGCACACTAACCCCCCAGTAACACAAAAAGAGTAGAGTTTAGAGAATTCACGTTACAAAGAATCTCAGCCCATTCCCTCTAAGACTAACAAATTACATCCTCGACTCTAGATTCCCTCCTAAAAATGAGTTGTTCCTTTCTCCCCAAAGCGTCCATAGAGTGGCGTGGAAGACAAGCCGCCACACCGTCTTGTCACCCTTGAGGGGCCAACTCCTGCCCCAATGCTTAATCAAATGATGCACCCCCCTCTACTAGCCGAAGATGCAAGGACTCTTCCTAGCAAGCTCCTCCACACTCCCTAAGAGTAAGTATAGCCTACAAATAGGTGGTCAAGGGTCTCGTCATCCCTCCTACAACGGCAGCAAGTCGGCTAGATACTTGGAAGAAAGCGGAGCAATCTATCTCGGGTAAGAAGCCTCTCATGTAAGATCCTCCAAGTCAGGATCGTCACCTTCAGTGGACTCTTCAGCCTCTAGACTTGGGAGAAGAGGTCGTGGCGAATACTTCCATCGGCAATAGAGGCGTAGGCCGATCTCACCGAGAAGGAGCCCTCGCTATCTCACCTCCATGTCCACTCATCCTCTCTGTCAGGTCAATGATGGAAGTGTAGGAGGAAGGAGAGGAGGTCTAGGAGTTGCTCCACCTCATGTGGCCAAAGATTCATTCTGAAAGTCAGAGCCCAGGTGCCACCTGAAAGTAGGGGGCCAAAAGCCTGGGAGACAGCACCCAACGGATCTACAGTAACCGCAAAGAGACTAGGGAACAGAGCCTCTAAGAAGAAGTCACCACACCATCTGTACTTCCAGAAAAGGCTCTGACCGCCTTTCCCTAGTCAGACATAGACCTCTGAAGCGATAAGATCCCTGCAAGATAAAATATCACGCCAGAGTAGAGAGGTCATGTGCCTAGGCGGAAGCTCCAAGTCCCAAACTCTCATCCTACTATGTAGTAGCTCTGTCTGGTCACCAGAGCCCACAGCCCCTCCTCCCCCTTCCCCAACCTCCACAACCACTTACATAGGAGTGCTAAGTTCACACCCCTAACATCCTTGATCCCCAAACCTCCCGCCTCTCGGGTAGAAGCAATCTCCCCCATGCTATGTCGTGCCAGCCCCTGCATCTCCCTCTGCTGCCATGCCAGAAAAACTTACTCTGGATCAAATCAATCTTCTTTGCCACCATCTTCAGGACCCAGAACATGGAAAGAAATAGATGGGGAGATTATTCAACATTGATCTGCACAAAACAAGTCTACCTCCATAGGATAGCACTCTTGCCTTCCAACCAGTCAACCTAGACTCGTATCTTTAGATAATAGGAAGTTAGTTTGAATAGTGCAGGGAGGTTGGGGTGAGCGAGAGGCCCATGTATGGAATGAGAAAGTCATTGGCCTTACATCCAACAAGTAGGCCGCCCTCTAGAGATAGCAATCATCTACATTGACTCCTACCAGCAAGCTCTTATTGAAGCTCACCTTCAGACCAGAGGCCTCCTCTAATATCTCTAACAGAATCCTGACCATTATAACATATTACACACCCTTAGTCGTAAACAGTATAGTGTCATCAGCATACTACAAGTGAGTAAGTGATCGCCCTTCTCTGATCACCTGGAAGCCCCTAATCAGCCCAACAGTCTTATCTCTCAGCCACATTCTACTCAAAACACTTGTCACGAGCACAAAGAGAAGAGGGGACATAAGGTTTCCCAGAAGGAACCCCCTGCCACTATGAAACCATGGGGATGGCTTTCCATTGACGAGAACCGCAAAGGAAGCCGAAGTAATGCAAGCCCTGACCCATCCAATTCATTTCTCCACAAACCCCATATTCTCCAGCACATTAAATAAGCACTGCCAATTCACCCTATCATAGCCCTTCCTGAAGTCTAACTTTAGGACCATACATTTCTTCCTCTGCTATTTCATAGCAAATAAGTACTCATGGGCCACCAAAAAATTATCATAGATATGTCTTCAGCACCCTATGAGTTACTGACTAGCCTATTGTGGGGACTATTTTTTCTCTTAACTATTTAATTAATTAATTAATTAATTAATTTTATTTATTTATTTCGTTTATGATTGTGCGTGGGCATGCCAGTCACAGCGTGACAATTTATTCGGACTCCAAAAACTAAGGTGGCCTAGAGTCGCTAGTGTGCGCTGTCTGACCAATCAGACAATGGTGGATAGCGGGTCAGGACGAGAACCTGCCGTGCCATAAAGGTCACGACGTTAATTATATCTCCCTGAAGGGGAGAAAACCTTCGATTAGTCGCCAGGAAGAAGGTCCCTATAGCCTAGAGTTGAATTTTTAAACTGAAAGAAATGAACGGAAAGTTAGTGTGGCGAGACACCCCACACGGAGAGTGCAAGTGCTCAGACTGTATTATTCAATCATCACTTATCCTCCTTTTTTTGTTCGAAAATCGTTCCAAGTCAAAAACACGGCAATGTTAGAAATAAATCCTTCGAATAGATGTTAGCCGAGGATGCGGCATAATTTAATATTTGGGGAACGGGAGAAGGCAGGACGGATCGAATACGAAAGATTATCGGCTCATAGCAAGGTCACGTTCCGACCATGACGGGAGGGAACCCAGCGGGGTTCGGCCTTGACCTACGATAGGCATCATTTATATTCCCTGTGGCTGGGGTTTGGAGGATGGAAGCCTCAAAGCTGACATCGTTGCTTCTTATATTATCTATTTATGTCTGCGGTTTGATTGCATCTCATTGCTCTCTCCCTTCTTATTTATCATTTTTCTATTATTATTTCTTTTTGTTTATTTATTCATTGCTTATTGTCATAATTTCAATCTAATAGTTGAGGATTGGCATACTCTTTTATTCCCTACTCTCTCCCCTTTTCTTTTTTTTGTTATTATAGAAGGTTTTTTTATTATGATCACTAATTCCCCCCTTTCCCCTTTTTATACATTTTTTTAACTTGGGCAGGCACCAGATTAATGGGCCATGGGTGACGGATCATGGCACCTGTGGGCGCACCTCGCCCATGGGTGCCAGATCATGACACCTAGTGTTGCCGGATCGCGGCTCCCCCTGCCGGGTCAAGTGCACACCCCCTTCTTCTTCTTCTCTCTTTTTTTATTATTTTATCAGTGGCCGTACGTGGTTATTCATCAGTTCATTTTATCTATTGGCTAGATTTCTGAAGAAATTTCGGCAGCATCTCCCCTAGACCTGAGACAGTTTAGGGGGTGAGAAGCGGGTGTTCATCCATGGAAGATCCAAAACGATCCTTTAACTATTACAGTGCGTCTAAGCAGCAACACCCACAGTGAAGACGCTGAATGTTCAAGAGGACATGCAGCCTAATTCGATGCACCAGCCATTCTTGAAATCAAGCAAACGTGGGGATACATGGCACCTACCAACCCTAAGAAGGTGAACCATAGAATACACCTGTAGGAGGGGGCCATCAGTCCAATCCCGTTGGGGCTAGGATCGACAATGAAACATGAAGAGATTATGCAGTAATGGATGCTACGAGGGCTCAGATCTCGGAATCATATCCATGGTATTGGATAAACTCCGGGTCCGGGTCTCTCCCTTTCCAGGGGTGTTCTTATTTTCCCACAAAATGATGACCATGTCCATGCTTCCCACCGGTTGCGATGATAACCTAGATGGTTAATAACAGAAAGAAGAAAGAAAGCGGGCAAAGATAAGCACTTCCGGAAGCACACGGTAAACACACAAGTAACTTGGAGGTCCCTCCACACCTGACACCTCTCCTTTATTCATTTTTTCTCTTGTGGTTGGGCAGATTATGTAGGCTCATTAACTCTATTGATCCTAACCTCTGTAATCTAATTTATTATGGTCCTAATCAATTGCCTCTAGATGAGACTAAATGGTCTGATGAGGATAAACTGAAGAACCATGATAATCTAATAGTTCTGAGCTTATTGAAAGCTGCCATCAATATTGCCAAGTTTCCAGTTGTTTCCTCATGTAGGACGACAAAGGAGATCTTGGATTGCTTTATCAAGGCTAAGGAGGATTTAAAGGGGGTGTGAATAGATCCCTCTAAAAACTTTACCCATTAAAAGCAGTTCGATGAACTTGTCACTAAAACAAAACCTGGGATGCTGAAGAACTTAAACAAATGCTAAACCTCAAAGGACTCATACAGCAGAATTAGTTCAAACACATTGAGTATTATTGAGGTATACTTAGAATCCCATGGAAATGTTCTTTGGAGATATGTGTTCAAACAGCAAATAGACTTGTGAGCAGAATGTGTATGGAGAGAAGCTTGAACACAAGCAGTGCAAGATACAAACACCGATCAGATTGTTGCACACTACCCATTGCTGAAATATAAAACATTCAACCAAATACCTATGAATGGGGTTAAGAGAAAAGGATCGATCACACAGGCATTCACACAGATGAACAATGATTTTTAAGGTGGTTCGGGACCACACCGGACTCCCTACGTCCACCCCTCACCAAATCGGTGAGGCTTCACTCGCTTCACAATGAAGCATACGGGGTACAACCCTAATCACACACGCAGGGTAACACCTGCACACACACGGGGAACAAGTTCCCCACAAGGAGCACACTCCTCACGTTGTTTACATAGCAGGACACGGGGACAAGCCCCACATGCACTGGGTCTGAAACCCAGTAGCACACACACACACACAAATGTGCTCAGATAAGCTGAGCCTATGCCAACATCACACAGTTACACACACACCAGAAAGCAGAGTATATGAAATGTTAAACAGAAAAATCAAAAATGAAAATAAGTTGTAGCTGCAAATGCATCAGGTTTCTTCTGAGCAAGCTCTCCTTCTTTCTCTCGTCTTCAGCTGCTTCTTTCTCTCTCTTTCTCAATACTTTCTTGATCTCTCCTTTAATGGCTGACTTAGACCTCGAGCAGATCTTCCCTCTTTTTCTTCTCTTCTCACTCTCTTCTCTCTATCTTCTTCCTTCGATGGAGAATACTTTCTGCTAACTCTGCAACCCTCAGTAGCCTTCTCACACTCTTTCTTTCTTTCTTCTTTCTTATTTTCTCTCTGGGACGAGCTAGACTTATTTTCAAACTGCTGCTTCCCCTGGAATATGCTCGTTAGTTTTCTCAGAAGACCATCATGTTGTATTTATAGGGAGATGATTTAATCTGAGCCCATCAGTTTTGAAGATGTAATCTGAGTCGTTCATCCCTTCAAAAGACTCTAGAACCAAGGTACGGGGTTTGAGTCCAATGGCCACTAATTGGCCTTCGAAATGAAGCTTACGCTGCCTCACGTGATTGCTTCTTCTCCAAGGTAGAAGGATAATGGATAACACCTTTTTCAAGGCTTTTTCTGATTGGTCCACGTGTAAAGAGTGAATATCCTCTCCTAGGATGTTTCCAGAACCGAGGCACATGACTTGGAGGCTTGTGCCAATGATTAGTCCTTGTACTATGTGCCCAAGAGGGCCTACATTTGAAGTACGCAGGTTCGCTACCGTGATGAGTCGACTTAGTCTTGATACCAAGTCGACTTGTCCTTTGAACTCTAGAAGATTTAATCTTTTGACATGTTGTGAGTCGACTTGGTGAAGAGACCAAGTCGACTTGCTCTTTGAGTTCTACAATATCCAGGCTTCTGTTAAGTTGTGAGTCAACTTGGTGAAGAGACCAAGTCAACTTGCTCTTCGAGTTCTGCAATATCCAAGCTTCTGTTAGCTGTGAGTCGACTTGGTGAAGAGACCAAGTCGACTTGCTCTTTGAGTTCTGCAATATCCAAGCTCTTGTATGGTCAAGTGGGTCGACTCAATCTTGAAGCAAGTCGACTCAACATAATATCAGGTCGACACAGCTGAAGAGTAGGTCGACTTAAACGTGAACCAGGTCGACTCACCTTCTGAAGTGGGTCAACACAACATACATAAGGTCAACTTAACTACTGGAGTAGGTCGACTCAATGATTAAATGGGTCGACTTGCAACATGATCGAAGGATACCTTGGAAAGATGAGGAAGAAGAACGCGGTCGAAGGATGACCACTACAACATGATCGCGCTCAACAAAGGGGTGTGGGAACTTCGTGGGTTCAGCTCCTCCTCGCCTTCTAGCCGGCTAGAAAGTAAGAGCCTCATGTCCACGCTTGCCTATCCCGTGAAACAAAGCAACAACAAAAGAGAAAAATCCATTAGAACATGAAGTGTAACATCAATCCCATAAAGAAATAGCCATGAAAATTTGAGGGAAGAACGCACCGGGGGAAGGGTTTTTAACCCCTGTAGAAGGGAACAAATAAAAGGTGTGTGCTGTGTGGTGATGATTGTAGAGTGTAAAGAGGATATAAAACGCAGAGGAACAGAGATAAAAATGTGCTATATGCAAGCATGAGATATGCAGAAAGAATAGTGTAGAAACAGTGCAGAAAATAGGAAAAATAACGGAAAGAAGGAACCCTAGAGGAAGGAGGACTAAGGTTTAGCACTTCCCTGGCGATTGGGGGTCGAAGAGAAAAGTCGGCAGCGTGGCATGGCTTCGCCCCAGATCAGAAAACACCCTCTCCTCGCCGGAACATGCGAAGACCGAGGAAAATAGCTTCCAAGGCTCAACGGGATGGGAAGTGATCAAAAATGGGCTCGAAATACGCTCAAGGAAGACTCCAAAACAATGGGTAATTCGGGACATCATGACAAAAGAACAAGAGAAAGACTCAACTTGCAGGCTGAAAATAGGTGTCAACAGATGCCACTCCTTGATGTCTGCTTTGCAAGGGAACGAGCGTAAGTAACGCGGAGGTAGAATGGAACGGAGGTGAAGCGAAAGCAACAACAACATGAAATGGAGATGAAGCAAAGATGAAGCGAAGAGAACTGAAAAATGGGCATCAAGGCAAAAGACACCCCTCACAACCAACAAGCGACATGAATTCTCCCGAAAACGCCAAACTAACCATAAGGAACAGCTGACACGGATGAGACATGTCTGGAGAAACTAACTAACTAAGGAAAAGAAAAACACTACCGACCTCATTAGGGGACACAATCCATAGCCAATGAGGGGATCGGAGAAGCAAAAGCTAAAAAGCTGAAATGGAATCAAGATAAAATCCAGACAAGGATCATGCTAGCCAACTAGACCAAATGGATAAATTAGAGAAGACGTTCAAATTCAGAGTGGAATGAGAATCTCTTATTCAGGAGAATCAAGCGCAATTAACCATTGTTGAGGAGAAATCTTGAAGGATCATAAGGCATGAATGCTCAAGATGACATGATGCATGCTGGGCTAAAATAAAGAAATCATAAAAAAGAATGCAAAGAAAGAGAAAAAACAAGCAAATACTCAAGGATAATATTGCTAGACCGAATAAGCTGGGGTCAAGAGTCTTCTTATAACCACGGCGTGCGAGACAGAGTCCATCATCCCCCATCTGACTCAACCTAATGGCCTATCCAACGATTAACCGTATGCTCCTAAATCATCATCATTTTTGGTAAAGGGGAACATCAGATCCCAGAACACACGAAGAACTAGCCGGTCCTTGAGATAATATAATAACGTAAAGATAACATATAATAATGCAACAAAGAGAATGGATAGAGAGCCATACCTGACTTACCTGCGTAGGCAAAATGATATTTTTTGAATTTTTTGAATTTTTAGATTTTCATGGATTTTCCAAATAAGACAACCACAAATACGATGAACAAAACTACCACAAAGATAATGAACAAAACTATAACATCACAACATGGACATAACATCACAAACAAACAAACAACAGATAAGTGTGGGACTGTAAAAACATGGTGGGACGACAAACATAATACGGTGAGACGGCAAATGCGGTGGGATAAGAAACACAGTGGGATGACAAACAAAACATGACATGGTGGGACAACAAACACATGGCGGGACGAGCAAAAGAAATGACAAATGTGCTCCTCAACCAAAACCCTAGACCAGATAAGTAAAACCGCCATATTCATAATCGTAAGGCAATGCCCTCTCATGGAGACATGATGAGCAAAAGTTGAAGGAGGACATGAACTCCAGAACAGATCAAGGGGTAGGATTGAAGAAGAGACTGATCGAAAGGTGTGAACAGGAGGTAGAGCGAAAGATAGAGTAAGAAAAGTTTGAAGACCTGCAACCTGCACACTTAACAAACATATTATATCTATCTAGAAAAAATGAAGAATAAAATAAAGGACATATTTTTGAATTTTTTTTAACAATTTTCTGATTTTTTTTGTTTTAATTTTGTGACACTTTCTCTTCTTTGTTTTTCTTCAATATTTTCTCTTTTGTTTTGATTTTTTTTGATTAATTTTTTTAGAAATGCTATCTGCAGCACACAGATAGGCTTAAACTACTGGCTAGGGGTCGTCGTTCCTCCCCCTCTCAATAAAGACTTCCCTGAGCAGGGCGTGCATATGAGGGTGGCGCGTCACAACTAACTGCCGCTAAAGAACGGTGCCCCTACTAAGACCATTTCCAGGATACAACCCAGCCTAATAGGGAGAAACGAAAGAAAAATTAGAGATAAACCTTATGCCAGATGGGAGATATCAGGATTCAACTTCCTTCAAGGGCACTACCCTTCAGAGAGATTGTCTGTTGCGCCGAGGCTTTGTGTCTTTGATTTTTGGACCTACTTATTAGGCACGCATACGACCGGGCTCATGACGTCCTGCGGGGAACTATATGTTGGCACTTAAAAAAAAGAAGAAGAAGAGAAGATGATGAACGAAATAAAAATGATGAATGAAAAGGGGGCAGATCCAATTCAAAAAGAGAGAAAAGGGAATGGGCCGATTCCATATGGGCTAGGCCTAATTCAAAAGAAAAGGAGGAAAGGGAACAAAAAAAAATAACCAAAAAAATGCATGGGGGGTTTCCCCATTTACATTTCCTATCTCAGCTCCCGTCGCGTTCTCTCTCTCGCACGAGTGGGCTTCCCCCCCACCCTCGCATGTTTCTCCCCAAACGAGCATTGAATACTCGAAACTCCTCACACAGGCGTGCACCAACGGTAGTGGCGGGATGGCGGTAGCAGCGGCTGGCCCTTACCTCCGGCCATGCCGCAGGTGTGCACGTGCCTGCTCCCCCATCCCAACAACGGACACGTCAGGGACAGTAGGGGTAGGAACGTGGAAGAGCAGCAGCAGGAGTGGCAGCAGCCTACGGGTAGGCTACCCTTCGAGCAGGGGGCCCTCCAAGACCCTATAAAATCCCACCTCCGATGAAGATTTGGGCCTCTTGGACTCTAGAGAAGAATAAGCTCGCCTCAAATCCCCCGAGAGCCATACTCGCAAGGAGATAAGGGAAGTGTGAGAGACGCCTGTGGGGGTGGGTACCTTGTATCATTTCCCCCTTTCTTTTCTTCCTTTGGCTTGTATGCTACGAGGCTTAGCCTTGATGTATGTTCTCTGTTAAAAAAATGAGATTTGGGGTCTCCAGCCCTGCCTTGCCTTCCCTATTCCCCTTTTTTCTGTTGTTCCGTCTTTTGTTGCTTTGGCTTGAGCTGTAACCCCCCGGAGGTAACTCTTCCATGTTTGAGAAGGAATGAAACCCGGGGCCTTGGCCTCCAATCTCTTCGCATGACCTTAACGCCCAGCTTCCTCATCATGCCTGCATATAAGTGTGATATACATATATGTATTTGCTATGCCTCCTATGCCCCCTACCCCATGCTACATGTCCCTAAGTTCTTGTATGAATCGGTGCTTACTTACACAATAGAGGTATATTTATATGTATACACATGATGTTTATACATCTTTCCTCAGCTCCTCATGAATTCTTGATCACTCTAGCGTCCCCGGGGGCTCGCTTCCTTATAGCGTGGACCCCATGGGATTCCCTTTCAAGGCGTGAACAACGATGGCTACGTAGCTTGGTGACGATTTGTGTCCACAACTCGGAGCTTGATCGTGACAACCCTAGGGTTATCGGATTCCCTAGTAGGCTAGCCCTCGGGATCTCCGACCCCGAAGGGGGGAGTCTATATGATCGCAGCAACCCATGGGTCACTGGACTCCCTTGTAGGCTAGCCCTCGGGACCTCCGGCCCCAAATGGGGTAATTTTATCGACGTTGCTGATTCCGTGCACGCCTTGATGTTTTGGGGCCGTCCTCGAAGTTTCTCCATTTGCCGCGCCCCTATTTACACCCTCCAAAGCTCCGGCCTAGGGGAGATGTTGTCAATTTTTTACCGGGCAATCAAAAGATCTATAACACAGAAAGAACGATGATAAACAGACCTTTAGTTCGGAAAAGTTGCTGAATCAAGAACAAAAATGGTGCTTTGGGTACCTTGGTTTAGAAGGCTATTAGAAAAGGATGGGTATCAGAGAAGATACTCTTAGTTTAGGACAAAAGAAATAAACTGCACATCACATATTTTTAGGTTGGATGTATGAAGCTTGTAGAATTGGCCATTGCATGCGCATCAACATGTTAAAATTCTAGATCCAAAGGGTCCGTGCCATAAAATAGTGACAGCTGAATTACTTGATAGATATCATTGTTCTGTTGAGAACAAAGATGAACAAATTGTTGCAATATCTGGTCATAATGCATTGGATCCCTTACTGTCTTCAGTGACAGATGAAACACCTTCTATGGTCTTGGGAACAAAAGATGAGGAACTTAAGGAGAGATGATTGCAGGTTACCAACAAAACCGCTGAACTGTTAGATCTGATTGCTGCAAGAGATGCACAAATTAATGTAATGGCTAAACACGGTTCTGAAAACTTCCAGCATGAAAATGAGCAAAACAGAAAATGGGAAGAATGATTATGTGTTTTTTTCTGATTCAAGAGCTGAGGGCCAGTTTGGTCTAACAGATATATATATCAAAAAATGAGATGATCAAGCACAATTTTTTGAAAACTGCTAACTCTGAATGTACAGAATGAAAGTGAAATAATGAACATGAAGCTAAGTTTCTTAAAACTAGAATTGAAATTTCTGCATAAGAACTTCTCTTCTTTTGCATTGGCATGACATTTGCTATGTGGGAACTGGGACCCACCGCATGGTTTCACATGCATATAATATTGCTTATTGAAGTTGCACATGATTTTTCCTCAATGGCTCATATACATGCATCCATATGCGCACAGCATATTCCTGCTCATCTGCAGACCTAAAATAGAAATGGTGAAGTGAACCAGAAAGGGGGAACCAGTAGAGTCCATGGATGCATTTGCAAGCATGAATTCCATAACTCTCATGTGCACATATGCAGCTATACGAAGAAGCCCGAAATCCATACACTTAGGAGAATGCAGACTTTCCATCCTCCTAGATGAGGCCATGGATCTCATATCCGTAATGAGGCTAGGAATCCATAGATGAGCTTGCAAGGTCACTTCATGTGCAGATTTAGCAGCTCAGGTGCATCTTGCCTCGACGGCTCGCAGCCAGCGGGCCAGCAGTCCCACTCGGGTCTGCTGAATTTTCCATAGTAGTCATGCTCTCCTTGCATGATCGTTGAGCTCCCCTGAATCTTGAACATAATTGCCTTCCTCATATGGTCATTTGCTCATGCATATGAAATCAAATTTGCTGGTCATAGGTTCATGTGTTTTCCTGCATACGTGATACAAAAAAAGGCGAATTTCACCTGCTGTGGGGAAGGAGTCGACTCCCTCCTAGTCCCCTTCTGCCCGGGCTGCAGGCTGCATAGGAGTCGACTCAGAGAGTCGACTCCCTACAAACTTGCAGCAGGCTGACCCTTTAAAAAAAAGAAACAAAAGGAAGAAAACAGCACAAAAAGGAGATTAACATGGCCCATTTGTGGAACATCTTTACCCAATCATCCTTCATGACTATGAGATAAAATCATTGCATGTGCATGGTGTCTGCTACGGGAATGGCAACTTTCAGACCTGTGGTGTCTTGATACTGCTCATACACACCCATGAATCCATATGCATAATCTTTGTGTCGAGTTCTCACACTCATACGCATGTCCCCAAAATCGCATACGTATGCGTGAATCCTTTTGAACTAGCATGTGTTTCTTCACACACATTTGGTCGCATGAACAAGCTCTCAATATAAACAAGGCCTAAATGGAATGGATGTGAAGCAAGCTTGAGATCTGTTGAGATCTGCTATGATGGGACCATAAGAAATAAAACAAAAAAAAGAAAGCCATCACCACGAGGGGTCACCGGACCCTCAAGGCTACCCCTCCCCGGTCTGTGAACCTGAATTAGTTTAAATAAGATCATTCACCCCCAAAAAAGGAGAAAGATAATAAATACAGAAATGAAACGTAAACAAAGGCCTTAGCGGCATCTATCCATCTTACCTCGCCTTTGACCCCGTATGGGGAGGAACATCAAACGTGCCTTTGCAAACGCATGCTTGGCCCCTGGGTGTCACCCCGTCATGGCCGTAGCCTCACTTTGCACCCTGGCCAATATTCTGCTGATGTTGAACCTTCTTGATCGAGATTTAACCGAACATCTTCGGTTTCTTCAAACAATAAATTTGCCATGTCTCGGCATACATATGCTCCGGTTTTACTGTTGAGTAGTGGTCAGTGGATCTAGAGGGGAGGGGTGAATAGATATGCCCCTCTTTTCGCAATACAACCCTCTATATAGCTAGATAAAATAAATTGTAGCGTAATATAACTAGCTTATCGAATAACACTATGATTCGCTTGACAAGATGAGCAAGTAATATATTGATTCGAACCTAAGCATGCATCTAGAATGAAACAATCACACAAGCAAACCACCACACACAAGATTTTAAGGGGGTTCGGACTGAATCCCCAGTCCTACGTCCACCCCTCACCAAATCCGGTGAGGCTCCACTAGTGCCACGCACTGAACTGCAAATCGGAAAGACCTCCGATTGCCTTCCTACTAACCACAGGTAGGGACGTCAACACCGCAGATCGGACAACTTCCGATTGCCTTCCTACTAACTACCGGTAGGGATGATCTTCAATTTTAATCATTTCTATAAAATAAAAAAGATAACAAATATGAAATCACTCGAACAAGATATAGAGTATGCTCAAAGAAAGAAGATCTTGTCTTTGTTGCAGAAGCTTGAATCGGATGCTTTGAAGGTGTCTTCTTCCTTGCGAGATGATCTTCCTTGAATCTCTTCTAGTTGATGAAGAAGATGATGGATGTAGCTTCGATCTTCCTTTTGATCTTCTTGAGTTGATGAAGAGGATGAAGAATGCAGTTTAGATCACCTTTGAAAGTCTTGATTGCTTCTTGCTTCCTTGGAGGTTGAGATGGTTTCAGATCTGGACTTGAATCCCTTGGAATGGATGAAGCTTCTTCCCGTAGTACTGTTCACGGCTACAGTACTTCGAACTACTCTCCCTTGAACACACCCTTGTAGCCTCCCTTGATTTCTCAAATGATCAACTAGGGTTTCTAACCCTCTTGCATGTGTTTTATAACCTTTGAATGGTCCTTAGACATCCCCCAGACCAGATCTACAATCTATGGAAGATTGGGTGACTTTGGGGTTAAACAAATACAAGGAAAGGGGCTGGCCTCAAGGTGGAAATCGAAGTCAAACATAGCTGCATCGGGGCTGGCGGTCGACCTGCAGCTTCTGGCGGTCGACCGCTACTGAGAATCGCTGTAGAGGATTAGTCCCTGGAATTTTCGGTCGACCGCTACTGGCTGGCGATCGACCGCCACTGGCTGGCGGTCGACCGCCACTGAGACCCGTGCAGACTGGGAGCTGCTAGTTGGGGCGGTCGACCGCCCCTGTGCTGGCGGTCGACCGCCAGCTGGGCAGACCCCGGTTCATCCCGGGTCGGTCCGTTAACCGCTTTAGCTCCGTCGCTTGAGTCCTTTAGCAGCCCGTTCATATCTGTGGCATCTCCCTTGATAGTCTAAAAGGTATCAACTGAGTCTCTGGCCTTGGATTCTCTTGGCTGTACTTCTTTGTGCATTGACCTTGGATGTGTGACGAGCCGAATATCACGTGTTGACTTTTGCTTGTGTTCGCATCCTTGCTTGGGCGTGATCAATGAGCTTTCACTTTTGCCATCCTTACTGAATGCCTTGTCCATTCATTGGTATATTTGTCATGATCAGAACATCACGTATGTTAGTCATATGAGAGTGGAAACATCAATGACTAATAGTGTTTAGTCATTATCAAAACCAAGAATACCACAGAACTCATATGACCATAGGATGATGTCAAATGACCCCAGTGACCATAGGATAACTCAAATGATCACAGGGGCACAATATTCTCCCCCTTTTTGATGATGGCAACACTGTGAGTCATTATGTGGTAGTAATATCAAGAATGGCAACAGTTATAGCAAATGCAACATATGCAACTCAAGATCCATGATAATGAGAATATGGGAATGCAGATATGAATGCGGATATGAATGCGATGTAATTATGCAAACCCCATCACATACACATATGAAGATTCCCTCATCACTCATACACAAAAGCGCACAAAGGCTTCTCCCCCGTACACAATTCACTCATCCCCCAATGATAACTCACAAAGCAAGGGATGACTCACAACAAAATATTCTCTCCCCTTTGACAACGTGATAACGCAAAACTCTTTCAAAGGACTCACACAAAGAATTCTCCCCCTTTGACAACAGCAAAAAGGGAGGTATAAGGTAGAGAAGGGGACTAATGTCTGAGAGACTAGAGCTAAATGAGAGTGGAGAGCAAGCCATTATATGTAAACCTGAAACATACCGTGAGTAACATAGATGGTTCAAAGCTAATGAAATCCGAGATTATCAACAGAGTTCGAAAAGTAGCTACATCCAAGATTTAATAGAAATGAACCAAAAATGTATATCATGGCGGTGTGTAACCTTCCCTTGTCTTATATATCCATATTCAATAACTACAAAGAGAATAACACAAAAGCACGTATTGAGGCTAAACAAGCAAGACTGAAGCATGGAATTTTATGAATGCAGCAAATTAAATTTTTAATATCTTTTGAATTTGAAGGCACAAGACTCATATTTTACGAGCAATCAAGTCTAGTACATGTCTCCTAACCGTAAGAATACACGTTGTTTAGACGCCAGTATTCCTAGGTATTTGGTAAGACTGACTATTATGCTTCAAAATGAACAGAGATAGCAAAGTCACGTCATGACATATCCAATCTCATTTCTTTGATGAGAAGATATATTTCTCAATAATTATGCCATTGCGCTGCCTAGAGTCCAAATGAATTAAGACAGAGATAACAGAGGCACATCATGACATATCATTCATCACTTGATTTGATGACGTGACATATTTCTCCTTGCAACAATATCATTGCTCTGTCAAATTGATTTTGAAGAATTCCAGCTCATCAAGGTGTTTAGAAACAATACTAAGCTCTAGAGTATCACCAAGATTGTCATGACGTTTGGATGTTCAGATTTCAGGATAGTCATTCAAAGCATAATATACAATCTCTAGTTAAGGTTTATTAAAACCACAGAACATAGATGATTTCAAAATATATATCATAACTTCAAGGAAATCATTAAATTTGAATCATTTTCATTGGATGGACGATCATCAGGGCATATAATAGAAAACTCTTATGTCGTAGTTTTGTCAGTCTCATGATCTCATATTCAGACTATAAGCCATGAAGTTCAGATTGCAAGAGAGTAAGAATAGCAGCATGACTCCCCCTAAGGATATGCAGTGAATGCACTCAAGGAGTTATGTTTACAATCAAGTGGAATGACGACTGTCAAGAGGAGAATGACCTGAAACATGTAGGGGTTGACATGAATTTGGCAGACATGAGATGCATGACCCAACACATGGTTGTACACTTATTAAATGCAACAGAATGAAGATGAAACATATGCATGAATGCTGCACAAGGACAACTCCCCCTTATTATATGGCCTATATGCGACATTGACACATGGTACTTGGCGGAGGTGAAACCTCACGCATATTGAGTGCTTCTAGGCAAGCATAACATGTCTTTCCATACATCAACATTTGATATACTATGGTCATACAAGAATGATGCTACACAAATCATGCAATGCATTATGAACATGAACTCAAGTCATTATTATGCATCTACATGCAATGCGACACATATGCAAAATGACATATTGACATATAAACAATGCATGAACACCAATCTGCAAAAACACACACTAAATTGAACAAGATCATCATTTCAATTTTTATTGGCCTGAGGTCGGCAAAGACCAAGCTCCCTTCTGAGTGTTGAAAACATGTCATTACACAAGGGCTTGGTGAAGATATCAGCAATTTGATTTAGAGTATCAACAAAATGCAGTTCAAAATTTTTCTTACCGACCTCATCTCTAATGAAGTGATGCCTAATCTCAATATGCTTAGTCCTAGAGTGCTGGACTGGATTTTTTGCAAGGTTGATAGCACTAGTGTTATCACACAGAATCGGGACACAACCAAGATCCACTAGGTAGTCTTGGAGTTGGTGTTTAATCCACAACACTTGGATGCCACAGCTCCCCGCAGCAACATATTCTGCCTCCGCGGTTGAGAGGGCAATCGAGTGTTATTTCTTGGAAGCCCAAGAAAGTAAACACCCGCCTAGAAACTGGCAATAGCCACTAGTATTTCTACGATCCATCTTGCATCCAGCGTAGTCCGCATCAGAATAAGATATAAGAGATAAATCACATGATGAAGGATATCACAATCCTAAATCTTGAGTGCCGACAAGATATATAAGGATACGTTTGACGGCAGTCAAATGGGATTCTCTAGGACTAGCTTGAAATCTAGCACAAAGGCATACACTAAACTGGATATCTGGTCGGGATGCAGTCAAATAAAGCAAAGATCCAATCATACCTCTATAGACCTTTGCATCCACCAATTTACCATTTTCATCCGAATCCAGTGAAGTTGAGATGCTCATAGGAGTTGCAATGATTTTACTGTTTGCCATGTCAAATCTTTTCAGCAGCTCCTTGATGTATTTGGCTTGACTTATGAAGCAACCATCTTGTCCTTGGTTGACCTACAAACCAAGAAAGAATTGGAGTTCTCCCATTAGGCTCATCTCAAATTCGCTAGTCATGAGGTTAGCAAATTCCTCACACATTTCAGATTTAGTAGAACCAAACACAATATCATCAACATAAATTTGAACAATCAAGATGTTCTTACCTTACTTCTTGGTGAAAAGTGTTTGATCTACCGTACCTTGTGTGTACTCTTTTTCAATGAGGAATGAGCTTAGTCTCTCATACCAAGCTCTTGGTGCTTGCTTAAGTCCATAGAGTGCCCTATCTAGCTTGTATACAAAATCTACATGGTTAGAAATCTCAAAGCTAGGGGGCTGCTCAACATAGACTTCTTCTTTGATCAAGCCATTCAAGAAAGCACTTTTGACATCCATTTGATACAGTTTTATTCTAAGGGAGCATGCAAATGCAAGTAAAATTCTGATGGCTTCAAGTCTAGCAACTGGGGCATAAGATTCATCAAAGTCTACCCCAAACTCTTGATTATACCCTTGAGCCACCAATCTAGCCTTATTTCTTATTATCTTGCCATCCTCACTTAGTTTGTTCCTAAAAACCCATTTAGTGCCTATGACAGATTGTGATGAAGGTCTAAGAACAAGATGCCAAACTTTGTTTCTTTCAAACTGGTTTAACTCGTCTTGCATTGAATTTATCCAGTTTTCATCTTTTAATGCTTCATCAATGTTTTTGGGTTCATGCTGAGAGACAAGAGCAAGTTGATCTAATTCTTCCACAATCTTAAAATGTGACCTTGTTCTAGGTGGGTCATTCAAGCTGCCAATGATATTTTCTAAAGGATGATCCTTAAGAATTCTAATGTTTGTAGAATCATTACCTTCTCTTGGAGCTTGATCCCTTGCATTGCTTGATTTAACTAGGTCACCATCTTCTTTTATTTCTTCTTGTGGAGAATCACTCTTTTCCTTCATGCTTAGGAATTCTCCATCTTCATCATTTTTCCTGCAAGAGTTATCATTGTTAGAATCATCATGATATTCATCAAAGGAAACATGGGGTGATTCTTCCACAGTTTGACTCTTAATATTATAAATTCTATAAGCCCTAGATCTATCAGAATATCTAAGGAATATACCTTCATCGCTCTTGGGCTCGAATTTATCTAAGTCTCTTTTGTCATTGTTGTGAATGAAGCATTTTGACCCAAATACTTTCATGTGTGTGAGAGAAGGCTTTTTACCTTTCAGCAACTCATAAGGAGTCTTTTTGGTGTGTGGCCTTACCATAGAGCGGTTGATAATATAACATGTCGAGTTTACCGCTTCAGCCCAAAATTTCCTTGGAAGTTGCCGTTTAGCAAGCATGGTTCTTGCCATCTCTACAAGTGTTCGGTTTCTCCTTTCAACTACACCGTTTTGCTCTAGGGTTCTTGGTGAGGAAAATCGGTGTGAAATACCTTCGGCCCTGCAAAGATTATAGAAGTTAGCATTTTTAAAATTGTCACCATGATCAGACTGGATCTTGAAAATTTTAAACTCACCATCCTGCTTTATCTTCATGTAGAGTGCCTGCAACTCATCAAAAGCATCATTTTTATATGTGAGAAAGAAAACCCATGTGAACCTAGTAAAGTCATCCACCAAGACATATCCATATTTTCTACCACTTAAGCTAGCAGTTCTGGTTGGACCAAACAAGTCCATATGAATTAGCTCGAGTGGTTTGGATGATGTATTTTTTGATCTTCCCTTGAACGATTTTCTTGTTTGTTTGCCTAGGGCACATGCATCACACAATTTGTTTTCTTGTTTAAATGATAATTCAGGCAACCCATTCACCATTGAATGCTTTAATAATTTATGTAAGACATTGTAGCTAGCATGTCCTAGTCTACGATGCTATAACCATGCAATTTCAGATTTTGGTGCAGCAAGACAAAGGTTTGAATAAGCAGGATCATCTAAGTCAATCATGTAAACATTGTTGACTCTCTTACCATAAAATTTTACCTTGTCAGATTTTGGTTCAAAGATTTTACATTCATGAGAATCAAACAACACTTTGTGACCTTTATCACACAATTGACTTATGCTGAGCAAGTTATATTTCAATCCTTCAACTAACAACACATTTCCAATAGAGTTGGAGAGATTCTTACCTACATTACCTGTTCCAATGATTTTTCCTTTGTTGTTCCCTCCAAATGTGACGTATCCTCCTTCCTTTTCCTCCAAGAAACAAAATTTTGATTTGTCTCTAGTCATGTGTCTTGAACAGCGACTATCAAGGTACCACCTGTTATGTATGGCTGCAAGACATTCCTGCACAAGCAATTAAGTAATGGTGTTTGGAACCCAACCAAATTTGGGTCCCATCAAACTTTTCAAATTTTCAAAACATGAAACCATTTCTTTTGGAATCCAAACCTTTTTAACATTCATGTTTTGTTTGCTTAGAGTAGGGATTTGGTTTTTCTTTTCAGCTTTGACATTCACATTTTGTTTAGAAGCTCTTTGTTGAATTTTGTGGAAGTTTGAGGAAGTTTGCTTCTTAAACCATTGAGGCCGTTGGTTGGTTTTGGGTTGAAAGTGATTGTTTTGCAACCTAGGAGATTGAAACTTATAAGATTGATGAACACATGAATCACAATTTCCCCAAAAATAGGGTGGTGTTGGCCTATATGAATGTGCAATCCAGTTATGGTGATATCTGGAAGATTGAGCATGCAATGGCCAAGGAAGTGTTGACCTATGCTGCGGGGAAGGTCGACCTTTCTTAGGTTTTTGGACAAACTTTTTGGGAATTTTAGTTACTTCCTCTTCAATCTTTTCTTTTCCTTTGAATGTTATTTTTGAGGTTGAAGCATCAGAAGAGGAAACAAATGTGACTGTTTTTAGCCCAATTGGCCTTTTGTTTGTAGGTTCAAAACCCAACCCTTCCTTATTGAAGTTCATTCTGGTTCCTAGCAAAGCATCTAGATTTTCTCTTCCATCCACAAATTTTTCCAAAGATTGTTGTTTATCCTTCAATTCTTTTTGTAAGTTTTCAATATTTTGCAGGAGTTGAATGTTGACTTGTTTGACAGCTTCATACTTTTCATTGCTCAATTTGCTATCTTTTTCATAGGTTTGCATTTTTAGCTTCATGCTATCAATCTCATTTCTCAAATCTTCATTTTCAGTTTCCAAGTCAGCCATTTCTTTTCTTCCTTCCTCCAAGTTCTCAATCATTTTCTTAAGATCTTTAATTTCAATTTCAAGTGGAGCATTCTTATCATTCATATCATGATCATGCACAAATGAGTTAATTTTCTTTTTCAATGATTTATTCTCCTTTTTGTACATTTCATATTTTTCCATGAGTTGTATATATGCATCCTCCCAATCATCAATTGTATAATCTTCAAATGGAGAATTTACCTCAGTTTCTTCATCACCTTTGGCCATAAGGCAGAGATCTTCTTTTTCTTTGTCTAAGGAGCTAGTTCCATCATCACTTTCCTCTTCATCGCTCTATGTGGACACCATGGCCTTGTTCTTCTTCTTACCCTTCCATTTGTCAGCTTTTCTGAATCTGTCAGGACAATCATTCTTGAAATGCCCTGGTTTGTTGCAAGAATAGCAAATGATTTTATCAGATTTCTTAGAGTTTTCAGAATTAGATTTGAAACCATTTCTTACCTTTGACCTTCCTCTCATGAAGCTCTTACCTTCCTTTCTCAGGAATTTTTTCAACTTACGTGTGAGCATGGCTACGTCATCCTCATCTCGCTCACTTGCCGAATCCTCACCTTCATCAGAAGAGCCTTGACCGCTGGGTCCTGCTTTAAGAGCTAGGGACTTCTTCTTAGATGCCTCAGCCTCTTTGTTCTTGAGATTGATCTCATAGGTCACCAATGATCCAATGAGTTCATCTACCTTAGTTGTTGCGAGATCTCTGAATTCTTCAACCACGGTTGCTTTCGTGTGCCATGCTGGAGTTAACGATATGAGAATTTTTCTTACAATTTCTTGCTCTGAATATTTCTTTCCCAAATCAGTCAAACTATTAGTAAGCACAGTTAATCGGGCATACATATCTTGAATTGACTCATCAGGCTTCATGCGGAACATTTCATAGTCAGAAACTAAAATGGTGGCTTTTGTTTCTCGTACCTGAGAGGTTCCTTCGTAGATTACCTCTAGCTTGTCCCACATTAGTTTTACAGATGCGCAGGTAGTCACTCTTGAGAATTCAACTGGATGGAGTGAGCATTGCATGATGTGTTTAGCACTCCAGTTGACAGTGGATTGCCTTATTTGTTCTTTGGTCCACAAGTCCTCATCATCCGGCAGCTCATACGGACCTTTGCTGATCACTCACCAAAGTTCATAGTCTTGGACGCGAATGAACACCTGCATACGATGTTTCCAATAGGGATAATTAGCTCCAGTAAAATAAGGAGGCATGTTCACAGAATATCCTTCAGGTAGAAAACTCTTGGACGCTGATCCACCAATTCCCTCAAGGTCGTTGGACCCCATAATGAGAGATTAGGCTCTGATACCACTTGTTGAGTAGTGGTCGGCGGATCTAGAGGGGAGGGGTGAATAGATCTACCCCTCTTTTCACAATACAACCCTCTATATAGCTAGATAAAATAAATTGCAGCGGAATATAACTAGCTTATCGAAGAACACTATGATTCGCTTGACAAGACGAGCAAGTAATATATTGATTCAAACCTAAGCATGCATCTAGAATGAAACAATCACACAAGCAAACCACAACACATAAGATTTTAAAGTGGTTCGGACAGAATCCCCAGTCCTACGTCCACCCTCACCAAATCCGGTGAGGCTTCACTAGTGCCACGCACTGAACCACAAATCGGAAAGACCTCTGATTGCCTTCCTACTAACCACAGGTAGGGACGTCAACACCGCAGATGGACAACTTCTGATTGCCTTCCTACTAACTACTGGTAGGGATGATCTTCAGTTTCAATCATTTGTATGAAATGAAAAAGATAACAAATATAAAATTACTCAAACAAGATATAGAGTATGCTTAAAGAAAGAAGATCTTGTCTGAGTTACAGAAGCTTGAATCGGATGCTTTGAAGGTGTCTTCTTCCTTGCGAGATGATCTTCCTTGAATCTCTTCTAGTTGATGAAGAAGACGATGGATGTAGCTTCGATCTTCCTTTTGATCTTCTTGAGTTGATGAAGAGGATGAAGAATACAGTTTAGATCACCTTTGAAAGTCTTGATTGCTTCTTGCTTCCTTGGAGGTTGAGATGGCTTCAGATCTGGACTTGAATCCCTTGGAATGGATGAAGCTTCTTCCCGTAGTACTATTCACGGCTACAGTACTTCAAACTACTCTCCCTTGAACACACCCTTGCAGCCTCCCTTGATTTCTCAAATTATCAACTAGGGTTTCTAACCCTCTTGCATGTGTTTTATAACCTTTGAATGGTCCTTAGACATCCCCCAGACCAGATCCACAATCTATAGAAGATTGGGTGACTTTGGGGTTAAACAAATACAAGGAAATGGATTGGCCTCGAGGTGGAAATCGAAGTCAAACATGGCTGCATCGGGGCTGGCGGTCAACCTGCAGCTTCTAGCGGTCGACCGCTATTCAGAATCGCTATAGAGGATTAGTCACTGAAATTTCCGATCGACCGCTATTGGCTGGCGGTCGACCGCCACTGAGACTCGTGCAGACTGGGAGCTACTGGCTGGGGCGGTCGACCGCCCCTGTGCTGGCGGTCGACCGCCAGCTGGGTAGACCCCGGTTCATCCCGGGTCGGTCCGTTAACCGCTTTAGCTCCGTCGCTTGAGTCCTTTAGCAGCCCGTTCATATCTGTGGCATCTCCCTTGATAGTCTAAAAGGCATCAACTGAGTCTCTGGCCTTGGATTCTCTTGGCTGTACTTCTTTGTGCATTGACCTTGGATGTGTGACGAGCCGAATATTACGTGTCGACTTTTGCTTGTGTTCGCATCTTTGCTTGGGCGCGATCAATGAGCTTTCACTTTTACCATCCTTACTGAATGCCTTGTCCATTCATTGGCATATCTGTCATAAATAGAACATCACGTATGTTAGTCACATGAGAGTGGAAACATCAATGACTAATAGTGTTTAGCCATTATCAAAACCAAGAATACCACAGAACTCATATGACCATAGGATGATGTCGAATGACCCCAGTGACCATAGGATACTTCAAATGACCACAGGGGCACAACATTTACCGCGATGATCATGACGTTTCAAACAGGACATTCGTCCGAATATTAAATGGTTGATTTACGGCCGATACGACTCCAAATGTCCATCTGCACCCCACTATGGGGGATTTTAATGCTTTTCAATATGCTATTTACTCCTTTCATAGAAAATGATGTTTAGGCCATGAGGCCCCTTATCTTGGTGATTAATCAAAGGTTTTCCCCTCTCCGAGGGGATGTAATTAACGTCATGACCTTTATGGCACGGCGGGTCTCCAGTCTCGACCCAATACCCATAATCATCTGGTCAGTCAGATGGAGCGCACCTGATGTGAAACAACCTTGGAGGTGATCGCCACCGGACCGATGCCCTTGGACCTACAATTGCAAGCAAGTATCTTTGAGTAGCGGACTTACTCTAGCGAACTCACTCTCGTGGCGCACACTAGTGCCCGTAGGCGACTCGGCGATGATGGAGAGGGTCTGAGACGGGACCTTGATACTCCAATGGTTTGCTAGCTTGGGGAGAACCTCAAATGGGCCAGGGATGCCCAACTCACGGGCGGCCAGCACACCAAGGGTGTGGGATGTAGGGGATCACTCACAACTCGCCCGCGGTGATCACTCACATCAATGGTAATTATGGGCTGAGCTCTCACTCTCCATCCGACGAAGCAACAGCGATAATACTACGCTAAGCAAGGAATTTCAACTAGCCAAGAGGGGAACCGAGGCTCACCTAGCCGGCGTGAAGACGCCAACTCCGGTCGGAGACGGGGGCGAGTGGGGAGGAGAGGGTGTGCACCCGCACGCCGCGTCGATGATGCTTCAAACCTGCGACTTGAATGATTACATGAACTACACCCCTTGCAAAGGGAGGATCTCGGAGTGGGGGGTTAAATTTTACAGCAAAAACTACCTCCACGCAGGGAGGGGCCTTCAGCCGGCCAAGCAACGGAAGGGGAGAACCGACCTAGGAACTAATTGATAGAACATCGGCGGTTCTGTCTGCCCTCTGGAATAGGAGACAGGCAGAAAAAGATGATGCCGCTGCGGCTTCTCCCGAATTTTGTTGATGACGAGACTAGCGGCAAACTCTTCAGGATTATATCAGGAAGATGTCCAATTTTTTTAGAATTTCCTGGTTGGCGGTGCTGGTCGGGGCAGAGGCACGAATAGGGACTCAGATCTCTGGTTCTTACTGTCTCATCACCACTGCAGCAGAAAGACGGAGTCGTCACGATTGCTCCCGAGCTTTAAATCAAGCGAAGCCAAAGTCGTTGGAAAGGTTGTTGAGTCCTCTTCGAAACGAGACCCACGGGGATGCCAGAGGGTGCCGGAGCAGATCGGGATAGCCCGGACACTGGACCGGGGTTGGTTCAGTCCCAAGAGGAGTAGAACTGTGCACCTGGAG
The DNA here is from genome assembly GCA_022559845.1 of Amorphophallus konjac. Classification (NCBI taxonomy): domain Eukaryota; kingdom Viridiplantae; phylum Streptophyta; class Magnoliopsida; order Alismatales; family Araceae; genus Amorphophallus; species Amorphophallus konjac. The sequence continues at coordinate 384,205,474 of CM040123.1, forward strand.
GAGAAAATTGATAAATCTTATCTCCGGATGCCGAACGGGTTTTCATTTCTTTTCCCTCGAAGTAGGCTCGCTGTAGAATATCCCAGCCAAGTCCCGCCTCCATATCCTCAAGAGGGTGGCCGTGGAAGTCTCTGCTCTTAGCTTCAGGTCACCAGTAGGGGACGGAAGGTGCAGTCCGGCAAGATTGACTCCTTCGATCAGCTCTGAGCTCGGACGGTTGCGGGACCACCTCCATTGGAAAGCTGACTCAATGATGCTTCCTACGATGTATGATATGCCTCCTGAAACCTCACGAAGGCGACATGGTGCTCGCTGCAACCTGCTACTGCTCTGCTGTCACCGAATTAAGAACTATAGGTTGAAGATGACAGGGGGGAATGGGGTATATTGGAGGGGAAATGGGGTGGATGGGTGTGGGAGTGACCCTTAGCTGTGAGGGGGTCTGGGAGGGGGTGTTCCAAGGTGTGGGAAGGGGAGAATGGGGGCTAGAATTGGGTGTTTGCAGTGGGTGAGAGAGAAGCTGCGAATTTGGGATGGGTGAGGGAGAGGGAAGGAGAGATCTCTCTCCAAGGTTTGAAAATTGACTAATGGGGTGGTTAATGGGGGGCTTTGGGAATGGGAATGGTTGTGTTGGGGAAGGGAAGGGGTGCTTGGGGAGTGGGGAGTTCTCCCTTGGGAGATGAGAGGGTGCTTAGGGAAGGGGATTGGGTAGTTGGTGGTTGGGTGGTGGAGTGTGGATTGGTGGAGGGTCTCTTGGGACTAGGGGTGGAGTAAAGAGGGTTGGGGGTAGTTGGGAGGGTGAATAATGAGGGGGAGAGAGGGTTGATGATGTGGAGGAGAGAGAGGGAGGAGAGGAGAGAGAGAGGGGTCGCCCACCTCCTTAGAGAGAGAGAGAGAGAAGAGAGAGGAGAGAGGGGAATCCACCCCATAGAGAGAGAGAGAGAGATTTGGAGAATCCTCTCCAATAAGACTCTAAAACTCACTTGATTTAAATTGATCATAAAAGGTTGTTACATATGAGAGGAGTGGGGGCCTAGTTATAGGCTTACATAATTCCTTATGACCAAACTATCCCTGACCAAATGCACTAATGACAAGACAAGTCCAAGGGAGGGGCGCCCCTGGGCCTAACCCAATAGTTGGGTCCATTAGCCTATCAAACCAACCATATGACAACTAACTTAGGAAAATGACTCACTAACCTACGTACATGACTCAAATAAAAAGAAAATTACATAGTTTATGACTCAAAAAAAATATGAAAATTACATGACTAGACTCAGAAACACATGACTAACATAATGGCACTTATCGATGAATAATCCGAGCCCTGAAAAATGTGGAGGGGTAAAGGATGACCCCATCCCACCCCCGGGGTGGGGAAAACTCAACCCCGTCGAGTATGGGTCCACCGGGGAAGTAGTACACCAAATGCAGCTCCGGGCGAGGCACGGTCTACAAACTCAACCCGCGTCCATAGCCAGGGAATGGCGCTTCCGCTTGTCAAAGTGGCTCGGACACACCCTCATGCTGGCGATGAGATCTTGCTTGCCTAGTATTGCCGCCGTGTGCTCACGTTGGACTCTCAGGCTAATTTGTAGTGGCACTCCGAGGGTGTCTCTCGCAAAGATAGGTGTAAGCTCAAGGCACTCACTAGGATCCACCGTGGTGTCCTTAGAGGGTGCCGGATCCGCCACATGGAAAGTGGGGTGAATCCCAAAACCCATAGGTAAGTCCAACCCGCGAGCCGGGTTGCCAAAGCCACTCAGAACTTGACATGGTCCAAGTCCTCGTGCCCTCAAATTGGAGGTGACCCTAGGGTAGAGCCACTCCAAAGTCATCATCGCCAAGTTGCCAACTTGGAAGTCCAAGTGGCGCTCATGAGTTTTGCCCACTTCTTGTGAATCTCACCGCTTGTTGCTTGATACTTGCTTGGATGCATATGTGGTAACGCGAAAGTTCGTCGTTTAAAACACGCGTATAACAATCTTAAAACCGAACTCGCACAAAATGATCAAAAGAGAACGTAGTACTATGGCAAGCACAGGTCGAATCCACAGGGAAGAAGAGATTTTTAGAGTTAAAAACCTTGTAACCTTTTAGAAAAGCACTTGTGATTTTACTTTGCTTAAAGAAAATAGTGAAATAAAGAACAAACCAAACACTTAATTAAAAACACCTATGATTATGCGCCTATGCTATAGAAATTAATTACATGAAGTGAAAAGAAGAGATAGAAGAAGGGGGTAGAGATGGAAGAAGATCAAGAACTAGATCAAAAGAATAACTCTCTTCATTAACTTAAAATAAAGAGTACATAAAATATAAGATAAGCTTACAACAAAGAGGTGAGAAGGTTACAATGAAGTAACATAACACAAAAGTAATAACAAAAAGAGGGGCCTGAGATGTGAAGATAGTAGTAGCAATGGTGATGACGCCGTCGTCTCCTCCTCGCCGAGCCTTGGAGAGGATCGCTCCGCCTTGAAAGAGATCACCGTGGAAAGAGATGGATGAAGAAGCGATCGTCGTCCATGTCACGAGCCTTGGAACGTCGCCCGTCTTGATGTGCACACCGCCATGAAAGGAGAGTTGTGGAGGATAAACTTTGGAGAGAAATATAGAGAGGAATGTGGAAGGGTTTGTGTGGAGATGAAGAAAGAGAAAGATGAGAGAGTGAAATAATGGGAAAATAAATATAACTCGTAAACTAAGAAGAATTGGAGGAAGTGATAGAAGAAGAAAATCTAGATCTACAAGAGATGAAGAACTTTAATGAAGAACAAAGAGAGAAATAAAGAAGGGAAGAGCTTCAAAACTGAGGAATAACAAAAGTTAGAACCTCGGATGAACAGTGAAATCACAGAACAACAAGTTGAAGAATGGGAAATAACTTTCAAACCAGAAAGAATTAGGAGATGATGTAGAAACAGAAGTTGTATAACACTTAAAACCAAAGAACTTTCATGAAGATAGTAAGAGACGAAAATGACTAGAAGGGGGAGAAATAAGGGGAAGAACAGAGAGAAATACTGGTTCGCAGATGAATAGGATAGCACAGTGAAAAACATAAAATACTTTGAAAACTAGAAAGAATTAGAAGATGCTGCAGAATAAGAAGTTGTATAGAACGTAAAAATAAAGAACTTTCATGAAGACAACAAGAGGAGAAGAGGGACGGAAGAGGGCGAACTTGGCGAACTGAAAGATGTGAGAGGGAGAGAAAGAGTGAAAAATTACCAAAAGAAGAACCTCATTTCTCCTCCTTGTCATGGGCTATTTATAGGAAAAGTTGGGTAGATGGAGGGTGAAGATTGTATCTAAAGGAGATGGATGCCTGAGATTTAGGTAGAATATGATGCATGGGGAAGAGAAAAAGTAGGTGGGCACCCCCTTTCTTAGACTTTAGGCACCCCATTTCCCAAGGCTCATCATGTCTCTCCTTTATTTCAATCTTTGAATGTCATTTTCCTCCTTTTCAAACTTAAACTTTGAATTCCTCCTTTTTAAACTTTGAATTCAAATTTTTAAACTTTCTTTTCCCTCCAACCAAAATATTTTGAATTCTTTATTTGACTTGGTCAAAGTGGTGATGACAGTTTTGCCCCCGGCTTCTTTTGCAATTACCTTCGGTGTCCTGCACACACATAATTACAATCTAGTCCATAAAAATTACCATAATGTGTACATAAATCTCAAATGCTCATAGTTATGCAATGGAGAATTAATGCCCATGACCCTCAATTTTAATTTATCAAATAATATCACCAAATTAATCAATTTACGTGAAAGCTCTAATTTACATGTGGAGTTGAGGTTAACTATGAAATATGTATAATTGCCTAATTATATGCACATAAAATGGTGTACATGCAATGAATTACTATAGAAAATGGACACTTATCACACCCCCCAACTTGAACATTGCTAGTCCCTTAGCAATGTAAACAATTATAAAATTAGGACTAGCAAACACTCATGTGTCACAGATCATGGCAAGAACATTATGCATAATGATTTAGACTTTGGAGTATTACAAGTTCAAGTAGAATGTATTTGATATAAATTTCATCAGTCCATGTGTTTAGACTTTTCCTCAGGATACACTCAAAATTAAATATCTCTTTGTGTATGAGTGATATAACTTGACTAGTGACTACCAAACAATCTAGATGAATGAGTCTTCTACCTTTCACTTAAAGATGATTTTCAATTCTACCCAGCTCTTGAATTAAGTTTCTCGAATTACAGCTAGCTTCACTCTGCCAGTTTATACTTTTTTTTCTTTTTTTTTTTGACACACGGTGCTGCACATCCCTTCACCATTTGATGCGAACCTCAACTCTTGCCTTAGGAGAAGCAGGCCCGGTTACTAAGTTCAGAGGCATTTTCCATGTGTGTTTTTTTTTTGGCAGGTAGCTTTTTCCTCACGATTACATTCAACGAATGGGCATAATATTCATCATCACCTAAGTGTCAAGTAAAATTCCCATCATCCTAATGTTTGTCATCCACCGATCTTGTTATTGTGCAACTGTGTGCAAGTTCAATAGAATTTTCAGGTGTATTCTGAGGAAAAGGTTAAAGACATAACCAATTAATTCATCCCTTTAACTTGCAACTTTCACGTGTAAGACTCTAAGTCCTATCATTCTAAGAAAAGTTTCTCATGATGAAATATGAACATGAAACACTTGTTAGAGGTGTGATGAAAGGTTGCAATTATTTTACGGAAATTCGAGCCCAAGCTACCCCCCAACTTAGGTGACATTGTCCCTAATGGCATGAATAAGATATAGAAATAAAATAAAGCCATAAAAAGTAGAGGGAAGGATAGATACGACCTGAGAGAGAGATGTCGTCATCAAAGAAATATTGTTCCATGCTCCTTAGACAAAAGAAGAAAATCAATCATAATTTTTTTTTTTGAAAAGAGACAGGATAATTGGGTTGTCTCCCAAGAAGCGCTAAGTTTAACGTCTTCAGCTAGACACAATATAGCTTACAATGGGTCACTTAGCCTAAGAGAGTCCTCCTGCAGCATTGGAAGATTTTCAATGTAAGGTTTCAAACGTTGACCATTGACAGTGAAAGTTTGACCAGTTTTAGGATCAAGAATTGTTACTGCACCATGGTCAAATATTTTAATTACCACATATGGTCCATCTCATCGAGATTTCAATTTGCTGGGGAATAATCGCAGCCTAGAGTTAAAAAGTCAGACCTTTTGGTTGATTTGAAAAAAAATTCGTGAAATTTATTTATCATGGAATGCTTTAGTCTGGGCTTTATAAATCTTGGTATTTTCATATGCTTCATTCCTCAACTCCTCCAACTCATTTAGTTGTAGGGCCCTATGAGATCCGGCTTGGGCCAAGTCAAAATTGAACTACTTAATAGCCCAATAGGCCCTATGCTCAAGCTCAACGGGTAGGTGACAAGCTTTCCCAAAGATTAACCTATATGGAGACATGCCAATGGGAGTTTTGTATGCTGTCCGATAGGCCCAAAAAGCGTCATCTAGTCTTTCACACTAATCCTTCCTATCGGGCCTAACAGATTTCTGCATGATATTTTTGATCTCCTTATTGGATGTCTCCACTTGGCCACTTGTTTGGGGATGGTAGGGGGTGGCAATCTTATGAGTGATCCCATATTTTCTGAGAAGAGCTCGAAATTAGGCATGAGTGAAATGAGAACCTCCATCACTAATGATCGCCCTCGGACACCCGAACCTTGAAAATATATTCTTTCGGACAAACTTCATGACAACTTTGTGATCATTGGTCTGGGTGGCAATGGCTTCAATCCACTTAGACACATAGTCGACCGCTACAAGAATGTACTCATGTCCGAATGATGGCAGAAAAGGCCCCATAAAATCAATTCCCCAAACATCAAAGATTTCAACCACTAGAATGGGGTTAAGTGGCATCATATCTCGTTTGCTTATGTTCCCCACAGCTTGACACCTAAGACAAATCTTGCTAAATTCATAGACATCTTTGAAGAGAGTGGGACAGAAAAATCCACTTTGTAACACTTAGGTAGCTGTTTTCTTTCCCGAGAAATGTCCCCCACAAGCTAGAGTGTGACAAAAGTTCAGAACACTTTGGTGTTCCTCCTCAGGGACACACCTCCTATATATTTGATCCGGACCAACATGGAATAATTCGGGGTCCTCCCAAAAGTAGTGCTTAACCTTTGAAAAGAATCGATCCTTCTCCTGCCTAGATCACCCTCTTGGAATCTGTCTTACCGACAGGTAATTGACTATGTGAGCGTACCAGGGGGTTGAGTTGTGAGAGATGGAAAGAATTTACTCATCAGGGAAGGAATCAGACATAGGCGCACTTTCAGGAATCACAATCTTAGACAAGTGATCAGCTACAACATTCTCTAACCCCTTCTTGTCCTTGATCTCAAGATCAAATTCTTGTAGCAAGAGAATCCATCTAATCAAACGGGGTTTAGCATCCTTCTTGGTGAACAGGTATTTCAATGCAGCGTGATCCGAATAAATAATGACTTTGGCGTCCAAAAGATATGAGCGAAAATTTTCTAGGGCAAATACAGTAGCCAGAAGTTCTTTCTCTGTGGTGGTATAATTCAATTGAGCATCGGCAAGGGTGCGACTCGCATAATAAATTACCACGGGTTTCTTATCAATTCTCTGGCCTAAGACAGCTCCTATGGCATAGTCAGATGCATCGCACATGATTTCAAATGGGAGCGACCAATCAGGAGACTGTAGGATTGGGGCTTGAGTGAGGGCCGCTTTAAGAGAGTGAAAAGCCTCAAGATAAGACTCATCTAGCTGGAATGGAGTGTCCTTGGCTAGGAGCTTAGTGAGCGGACGAGTAATGGTAGAGAAGTTCTGAATGAATCTTCTATAAAAACCCGCATGACCAAGAAAAGAGCGGATTTGCTTGACAGATGAAGGGGGAGGAAGATTAGAAATCAGATCAACCTTAGCCTTGTCTACCTCTATTCCCTTTTCAGAAATAACATGGCCCAACACAATACCTTCTCTTACCATAAAGTGACTTTTCTCCTAGCTTAACACAAGGTTGGATTTAATGCATCGTGCCAGCACCTTCTGTAAATTCTCCAAACAGCAATCAAATGAGTCACCGAAAACTGAGAAGTCATCAATGAAAATTTTTAAAAAATCCCCCACCATTTCAGAAAAGATTGACATCATACACCATTGAAAGGTGGCAGGGGCATTACAAAGCCCAAACGGCATTCTTCTAAATGCAAACGTGCCATACGGACACGTGAATGTAGTCTTTTCCTGATCTTCCGGGTAGATAGCAACCTGATTATACCCGGAGTATCCATCCAAAAAGTAAAAATATCTTTGCCCAGCCAATTTTTCCACAATCTGATCTACAAACAGGAGAGGAAAATGATCTTTCTTTGTCATTGAGTTCAATTTTCTGTAATCAATACAGACTCTCCACCCCGTTTGTAGTCTTATCGGCACCTCTTCACCTTTCTCATTTTGAATCACGGTCAGCCCGGATTTTTTTGGAACAACTTGTGTAGGACTGACCCACTTGCTGTCAGAGATGGGATATATAATTCCGACATCTAACCACTTCACCACCTCTTGCTTAACCACCTCTTTCATGTTCGGATTCAACCGACGTTGCATCTCCCTGCTCGGTTTGGTATTGTCCTCTAAATAGATATGGTGCATACAAACAACCGGACTGATCCCGTTGAGATCCGCCACCGACCAACCTATTGCCCCCCTATGCTCCTTAAGAATAGTTAAGAGTTGGGATTCCTGAGCAGAAGTGAGATTGGAGGCAATGATGATAGGTAGAGTGTGGTTAGTCCCAAATATGCATATTTAAGGGAGTCTGACAGAGGTCTCAATTCAAGAGTAGGCGGATGATCTAGAGATGGAAGAGTAGGTTCAGATTGTAATGGAGGAAGTGACTCTACCCTAGACCAGGGTGCAGAAGAGAGAGGAGAATCTTGAAGCATGTTACCCTCTTCTAGGGTGTCCTCAATGTTATCCGGAATCACATCCTCAAAGATATCAATGACATTGCATTCATCTCCTTGATCCGGATACTGAGAAGCCTTAAAAACATTCAGAGAAACTTTTTCGCCTCCAAATGATATATCCATCATTCCCGTGGCAGAGTTGATGTTGGCCTTAGCAGTTGCTAGAAAAGGATGTACCAAAATAATAGGTGTGTGCTTTAAATCTTGGGACAAGGCCATATCAAGAATGAGAAAATCCACCGGGAAATAACATTCATGCACTTTAACAATGACATCCTCCAACATACCCCTTGGTGTTTTAACCAACCTATCCGTCAATTGGAGGATGATTGAAGTGGGTTTTAACTCCCCTAGATCAAACTGCTCATAGATAAAGGTGGGTAAAAGATTCACGCTAGCACCTAAGTCTAGCAATGCTCGATCAAAAGTGACTCCACCTATATCACATGAGATTAAAGGGGCTCCGGGGTCCTTCAATTTTTTTGGCAAATGATTCATCAAAACAGCACTCACATCCTCAGACAAGCGGATCTTTTGAGTCACCGCCCTTGGCTCCCTCTTTGGAGTACAAAGCTCTTTCAAAAACTTTACATATGCCGGCACATGCTTGATTGCATCCAAGAGTGGAATATTGATATTCACTTGTTTAAACAATTCCACTAACTCTTCCTGTTATACCGGTGATTTCTTGTAAGTTTTCGACTTTAGAGCATCAGGAAAAGGGACCTTAGGCACATATTCTTGGGGTCTTTCATCAATTTTTGCCTTCCCTTTATCCAGCTTCTTCTCTCCACCCTCTACCTTTTTCTTCTCTTGCATAATCACAGGCTCCTCATCCTCACTATTACTCTCATTGTGGGCGTCTTGACCCGAACTACTACCCACATCCTTAGCCTGATAAGGATCATTAGGAATTTTTCCGCTCCTAAGGGTAGAGATGGCTTTGGCATTCTCAAACTGAGGACCTACAGGAGGGGGCGGCTGAGGTTGATTGTGCTGATTGGGTTGAGGAAGAATGGGAGCTCTTAGAGGGAAGCCTGGAGGTTGTTGATTGCGGGGGTTAGAAATAGGTTGACTTGGTAATTGGCCCATTTCCCTTCTCATGGTGGCTTCAGCCAATTGGCCTAATTGGGTTTCCAACTTAGAGATAGTTTGCTGGTGGGATTGAAGGGTCTATTGGAAAGATTGACTTTGGGCTTGAATGGTTTGTTGGAAGGATTGATTTTGGGCCAGAATTAGTTGTTGTAACTGATGGAATCGATCATCAGTTTGGGAGTCCTGGTGGTGTGCAGAGGAGGTTGATAGGTTTGATGAGAATTGGAAGACTGCCCATAATTGGGCTGAGGAGGTTGGTATGGGGCCTGACCCTGGTTGAATCGGGGGAGTGGTTGTTGGCCTTGCGGTCCCCGACCATAAGCATTTCCTTGAAATGGTGGCTGTGCTTGAAATTGGTGTTGGATGGGTGGTTTGTGAGTTTGAGACGCCGAGGGGATGGTGGGCTGATTGGGAGATTGTTGATTTCTCCAATTGAAATTGGGGTGATTCCTCCAGCCCAGATTATAGGTGTTAGAAAATGGGTCGTAGTTGGGCTTAGAGAACCCCTAGGCTGCTTGGACTTGCTCCTGTATAAAAGGTGGTAATTGGGCTGCTGTTGGGCAATCGGACACATGATGGTCCGAGCTAGCACATAAAGCACACACCTCATGGTGTGTTGGGTCCGAGTATGGGTTGGACGTAGGTAAGATGGTGGTTTCTTGTTTGTTTTGGGCCAGGAGCTTGTCTAACTTGTGGGCCAACATATCAACTTGTTCTAGCTTTTGGGTCATGATATCCACCTTGTCCAATTTTTGATGGATGAAATTCACATCCACTCTAGCTTCAGGTTCCACACGATACATCCTAGCCCGTTTAGATAGTCCGATGGTTCTCTCATATGAGGATAAGGAAGCGTGGTTGATTGAATTCTCGCTCAACATTTCAAATAAGGCATAGGCCTCATCCTCACTCTTGCTCATAAAGGCCCCACCACATGATGCATCAACAATCTGCCTAACTTGATCATCTATGCCCTCATAGAAAGCTTGCACTATTTGCCATTTGGAGAGTCCATGATGTGGGCATTTTCTGAGGAGTTCCTTTAATCTCTCCCATGATTCATGTATTTGTTCATTTGGGAGTTGCGTGAATCCTGTGATTGCACGTCTCATGGTGTTGGTTCTACCGATGGGGTAAAACTTCTTAAGGAACTCATGCTGCATATCTGCCCATGTGCCAATAGGTTTCCCTAAGGTCCCTACCTAGTATTTGGCTTTGTCCTTAAGTGAGAAAGAGAATAAGGTCAGGCGGAGAGCATCATCTGTGAAATTTTGAATTTTCACAGTGGAACAAATTTCTAGAAATTCATCCAGATGTTTATAGGGATCTTCATTGGTCTTCCCACAAAAGGATGTGAGCATCTGAATGGTGATAGATTTTATCTCATAATGCAAAGCAGGGACATTAGGCAATTGGATATAAGTGGATGGCTGATAATTCGAAGGAATGAAATATTCCTTCATCTGTTTGGGCACTGTTGTTTAGCCATAGGTTGGGTTTGATTTTGAGCGGGATTAAAACTGAATCGCTCAATCTCACTAATGGGCTCAACTAAGTCAAGGTGTTGAGATCTTCTCCCTTGCATAAACCAAGGTTAAAGATGAGAGATGAGAGGATTATTTTATGATGATTTTTATGTTTTTTTTTATTATTTATTTTGACTCAAATAAGGACGAAGAGAGATAAGAGGAGAATTTTTTTTATTTTTTATTTTTATTTTTATTTTTTTATGCAAACACAAACAAGTTGTCACACAAATTACTTAATGCCCTAGATGTGACCTAGACCTAAAAATTGGGTTTCACAAAATGGCTAAAGTGAAACTTAAGTTCACCCTCAATATTTCCACCGGCCAGGTAAGGGGTGGGGTAGTGGGAGGTTCCCCCTACTTTCGTAGGGACCTAATTATGTCAAACAACTAGCCCGCTTAAGGCGTTTGCCGTCCGATCGTCTTGTCTTAGGCATCGATTTTCATAAGAAAGTAAGCCCAAATAACACAAGAACCATAGTGTGAACCTAGGGCCAACGTCTACTGAATTTTATTTAAGGTCTTGGTGATGCAAAGATGCAAGGGAATTGTAGTTTGTGGGCTAAGGAAGGGTGATGAAATCTCCACCTTATCTTGCTTATGGGTGTTGCCCTTAAGATACTTTGAAATGATATGCAACAAAGCAAGTTCAAACAAGGGGTTCTATGCAAGCATGGAAGTGCATGAGCATACTATTAGAAAAGTTAGAGTACTCACCTTGCCTCCCGCAATCTTCAACAATGCAATTAACAATAATTAAGCAACAAGAAGAAAATAAATACTATCCTAAATGATGCATGACTTAGAACATGAAAGTGTGATTTCTACTCTTGGAATGAATATTTTTATTGGGTTTAAGTAAAGAGTTTTTTTTAATTATTTTGTGAACCTATCTAACCACAATATGCAAGAATCATTAAGGAAATGACAGGAAATGAGAGGAATATGTTTGAAGACTTATTTGATGCGCAATCCCTCGTTCTCTCTTTTTTTTTTTTGAAATGAATGACAAACTCAAAAGATGAAAGAAAGAAATGCAAACTTACCTCTAATTTTTTGAATTTTATTTTTAACCTGTAAAAAAAAAGAAAAGAGAGCTTTATTAGTACACTATATACACAAGGAAAATAAAGTTCTTAAATCAAAAATCATCATTCTTCCCCGGCAACGGCGCCAAAAATTGGTAACGTGAAAGTTCGTCGTTTAAAACACGTGTATAACAATCTTAAAACCGAACTCGCACAAAATGATCAAAAGAGAACGTAGTACTATGGCAAGCACGGGTCGAATCCACAGGGAAGAAGAGATTTTTAGAGTTAAAAACCTTGTAACCTTTTAGAAAAGCACTTGTGATTTAACTTTGCTTAAAGAAAGTAGTGAAATAAAGAATAAACCAAACACTTAATTAAAAACACCTATGATTATGCACCTATGCTATAGAAATTAATTGCATGAAGTGAAAAGAAGAGATAGAAGAAGGGGGTAGAGATGGAAGAAGATCAAGAACTAGATCAAAAGAATAACTCTCTTCATTAACTTAAAAGAAAGAGTACATGAAGTGCAAGACAAGCTTACAACAAAGAGGTGACAAGGTTACAATGAAGTAACATAACACAAAAGTAACAACAAAAAGAGGGGCCTGAGATGTGAAGATAGTAGTAGCAATGGTGATGACGCCGTCATCTATTCCTCGCCGAGCCTTGAGAGGATCGCTCCGCCTTGAAAGAGATCACCGTGGAAAGAGATGGATGAAGAAGCCGTCGTCGTCCACGTCACGAGCCTTAGAACGTCGCCCGTCTTGATGTGCACACCGCTATGAAAGGAGAGTTATGAAGGATAAACTTTGGAGAGAAATATAGAGAGGAATGTGGAAGGGTTTGTGTGGAGATGAAGAAGGAAGAAGATGAGAGAGTGAAATAGTGGGAAAATAAATATAACTGGTAAACGAAGAAGAATTGGAGGAAGTGATAGAAGAAGAAACTCTAGATCTACAAGAGAGGAAGAACTTTAATGAAGAACACATAGAGAAATAAAGAGGGGAAGGGCTTCCAAACTGAGGAATAACAAAAGTTAGAACCTCGGATGAACAGTGAAATCACAGGACAACAAGTTGAAAAATGAAAAATAACTTTCAAACCAGAAAGAATTAGGAGATGATGTAGATGAAGAAGTTGTAGAAAACGTAAAAACAAAGAACTTTTATGAAGATAGTAAAAGACTAAAATGACTAGAAGGGGGAGAAATAAGGGGAAGAATAGAGAGAAATGCTTGTTCACAGATGAACAGGACAGCACAGTAAAAAATATAAAATACCTTGAAAAATAGAAAGAATTAAAAGATGATGCAGAAGAAGAAGTTGTATAGAACGTAAAAATAAAGAACTTTCATGAAGACAGCAAGAAGAGAAGAGAGACAGAAGAGGGCAAACTCGGTGAACTAAAAGATGTGAGAGGGAGAGAAAGAGTGAAAAATTGCCAAAAGAAGAACCTCCTTTCTCCTCCTTGTCATGGGCTATTTATAGGGAAAGTTGGGTAGATGGAGGGTGAAGATTGTATCAAAAGGAGATGGATGCCTGAGATTTAGGTAGAATATGATGCATGGGGAACAGAAAAAGTAGGTGGACACCCCCTTACTTGGATTTTAGGCACCCCATTTCCCAAGACTCATCATGTCTCTCCTTTATTTCAAACTTTGAATGTTCTTTTCCTCCTTTTCAAACTTAAACTTTGAATTCCTCCTTTTCAAACTTTGAATTCAAAATTTTGAACTTTCTTTTCCCTCCAACCAACATATTTTGAATTCTTTATTTGACTTGGTCAAAGTGGTGATGACAGTTTTGCCCCCGGCTTCTTTTGTAATTACCTTCGGTGTCCTGCACACACATAATTGCAATCTAGTCCACAAAAATTACCATAATGTACACATAAATCTCAAATGCTCATAGTTATGCAATGGAGAATTAATGCCCATGACCCTCAACTTTAATTTATTAAATAATATCACCAAATTAATTAATTTACGTGAAAGCTCTAATTTACATGCGGAGTTGAGGTTAACTATGAAATATGCATAATTGCCTAATTACATGCACATAAAATGGTGTACATGCAATGACTTACTATAGAAAACGGACACTTATCAATATGCCATGCACTATGATGCGATGTGAGTGTGAAATGTATGATATGCATAGGGGGGCCAAGACAACCATATTTAGACCAATCATGTAGAAATGCTGTGAGACCCCCAGATAATTAATAAAGAATAAAATATTCCAAACGAATAAAAATAATTGATATATATGATTAGAGGTACTTAATAAATGTAAAACCATCCAAGAGAAATACATAAAATTGGGCCAAAAAGAAATAACGCCCTTCCTTAAGGCGCTAATTAAATAACGCCCTCACTTAAGGCGTTAGTTGTATAAATAACACCCTGATCATGGGCGCTAATTCATACCAAGAAAAAAATAAAAATTTAGCACCAAAATATGGAAAATGTAAAAGATGACCCTAGTTAAGGCGTCATTTTATAAAAACACGCCCTCTGGTGAGGGCGCTACTTAATGAAAAGATGCTCTTGTCTCAGACGTCTCTTTCCCCGAGAATTTAATTAAGGCATGCTTGTTCACTGCATGGCCTGTGTTAGGGTTCTCCGATGCAAATGGGAGCAGGCGACTGCTATCTTGGAAGGGGTGAGGTCCATGCATAGTAGGTTTAAAACCTTACTAATCTTGATCAAAAATCCCTTCCGTATCTGAGCATTTGAATCCCCCAGAACCCACACAACCCTATAAAACTACGTCTCCGTCGATCGTAGCAACGTTACTACTGCATCGACGCCATCCTGCTGCTGCGAATGCAAGTGAGGAAGGCTTCTTCCTCTTCTTCCTGTTGACTTCAACGTGAAGGGGAGCTCCCTCTTCTTCATTCTTCTTCCTGCTGACGAACGTGTGAAGGCGTTCCTCTGCTTCCCCCGTCATCCTGCTGAGGCCTACACTAGACCACGGGCATTCATCGTCATCATTTTCTTCCTCCTGTGAACCACGAAGTGCATTCTTCATCCTGCTGTTGTTTGAGACAGACCAACGTAAAAGCTTCAGACCTTCATCCTGTTCACCAGATCATCCACAGAGGTAGGTTATCTCAAGTCTCGTAGCCCAAACAAGCATAAATCATGATCATATTGTAGGTTTTCTCAAGAAACGTAGCCCAAACTAGCATAGATTATGTAATAATATCATCCATGATCTCATGCATATAGTCTTATTGCGTTTTCAAAGGTTCTGTAAGATTTTAAAAGAAGCGTGTTGGATTGTGTGTCTTCCCTAAGTATTTTGATGATGAGCAACACTATGTTAATTGTTCTTGTTATTTTTGATCAGATATCTTGCACTTGAGATATCCATGTGCACTTGAGTTATCCATGGTTTTATATGAAATAACTGCTAAAGAGGTAACACTTCGTGTGTTCGTTCATGTTCTGTCTTCGTGCTGTTTTTTCCTCAAACATCATGTAGTTCTTGCTTCGCGTTTTCACCTCGTGTCGAATTAGCCTTGTTGTCGTCTGTTTGAGTGTTGTTCTTTCACCTCGTGCAGTCTTTGATTACTGTGTTGTTTCCATGTCATCCTTTGTATTCCTGTCTTCGAGTCGTTTCTTTGCATACTGTCTTCGTGGTCGATTGGCACTTCGTCTTGGTTACAACACCTCGTGTTGTACTGTTTGACTTCGTGTCGGTTTCGGTTACAGTCCATGTTGTTTTCATGTCGTTCTCTTTTATTGCCACCTCGTGTCATTTTTATTATTAAGTCTTCGTGTCATTTTTACCTCGTGCAGTGTTATCCCGTGTCATTTACTGTTTCGACCTTGTGTCGTTATCAGCCCGTGTTGCTTACATCTCGTGCTGTTTTCACTATCCTCGTGTTGTTCTCACTGCATGTCGATTACTGTCTTCACTTAGCATTATTTTTATGATTCGTGTCGTTTTTCTGTGTAGTGTGTGTTTGTCACCACTATACTTCGTGTCGTTGCTTCTTACTTCGTGTCTAACTTCACTTCGTGTTGTTTTTCACCTCGAGTCGTTTCCTTATACTCTGTCCTCGTGTTGGTCTCTCGTTTTAGTCTTCATGTCGGCTTCTGTCGTAAGCCCGTATTGTCCTCGTGTTGTTTTTGTATTCGTAACCTCGTGTCTCTCTTGCGTATAACCTCACCTCGTGTCATTATCTTCTGTATATCTGATCTGTTACAGAATTTCTCGTGTCGTTCTTATGACATCTCGAGAAATAGTCACGTCGTGTTGTTGTTACTATACCTCATGCAGTTTTGGTCTTAATAGCCATGCAGCGTATTAATGGACTTAATCTCATTACAGGTCCGAGGAAGAACATTCCACACTCCAGGGCTGCACGTGATCCGAGACAAGAGGAACCAATTTGATAAAGGCACGTGACAGGATACTTCTGGATCGAGCGTGGGAGGCACACGCATTTCATGCCCTATCCATCTGCTGTTGATGCTATAAATAGAATCCTTCGTCCTCAGATGAAAGTTATCGAAGTAGAGAGGCATAGAAGAAAACAGGGAAACAGAGAGCCCTTCGATCCAGGAAAAAGAAAAGAAAGAAAAAAAAAAAGGAATAGCAGAGAGAAATAGAAAGAGAGCAGAAGAGTGTTCAGAAGAATTGTTCTGACTTGCGGATCAAATCCGAAGTCTATTGCTCTATATTGAGCTACATTGTTTCCATTGTCTGGCATTTTTGATTTCCTTCGTTCGTATTTTTCGTTTCTTGTTCTTATCTTTCTTCAACCGTTATTGTTTGTGTTTCCGATCCTCTGGACTGAGGTCGGGGTCCTCCTGTGAGATCAGGAGTAGGGAGAGTCAATCTCCGGTTTGCAAGCAGCAGGTGAGCTGCTTGTAGGTACCCTCCGAGTTGGGAGGAAGAGGGGTCTTCGACCTCTGGTTCACTAGTAGCAGGGCTGCTACTAGTGGGGTTTCCCTCTTGGTAAAGAGGAAGAGAGACGTGAGTCTCTGGGTTCTAGTGACTGCTGATCGCTAGAGGTTCCCTCCGGGTAGGAGGAAGAGGAGAGGTTGTTCTCCTGGGAAGCTGTGTATCAGCAGTTGTTTGGCAAGCTGTGTTGCCCAGCCTTTAGTGAAGCCACACTCAGGTTGAGTGTGGGGTGGATGTAGGTCTGAAGGACCGAACCACCTTAAAATCCTCTGAGCCCTTGTGTGATTGATCGTGATAATATTGTGGTATGCCTTCTATTTGCTTGAGCTATTAACTGCACTGCATCTTCTACGATAGTCAAAACTCGAGGTTAGCTCCGTTTAGCAATATACTCTGCAATAATTTTTAAATCTACGAAAACAGTGATCTATTCATCCCCTCCCCTTCTAGATCACTTCATATTGTTCTTATCACTTGGTATCAGAGCAGGTTTTTCCCAGAATGTGGTCCAACGGCCAGGGAAACGGATCCAATGGTCCGCGCAGTTTCATAGCTGATGGGCAGTCTATCACCCGCCCCCCTTTCTTTGATGGTAATAATTACTTCTTCTGGAAGAACATGATGGAGGTCTTTATCAGGGCCCAAAGCAACAAGCTATGGAAAGTCATTACAGATGGTCCATACACCCTTCCACCGAATGAAGATATGTGGACAGAAGATCAGGTCAAACTCTCCGCACTGAATTGGACAGCTCTTAACATCATACAGTGCGCCGTCCATCCGGAAGAATATTCAAGGATCTCAGCGTGCAAGACTGCAAAGAATATGTGGGATGATTTGCAGTTAATTCATGAGGGCACATCTCAGGTGAAGGCTACCAAGATCAACATACTTACAACTCAATATGAGTTATTTAAGATGAAGCCAGAGGAGCCGATCACAGAAATGTATGCCAGATTATCTGTGATCATCAACAGTCTGAAAGGCCTTGGAAAGGATATTCAACAAGAAGACATAGTCAGGAAGATCCTTAGGTCTCTAACTCCCGTCTGGGATACCAAGGTGACTGTAATAGAGGAATCAAGAGATTTATCCACCATGACAGTAACCCAGCTGATTGGTTCTCTCATGACCCATGAAATGAATTTCACACGAGGAAACGATGGGCATGACAGAAAGGGAAAGAATGTTGCTCTGAAGGTTTCACGACATACTAAGAAGAGCAACAACAGCAGCAGCAGCAGCAGTGATGATAGCAGCGAAGGGTCTGATGGATTCTCAGACTTGGACAAGGATGAGCGAGCTATGCTCACCAGGCAGTTCAGAAAGTTCCTAAGAACAAAAGGAAAATTCTACAGGAGGAAGAAATTTAATGCTGCAATGAAGTCTCCTGAACGAAGATTTGAGAAGAACCGGTCTGCTAAGAAGATCACTTGCTATCATTGTCAGAAATCCGGTCACATGAAAAGTGAATGTCCAGAGCTACAAGCTAAGGCTCCAGGACACCAGAGGAATGTGGTGCACAAGAAGAAGAAGGCCATGCTGTGCACATGGAGCGATGAGGAGGAGGACCCAGAAGCCACTTCGTCCAGTGAAAATGAAGAGAAGACCTGCCTCATGGCCGACCATGAGAAAGAGGTAACAAATTTATTTGAGAATTTTACTTTGGATGATTGGGAGGACGCCTATGGCGACCTGTTAAGTAAATATAATTATTTAAACAAGGAGCATAGAATGCTTAGACGTAAGTTTCATTCTCTGTCTGAAGAACACTCTTCTATTGTCACTAATAGCATGAAAACCAAGGAGATGGCCACTGAGCTAGATCAGGTTAAAGGTGAGATTGAGAGGTTGAGAATGGAAAGAGAAGAGAATCTAGCTAGAATAGATGAGCTGAAGTGTAAAGCTGAAGAGTCTAAAGGAGAGATTAGACTGATGGCTGAAAAATATGAGGCAGTTAGAACAGTTAATCAGGAACTCCAGGACCAATGCAATGAATTTCAGAAGGAGATTGAGGACAAAGAAAAGGTGCTTGAAAAGTTTACAGAGGGGAGAAACAACCTGAATGTCCTTCTGGGGTCGAGGGTAAACTTCAATAGGGAGGGATTAGGATACAATCCTACTAGTAAAAAACCCTTTGAATTTAAGACTATCACGTTCTGCCCCGCCAAAGGCAAGGAGAAACTGGAAACACCATCCGGTTCCAAATCTGTCTCTACAATGAAGTCTTCGACCAGTAAATTCATTCACTCCACTGGTCAGCAGTCTAAGTCAGGAAATCCTGAGACAAGCACTGCTCATGTTCAGCAGGCGTGGAACAAAGGTTCTCACAGGACCAGTCCTATAGAGGCCACAAAAAGAGCGAAAAGTTTTGTTAAGAAAACTCATCATGCTAATTATCAAGTAGAGCATGGCAACGATCATCAGTTTCAGCACAAATTTTATTGGAGTAAAAATGCTTACATGAATTATGCTCAACACACTCGCACATCTTCTAAGAGGCCAACCAACAATGTCTTTGTTCAGAAACAGCATAGTTCAAATAGGAATAAGCTTATTCAACACCCACCAAGAAATAACAAAAAGGAAGAATCAACCCACATAAATCCACTGAAGAGAACTATAAAACAAATGTGGATTCCCAAGTGCTTTCTGCATAATCAGAAAACTGGTTTTGGACCCAATTTGAATTGGGTCCCACATTACTCTGTCTGAATTATTGCAGGTCAGCCTGGCAGCTGAGCATAACAAGTGGTATCTTGACAGCGGCTGTAGCAGGCACATGACAGGAGACCGGTCCAAATTCAGCAAACTAAAAATGAAGTCTGGGGGCTTGGTCAAATTCGGAGGAAATAACAGAGGAAAAATAATTGGAATTGGCACGGTTGGTAAGTCCTCCACTAACTCCATTGAAGATGTGTATCTTGTAGAAGGACTTCAGCACAACTTGGTAAGTATAAGTCAACTTTGTGACAAAGGACACAAGGTACTCTTTGACCACAACTCGTGCACTGTTTTTGAGCTGAATTCTGATAACATCATGTTCAAAGGTCATAGAGTAAATAATGTGTACATCGTTGATCTTGATGATAATTCTGAAACAAACTTGTGTCTGTCTGCTAATTCTGAACAGGTTGCTTTTGACTGGCATAGGCGTCTAGGCCACGCTAGTGTGTCTACCTTGAATAAACTGTCTAATTATAACCTAGTCAGAGGTTTGCCCAAAATAAAATTCCAGTTAGGGTCCAAGCTCTGTGATGCTTGTGCTCAAGGTAAACAGACTCGTGCAACTTTTAAGTTGAGAACTGAGGGTCTCTCATCTAAACCACTACAGCACTTGCACATGGATCTCTTTGGTCCTACTCGAATACAAAGCTTGTCAGGTAAGAGATATGGTCTAGTCATAGTTGATGACTTCACTAGATTTTCCTGGTTGTTCTGTTTAGCAAATAAAAATGAGGCTTTTGTTCACTTTGAAGAACTTTTTAATAAAATCAAACTGCAAGGTGAACATAATATCATTACAATTCAGTCTGACCATGGAGGAGAGTTTGAAAACTCTTCGTTCTCTGAATTTTGCTCAAGAGAGGGAGTGACTCACAGATTTTCTTCTCCCAGGACACCGGAGCAGAATGGAATTGTTGAGAGAAGAAACAGGTCAATAATTGAAATGGCCAGGACTATGCTAATTGAGAGTGGACTTCCAAGGAGATTTTGGGCAGAAGCTGCAAATACAGCATGCTACATTTTAAATCGAGCATTGGTAAGACCTACTCATAAGAAAACTCCTTATGAACTCCTCAAGGGTAAGCTGCCAAACATTTCTTACTTTAAAATTTTTGGTTCCAAATGCTTTATCCAAAATAATGGTAAGAATGGTTTGGATAAGTTTGAAGCAAGAAGCTCTCCTGGAATTTTTCTCGGATATTCAGAAACCTCTAGGGCTTACAGAGTCTTCAATAAAGATGAGCAAACTGTTGAAGAAACACCTCATGTGGTGTTTGATGAGAATGTTCTATCTGACAAAAGGACAAATGATGACAGGGAGTCACCTGATGAGGGAGATTTCTTGGAGAAAATTGAAGTAGGAGAGATGCAGCAAACTGCACAACCAGAAAACTTACAACAAGAAGAAGCAACTGAAGTAGGTGAACCCTCAGGTGAGGTAATATTTCACAAAGATCATCCTAGTGAAAATGTCATAGGTAATTTGCATGATCCCACTAGGACAAGGTCTCACTTTAGAACTGTCCAAGAACAGGACTTAGCTGCTTTGACATCTCAGGTAGAACCCAAGACTGTGGAAGAGGCTTTAAAGCATGATTCTTGGGTATCCTCCATGGGTGAAGAATTAAATAAATTTGAGAAAAATAATGTATGGAAACTAGTTCCTAGACCTGAAAACACTCATGTCATTGGCACTAAATGGGTCTTCAAAAATAAGATTGATGAAAATGGTGCTATCTCTAGAAACAAAGCAAGACTTGTAGCTCAAGGCTACAGTCAGGAATTTGGTGTGGATTTTGATGAATCCTATGCACCAGTAGCTAGGATGGAAGCTATAAGAATTCTGTTTGCATTTGCATGCTCTAGAAAAATTCGACTACAGCAAATGGATGTCAAAAGCGCATTCTTAAATGGGTTATTGAAGGAAGAGGTATATGTTGAACAACCTCCTGGGTTTAATTTCTCTGTTCAGCCTAACATGGTTTTTAGGTTGAATAAAGCCCTCTATGGATTGAAGCAGGCTCCCAGAGCCTGGTATGAGAGACTTTCTGAGTTCCTTGTGAGTAAGGGGTACACTCGAGGTAAGGTTGACCAAACTCTCTTCACCAAAAGTCTCGAAAAGGAGTTAATTGTGGTCCAGGTATATGTTGATGATATCATTTTCGGATCTAACAACTCAAAATTATGTAAAGATTTTTCTGAGTCTATGTCCCAAGAATTTGAAATGAGTCTAGTTGGGGAACTAAAATATTTTCTTGGGCTGCAGGTCAAACAAATGGAGGATGGTTGTTTCATAAATCAAACCAAGTATACTCTGGAGATGCAGAAAAGGTTTGGAATGACCAACCTCAAGACAATCTCAACACCCATGAGTACCAGCTCTTCACTGGATTCAGACGAAAAAGGTAAAGAGGTGGATGCTAAACTATATAGAGGTATGATCGGTTCACTCCTCTACTTAACTGCATCCAGGCCCGACATTCAATTTAGTGTAGGGATGTGTGCCAGATACCAGGCTAGACCTACTGAATTGCATCTGGCAGCTGTAAAGAGAATCTTTAGATACTTATCTGCCACTCATGATCTAGGTCTCTGGTATCCTGCATCATGTAACTTAGATCTCATTGCATACACTGATGCAGATTATGCAGGATGTAAATTGGACAGGAAGAGCACTAATGGTCACTGCGAATTTCTAGGAGGGTGCTTAGTCTCTTGGGGATCCAAGAAGCAACACTATGTGGCTCTCTCTACTGCTGAAGCTGAATATGTGGCAGCAGGGAGCTGTGGCACACAGGTTATATGGATAAAGCACCAGCTTCTGGATTACTCGGTTGAGCTAGGTTGTACTTCTATCTTTTGTGACAATACTAGTGCAATAAACATTGCAAAGAATCCTGTACTTCATTCTCGAACTAAACACATTGAAATCAGGCATCATTTTATTCGAGATGAAGTAGCAAGGAAAACTTTTGAGTTGATCCATGTTGGCACTAACTCACAAATTGCAGATATCTTTACTAAGCCACTGGATACTGAAAAATTTAGCACTATGCGCAGAGAACTAGGTATTTACAGAATTTCATGATTGAAGATTTGATTTCTGAATACCATGTCCTGTGTTATTATGCTTATCATTTTCATCATGGTGTTCTTTTTGAAGTGCATTGAGGGTTGTCTTGGCTAAGTCTGTATTGGGGTCAAGTTCTCAGGGGGAGATGATTTATAATAGGTGTCTTGATCTTTGACCTATTTTGAACATACTCTGAACGACATTTTGCTGACATCATAAGAGAATCAGGTTGATTAGGTGTATAAAAGAAAATGTTGGATGCTTTACTCTTTAAGGCTGTTCATCTAATTTCTTGTTGGAATTTTCAGCTGTTAGTCCCACTGAGATCAAAATCTGAATTCAAGATTAATCTTCATACACTGTAACTGTCTTCTGATCTAGTCAGTACAGCATACCTACTTAGTCAATGGTGAGTCCAAAATGAGGTATTGTGTGTTTTAGTCTGAATCACCTTGGATCTGGTGTATTGTTCTCAAACGGACTCAAGCTTCATTAACAAGGTTTTAAGAGCTGGTAAATAAAAACAAAATTCATAAAAGGGTTATCAACTTTGTTAACTGCTCATTGAGAAACTGGGTTTTTCATCAATGAAGTGAAAGCTTCCCATGTCATGAGATGGCAGTAATCATCTGGTCTTAATAGTTGTCTTGATCATACAGAGCTATGGTACATATCTGGTTAGTAACTGGGGTGTCTGGCCTCAGATAAAGGTGTCACCTTAATGTCAACACCAGCTAGAATACTATCTCTGTCTTCTTATCAGAAGGGGTAATGTGGTCCTGCCACCGAGTAACTGGGGATTCTTGCCTCTAAACAAGGTGTCTCCTTAATGTCAAAGGTGTACTTGACAGACTTATCTCTGATCTTGACCATTTTTAAAGATCCTGCTCACTTGAAGTATAGCTTTTGATTTGTTTGTTCTCAATACCACTGGTCATTGTCTACTGGCTGTTTTACATAATACTCTCTCAGTAAAGACTTATTTTGATCAAACTGGTATCTTGTACCTCACTTGCTTAGAATCTGGTTCTGTGTATGGAGCAAATCCTTAGTCACAGTTTTTGCACAGTCTGACTAACTGTACCTCAAAAATCCTCACATAAAATTAATGGCTTTCTTGATTGACTAAACATCTCAATAGTCTCCATTTATCTGCCTTACTCTGTCCTGTTTTCTCTCTATCGTCAGCAATTTTCCCTTCTCTGTATCTTCAGATTTGACCCTAGTTTTGATGATGTCAAAGGGGGAGAGAATTGAGTTAGTTATCAAGTCTGAGGTAAACTGTTGCTGTGTTCAGGGGGAGTGAGGGGGAGTGTTCAGGTGAGGGGGAGTGTTCAGGTTTCATCAAGGGAAGTAAGGAAGCAAGTATGCTTTAAGTTGTCTGCATTAAATATCCTGAATTGATCTCTTTTGAACTTATCTCTCACACTTAATATAGTGTTGCCATCATCAAAAAGGGGGAGATTGTTGGATTGTGTGTCTTCCCTAAGTATTTTGATGATGAGCAACACTATGTTAATTGTTCTTGTTATTTTTGATCAGATATCTTGCACTTGAGATATCCATGTGCACTTGAGTTATCCATGGTTTTATATGAAATAACTGCTAAAGAGGTAACACTTCGTGTGTTCGTTCATGTTCTGTCTTCGTGCTGTTTTTTCCTCAAACATCATGTAGTTCTTGCTTCGCGTTTTCACCTCGTGTCGAATTAGCCTTGTTGTCGTCTGTTTGAGTGTTGTTCTTTCACCTCGTGCAGTCTTTGATTACTGTGTTGTTTCCATGTCATCCTTTGTATTCCTGTCTTCGAGTCGTTTCTTTGCATACTGTCTTCGTGGTCGATTGGCACTTCGTCTTGGTTACAACACCTCGTGTTGTACTGTTTGACTTCGTGTCGGTTTCGGTTACAGTCCATGTTGTTTTCATGTCGTTCTCTTTTATTGCCACCTCGTGTCGTTTTTATTATTAAGTCTTCGTGTCGTTTTTACCTCGTGCAGTGTTATCCCGTGTCATTTACTGTTTCGACCTTGTGTCGTTATCAGCCCGTGTTGCTTACATCTCGTGCTGTTTTCACTATCCTCGTGTTGTTCTCACTGCATGTCGATTACTGTCTTCACTTAGCATTATTTTTATGATTCGTGTCATTTTTCTGTGTAGTGTGTGTTTGTCACCACTATACTTCGTGTCGTTGCTTCTTACTTCGTGTCTAACTTCACTTCGTGTTGTTTTTCACCTCGAGTCGTTTCCTTATACTCTGTCCTCGTGTTGGTCTCTCGTTTTAGTCTTCATGTCGGCTTCTGTCGTAAGCCCGTATTGTCCTCGTGTTGTTTTTGTATTCATAACCTCGTGTCTCTCTTGCGTATAACCTCACCTCGTGTCATTATCTTCTGTATATCTGATCTGTTACAGAATTTCTCGTGTCGTTCTTATGACATCTCAAGAAATAGTCACGTCGTGTTGTTGTTACTATACCTCATGCAGTTTAGGTCTTAATAGCCATGTAGCGTATTAATGGACTTAATCTCATTACAGGTCCGAGGAAGAACATTCCACACTCCAGGGCTGCACGTGATCCGAGACAAGAGGAACCAATTTGATAAAGGCACGTGACAGGATACTTCTGGATCGAGCGTGGGAGGCACACGCATTTCATGCCCTATCCATCTGCTGTTGATGCTATAAATAGAATCCTTCGTCCTCAGATGAAAGTTATCGAAGTAGAGAGGCATAGAAGAAAACAGGGAAACAGAGAGCCCTTCGATCCAGGAAAAAGAAAAGAAAGAAAAAAAAAAAGGAATAGCAGAGAGAAATAGAAAGAGAGCAGAAGAGTGTTCAGAAGAATTGTTCTGACTTGCGGATCAAATCCGAAGTCTATTGCTCTATATTGAGCTACATTGTTTCCATTGTCTGGCATTTTTGATTTCCTTCGTTCGTATTTTTCGTTTCTTGTTCTTATCTTTCTTCAACCGTT
Organism: Amorphophallus konjac; assembly: GCA_022559845.1. Classification (NCBI taxonomy): domain Eukaryota; kingdom Viridiplantae; phylum Streptophyta; class Magnoliopsida; order Alismatales; family Araceae; genus Amorphophallus; species Amorphophallus konjac. Next base: position 384,230,837 of record CM040123.1, read on the forward strand.
ATTGTTTGTGTTTCCGATCCTCTGGACTGAGGTCGGGGTCCTCCTGTGAGATCAGGAGTAGGGAGAGTCAATCTCCGGTTTGCAAGCAGCAGGTGAGCTGCTTGTAGGTACCCTCCGAGTTGGGAGGAAGAGGGGTCTTCGACCTCTGGTTCACTAGTAGCAGGGCTGCTACTAGTGGGGTTTCCCTCTTGGTAAAGAGGAAGAGAGACGTGAGTCTCTGGGTTCTAGTGACTGCTGATCGCTAGAGGTTCCCTCCGGGTAGGAGGAAGAGGAGAGGTTGTTCTCCTGGGAAGCTGTGTATCAGCAGTTGTTTGGCAAGCTGTGTTGCCCAGCCTTTAGTGAAGTCACACTCAGGTTGAGTGTGGGGTGGATGTAGGTCTGAAGGACCGAACCACCTTAAAATCCTCTTAGCCCTTGTGTGATTGATCGTGATAATATTGTGGTATGCCTTCTATTTGCTTGAGCTATTAACTGCACTGCATCTTCTACGATAGTCAAAACTCGAGGTTAGCTCCGTTTAGCAATATACTCTGCAATAATTTTTAAATCTACGAAAACAGTGATCTATTCATCCCCTCCCCTTCTAGATCACTTCATATTGTTCTTATCAAAGCGACCCAGACCAGGGCGCTAATTCAAGATCTGACGCCCTGCCCAGGAGTCGTCAATTCTTTGAAATTATTAAATTCTCATGTTTAAAAAATTTATATCTATGAAACCATGAATCCAATCTAATGCATGATTATACCCCTTGAATCCTGCTATTTTTCTTATCCTGACCATGTAACTTGTTGTCCCAAAAATTGTATTATCTGGAAATTTTCACTGTTCATGTTAAATCTTGGATGAACTTGAATTAACGACCTGATACAGGCCGTCTCTTATAGAACTGAAGCCCCACCAAAGGGCGCTAATTTAAAAGTAACGCCCCTGTCCAAGGCGCGTTTTTGTTAAAATTCCAGAATATAGAAATTCCTGCAAAAATAGAATTATATAATGGACGACCCCTGTATAAGTCGTCAAATTATAAATAAACGCCCCTGTAAAAGGCGTTAATTGGATAAGTAATGACTTAGATTAAGTCGCTAATTTCCTGTGTAATTATTTCATGCTGCTTTCTGTGAACCGAGGGTTTTCTATATCTATATATACATATATATATATATATCGGCACTATGTTCCATTCTGTGAATATAGTCCCATGTTTCACGATGGTTATTGCATTACCCCTCAATTCTCGGTGACCTACAAGCTCTCCATTGGACATTCCGTTCCTTTGGACTAGCAAGTTAGTCATAGAGACCTCCGCAAGACTCCTCGAGCCTTGGATTCCCTCAAGGCCGACTGAGCAGGTTGTACCATAAAAAACCTTTACACTATTTTGCCATGTCACTCTTTAGAAACATGGTATACCGGCCCTCATGATATGCTATGTGGATATCATGAGTATATTCTTAATGGAATGTGGACATCATATCATTGATATGCTGTTCTTGTGGACCTCAATTCTATATCAAATGGGTGACCATCCATGTATATGGATACCTATTTGTTATGGTACCCAATTTGGGAACTAAATCTACCCAGTTTTATCGACACTCATGATTATACCGTCATTATCGATTCTTTTTTGAACTCTAAAAGCTATTTCCTTGAATTCCGTGGAACCTATCCACAAATCTATCTTGATATCTTACATGAGTTTGTTCTTGGAATTCCATGGCTATACATAAAGTGGTTGTCTAGATATTACATGTAACAATGTTAGCGCATATAGGGCCCGATCTGGTCCTAGGAGGAGCACCCGAAAGTACTTGTGCCCATGGGAGTTATATTGATCACGGTGTGACATTGCACCGAAGTACTTGCTTGAATCTACGACATCTCCATTATATCTCTATCTCTCTCTCGCGTGCTTGACTTGATTAACTTGACATGACTTGCGTGGCCCGAAATGGGCAAAGTACTTGCTTGTTAATAGCCATTATTTCATGACATGAAAGACTTTGTTGATATACTTGGTACTCATTCAAATACTTGAATACTTGAAATTCCCTATCTTGGATCAACAGTGTATGTTATTTCCTCTCGTTATCCTGTTCAATTCCATAACATTTTATTTTACATGTTTTACATATAGACTTGCATTTTCATTTGAAAAAGTTAAATACTTAAACCAATTGTTAGTTCTTGAGATATAATTCCTACTGAGCGTTCGCTCATCAAGTTCTTGTCCCCTAAACTTTTCAGGTAATACGGACCATGACTCGGACTCGGATGGGCAGGAGCAAGAGTGACGAGCGTAGAATCTGCAAGCGTCGTGCTACTACCACTTATCGTGTCTTGTCGTCCTTAGTTTATTCTTAGGAGTCTTGTCATTGGATATGGTGTTATGTCAATGTGTTGTAATAGTTAAGGCTCATGGGCCTGGTTCGTATTGTTAAAGTCTTGGAGTATGTGACTTTATTTATGGGTTTGTTATTATCACTGGTATCGGTGTTTGATTATGTTTCAAAAGCTCATCTTATTGCACACTCTATTTTGATGTCGAAATTCTACTTGCTCTGATTGACATGATTGATATAAACTAGTCGCATTCTCCCGGGTTCCTTCCGCGCTCGGGGCGTGACAGTTTTTGTGGTATCAGAGCCTAGGATTTCAAGTCCTAGGAAACCCAAGTCCAAGGATAGGTCTATCCCAAACTGTGAGGATGGGTAGTGCCGTGGGTATAAGTCCTCGTAGGGCATCTGACTACAAATTTCAACATGAAACTAATTAAGGTTCACTACTTGTAGGACTATGGCTGCTGAACGCGCACAATGGTGTGAGATGCAACGAACTGTTCAGGGCCTGACCCAGGCCTTGCAACAGGTGGCTCAAGGTGGGGCACACCATGGAGCTGGCGACCTCCATCGGAGTTTTAGGAACCTCAACCCTCCGAGGTTCGCAGGATCATCAAACCCTGAGGATGCAGAGAATTGGATAAAAGAGATCGAACGGATCTTCCGCGTCATGCAATGCGCAGATGATGAAAGGGTGCTTCTAGCCACGTTCCAACTGGAACGGGACGCTCGTGCTTGGTGGGAGTCTGTTGAGGCCACCTTACCCGAAAATCATGTTACTTGGGTCGAATTTGTCGAGCACTTCAATAGCAAGTATTTCTCCGACCGTGTTCAGGAGAAAAAGGCCGCAGAATTTGCCGCCTTGAAGCAACGATCCCTCTCAGTAGCTGATTATGAAGCCCAGTTCTCCCGATTATCTAGATATGCACCACATTTAGTGTGCACTGAAAAGATGAAAGTAAGGTGGTTCTTGAATGGGTTATGACCCCAGTATATCACCCAGCTCGCTCCCTTGGATATCCAAGTATACTCAGAGATGGTACGTCATACCCAGTTGCTAGAAGACGCCACGGAACTGTCTGACAAAATCCGTGGTAAGGATAAAAGGGAGAATGTTACAAGCCCCAACACTTTTAAACCGTCTTTTAAGAAGCGGACCAATAATGGAGGTGAACCCTCCAAAGAGAAGAAATTCAAGAAGGGCAACAACAAACCTTTCTCCATCACGGTGCCGCCTAAGGAGAATTGTAAATATTGCGACAAGCCGGGTCATCAGGCTGCGGAATGCTGGAGAAGGCTTGGAGCATGCCTTCATTGTGGGAGTAAAGAACACCGTATTCCCGATTGTCCGATGATGAACGAGCAAAGTGAGCCAGAGACAAAGGAAGAGAAGCGTCCGGCAAAGAAGCAAGGACGTTTACAAGCTCTCCAAGAGACGGAACCAACCGAGGGTGGGTTGGTGGAAGTTGTTTTGACTGTCTGCTCTAAATCTGCTCAAGTACTGTTTGATACTGGCGCCACACACTCTTTTGTTTCAAAGAAATTTTCTGCTTCATTCTCTATGGAACCGGAATGGATAAACTTAGTGATATCTACCCCGTTAGGGAACGAGTCTGACGTCACTTTCCATTACCCTAATTGTAAGATTATGGTTAAAGGCCACAATTTACCTGCAAATTTAATATGCTTAGATCTGAAAGAGTACGATGTAATTCTAGGGGCCGATTGGCTATCCACCTATCGGGCAACTGTAGATTGTCAAAATGGAAAAGTAACTTTTGTGGATTACCCGGAGTTAACTTACGTTACTCCCCGGAAGAGATCACCAGTCATCTCTGCTCTTCGAACCCATAAACTTATCAACAAAGGATGCAAGGCATTCTTAGCATTTGTAACTGCCGCAGAGGCTAAGGTAGCTAGACTAGAAGACATTCTAGTGGTTCAGGAGTTCTCCGAGGTTTTCCCTAAAGATTTGCCTGGTTTGCCACCAGAGAGAGAGGTCTCGTTCACTATAGACCTTGTTCCGGGTGCCGGACCTGTTTCAAAAACACACTACAAAATGTCCCCCGCAGAATTAAAGGAATTGAAGGAACAGCTAATGGAGCTATTGAAGAAAGGATTTATCAGACCAAGTACTTCCCCGTGGGGAGCACCAGTGTTGTTCGTCAAGAAGAAGGATGGATCGATGAGGCTGTGTATCGATTATCGGCAGCTGAACCACCTCACTATCAAGAATAAATACCCGCTGCCAAGGATTGATGAACTCTTCGATCAGATTTCTGGAGCAAAGTATTTCTCAAAAATTGATCTTCGATCGGGTTATCACCAACTGAGGATCAAGGACGAGGATATTCATAAAACTACATTCCGAAGCAGGTACGGGCATTATGAATTTACTGTTATGCCTTTTGGACTAACAAATGCCCCTGCAGCTTTTATGCAGCTTATGAATTCCATCTTTAGACCCCATCTGGACAAATTTATTATGGTTTTTATCGATGATATCCTGATATATTCAAAGTCTGAAGAGGAGCATGAAGTGCATTTGAGGATAGCACTACAAATATTGAGGGACAATCAATTATATGCTAAATTTAGCAAATGTGAATTTTGGCTGGAAGAAGTGTCCTTCTTAGGACACGTAATTTCAAAGGATGGAATCTCAGTGGACCCCGCAAAAGTCGAAGCGGTGAAGAATTAGGAACAACCAACAAATGAAACAGAAATTAGGAGTTTCATTGGTCTTGCTGGTTATTACCGGCGTTTTATTAAAAACTTCTCAAGGATTGCAGTACCCCTCACCAGGCTGACTCGTAAGGAAGTGCCATATGAGTGGAATGAGGAATGTGAACAAAGTTTCCAAACGTTGAAGGACCATTTGACCACTGCTCCAGTCTTGGCCCTTCCTATTGAAGGAGAGAAGTATGAGGTATATACCGATGCTTCCGGTATTGGCCTCGGTCGTGTGTTAATGCAACAGGGAAGAGTTATTGCGTACTCTTCTAGGCAGTTGAAGAAGCATGAGGAAAACTACCCGGTGCATGACTTGGAGTTGGCCGCGGTAGTATTTGTACTAAAGATCTGGAGACACTATCTTTACGGAGAACAATTCACGGTATTCTCCGATCATAAGAGCCTCAAATATCTATTCTCTCAGAAGGAGCTTAATATGAGGCAACGTCGATGGCTGGAATATTTAAAGGACTTTGATTTCACTATTCAATATCACCCCGGTAAAGGGAATTCGGTAGCTAATGCCTTGAGTCGAAAGCCGAGAACCCTTATAGCCAGCTGTATGATACGGGAATGGAAACTATTAGAGGAATTCTCTAGATTAAATATAAGCACGGACCAGAAAGATGGGTGTATTACACTCTCTCACATGAGTGTGCATCCAGATTTGCTATCCGAAATCAAAAAGTTACAAGATGAAGATCCTGGAATGATTGAAATCAGGGAGAAACTGGATCAAAGGACCGAATTCAGGCTGGTAGTTGATGGAAGACTAATGTTTCAGGAAAGGACATGTGTCCCGGACTGTCCTGAGTTGAAAAGGAAGATTCTAGATGAAGCTCACCGCTCTAGGTATACCATTCATCCTGGAGCAACTAAGATGTACAAAGATCTAAAAAAAGAACTTTCCGGTGGCCGAACATGAAGAGGGAGGTAGCAGACTTTGTGTCTCGCTGTCTCACGTGCCAACAAGTGAAAGTGGAACACCAAAGGCCCGCCGGAAAGTTACACCCCCTTGATATTCCCAAATGGAAATGGGAAGAAATTGGTATGAATTTCATCATGGGATTGCCTAAATCTAGAGGCGGACATGATGGTATTTGGGTAATCATCGACCGACTGACCAAGTCGGCGCATTTCTTGCCCATTAAAAGTCGATGGTCGGTTGATGTTTTGGCCGCATTATATATTAAGGAGATCGTGAGATTGCATAGAGTCCCAACATCAATCGTGTCTGACCGAGACCCTCGCTTCACTTCTCATTTCTGGAAGGGTCTACAACACTCTTTGGGGACGAAGCTCAACTTCAGTACTGCTTTCCATCCCCAGACCGATGGTCAGACCGAGAGAACAAACCAAATAGTTGAAGACATGCTACGGGCTTGTATTATTGACTTTGGCGGAGGCTGGCATGATCATTTGCCCCTAGCCGAGTTTGCATACAACATTAGTTACCAAGCCAGTATACAGATGGCTCCATTTGAAGCCTTGTACGGCAAGAGTTTCCGATCTCCTATATGCTAGGATGAGGTTGGTGAGAAGCAACTACTAGGGCCTGATATGGTAAGAAATACAACAGAGAAGGTTGAACTTATCCGAGAAAGACTCAAAGTAGCACAATCCCGACAGAAATCTTATGCAGATAATAGAAGAAGGGAATTAGAGTTCCAAGTCGGAGACCATGTTTATCTCAAGGTCTCACCCGGTCGAGGAATAAGGAGGTTCGGAGTTAAAGGCACGCTCACACCAAGATTCATTGGTCCATTCGAAATATGGGCAAGAGTGGGCGAGGTAGCCTATCGTCTTGCTTTGCCTCCTCAATTATCGGAAGTGCACAACGTGTTCCACATTTCCATGCTGAAGAAGTATGTACACGACCCTTTCCACGTCATTGATCACAGTAATTTGGTAATTCAAAGGGACTTCACATACGAACAGACCCAATGAAGATTCTTGATCGAGAGGTCCGAGTCTTAAGAAACAAGACCATTCCCGTGGTAAAAGTACAGTGGAACAAATGCTCGGAACAAGAAGCTACATGGGAAACTGAGGAATCTATGCGAAGAAGATATCCAGAATTGTTCTAAATCGTAAGTACTCTATACCCTCCATGTCTCCATTTCACGCAATTGAATTTGGGGACCAAATTCTTTTAAGTGGGGGAGAGTGTGAGACCCAGATAATTAATAAGGAATAAAATATTCCAAACGAATAAAAATAATTGATATATATGATTAGAGGTACTTAATAAACGTAAAACCATCGAAGAGAAATACATAAAATTGGGCCAAAAAGAAATAACGCCCTTCCTTAAGGCGCTAATTAAATAACGCCCTCACTTAAGGCGTTAGTTGTATAAATAACGCCCTGATCATGGGCGCTAATTCATACCAAGAAAAAAATAGAAATTTAGCGCCAAAATAAGGAAAATGTAAAAGACGACCCTAGTTAAGGCGTCATTTTATAAAAACACGCCCTCTGGTGAGGGCGCTACTTAATGAAAAGACGCACTTGTCTCAGACATCTCTTTCCCCTAGAATTTAATTAAGGCATGCTCGTTCGCTGCATGGCCTGTGTTAGGGTTCTCCGATGCAAATGGGAGCAGGCGGCTGCTATCTTGGAAGGGGTGAGGTCCATGCATAGTAGGTTTAAAACCTTACCAATCTTGATCAAAAATCCCTTCCGTATCTGAGCATTTGAATCCCACAGAACCCACACAACCCTATAAAACTACGTCTCCGTTGATCGTAGCAACGTTACTGCTGCATCGACGCCATCCTGCTGCTGCGAATACAAGTGAGGAAGGCTTCTTCCTCTTCTTCCTGTTGACTGCAACGTGAAGGGGAGCTCCCTCTTCTTCCTTCTTCTTCCTGCTGACGAACGTGTAAAGGCGTTCCTCTGCTTCCCCCGTCATCCTGCTGAGGCCTGCACTAGACCACGGGCATTCATCGTCATCATTTTCTTCCTCCTGTGAACCACGAAGTGCATTCTTCATCCTGCTGTTGTTTGAGACAGACCAACGTAAAAGCTTCAGACCTTCATCCTGTTCACCAGATCATCCACAGAGGTAGGTTATCTCAAGTCTCGTAGCCCAAACAAGCATAATTCATGATCATATTGTAGGTTTTCTCAAGAAACGTAGTCCAAACTAGCATAGATTATGTAATAATATCATCCATGATCTCATGCATATAGTCTTATTGCGTTTTCAAAGGTTCTGTAAGATTTTAAAAGAAGCGACCCAGACCAGGGCGCTAATTCAAGATCTGATGCCCTGCCCAGGAGTCGTCAATTCTTTGAAATTATTAAATTCTCATGTTTAAAAATTTTATATCTATGAAACCATGAATCCAATCAAATGCATGATTATACCCCTTGAATCTTGCTATTTTTCTTGTCCTGACCATGTAACTTGTTGTCCCAAAAATTGTATTATCTGGAAATTTTCACTGTTCATGTTAAATCTTGGATGAACTTGAATTAACGACCTGATATAGGCCGTCTCTTATAGAACTGACGCCCCACCAAAGGGCGCTAATTTAAAAGTAACGCCCCTGTCCAAGGCGCATTTTTGTTAAAATTCTAGAATATAGAGATTCCTGCAAAAATAGAATTATATAATGGATGACCCCTGTATAAGTCGTCAAATTATAAATAAACGCCCCTGTAAAAGGCGTTAATTGGATAAGTAATGACTTAGATTAAGTCGCTAATTTTCTTTGTAATTATTTCATGCTGCTTTCTGTTAACCGAGGGTTTTCTATATCTATATATACATATATATATATATATATATATCATCACTATGTTCCATTCCGTGAATATAGTCGCATGTTTCACGATGGCTATCGCATTACCCCTCAATTCTCGGTGACCTACAAGCTTTCCATTGGACATTCCGTTCCTTTGGACTAGCAAGTTAGTCATAGAGACCTCCATAAGACTCCTCGAGCCTTGGATTCCCTCAAGGCCGACTGAGCAGGTTGTACCATAAAAACCCTTTACACTATTTAGCAATGTCACTCTTTAGAAACATGGTATACCAGCCCTCATGATATGCTATGTGGATATCATGAGTATATTCTTAATGGAATGTGGACATCATATCATTGATATGCTGTTCTTGTGGACCTCAATTCTATATCAAATGGGTGACCATCCATGTATATGGATACCTATTGGTCATGGTACCCAATTTGGGAACTAAATCTACCCAGTTTTATCGACACTCATGATTATACCGTCATTATCGATTTTTTTTTTGAACTCTAAAAGCTATTTCCTTGAATTCTGTGGAACCTATCCACAAATCTATCTTGATATCTTACATGAGTTTGTTCTTGGAATTCCATGGCTATACATAAAGTGGTTGTCTAGATATTACATGTAACAATGTCAGCAAATATAGGGCCCGATCTGGTCCTGGGAGGAGCACCCGAAAGTACTTGTGCCCATGGGAGTTATATTGATCACGGTGTGACATTGCACCGAAGTACTTGCTTGAATCTACGACATGTCCACTATATCTCTATCTCTCTCTCGCGTGCTTGACTTGATTAACTTGACATGACTTGTGTGGCCCGGAATGGACAAAGTACTTGCTTGTTAATATCCATTATTTCACGACATGAAAGACTTTGTTGATATACTTGGTACTCATTCAAATACTTGAATACTTGAAATTCCCTATCTTGGATCAACAGCATATGTTATTTCCTCTCGTTATCCTGTTCAATTCCATAACATTTTATTTTACATGTTTTACATATAGACTTGCATTTTCATTTGAAAAAGTTAAATACTTAAACCAATTGCTAGTTTTTGAGATATAATTCCTACTGAGCGTTCGCTCATCAAGTTCTTGTCCCCCAAACATTTCTGGTAATACGGACCATGACTCGGACTCGGATGGGCAGGAGCAAGAGTGACGAGCGTAGAATCTGCAAGCGTCGTGCTACTACCACTTATCGTGTCTTGTCGTCCTTAGTTTATTCTTAGGAGTCTTGTCGTTGGATATGGTGTTATGTCAATGTGTTGTAATAGTTAAGGCTCATGGGCCTGGTTCGTATTGTTAAAGTCTCGGAGTATGTGACTTTATTTATGGGTTTGTTATTATCATTGGTATCGGTGTTTGATTATGTTTCAAAATCTCATCTTATTGCGCACTCTATTTTGATGTCGAAATTCTACTTGCTCTGATTGACATGATTGATATAAACTAGTCGCGTTCTCCCGGGTTCCTTCCGCGCTCGGGGCGTGATAAATGCCATGGAGACTTTGATGGAATTGGGAGGACCGGGGCATCTATAAATGTCCCTCTCATGCGTGGGTGTGATAAGTGCCGGAGGACCCGGACATCCATGAATACTCCTAATATGCTTAAGACTCATGATGAATGAAGGTGGACCATTACATCTGAATATGGACCAATCATGCTTCCTACTTGACATGTGGGTGATATGAATGAATGGACCCAACTTACTAATCATGCCAAGTGGTATGGTACGCCAAGACATGGGCACTTCTATCCCAAAAATGACTTTCATATGTGGAGTTGTGGGATGGCCTTTGAGTTTCCACTCAAAAGGGTCAAAGGGATCTAAGAAGGGAGACATCATGAAGTGGGGCAAGTCATCAATCCCAAGGTGTATGTTGCCTAAGGTCAAGGCTTTCATGGTGTAACCCGAATCTAGGAAGGGAGGGGTTTGGGTCAACATGGGCGGTAAGGGTAGGGTAAGGTGGGTGGTGAATAATGTGAGTGGGTTAAATGGAGATCTAGGCTCCCATAGGAAGGGGTCGAAGAGATCATGGTAAGAGTCACCTAGATAGGGGTACTCCATGTTCTCAAGGTCCTCAAATGGTGAGTCATCCTCCTCCAAAATAATTGGGCCAAGGTCTCCAGTGGGTTAGCCGATCAAAGCACTTAGGATCTCAATGGTTGGGGAGTAGATCAGGATGGGTTCCTCCTCCATGGGAAGAAAGAGGAGGTTCTTACTCGTAAAATGGCCATTAGTGTAGATGGAAGTGATGGAGCCAACGGCGGGGTAAGCTAGGCTAATGGTGCTAGGCTCCAATGGCCTCATGGCTAGCATATCGGTCAAGTGGACTTGTCAATGTAGGTAGTCCACTAAGTCTCCCAAATCTTTCATACAATAGGAGGTTTGATAAGTGACATGAGGCACAGTGGGCATGACTTGGGATTGATGTCCCATGAATAGTTGGCATGGTTGTGAGCTAGGAATAGTGAGGCCTTGCTTGAGCCATTGGAGTATGGACTCATCTATGGTAAGGGTGTCATGAGGAAGGGTTTGTAGCTCTTGAGGAGCTAGGCTAGGAGGGGTGGGTGAGATGTGTGACCCTTGGATTTCTTCTATTTTGGGAGGTGGATCCGGATTGGTATCCATCTCCGCTTGGGTGGGTGTGTGGGTTACAACTCCTAAGGACAATGGGGTAGGAAAGTCTATGGTGGGTGGGTTGGTGATAGTCGGCGCATGGCGCACCCGGGGAGGTGAGCAAGGTCGGACGTGGGTTGGAATTGGGAGTGGAAGTAGTGGAGGCCTAAGTTGGGGTAGGGTTGGGGTTGGAAGTGGAAGGTGGGTTGGGTGAGGAGATTTGGGTTGATTGGTTTTGGGAGATGTGTCTCTTTTAGGGGACGATGGTGGGGTCGCGGTGGTGGTCAAGGGGGCTTGTAGGGTACGGGTTTGGTGAGGGAACTTGGGTTTGGGGGTGGTGGCCGTCATGGGCCTAGGTGGAGGGGTAGACATGGGGTTCAATTGGGTATGTGGACCTATGGTTGTGGTGAGGACTTGGAGGTAGGGTGTAGATGTGGTGGTTGGGGTAGGAGAGGTGGGAAGTGGTGGGGAATGGATGATTAGGGTCTTGGGTTGGCCAAGAGGGGATGAAGGAGTTGAAATGCTCTTTGGGCTTCGGTGTTCCGAATGGGAGGGGGAAACATATCTAGCCCTAAGTTGTTCCTTCACGTCCCCCCAAGTGGTGATGGGAGTTTCCCTTCTAAGTATCATTAACCTGATAATTTGCAACCAATGAGTTTCTACCCATTTGCTAAGTTGCATTTTGGCAACCCAGGCCTTTTCATCCTCGGACATGGGATACCAAGTGAAGTACTGGTCCATTGTAGCTTCCCAATCTAAATATTTTCTAGGAGAGGTTTCATCAAAGGTGGGAAGTGGGAGGGGGACCATTCTATCATCCACCCTTGGGGCGGGCCCATTGTCACCTAATTGGGTAAGTTGACCTTTTATGCTCTCTAGACGATTAAAGGCATTAGTCATGGCCCCCATGAGGTAGTCAACACAGCCGTGGAGGTCATGTGTATTGGTGGCGAGTTTCCCTTGGGGTTTGGTACTCATGGGGAGAGCCGATGGGTTAGGTTGGTATGAGGCGGCCATGCTAGTGGTCAAAAGAGATGCAACCGAGGACTCTAAATGCATAAACACGCCCTAGGACCAACTTGATAGAGACAAGTTGTGAACTTGCTCTGATATCACTTGATGTGAAACAACCTTGGAGGTGATAGCCATCGGACCGATGCCCTTGGACCTAGAATTGCAAGAAAGTATCTTTGAGCAGCGGACTTACTCTAGCGAACTCACTCTCGTGGCGCACACTAGTGCCCGTAGGTGACTCGGCGATGATGGAGAGGGTCTGAGGCGGGACCTTGATACTCCAATGGTTAGCTAGCTTGGGGAGAACCTCAAATAGGCTAGGGATGCCCAACTCACAAGCGGCCAGCACACCAAGGGTGTGGGATGTAGGGGATCACTCACAACTCACCCGCGGTGATCACTCACGTCAATGGCAATTATGGGACGAGCTCTCACTCTCCATCCGAAGAAGCAACAGCGATAATACTACGCTAAGTGAGGAATTTAAACTATCCAAGAGGAGAACCGAGCCTCACCTAGCCAGCGTGAAGAGGCCAACTCCGGCCGGAGACGGGGGCGAGCGGGGAGGCGAGGGTGTCCACCTGCACGCCGCGTCGATGAAGCTTCAAACTTGCGACTTGAATGATTACATAAACTACACCCCTTGCTAGGGCGGGATCTTGGGGTGGGGGGTTAAATTTTACAGCCAAAACTACCTCCACGCGGGGAGGGGCCTTCAGCTGGCCAAGCTAGGGAAGGGGAGAACCAACCTAGGAACTAATTAATAGAACATCGGCAGTTCTGTCCGCCCTCTGGAATAGGGGACAGGCAGACAAAGATGACGCCGCTGCGGCTTCTTCCGAATTTTGTTGATGACGAGACTAGTGGCAAAATCTTCGGGATTGGATCAGAAAGATTTCCAATCTTTTCAGAATTTCCTGGTTGGCGGTGCTGGTCGGGGCAGAGGCACGAACAGGGACTCAGATCTCTGGTTCTGACTATCTCAGCACCACTGCAACGGAAAGCCAGAGTTGTCACGATTGCTCCTAAGCTTTAAATCGAGCGCAACTGGAGTCGTTGGAAAGGTTGTCAAGTCCTCTTCAAAACGAGACCCACGGGGATGCCAGAGGGTGCCGGAGCAGATCGGGATAGCCCGAACAGTGGACCGGGGTTGGTTCAGTTCCAGGAGGAGTAGAACTGCGCACCTGGAGGAGAAAATTGATAAATCTTATCTCCGAATGCCGAACGGGGTTCCGCTTCTTTTCCCTCAAAGTAGGCTCGCTGTAGAATATATCAGCCAAGACCCACCTCCAGATCCTCAAGAGGGTGGCCGTGGCAATCTCTGCTCTCAGCTTCAGGTCACCAGCCAGGGACGGAAGGCGCAGTCCGGCGAGATTGACTCCTCCGATCAGCTCTGAGCTCGGATGATTGCGGGACAACCTCTGTTGGAAAGCTGACTCGATGATGCTTCCTATGATGTATGATATGCCTCCTGAAACCTCACGAAGGCTACGTGGTGCTCGCTGCAACCTGCTACTGCTCTGCTGTCACCGAATTGAGAACTGTAGGTTGAAGATGATAGGGGGGAATGGGGTATATGGGAGGGGAAATGGGGTGGATGGGTGTGGGAGTGACCCCTAGCTGTGAGGGGTCTGGGAGGGGGTGTTCCAAGGTGTGGGAAGGGGAGAATGGGGTCTGGAATGGGGTGTTTGTAGTGGGTGAGAGAGAAGCTACGAATTTGGGATGTGTGGGGGAGAGGGAAAAAGAGATCTCTCTCCAAGGTTTGAAAATTGACTAATGGGGTGGTTAATGGGGGGCTTTGGGAATGGGAATGGTTGTGTTGGGGAAGGGAAGGGGTGCTTGGGGAGTGGGGAGTTATCCTTGGGAGATGAGAGGGTGCTTAGGGAAGGGGATTGGGTAGTTGGTGGTTGGGTGGTGGAGTGTGGATTGGTGGAGGGTCTCTTGGGACTAGGGGTGGAGTAAAGAGGGTTGGGGGTAGTTGGGAGGATGAATAATGAGGGGGAGAGAGGGTTGATGATGTGGAGGAGAGAGAGGGAGGGGAGGAGAGAGAGAGGGGGGCACCCTCCTCCTTAGAGAGAGAGAGAAGAGAGAGGAGAGAGGGGAATCCACCCCTTAGAGAGAGAGAGAGATTTGGAGAATCCTCTCCAATAAGACTCTAAAACTCACTTGATTTAAATTGATCATAAAAGGTTGTTACATATGAGAGGAGTGGGGGCCTAGTTATAGGCTTACATAATTCCTTATGACCAAACTATCCCTGACCAAATGGACTAATGACAAGACAAGTCCAAGGGAGGGAGGCCCCTGGGCCTAGCCCAATAATTGAGTCCATTAGCCTATCAAACCAACCATATGACAACTAACTTAGGAAAATGACTCACTAACCTAGGTACATGACTCAAATAAAGGAATAATTACATAGTTTATGACTCAAAGAAAATATGAAAATTACATGACTAGACTCAGAAACACATGACTAACATAATGGCACTTGCCGACGAATAATCCGAGCCCTGAAAAATGTGGAGGGGCAAGGGATGACCCCATTAGCACCCTAGGCTTCGGACCACTCCAGTCTCGAAGCCCGAACATCTTTTTTACACATGTGACTGGCATGCCCTTGCACTAAATAAAATGCTAAAAGATAAAAAAACACCCACAATATTTTAAAGAATTTTTAGTACGTCCAACAAGTTGGCATGCCCGGTGGGACTAGACTACCTTTCATCTCTTCACCAAGATTTGGGGTCCCATGACCTCCTCCTAAAATTTTAAATTGAGATCCTAAAATTTTAACATCCTTAATTTAAAATTGCAGGGGTTGAATTCCGAAGAAACCAATGGTAGTCACATTCGGACCGCTCGAGATCGCCAGCCATGTCGAGCATGGCTACCTTGCTGTGTCGAGCTGGTTCGGCAGCTTCCCTCCTGTTGTGGGCTTCCCCAATTTCCTAGGGGTAGCCTTCGTCGAGCTCCTGGACATCCAGGAGAATGACTTTGTCGCTGCTGCAAGTCCAAAGAAGACCGAAATGGTGGGCAACCACATCCACCACGCTCACCACTCCGCCTCAAGCAAGAGGTGCACCCCCACTGCCAGGAGGGTAGCCAAGAAGAACACCGGCACATTGCGGAGCCGGCTTTCTACCTCAGGCAAGTCCATACTCATTGGAGGCGTCTGAGTCTTTCTGAATGGCCGACAGGCCAAGGTCACACACGATAGGGTGATTTTCACGGTACCAGTGCACAACTCCTTCCAGGCACTGGCCCAAAGCAAGATGGACCGCTTCAAGTCCAAATAAACGGGGAGATTGGCCCCTAAACCAATCAGATTCAAACAAATATGGGTGCCCAAGGCACGGGCCCCGGCTCCAAGAAAAGAAGGCAAGGAAGAGAAGACCGAGATGCTTTCCCGGGCATCTCGTAAATTAACCTCCAGAGCCTATGGTCAGTGGGCTAGCAACTCACTCATATGATGCGAGTAGGGTCATCCAAAGAAGCCGGCAGCTCCAGATACTCACTTACAATATGGCTGGGGTAACCGACTGTTATGGGCCTTCGCCTGCAGATCATAATGAGGCGGCGCAAGCCTGCGCTGAAGATATAAATGCAGATCTGGTCACGATGACTGTGAACGTGATCATTTTTTAAAATGACGGCGAGAGGCCACCACCTTCCCCGAATGCTCCAACGGAAGGGGGAGATCAAGCTCCCAGCTCCTCTACACCCGATCCAACTATGATGATGATGCTGCTCCAAGAATAAAAGCAAGAAATCGAAATGCTGAAAAGGCAACTCAGTGAACTGAGTGTGCACGCTTCAACTTCAAAACATGACAAGGTTCTTCCTCAAGCCTCGCAGCGAGGCGCGGCTGGATTAGAGGTTCCTCCTCAGATAATGGCCCCTCAGCCAGCTTTCGATTACACTGGGGGCATGACGCCGCAACTTACTTCCCAACCCCAGGGGCCTACTATCTTACCTCAAGCAGTAGTTGTGGCGATGCCGCAGATGCAGCAGCCTTAACCCTGCTCAAGCCCGATCGATCTGGCCATAATGAACATAATAATGATAGAACAAATGATTGAAAAGACGCTGGCCGATAGAGCCAATGATGAGTATGCTGCTTATGATGTGTACCGGGTGCCATACCCTGTCCATCAGGCTGCTAAGAGACTGCCGCTAGGCATCAACAAACTGCCAAAGTTTGATAAATTCAACAGACATGGTTCACCGAAAGAACATATAGCCTATTACATCAACGTGATGGGCGATCTGGCGACCGACGAGTCCTACATGCTCAAGTTCTTTGGGTCCTCCCTCACAGGACTCGCTTTTGAATGGTATTCAAACTTACTGGCTGGAGCTATCAAAGATTGGTCGGACATGCATCGCAATTCTGAGAGCAGTTCCATGTCGCTGAAAGAGAGGTGGCCGTACCCGAATTATTTGCTTCCAAGCAGAAGAATGATGAAACTGCTTTGGAATATATTAAAAGATGGCGGCACCTTAGCATGAGATGCAAGCGACCGCCACACCAAGGAGATGCCGTGCAGATCTGCAAGTAAAACCTGAAGCGGGAGATTCTTGAAAAGATGATCGGAATCGAAATCAAGTCTTTCGATCGGATGAACAATGTGGTGGCGGAGATCGAGGCCTTCCTCTCCAGTCACTCCTCTGCTCCTGCTGCTACAAGCCAAAGAGCCAAAGCGGCTGATAGGCGGCCCATGCTGGAAGAAGTTCACGCCGTTGACTTCAAGGCGTTCGACTAGCTAATAGATAAAGAAAAGGGGTTGCCAACCCTCCCCTTGCCGAGCCCACTGAACAAGAAGAAGGCCCGTCCCTGCGGACCAAGATGTAGGAGTTGTATTCCTTCCCCAAGGATAGGACTCAAGCCCTATTCAAATGGGCCACTGAATACAATAAAATTACTCTCCTGGAACCAAAGAGACCGGAAGACGCTAGAAGAAAAGATGATCCCCGCTTTTGCCCGTATCACCAAATGATCGGGCATTCTATCGAAGACTGTTATCCATTCAAGGATGTTATTGAAAGGTTGATCAAGAAAGGGGAATTACAAATGGGCGAGCACAAAGTGGATCCTCCATGCGCTCACGAACTCCCTGATATGAAAAGGTCTGTGAACATGGTATCCGTATACCAACCGATACCTGAAGAGATATCCGAAGCTCATGCTTCTGAAGGAAATGATGAAGAGATATGCCTCGCGCCAGCAAGCACGGGTCAAGCTGAAGCCGCTACCTCTCATTACACTAATTGCTCCCCGGATAACCGAGGGCACTTTCCACCGCCTAATGAAGAGGCATGCTATTATACCCCTCCTCTGCATGAGGGCCTGGGGGCAGAAACTTCAACTACTGAGGGACTAAATGCGTCCAGAAATGATGATAGGATGCCATTGGCCCCACCCGAAGTGAAGACGGGAAGCAGCATTCCTGGCTCTTATCAATCCGATCTTGCCCTGGTGACAAAGCTATACCAAAATCTCCAAGAAGGAGAAGTTCTGAGAAGAAAATTAAGCAGGATGGGTTTATACCTAGCTATACCTGGGTGAGTAGGACCCTCATCCGAAGCTCTACATGGCAGTACTGAGCCATTGGAAGCCTCACAAGCAATGCCCCGAATGATGCATGACCAGGCAGGGGGCACCCTCCCACACCAGCTACAACACGCGCCCTCGACGCATTCCTCAACTTCCTGGGCACACCAGGAGGCAACTATGACGCCTCAGGCAACCCCACCAATAAACCTGCTTCTACCAGCCGTGGGAGAAGTCACCGAGGCACAACTAGATTCGACCGAGCAAAAGGATGGTGAGTCCGCTTCAGTTTACATCCAACGTTGGAGAAATCTCAGTGCAAGGTGCAGGCACCCACCCGGCCACGGGGATGCTATACAAATGTGCAAACGTAGCATGAAGACGCATAACCTGCTAAGGGAGATTGGCATCGAAGTCAAATCATTCGATCAATTAAAAGACCTCGCGACCTGATGTTGAAGCCCTGCTAGTATAGCACTACCCGGCTACTGCTACCCTGATTCAAAACAATGAACTAGCTGCTGAGTCACCGACGTAAGAAGAATTACACGCTGCTGATTTTGAAGCTTTCGTGTAGCGAATCGACAAATTGAAAGAGGCGACTGGCCCTTCTACCGTCAAGCCCGCTAAGCAAAAGTCCTCATTGAGAGGAAGAATGAAGAAGGCATATTCCTTTCCGAAGGATAAAACTCACATGCTGTTTGAGTGGGCCCGCGGATATGGCAAGGTCATCCTCTCAGAGCCCAAAAGGCCGAATGATGCCAAATGGAAAGATGATCCTCAGTTCTGTCCCTATCACCAATAGAGGGGGCACTCCATTGAGGACTGCTATGTATTCAAGGATATCATCGAAGGCCAGATCCAGAAAGGTGAATTACGAATGGGTGAACACAAGGTGGACCCACCTCGCCCGCACCAATTTCCCATCTTTAAGACGTCGGCCAACACGGACTCGCTGTGCCAGCTGAAGCAACACTTATGCTAAAGGGTATTTCAAGCCCCTCAAGCTATGGCGAGAAGCCGAAGAAAACTCGAGATGCAGATGGTGCTCCGCTTTGGGGGCAAATGCTGAAAACAAAAGAAGAAAGAAAAGCTGAAGATGAAAGAAGAGCCTGCTGACGTAAAGTGCAAAGGTTCTATCCTTCGGCTTAGCTGTCTAGGCCAAAGCCTGCTCTCATGTACATGGTAGATATCCTACCCTTCGGCTTGCACATTATGGCCAAAGCCCACTTTTATATGTTCAAATGTTTCATCTCGCAGCTCAGCCATTCCGGCCGAAGCCCGCTCTCATGTATCTCGGATATGCAATCCTTTGGTTTAGCCACCTCGGCCAAAACTCGCTTTTATATATATATCAAATATCCCATCCTCCGGCTCTCATAGCCTACTTTCCCAATATCCTTTGGCTTTTATAGCCTACTTTCCCGATATCCTTTTTGGCTTTATAGCCTGCTTTCAGATGTCCTTTGGGTCTCACAACCTGCTTTCCCGCTCTCCCGCTCTCCTTTGGGTTTTACAACCTGCTCTCCCACTGTCCCTTGGGTCTCACAACCCGCTTTCCTGCTCTCCTTCGAGTTTTACAACCCGCTCTCCCGCTGTCCTTTGGGTCTCACAACCCGCTTTCTTGCTATCCTTTCAGTTTTACAACCTACTTTCCCTTTTTTTTGGGTCTCACAACCCGCTTTCCCGCTCTCCTTTCAGTTTTGCAACCCACACTACCCCTGTCCTTTGGGTCTCATAACCCACTTTCCCACTTTCCCACTATCCTTTGGGTTTTACAACCCACTCTCTCGTTATCCTTTGGGCCTCACAACCCACTTCCTCTCTCTCTTTTAGGTTTTACAATCTGCTTTCCCGCTATCCTTAGGTGTTACAACTTGCTCTCCCGCTAATTTTTGGTTTTACAACCTGCTTTCCCGCTCCCCTTCGGCTTACGCAGCCTGCTCTCCCGCTCTCTTTGGGCATACACAGCCTGCCCTCTCGATTTTGGCTTTGCAAAGCCTGCTCTCCCACGATCATTTGGCTCTCGCAGCCAGCTTTCCAATTTCTAGTTTGGGCTTTGCCCGAAGCCTACTCTCTTGCTCTCCACTTAGACTTTCCGTCAAAACCTGCTATCCTATTCTTGGTCCCACCGGGATTCACTCCCCCCCCCCCAAAAAAAAACTCTCTAGAGTGCTCTTGATTCTGAACGTTTGCTTGCCTTGCTTGCCCTACTTGCATGCTGGTTTATTATATATATTTAATACGCCTCCTTCAAATTCCCTAGGACCATACTCCCTTGCTAAATAATGCTGTCCTGATTCTAGATATGTGTGTGTCACGACACATTCTAAAAAAAAAGGGAGAAGAAGAACAATTTTTGATGGATGCATGTGTCAAAGGGAAGAGTCATAGCTATGTTGTTAGCATAACTCACAAAATATACCCGAGACAAAGCTCCCGCACTTCGCACACAATATGATCAATGATTTTTAACCATAAGGATTTCAGAATTTCTTCCTAACACTCTATGGATGCTTGAATGCTCACACTCGCACGAAAGGTAATCGTGAGGAAAAAGCTGTTTACTCTCTTAATAAAAATGAATGAATGAAATGAACGATGAAGAAGTGAAATGTGAATCCAAGTAGCCGGGAATCCCCACTTAAACAAATGAGGAGACTCGCACGAAAGCGGTGAAGCAAATTTCGTAATAAAATTACAATAATGATGAATCCTAGTAGCCGGGAATCTCCACTAAAATAAATGAGGAAACTCACGTCGAATGGTGAAGTCTGAAATTCAAAATAAACAAGGGGGCTGTGTGAAGCTACCGAAAGTTGAAAGCCTAAAATGCATGTGTAGGCCCTAGAGTAATCCTCTAGTGTTGCTTGGAACGTCTGCATATCCCTATGTTTACGGTTCGTCGGTCATATGCTTGCACTCTCACACCACTGAGAAGTTGCCTCGAGTGTAGATTATGATTTAAACTATGCGCAAAAGCTTGTTGTGTTTAGGAGATTGTGCAAACCCGGATTCAGAGGGAGGTGAATGAATCCCCTTATAAAAATTTGCCCAATTAAAACTGTAACTAGACACAATGCGGAATTAAATCTAGCTACCATGTACAGTATATGAAAGTTAGTTGTGTTCTGGATCAAACAGTTGGGCCGCTAGAGTGCAGACTCCAAAACAGACCTCTGCTATTGACCAAACCCAATCAAGCAATCAAATGCAACTTACACATTCAGATGGCTTGAGCAAACTGAACACTCTCCAGTAATAATGATCAAGCATCCAAAGTAACTCTCTCAAAGCCAATATCACATGCAAGATTATGTAAACAAATTCCTCGCTAGACAGACGATTTAGATCGAGCCTACGCATACATCTAGCAGATCAGAATAGGCAATCAAAGCACGATAGACAAAGGGATTTTTGGGTGGTTCGGTTTTCCAGACATACGTCCACCCCACACTCAACCCGAGTGTGGATTCCTGCTGACTCACAGCTTGAACGGCTGGGCATCACAGCTTGCCTACATCAGCTGGGCCTCACAGCTTGCCATCCGCTGAGCATTACAGCTTGCTATCCCGCTGAGCATCACAGCTTGCTGTCCAAAGGAATCCTCCTCTGCCAGCTGAGGCTTACAGCTTAACCTGTCCAGAGGAATCCACCTCTGCCCGCTGAGGATTACAGCTTAACCTCTGCTGACAAACAGCTTGAACAAAGATGAAAATAGAAAACAAAAACAATGGAAATCAGCAACTGAAAGCTAGATATGAAACCCGATGGTATATAGCTCACGCAGGAGCAAACTGGCTTGGATCTGATCCAAGTGCCAGTGAACGAGACTTCAGATATTGCATTCTCTCCTCGAGCTCTCTATCTCTCTCTTTCTTTCTTCCTCTTCTTCTGCTTCTTTTTCTTTCTCTGCTGCTCTCTCTTTCTCTCTCTTCTTCTTTCGATCTCACGAGCTTTCTCTCTTTCACTTCTGCTATGGTCTGCTGCAGCTCTCAGATGATTCATGTTCTTCTATTCTCCTCTTTTTCTCTAGGAATTCTTCAGGAATTCTTCAGGAATCTTTCAGGAATCATTATATTGATGGCAGGAAATAGTCTTATATACTCTTTCAGTCTACGACTCATGAGCTCTCGCCCTAGGAGTGTGGAGAGAACACTCCCGCCAGGAAGCTTCAGGAATGTCTTGGCCACGTGTCACAAATATGGGTACTATAGCTTCCACGTCGTAGTCATCTGTCAGGGACGATCTGCCTTGGATCACGTGCCCTTCTTAACAGTCACGAGCAGTTGACATGTCAGTGTGTCAAGACATATAAACGTCAGATAAGTGTGGAGATTGTATAGACTTGCTGAGACATTAAGGCAACCAGGCATAGACTTAATATGTCATAAGTGTACATATGCACAGACTCAGTGTTTACACGCACGCATATGCACAGACTTGATTCCAGTTCATGGACAATAGATGCAATGACTATGAATACGCAGAGTACAAACATTGCACAGACCTAATCGAGCCAGAGATGAAGGTTGCACAAACTTAGCTATGCACATGCGAGATAAGCACAGACATGCCAAAGTAATGTGCACAGACTTTATGTGCACGGTGCAAGAGTTGCACCAACTTGATGGCGTGCAACAATAACTATTGCACCGACTTTTAAGTAGACTACAGGACCATGCATTGACCTTTATATATGTAGTGTGAACGACTATGCACTGACCTTCGGTAAGAAAGCTATAGGAGCTTGCACCGACCTTGTGTATAGACACACAAAATGTGCACCGACGTTATGAGCCTTAGGTTAAAAGATGCACTGACCGTGAACAGAGATTTGTACATACCCTAACAGGCACCGATGTGAATATACTTAGTCAAAATCTGCACCGACGACATATGCGAGTGAGAAGAAATATGCACTGACTACATAAGTGCATAAAGCAAAAGATGCACCGACTGTATGCAGGTAACATGCAGACTTGCACCGAGGCAAATGATGCACCGAGGTAAAACATGTATGTGCCTTCGACAAAATACGCTCAGACCTTTATTATGCATAGGAACAATAGTATGCACCGAGGCAAAACTTGCACTGAGCCAGAAGATGCACTGACTCTAAGCCACATGAGACGCAAAGAAGACGCATGACATACACTGAGATACAAATGTGAGCATGAACACAATATGCTCAGACTCGAATGCACACTTAACACAGACCTTGATGCAAAGTAACACAGACCTTGTATATTGACGTTAGTTGTGAGAACTGGGGTTAATGTGAAGTTACCATTATGAACACCTAGAGCTTTGAGTCATTTTTAGACCTTGTTCTGACAGATGATGAGATCAACACTGAATGCATCAAGATTATATCATCTAGAATATATATATATAATGAGACATAATATTTATCATCATCAAAACTCCATAACCACAGAGACACAACAATCTCCCCCTTTTTGATGATGGCAATATTATGAGTCATTTCAATATAGATCATCATGATGATTAAGCCAGTATGAAACATGAACATAGATGACTCTGTCAGAAAACTAATACACATCAGAAAAGTAAAAAAGCAAATGACTCACACAATTCTCCCCCTTTGACACATCAAAAAGGAAGGAGCAGGAACCTATTGAAAGAAAATTCTCTCCCTTTTGACAAAGGAATGCAGACAGAAAGATCTCCCCTTTTGAATTATTATTTAAAAATGGTTCACTAGCAATTATACTCCCCCTGAATAGAGTCTCCCCTTTTGAGTAAATAGAAGGAGTGGAATGATAAGAATGAGCAGCGAACCACAGGGACATTCAAAGTGAAGTAGACGATTAGACACTTCAGATTAAGACAATCAGTTGAAGTAGGTCACATGTGCAATCAAGAATCAGTTCATGTCATGACTAAAGAGCATTAAGCACGGAAATTTAGGCTGGATTTTCAATGAATAGAAGATTTTTAATAAGATACTTATTTCATAAATCTGAATAAAAGGATGGTTTAGATTCTTTCATTATAGGGACTTATGAATTTTTATTTGAACATTATGGTTTAAATATGATGTATACACAGTTTGTCAATAAAGTTTTGTACTCATATCTGAACATCAATGTTTAATAAAAGTGAACCAAGCCCTCATATTTATATCTTGATTAACCTCCCTTCATCTTACTCAGTCAATTTCAATGACTTCTTTAGAAATTACAATCATGATAATTGAGGTTAAACATCATGAAGGAATTCAGATTTGGTTCTTGAGGATTAGTTATACTTCTTCAAATAATTTCAGATTTTTCTTTTTGCACAGTAAAAGTTTTCACAACCAGTTTACCAGGTGCAATTAAGTTCAGTACACACATTGTACCTAGAGGATACACGTTGTTTGGACGCCAGTATCCCTAAGCACTTAGTATGACTAACTGTCATGCTTCAGAGATGGCACTGACACCTCATGACATACTTCACCTTATTTTATAGATAAGTGAGATATATTTCTCAGTATTCAAGCCATTACTCTGCCTGGATTTTTAATGAATTTTATTTAGCAGAGTTAATTATGGCACTTCATGACACAGTCCTCTAGACTTCATGGTTAATGGACATAGTTTCTCAGTGACCAAAATCATTGCTCTGACAGAATTTACCCTTAGGAACATTTCAGATTCATCAGATGTTTAAAAATAATACAGAGTTCATATAATTCAACCAAATAAAGCCATGATTTTAACATTTTCAGATTTCAGAAGATTTTACAAGATTCAACATGAAATAGTTAGTTAAAGTTTATTAAAGTTGACTCAGATATTTTCAAGATATTCATAGCCAAGCTCAATGAATATATTAGACTTAAACCAATATGATCTTTTAGACATTCATAAATCTGTATAATAGAAGATTTTTTAGTGAATTGATTTTCAGATTTATGATCAAGGTATACGAATTGAAATCTTCTCAATTTTCTAAATTTTCAATGAGATTCAGCAGTAGTCAAGTTGTAAATTGAAGCACAAGAGTTTCAAGCATGTAACAAAGATGAGCACAACAATGAAGGTGTCGACATTTGACAAAGCATTTTCAAGAAAATGTCGACTCATTGTGTCGACACTTCCAATCAGGACAATTAATAGATGCAACAAAGAATGTATCAAAGAGAGTCAGAAATATCCAGAGGTCCATCAGACAGATTTATTCAAGAAAGACCAGTCCCCCCTCAGAAGATTCAAAAGTAAATCAGAGTCAAGTTCAGATTAGAGAAATGGATGAGCTCAAGATAAGGATGGGAGCTTTAGTTGACTGACTGAGATAACAGGAAACTAGATGAATAGTCAGCAGTATACAATCTTGCTATATACTCCCCCTTAATGAATGCACTTAATCTTTTTGGTATTTTCAATATGAGAGATGTGCAATGAATTCCGAAATAGGTATATGCGTTTGACAACATGTATACAATGCATTGACTCCCCCTAACTAAATGTATTGAACCATCATATATGTCATGAAGACAATGCATGGGATTTTATGTACGAGAAGTCATGAACTATGCTTATGAATGCATCCAAGGCACCTGGCGGAGAACTTGGTCTTACAACCATCTCACATATAGTAAGAACTTCCAGATAGATTACATCTACCCTTTAGTAACTTACCCTTTGATATACCATTATGGCCATGCATGGCAATGAGGTGCATATGCAGTCCTATCAGATTTTCAGTGAATATGCAAAACAATGCAATGCAATGCATCAGATTTTTAATAACTGAATGTCACACGAATGTGTAAGCAATCAATTAACATATGCAATTCACATATATGCACAAAATTACATATTATGCTTATGAGTTTATAATCTTCTCTATGTACACAATCAAATGTCAAAACAAATAAAAGAACATGTCTGCATGAAACCTTTGACTAATCAGATTTAGCACGATATACAGTTTCAACTGAACAACATGAAAGATGCAAATGTTACCTGAACAATACAAGAGTGGGGTTTTACCATTTTGGGTGCCTTGGTTTATTTACCCCTCTTTATTTTTCAGCTCCAAGGCACTCCTGCAAACACAGATCCTCATTTTACAAATTGAGGTACCCAAGAGTTCTTGGGTCCTCCATGGTCAGTAGCACCTCTGAATGGTACTCTCCATAATTTTTGAGCATAAGAGTCATCAAATTTCATCATGAAACAATTATCTATAGAATGCCCAGAATTTCCACAATAATGACACACAATAATAGATTTTAAGTTCTTTTTGTGCACATTATTGTGAACATTAAATCTATGTGCATGAGTATTAAAATTTCTGTTATTAACATGAAAATTTTGTTTTCTGAAACCTACCACCCAGCACTCAGAGGCTTTGTGGCCAGATTTTCCACAGTTAAAGCATGCAACAGTTTTCTTCTTAAAACCCGATTTATTTTTATCAAAGGTCTTTTTATTTGCAGGGAATTTAACAAATTCAAATTTAAATTCTTTTCCTTGAACATGCCAACATTCCTTGAATGTATGGCCATGCTTCCCACAATTGAAACACTTCATATGCATGCCTCTTGAAACAGCTTTATTCTTGTTAACACCATGATAGTTTGCATGAAATTTAGCATGATATGAATGTGAATTTTTCTTATCCCTTGCAAACCAGCATTTAGCTGCAATGTGGCCAACTTTTCCATAATGAAAATAATTGATTTTCTTCCTATAAGCAGCATGATTTCTACCAGGAATTTTTAGTGTAGTAGTAGTAGCCAGATCATCTAATTTAACCAATTTGTAATCATGCATCAAATGACCTATTTTATTACAATAAAAGCACTGCACATTCTTTTTCTGATCAACATGAATTTTCTTAACATGAAGAGGTTTTTCATAGCAATTATTCTTTTTCTTTTGTTCAGACCTGTGCTTGTGAGTATTCTGAGACTTCTGAGGCGAAACAGACTTTGAGGTACTCGGACATTCTGAATTCTTCACAAAAATAGTTTTTTCTTTTCCTTTTATACTTCTCTGATTATCTGGATTATAACCTAATGCTTCTTTCTAAACGTTCACTTTATTTCCAGTTGTTTATCCAGATTCTCTTTTACAAATCTTGACAATGAATCATTCAATTTATTGACCTCAGATTGAAGTGCAGAAACTTGAAGCTCAGAACTAGCTAAGTCTTCCTCACATGAAATTATTTGTTTATGCATGGCATCATTCAAAATTTTCACTGTTTCTAATTCCTGTTTCAATTTTAGCTCATCTTCAGCTTGAAGTTTGGTAGTAGCACATTTTTCTCTTTCAACTACCAGAAGCCTCTCGGATATTACAGTGTTTAAGGTCACTAGCTTCTTGTTCTGTTCTTTCAAACTTTTATTTTCATCAAACAAATCAGCCTCAGTCATTGAGTTTAGCTTTTCATTTAGCTTGTCCTCACTTTTTTCAAGATCAACCTTCCTGTTCAGTAATTCTTTATTTTCTTCTCTTAATGAATCAATCAGCTTTTCTTGTATTTTTAGATCAGACTAAAGACTTGCATTCAGTTTACTCACAGACACACATTTAACACAAGAATTCTCAAACTTCTTTATCTCAGCTTTAAGATGTTCATTCTCAGATTTCAAATAGTTTACTTCAGATGAGATGCTATTTTTCAATTTTCTATTTTCAGACTTAATTTTCTTAAATTTATCTAACAATCCATTATACATTTCTGTCAACTCTTTAAAAGTAAGTTCATCGAATTCAGAGCTTACTTGTGACGATGTCTCCTCTTGTTGATCACTTCCTCTTGCCATGAGACATTCTTATTGTTTTCCATAAATGTCAGCCACTTTATTCAGGATTTCCTTTCCAGAAACGCATCTGTGAACAAAAGGAAATAAGTCAGTGTTAACTGTAGCTTTTAGGGTATTAAGAACTGTGATATTATCACGGTTCTTCATCCTGTCCTCAATAGACCACTTAGTCTTGTCATGAGGCAGTTCATGTGGGCAGTTAGATACCAGACTCCATAGTTTAGAATCAATGGAGTTCATGTAAACCAATAGGCCTCCCAACCAGGTACTAAAGTTGGAACCATCAAAAGCCATAGGTAAAGCCATTGAAAATCAACTAAACAGATTCAGAGTAGTTACCAAAACAAACAATAGATGAGTAATGCACCAAACACAAATGCAGGAACATATATGCAGGTCGTTGGACCTTCTGTGCAGACACCCACTCTGATACCAATTGTTGTGTTTAGAAGATGGCGCAAACCCGGATTCAGAGGGGGTGAATGAATCCCCTTATAAAAATTCACCCAATTAAAACTGTAACTAGACACAATGTAGAATTAAATCTAGCTACCCTCTACAATATATGAAAGTCAGTTGCGTTCTGGATCAAACAGTTGGGCCGCTAGAGTGCATACTCCAAAACAGACCTCTGCTATTGACTGAACCCAATCAAGCAATCAAATGCAACTTAGACATTCAGATGGCTTGAGCAAACTGAACACTCTCCAGTAACAATGATCAAGCATCCAAAGTAACTCTCTCAAATCCAATATCACATGCAGGATTATGTAAACAAATTCCTCGCTAGACAGACGATTTAGATTGAGCCTACGCATACATCTAGCAGATCAGAATAGGCAATCAAACCATGATAGACAAAGGGATTTTTAGGTGGTTCGGTCTTCTAGACCTACGTCCACCCCACACTCAACCCGAGTGTGGATTCCTGCTGACTCACAGCTTGAACGACTGGGCATCACAACTTGCCTACATCAGCTGGACCTCACAGCTTGCCATCCGCTGAGCATCACAGCTTGCTATCCCACTGAGCATCATAGCTTGCTGTCCAAAGGAATCCTCCTTTGCCAGCTGAGGCTTACAGCTTAACCTGTCCAGAGGAATCCACCTCTGCCCGCTGAGGATTACAGCTTAACCTCTACTGACAAACAGCTTGAACAAAGATGAAAATAGAAAAAAAAATAATGGAAATCAGCAACTGAAAGTTGGATATGAAACCCGTGGTATATAGCTCACGCAGGAGCAAATTGGCCTGGATCTGATCCAAGTGCTAGTGAATGAGACTTCAGAGACTGTATTCTCTCCTCGAGCTCTCTATCTCTCTCTTTCTTTCTTCCTCTTCTTCTACTGCTCTCTCTTTCTCTCCTGCTCTCTCTTTCTCTCTCTTCTTCTTTCGATCTCACGAGCTTTCTCTCTTTCACTTCTGCTATGGTCTGCTGCAGCTCTCAGATGATTCATGTTTTTCTATTCTACTCTTTTTCTCTAGGAATTCTTCAGGAATCTTTCAGGAATCATTATATTGATGGTAGGAAATAGTCTTATATACTCTTTCAGTCTACGACTCTTGAGCTCTCGCCCTAGGAGTGTGGAGAGAACACTCCCGCCAGGAAGCTTCATGAATGTCTTGGCCACGTGTCACAAATATGGGTACTATAGCTTCCATGTCGTAGTCATCTATCAGGGATGATCTGCCTTGGATCACGTGCCCTTCTTAACAGTCACGAGCAGTTGACATGTCAGTGTGTCAAGACATATAAACGTCAGATAAGTGTGGAGATTGTATAGACTTGCTGAGACATTAAGGCAACTAGGCATAGACTTAATATGTCATAAGTGTACATATGCACAGACTCAGTGTTTACACGCACGCATATGCACAGACTTGATTCCAGTTCATGGACAACATATGCAATGACTATGAATACGCAGAGTACAAACATTGCATAGACCTAATCGAGCCAGAGATGAAGGTTGCACAGACTTAGCTATGCACATGCGAGATAAGCACAGACATGCCAAAGTAACGTGCACAGACTTTATGTGCACAGTGCAAGAGTTGCACCGACTTGATGGCGTGCAACAATAACTGTTGCACCGACTTTTAAGCAGACTACAGGACCATGCATTAACCTTTATGTATGCGGTGTGAATGACTGTGCACTGACCTTGGGTAAGCAAGCTATAGGAGCTTGCACTGACCTTGTGTATAGACACACAAAATGTGCACTGACGTTATGAGTCTTAGGTTAAAAGATGCACTGACCATGAACAGAGATTTGTACATACCCTGACAGGCACCGATGTGAATATACTTAGTCAAAATCTGCACTGACGACATATGCGAGTGAGAAGAAATATGCACTGACTACATAAGTGCATAAAGCAAAAGATGCACCAACTGTATGCAGGTAACATGCAGACTTGCACCGAGGCAAAAGATGCACCGAGGCAAAACATGTATGTGCCTTTGCCAAAAGATGCTCAGACCTTTATTATGCATAAGAACAATAGTATGCACCGAGGCAAAACTTGCACTGAGCCAGAAGATGCACTGACTCTAAGCCACATGAGATGCAAAGAAGACGCAGGACATACACTGAGATACAAATGTGAGCATGAACACAATATGCTCAGACTCGAATGCACACTTAACACAGACCTTGATGCAAAGTAACACAGACCTTGTGTATTGACGTTCGTTGTGAGAACTGGGGTTAATGTGAAGTTACCATTATGAACACCTAGAGCTTTGAGTCATTTTTAGACCTTGTTCTGACAGATGATGAGATGAACACTGAATGCATCAAGATTATATCATCTAGAATATACATATATAATGAGACATAATATTTGTCATCATCAAAACTCCATAACCACAGGGACACAACAAAGCTATGCAATATCCTCTTGACGAACGCACATCTCCTTTGGTTGTGCTTCGTGGGCCGCACTCTACTTGTGAGTCGTGGGAGGTTTACTGATCCTGTCCCCAATAAAGGGGAGCTACGCTATATATATCTATCTATGTTTGGATGCTTGTGTCAGTGGGTTCTTGCATGCCCAAATAAAAGGACAATAATGAAAAGAACACCAATTAAAATCAAACGAATGAATGAAAACTCTCAAAATTTCGGCTCTCGCAGCCTACTTTCCAAAACTTTGGCTCTCGCAGCCGGCTCTCTAGATTTCGATTCTCGTAGCCTGCTCTCCCACTATCTTTCGACTTTTACAGTCTGCTTTC
This sequence comes from Amorphophallus konjac, assembly GCA_022559845.1. Taxonomy (NCBI): domain Eukaryota; kingdom Viridiplantae; phylum Streptophyta; class Magnoliopsida; order Alismatales; family Araceae; genus Amorphophallus; species Amorphophallus konjac. The sequence continues at coordinate 384,261,903 of CM040123.1, forward strand.
CCGCTGCCCTTGGGCCTACTCGGCTTGCTTCCCTGATGTCAACTTTCACAGCCTGCTTTCCCGCTGCCCTTTGGCCTACTCGGCCTGCTTCTATAATGTCAACTTTTACAGCCTACTTTCCCGCTGCCCTTTGTCCTATTCGGCCTGCTTCCTTGATGTTAGTCCTCGTAGCTTGCTTTCCTGCTATCTTTCGACTCTTGTAGCCTACTTTCCCTCTATCTTTCGACTCTCGCAGCCTGCTTCCTCAATTTCAACTCTCGTAGCTTGCTCTCCCCCTATCCTTCGACTCTTGTGGCCTGCTCTCCCAATTTCGACTCTCGTAGCTTGCTCTCCCACTATCCTTCGGCTCTTGTGGCCTGCTCTCCCAATTTCGGCTCTCGTAGCCTGCTTTCCCAAAATCGGCTCTCGTAGCTTGCTCTCCCGATTTCGTCTCTCGTAGCCTGCTCTCCCGATTTCGGCTCTCATTGCCTGCTTCCCACTATCTATCGGCTCTCCTGGCCTACTCTCCCACTATCTTTTGGCCCTCGGCCTGCTTCCCCGCTATATTTCGGCTCTCGCGTCCTGCTTTCCTGCCATCTCTCAGCTCTCACGGCCCGCTTTTCCGATTGCAGTTCTTAAAACCCACATTCCCAATTTCAGCTTCCGCAGCCCACTTCCCCAACTTCGGCTTCCATAGCCCACTCTCCCGATTTTGGCTCTCGTGGCCAACCTTCTCGACTCCGGCTATCGTGACCTGCTTTCCCGCTATCTCTTAGCTCTGCAACCTGCTTTCCTGCTATCTTTCAGCTCTCATGGCCAGCTTTTGGATTTCGGCTCTTATGGCCTCCTTTTCTACTGTCTCTTGGCTCTTTGCCTGCTTTCCTGCTATCTTTCGGCTCTCACGGCCTGCTCCTCGATTTTGACTCTCGTAGCCCCCTTTCCCGCTCTCCTTCAGCTCTTGCAACCCGCTTCTCCACTCCCCTTCGGCCCTTAAAGCCAACTCTCCCAAAATGGGTTCCCGTGACCTACTCTCCAATTTCGGCCCTCGCAGCCTGCTCTCCTAATCTCTAAATTTTGACTCTTAAAGCCTGCTCTCCTAATCTCTAAATTTTGACTCTTAAAGCCTGCTTTCCTAATCTCGGCTCTTAAAACCTGCTCTCTTAAGGTTGGCTCTCGCATTTTGCTCTCTGAATTTTGCCGCTCGCAGCCTACTCTCATAATCCCTAAATTTTGGCCCTTAAAGCCTTCTCTCTAAATCTTAGCCTCCGCAGCCTGCTTTCCCAAATTTTGGCTCTCGCAGCCAGCTCTCCTAATCCTGGCTCTCGCAGCCTACTCCCAAAAATTGACTCCCGTAGCCTACTTCCTCAATTTCGGCTCTCGCGGCCTACTCTCGATTTGGCTCTCAAAGCTTGCTTTCTCGATCTCAATCAAAAAAAACCACTCCCCGGTCATGGCAAAGATGAAAGATACACACCTAAGAGCTTTCAAACGGGCTACACTCGCATGCCTCGCTTGCTCATCCCTCATTCATGACACTTGCGAGTGGGGGACATTTGTTGGCACTAAAAAAATAATAATAAGAAGAAGAGAAGATGATGAACTAAATAAAAATGATGAATGAAAAGAGGGCATGCCCAATTCAAAAAGAGAGAAAAGGGAATGGGTGGATTCCAAATGGGCCAGGCCTAATTCAAAAGAAAAGGAGGAAAGGGAACAAAAAATAAAATAAAATAACCAAAAAAATGCATGGGGGGTTTCCCTGTTTACATTTCCTATCTCACCTCCCGTCGCGTTCTCTCTCTCGCACGGGTTGACTTGCCCCCCACCCTCGTGTGTTTCTCCCCAGACGAGCATTGAATGCTTGAAACTCCTCACATAGGCGTGCACCAACGGCAGCGGCGGGATGGCGGTAGCACCGGCCGGCCCTTACCTCTGGCCATCCCGCGGGTGTGCGCGTGCTTGCTCCCCCATCCCAGCAACGGACATGTCAGGGACAACAGCAGCGGGAACATGAAGAGCAGTAGCAGGAACGGCAGCAGCCTGTGGGTACGCCACCCTTCGGGGAGGGGGCCTCCAAGCCCCTATAAAAGCCCGCCTCTGGTGAAGATTTGGGCCTCTTGGACTCTAGAGAAGAAAAAGCTCGCCTCAAATCCCCCAAGAGCCATACTCGCAAGAAGAGAAGGGGAGTGTGAGAGACGTCTGTGGGGGTGGGTACCTTGTATCATTTTCCCCCTTTCTTTTCTTCCTTTGGCCTGTATGCTACGAGGCTTAGCCTTGATGTATTTTCTCTATTAAAAAAAATGAGATTTGGGTCCTCCGGCCCTGGCTTGCCTTCCCTATTCCCCTTTTTTCTGTTGTTCTATCTTTTGTTGCTTTGACTTGAGCTGTAACCCCCCCCCCCCCCCCGAGGTAACTCTTCCATGTTTGAGAAGGAATGAAACCCGGGGCCTTGGCCTCCAATCTCTTCGCATGACCTTAACGCCCAGCTTCCTCATCGTGTCTCCATATAAGTGTGAAATACGTATATGTATTTGCTATGCCTCCTATGCCCCCTACCCCATACTACATGTCCCTAAGTTCTTGTATGAACTGGGTGCTTACTTACATAATAGAGGCATATTTATATGTATACACATGACGTTTATACATCTTTCCTCAGCTCCTCATGAGTTCTTGATCACTCTAGGGTCTCCGGGGGCTCGCTTACTTATAGCGTGGACCCCGGGGGATTCCCCTTCAAGGAGTGAACAACGACGGCTACATAGCTTGGTGATGATTTGTGTCTACCACTCGGAGCTTGAACGCGACAACCCTCGAGTTACAGGATTCCCTAGTAGGCTAGCCCTCGGGATCTCCGAACCCGAATGGGGGAGTCTATAAGATCGCATCAACCCATGGGTCACCAGACTCCCTTGTAGGCTAGCCCTCGGGACCTCTGGCCTCAAATGGGGTAATTTTATGGGCGTTGTCACTTCCGTGCACGCCTTGATGTTTTGGGGCCATCCTCGGAGTTTCTCCGTTTGGCGCACCCCTATTTACACCCCCCAAAGCTCCGACCTAGGGGAGATGCGGCCACATTTTTACCGAGCAATCAGAAGATCAATAACACACAAAGAACGATGATAAATGGACATTTAGTTCGAAAAAGTTGCTGAAATCAAGAACAAAACTGGTGCTTTGGGTACCTTGGTTTAGAAGGCTGTTAGAAAAGGATGGCCGGGTATCAGAGAAGATACTTTTAGTTCAGAACAAAAGAAATAAATAGCACAACACAGATTTTTAGGTTGGATGTATGAAGATTGCAGAATTGGCGATTACATGTGCATCAACATGTTAAAATTCTAGATGCAAAGGGTCCGTCCGATAAAATAGTGACAGCTGAATTACTTGATGGATATCATTGTTCTGTTGAGAACAAAGATGAAAAAATTGTTGCAATATCTGGTCATAATGCATTGGATCCCTTATTATCTTCAGTGACAGATGAAACACCTTCTATGGTCTTGGGAACAAAAGATGAGGAACTTAAGGAGAGATGGTTGCAGGTTACCAACAAAAGCGCTGAACTGTTAGATCTGATCACTGCAAGAGATGCACAAATTAATGTAATGGCTAAACACGGTTCTGAAAATTGCCAGCAACAAAATGAGCAAAACAAAAAATGGGAAGAATGATTATGGGTTTTTTTCTGATTCAAGAGCTGAGGGCAAGTTTGGTCTAACAGATATATATATATATATCAAAAAATGAGATGATCAAGCATAATTTTCTGAAAACTACTAACTCTGAATGTACATAATGAAAGTGAAATAATGAACATGAAGCTAAGTTTCTTAAATCTAGAATTGAAATTTCTGCATAAGAACTTCTTTTCTTTTGCATTGGCATGACATTGCTATGTGGGAACTGGGACCCACCGCATGGTTTCACATGCATCTAATATTGCTTACTGAAGTTGCACATGATTTTTCCTCGATGGCTCATATACATGCATCCATATGTGCACAGCATATTCCTGCTCATTTGCAGACCTAAAACAGAAATGGTGAAGTGAACTAGAAAGGGAGAACCAACAGAGTCCAGGGATGCATTTGCAGGCATGAATTCCACAACTCTCATGTGCACATATGCAGCTATACGAAGAAGCCCAAAATCCATACACTTAGGAGAATGCAGACTTTCCATCCTCCTAGATGAGGCCATGGAGCTCATATCCGTAATGAGGCCAGGAATCCATAGATGAGCTTGCAAGGTCACTTCATGTGCAGATTTAGCAGCTCAGGTGCATCTTGCCTCGGCGGCTCGCAGCCAGCGGGACAGCAGTCCCACTCGCGTCTGCTGAACTTTCCATAGTAGTCATGCTCTCCCTGCATGATCGTTGAGCTCCCCTGAATCTTGAACATAATTGCCATCCTCATATGGTCATTTGCTCATGCATATGAAATCAAATTTGCTGGTCATAGGTTCATGCATTTACCTGGATACGTGATACAAAAAAAAGGTGAATTTCACCTGCTGTGGGGAAGGAGTCGACTCCCTCCTAGTCCCCTTCTGCCCGGGCTACAGGCTGCATAGGAGTCGACTCCCTACAGACTTGCAGCAGGCTGACCCTTTTTAAAAAAAAAAACAAACAAAAGGAAGAAAACAGCACAAAAAAGGAGATTAACATGGCCCATTTGTGGAACATCTTTGCCCAATCATCCTTCATGACTAAGAGATAAAATCATTGCAACTGCATGGTGTCTGCTACGGGCATGGCAACTTTCAGACCTGTGGTGTCTTGATACTGCTCATACACACTCATGAACTCATATGCATAATCTTTGTGCCGAGTTCTCACACTCATACGCATGTCCCCAAAATCGCATACGTATGCGTGAATCCTTTTGAACTGGGGTATGTTTCTTCACACACGTTTGGTCGCATGAACAAGCTCTCAATATAAACAAGGCCAAAATGGAATGAATGTGAAGCAAGCTTGAGATCTGTTGAGATCCGCTATGATGGGACCATAAGAAATAAAACAAAAAAAGGAAACCATCACCACGGGGGGTCACTGGACCCTCCGGGCTGCCCCTCCCCGGCTCTATGAACCCGGATTAATTTAAATAAGATCATTCACCTCAAAAAAAGGAGAAAGATAATAAATACACAAATGAAACATAAACAAAGGCCTTAGCGGCATCTATCCGGCTTACCTCGCCTTTGACCCCGTATGGGGAGGAACAACAAACGTGCCTTTACAAACGCATGCTTGGCCCCCGGGTGTCACCCTGTCATGGCCGTAGCCTCATTTTGCACCCTGGCCGATATTCTACTGATGTTGAACCGTCTTGACCGAGATTTAATCGAACATCTTCGGTTTCTACAAATAATAAATTTGTCGTATCCCGGCATACATATGCTCCGGTTTTATCACGATGATTATGACGTTTCAAACCATACATTCGTCCGAATATTAAATGGTCGATTTACGGCCGATACGACTCCAAATGTCCATCTGCACCCCACTATGAGAGATTTTAATACTTTTCAATATGCTATTTACTCCTTTCATAGAAATTGATGTTTAGGCCACGAGGCCCCTTATCATGGTGATTAATAAAAGGTTTTCCCCTCTCCGAGGGGGTGTAATTAACGTCGTGACCTTTATGGCACGGCGGGTCTCCAGTCTCGACCCGATACCCACAATCGTCTGGTCAATCAGACAGAGTGCACCCTGGGCTTCAGACCACTCTAGTCTCAAAGCCCAAACATTTTTGTCACACATGTGACTGGCACGCCCTCGTACTAAATAAAACGCTAAAAGAAAAAAAGACACCCACAATATTTTAAAGAATTTTTAGTGAGTCCAACACTATACTGTCACTCTTGTCATGCCTTTGATCTTCACAATTTTTCAGAGATCTTGCTATATTTTTTATTGATAGCCCTTACTGGCTAGATTTTGCATGAAAGCTCGTATTGAAAGGGTCATTAAGACTGACCCTACTTGAGACTTGTGGACGCACTTTCAGCATTTCCTTTATCTATTCGTTTGTTTATTTACTTATTCTGTTTATTTATTCATTTATTCATTTATTTAGTGCGTGGACGTGCCAGTCACAAAGTGACGGTTTATTCTGCACGCCGTCTGACTGATCAGACGATAGTGGATATCGTGTTAGGACCAAAACCCGCCGTGCCGCAAAGGTCACAACGTTAATTACGTCTCCCCGGAGGGGAGAAAACCCTTGATTGATAGCCAGTCAAAGGGGCCCTACGGCCTAAGATTAGTATTAACGAAGCGAGATAATGAAATTCGTGAACTGTGTTGAAATGCCCCCAGATTGGGGTATGAACATTTAAAGCATGTTGGTCGCTTATCGACCATTTCGTGTTCGGACGGAAGTCCGTGTTGAAAGCCTGATGAGGATGGCGATAAAACCCGTGCGAATGTCTGCCAAGCGTACAGCAAGTTTGATAAGAGAGCGGGATTAGATCCCAGTGGAAATGGGTCAGGCTTATTGAGCTATTGGCTCGGAGCAATATCGGGTCTTGGCCATATTGGGGTGATCCCCGAAGTCCAATCCTGACTTACTGGGACGTCATTGATATTCCTTTCATACCGAGTCCGAGGAAGCGACGGTTCCGGAGCGGACATTGTTACGTTTTTTGTTGTTTGGTTATTTGATTGATTTTATTTAAACACATGGATGTACTTCTGTTCATTGGTTTGTTTGTTTTTTTGTTTGATATATTTTTTGTTTGATTGATATTTTTTTTAACTAGATGGATGGGTGCATTTTATGTTTATTTGTTATTATTATTATTGTATTTTTTTTGTATGGTTGCTTGATTTTCTTTTATTCACTTAAATGCATGGGTATATTTTATTCATTTGTTAGTGTTGTTATTATATTTTTTGTTAGGTTATTTATAGATTTAAATGTTGTTTTGTTTTTTTATTTGTGTTGGTGTTGTTCTCTTGTTGTTTTGTGCTTCTTTTTTTTTCGAAGGGGGGAAGAGATGGTGAATCATCGCAGGTGGATAGAGAGGGATAGAGAGGAAGAGAGGGGGATCATCCGGAGCGCATGAGGCCGCCGGCTCACCTCCCCATCCACCCTTTTCCCCTCTTTTTTTAATCTTATATAAGTGAATCGGTGGGGGAAGTGAGAGGAGAGAGAGAGAGAGAGACAGAGAGAGGTGATCCGACGTAAGAAAGTCGCGCCAGATCACTCCCCGCTCTTGTTTGCTTGTTTTTTTTTTAGGATAGGGAGTTCGGTCGACCGAACTGATGCGGTCGGTCGACCGAAACAACCAACGACAGAGGGGGGATGGAGTTGCATCGGCGCAGGCTCACCCCCTGCGTCGACGCAGCGGTGCCCAGCGAGCGCCAGGTAGAGCTTGGCGCGGGGTGGGTCGAGCATGTGGGTCGACCTCTCACGCACATAGCCTTCGGCTCTATTTTCCTTTGGTTCATTTGACAGAGTTTTTTTTTTGTTTTTGGGGGTGTTCGTTTGGCCAATATAGAAGGGTGGATTGCCCCTTTTCTTTTAGGTTTGTTGTACACTTATCATGCATGAGACTCAAAGCAAAAGGGGTTGTGATATGCTTGGCTTTCTTTCTTTTTGTTTGTGATTAACCCATGAAGTTTCCCACTCTTTCTAGTGTTTGTTCATGAAGATGCAGCAGACAATTTAAGTGGAGTTTGATATGCATGAGGTCGACGTTGAGGGGATTTGAGGTCGACGTAGAGGCCCACGGGGAGCAAAGAGGGGTCGACGTAGGGAGCTTTGGGGTCGACGCAGGGGGGAATGCATGACGGGTTCAGATTTTATTTGTGTAGGGGTTTCTTGATCTCATTTAGGTAAAGATAGTAGGGACCCTACGTTATGAGCGGGGGTTTTTTATGGTGAACACATGAAGCTCTTCGTCCCCTTTTGTGCTTGTTCATGAAAAGGCCGCAGAGGACTGTTATGCAATTGGATGCACACATGGGGTTTTGAAAGACAAGTGTGATATTTGAAAAGCAAACAAGAAATGCACATGACTCTTTTTGTTCTGCACATTCTTTATCATATGAAGAAAAGTTTGTATCTTTATCATATGAAGAAAAGTTTGTATATATCCCTTTTTTTTGTTCATAGAAGATTCAGTAGCAAGTCCAAGTATGCAAGCTTTGAGAGTTCATTAGTCCTTTCATTCATTTTTGTATGCTCTGCCTTGTTCTTGTGGTTAGAATTGTTCAGACATTTGTTTCTTTTATTAGTCACATTCCTAGCGAAATTTTGGCAGCACCTCCCCCGGACCTGAGGCTTGTGGGGTGAAAAATGGAGACCCATCCACGGAAGGATCCGAGATGGCCTACAAAATCATGGGTGAGCTAAGAATAGCGACGCCAAGGCCCGGATTGGGCATGGAAATTCCGAGGACTGGCTTACGAGGGGCTCCAATGACCCATGGGCAGTGATATGTGAAATTTAGACATGGCTTTATTATGTTGCCCGCCATACAGCTATTGCTATTCACTTCTTGAATGGGATTCCCCAGGGGCAATGCTATGAGAGAGCAAGCTCTTGGGGGCCAGGAGTGATCATCGTAAGAAGAAGAGCAGTAATAGTAAAAAAACACACCCCGAATCGTGTGAAGGAGGCGGGAAGCCATGCTCGAGAGAGAGAAGGGGGAGTCAAACTGAAACCCATAACATCTATCACAACTGGGCTTTCATTCACTATAGGAGCATACAGCACGGGGAGGCATACATCAGACTAAAAAAAGAAAAGAAAATAAAGTAGGAAGTAGAGAAATACATTGGCGGGGGAAACGGAGCATGGGCTCCCCCCCTTTCTCTCCTTTTTCTTTCACCCTGCAGATGCAGGCGCGAAGACGGGCTCTCAGCACTCTTTTTTTTGCTTCTCTTTAGGCTCTCCCTTGCGATCTCTTCCCTTCCCCTTTTTTCACCTTCCAACCAGCCCTGTTTCATGGAGCTTGTGTTCTTTTTATAGGGAGCGAAGGTAGGGAGCTTCGAACCCCCACCCCTCCTTCTTTTTCTTCTTCTTCTTCTCCTTTTCTCACTCGGAGACTTTTCAAAGCCCGCACGTAGGGTGGCAGGAGGTTGGCGCGGTCTCTTCCTGAGATTGGTTGAGGTCGACTGATGCGATGTCGAAGCCTTTCACCGCTCGAAGGTGGCCAAACTCGGGCCTTATCTGTTGGTCAATGTAGGACATAATCCTCTTTAGGCATAGGTCTTCTGTTAGTCACCGGTTAAGGGGGGAGCTCTTATTAGTGTGTATTTTTATCATTTAATTCATGAGTATATGAAATTTTATGAGCTTAATTGATATTAAATATACACTTCTCACACTTATTGTTGATTTTGTATCAAATGTTTAATTTTTTTGAAATTAAATAAATTTTTATAATAATTTTTATGTATTTATGCAGGCATGCAGTTCGAGGAAAGCTCCAAGAAAAGAAAAAAAAAGAATAACAATATATATGTTCAACTGGGCCAAAAGCCCGGAAACTTGTTCAAAAAGATAAGAAAAAAAATTAGAAAAAAAATAAAATTATTTGATATTTTTTTAGATTTTTCTAACTATTTCTATCCTATATATATATATAGATATATATATAAATATTATATAATAAAATTAAAAAGAAAAAAATGAAAAAAAAATATTCAAAACCCACCCCCGCACCTTCCCGCCCGCGCGAATGGCGCGGGCGACGATGCGGGGGCGGGGGGGGTCGTGGCCGGTGACGAGGCGGGGGGAGCGGAGGCGGCAGCGGGCTTCGGCAGGGGGCTCGTGGCGGTCGCGGAGCGGGGCTCGTGGCACGCGGGCCGCGACACGCGGCGAGCGCCGCGTGCGACGCGTGGCGACGACGGACACGGCGGGCGCAGGCGGGCCCACGGCGCCGGCTGCCTAACCCGGTCGGCGGGCCGGCGCAACGCGCCCGCAGAGAGAGAGAAAGTGAGAGAATGAGAGAAAGAGAGAGGAAAAGGCCTAGAAAAATTCTAAAAAAATTTGGAAAAATCCGAAAAAAATGGCAAAGTGGGCAGAACCTACCTGCCTACCATTTTAGGCTAAAATTCTTTTTTGTAACCCCTATATAAAGGGTGCATTGGAGTTAGTAAGTGGAGTTAGTTAGTGAGTGATAGAAGATGGCAAGAAGGTTGAGTAGGGGGAGAGCTAGCTATGGGTTACTTATAATGTAAGTTGTTCTTTGCATTCCTGAAGTTGTTGAGTGCATCAAGTTGTATTTTCCAAGCTTTTGAAGTCAAAGTTGTAAGTTGTTCTTATTTCAATAAAAGTTTCATTTTTGAATTCAGCCTGTTCTTAGCCTTATTTCGCATGATTGTGATCTTCATTTCAATTTCTGTTCTTCATAAAAGTTGTTTGTTTTCAAATGCTCTTCAACTTCTCTGTTGATCATTTCTTCAAATGCTTCCTACTTCATAGAGTTCTGGTCCATTTTCTTAAGTGCTGTTTTAGGTGTTTACTGTTCATCCGTGGTAAGACATTCTAGTTTTCTTATGTTTTGAATCCTTTCTAGATCTCTTTTCAATCTGAGTTCTTCATCAACTTTGTTCCTCTCTTATAGATCTCCATTTTATTCTTCTACAACTTTGTCTATTTCTGTGTATTTTTAGAGTTAGAATTAATTTTTCAAGGTGCTATTTTTCTGTCAGTTACTATTCACCAGCAGGGATATATCTTCATTTTTCATTACCTTCCTCTTCTTTTTTGTGTCTGTGTTCTTCATCAAAGTTCTTTCTTTTTCAATTCTCTACAACTTTCATGTTTTACACTTCTTCTAATTCTGTCCAGATTTGAAGTTATGTTTTTTCTTCCAATACCTATTTTTACTTGAATTCTATTATGATTTCAAACTTAAGTTGTTAAACTTGTTAAATCCAATTCTTGTCTTCATAAGTTCTTCAATCATACCCAAAGCAGTGATAATTCTTCTGCAAATCCTCTCACGGCGTCGACTTCCTAGGCGGAGCGATCTTCATCAAAGACTCGGCATGGAAACGACGGCGTTCTTCTTCAAATTGGATAATTATTTCTTTCACTTACCTTTTGTTGTTTGAAGTTGCACTTTAATTCCATTTAGTTGTAATTCGCACTCAAAACCCAACAATTGCTTTTTCAAAACACAAGAATATTTTCCAACTAAGAAAAATAACCAAATTCCTTCCCCGTGGGATCGACCCGTACTTACCATTATACTCATGTTTTCAAATCCATAAGTGAGTGAGTGCGGTTATAAATATTTGAAATTTGTGTGGCACGGCAATTTTAACAACGACTGTCGAGACGACACCAAATTTTTGGCGCCGTTGCCGGGGAGGGAATTATGATGATAGTTGGATATTCTTGTGTTTGGTGTATATATGTGAATATTAATTTTGCTCTTTTTACTTGTGCAGGAAAATGAAAAAAAAATTGAAAAACAAAGAAAGAGGAAGATCGAATCTGAAATTCCAAGGATATGAAACGTCGTTAAATAGCTCGGAAGCATTGCTAAAGGGCTGAAATCAAGAAACAGGTTCTATCTTTCCACTTTCTGAAAAATCTCTACAAAAATCTGAAAATTTCTTGAAAACTCTATAAAAATCATAAAACAATCAAAACAAAAGAAAAATTTTCATGCTGGTTAGTTAGGTTCATTAACTAAAAACAAAAACAAAAAAAAAATCTTCATTTGTACCAAATAAAAGACCTCATTGCAAGAGTAGAAACTACACTTTCATGCTCTAGGTCATGCATCATTTAGCTTAGAATTTGTCTTTGTTTAATTTCTGCATTGCATTTTGAAGATCGCGAGGGGCAAGGTACGTTCTACTGATCCCAGTCTGGCATTCATTTTTGCATAAAGAACCCCTTGTTTGAAATTGTGGTGTGCATTTCATTTCAAAATACTTTAAGGGCAACACCCCTAACAAGATAAGGTGGGGATTTCATCACCCTCCCTTAGCCCGAAAACCACAATTTCCTTGCATCTCTGCATTACCTAGGCCTTAATAAAAACCAGTAGACGTTGGCCCTAGGATCACACTGTGATTCCTGTGATATTTAGGTTTATCCTCTTATGAAAACTGGTGTCTAAGGCAAGACGGTCTGATGGCAAATGCCTTAAGCGGGATTGTGGTTTTGTATAATAAGGTCCCTACGAAAGTAGGGGGAACCTCTCACTTCCCCACCCCTTACCTGGCTGGTGGTCATATTGAGGGTAAACTTAAGTCTCACGTTAATCATTTTATGAAACCCTATTTATAGGTCCAGGTCACATCTAGGTCATTAGGGTCATTTGTGTGCTAACTTGTTTATCTTTGCATTAAAAAAACAATAAAATCAAAACATAAAAAAAATTCATTGAAAGATCATCACTCTTTTTTGGGTCTTTTTCATTTCCACATCTAATTTTGTTCAGGCCCAATAATAGATTCTTTGATGTTTAATTATGCGGGCTATGTGAATTCCAACTCTCCATTTACCCCTTATCAACAAACTCCTTCACTCTTCCACAATGAGGTTCATAATTCATCTTTCACCCAAGAGCCATATCAATGGTCATCGGATTTTTCCACCTCTGTCTCCTACACAAACCCAAATACTAAATGGGAAAATCAACAATTTTCTTCTTGGGAACCATACCAAGACCTCATTCAACGTCCTTCAAATCCACACTTTGCAGATTGGGATTCATATTCCAATGATCCTTACAATCAAGTCCATTCTTATGATCAACCCTATTATGGAGGGCAACCAATACACTCTCCTGATTTTCAGACTGAGTGCCCTTCAAATTACTATCCATCACAATCTGACTCTCAGCCCACTTATCTATCTCCTCTATACACAGATTTACATAAGGAGGAGATGTTTGATAAATTGACACGGCTCTTCCAGACTCAACAACAAGCCTTTCAGGAACAACTGCAAAACTTTGAGGCCCAAGTGAGTAGGATTGCTAAAAACATCATAGAAACAGAAGTGGATCCAATGCCTAACAATTCCACAAGTCTTGAGGACCAACTTCTTGGATGTTATAATGATAAAAGTATATATGCTCAACCTATGATCCCACAATCTACCACTCATATCACTGTTGATTTTGAGGGAATCATGGAAGAGTCTTATGCGGAGGACGTAACGGAAAAGCAGCCTGAGGAGCCTAAACCCTATTCCATTTGTGAAGAGGATTATGATGATCTTGAGTCGTCGGGGGGAGAAGAAGGGAATGATGAAAATCGTATTTGGGCCAAAACCCCTGATAACCATTATGACCCAGCCCAACAGACAAATCATTACTATTCATCTCTTCCACCCACACCTAATACCTCTGATGATCAATTCATTCAGTTACTTCTCCATAGTCAATCCCTCCAACAGCACATCAATAGGCTTACTGAGGAAGTCAAAACCATGAAGGGAGAGCAATTCTTTGATTCCTCTGAACCCAATCCTCATCAAGTTCTTCACACTGACTACAATCAATCTATAATTCCCCGAGAGCATCACACTCTTATCACTCTTAATTTAGTAGATAACGGGATTATGGAGGGGTCGTGTCAGCAAAATTCACATGAGAACTCTAAGGGGATTGCGGACTTGACTGGAAATGCAATAGATGAAGGTGATGAACTGATAAATGACCATATTCCCCCTCCTACAAAGGAATTTGAGGAGCCAGTGCTTGCTTGTCAACATGAGAGAAATGCAAGAGAGGTGGATGATCTTCAGTTAGAGGGAGAGGATGAATAGTTTGAACCTCATCACAAGTCTCTTCCCAACCATGATGAACTTTTCTTTGAAGATGGGAATGGAGAAGAAGTGGAGATGGTACACGACTTTGATGAAATTATCCTTGAAGATGGGAAGGAAGAAGAAGTGAAGATGGATCTAGAATTGAATATTTATTGGAATAATGAAGTTGGGGTAAATGAGGAATTGAATGATTCGAGTATGCCGCATGATAATTTCAATCTAGAGGAGCAGGTAGAGCTTGTGCCACTTCTGGACCATGGTGATGCTTTTCAAACTCTCCCAACTCATTGGTCCACCCTAGCTCTACATGCTGATTTATCTGATCCTAAGGAATCTCAGGAGGAATATTTCATACTTCATGATATGATTTTTCCCAATGTGACTCCTCTATTCTTTCCTCGGGATAATGCTTTTGAGCTACCTCCATCTCGATCTCTGTCTCGCCCTTGCATTCACCAACCACATTCATTTTCTTTAGGGCATGAAAAAGATAATTTTGGCAAGGATAAAATTCTTTGGTGGCTCATTTTAAAATCAACTTGTTGGTTGTTGAGCTACAGTACGTCTGGCTGAAGACGTTAAATTTAGCGCTTTTTGGGAGGCAGCCCAACGTTTTCACAGTTTGGTGTGCAAATAAATGGCTTCTTGGGAGGCCACCCACGGTTTTTATGATTTGATGATTTGTTTTAATGTATTTCTTTTACAGTTCTCAGGCCACAACGTAATGAAGTCCTCATCACTTCGCCCGACCCATCAGGTTATATCCTTCCTTCCCAACCAAATTATTTTTTTTCATGTCCTCTGATCTGTCTACTGCTTATGCCATTGAGGACAATGTCATTTAAGTTGGGGGGGGGGGAGATAAAGTTCAAAATTTTCAAAAATTTCTAAAAATTTCAACAAAATTTTTTCTTACTTTCTTGAATTGTCATGTTAAACAACAGTTTTCCCCGAGTTGAATTTCTTGATTCATGTTGCATGAAAAGTGATTCTGAATAGAAACAACTGGGAAAAGGATGATGGATAATTTATTTACTCTAGCCATGGAAAATTGATTAAAGAATCTCTTTAAAGTTCAGATGCACTTTCAAAAAAATAAAATCACGATGCACGCTAATGAAACAAGAAGGACAAGCCTTCTGTTATTTTAGACAGACTGTCTGATATTCTGCATTTTCTGAAAAAAAGAGATTTGTTATAAGCTTTTTGCCATAGAAAAGTATGAGAAAAAATAAAGCACCATGAAAAATGCTCCGATTCTGAGTAACCGGGCCTACTTCACCTAAGACGTGTTGAGGTTCGCGTAAAAAGGAAAAGGGAACTCTGATATGTGGAACCGGGCCTACTTCACCTAAGACGTGTTGAGGTTCGTGTAAAACAATGAAGGGTAGTGCAGCATCATGTGTGTAAAGAAAAAAAAAGAGAGAGAAAAGTAGAAAAGAAAAAAAATATATAGTGATCCCAAAAGGGACATATCAAAAAGGCAGACAAAAAGCTAGTGTGCATTGAGCGCTCTAAGTAAGAAGTGCAGAATTGAAAGGCATTTGTTCGGAATAGCAATTGGAGGATGCAATTGTCTATACTGTGAATTTAGTATTTCACTTGCACAAGTGCTACTGAATTTTGATTAGAATTCTTGATCATGTTTCTAAGGCTAGTTTGTGGTAATTATTCCAAATTCCTGATCTTTAGCTAACTCTATGAAAGATGATCTAGCAATGAGGCATGGATATCTTTTAACTCTTGTTGGTCCTGAATTTTTCATTAATTGCATTGCTAAGGGTCTAGCAATGAGTAAGTTGGGGGGTGTGATTAGTGTGTATTTTTATCATTTAATTCATGAGTATATGAATTTTATGAGCTTAATTGATATTAAATATACACTTCTCACACTTATTGTTGATTTTGTATCAAATGTTTAATTTTTTGAAATTAAATAAATTTTTATGATAATTTTTATGTATTTATGCAGGCACGCAGTTCGAGGAAAGCTCCAAGAAAAGAAAAAACAGAATAACAATATATATGTTCAACTGAGCCAAAAGCCCGGAAACTTGTTCAAAAAGATAAGAAAAAAATTAGAAAAAAAATAAAATTAATTGATATTTTTTTAGATTTTTCTAACTATTTCTATCATATATATATATTATATAATAAAATTAAAAAGAAAAAAAACGAAAAAAAAATATTCAAAACCCACCCCCGCCCCTTCCCGCCCGCGCGAATGGCGCGGGCGACGATGTGGGGGCGGGGGGGGGGGGGGTCGT
Organism: Amorphophallus konjac; assembly: GCA_022559845.1. Taxonomy (NCBI): domain Eukaryota; kingdom Viridiplantae; phylum Streptophyta; class Magnoliopsida; order Alismatales; family Araceae; genus Amorphophallus; species Amorphophallus konjac. The sequence goes on from CM040123.1 coordinate 384,277,909, forward strand.
GGCCGGCGACGAGGCGGGGGGAGCGGAGGCGGCAGCGGGCTTCGGCAGGGGGCTCGTGGCGGTCGCGGAGCGGGGCTCGTGGCACGCGGGCCGCGACACGCGGCGAGACGCGAGCGGGCGGTCGCACGCGATGCACGCGGGCGCGTGCGCCGCGTGCGACGCGTGGCGACGACGGACACGGCGGGCGCAGGCGGGCCCACAGCGCCGGCTGCCTAACCCCGTCGGCGGGCCGGCGCAACGCGCCCGCAGAGAGAGAGAAAGTGAGAGAATGAGAGAAAGAGAGAGGAAAAGGCCTAGAAAAATTCTAAAAAACTTTAGAAAAATCCGAAAAAAATGGCAAAGTGGGCAGAACCTACCTGCCTACCATTTTAGGCTAAAATTGGATACACTTGTTTGTATTGATGGAGTGTTTTTTGTAACCCCTATATAAAGGGTGCATTGGAGTTAGTAAGTGGAGTTAGTTAGTGAGTGATAGAAGATGGCAAGAAGGTTGAGTAGGGGGAGAGCTAGCTATGGGTTACTTATAATGTAAGTTGTTCTTTGCATTCCTGAAGTTGTTGAGTGTATCAAGTTGTATTTTCCAAGCTTTTGAAGTCAAAGTTGTAAGTTGTTCTTATTTCAATAAAAGTTTCATTTTTGAATTCAGCCTGTTCTTAGCCTTATTTCGCATGATTGTGATCTTCATTTCAATTTCTGTTCTTCATAAAAGTTGTTTGTTTGCAAATGCTCTTCAACTTCTCTGTTGATCATTTCTTCAAATGCTTCCTACTTCATAGAGTTCTGGTCCGTTTTCTTAAGTGCTATTTTAGGTGTTTACTGTTCATCCGTGATAAGACATTCTAGTTTTCTTATGTTTTGAAGCCTTTCTAGATCTCTTTTCAATCTGAGTTCTTCATCAACTTTGTTCCTCTCTTATAGATCTCCATTTCATTCTTCTACCACTTTGTCTAATTCTGTGTATTTTTAGAGTTAGAATTAATTTTTCAAGGTGCTATTTTTCTGTCAGTTACTATTCACCAGCAGGGATATATCTTGATTTTTCATTACCTTCCTCTTCTTTTTTGTGTCTGTGTTCTTCATCAAAGTTCTTTCTTTTTCAATTCTCTACAACTTTCATGTTTTACACTTCTTGTAATTCTGTCCAGATTTGAAGTTATGCTTTTTCTTCCAATACCTATTTTTACTTGAATTCTACTATGATTTCAAACTTAAGTTGTTAAACTTGTTAAATCCAATTCTTGTCTTCATAAGTTCTTCAATCATACCCAAAGCGGTGATCATTCTTCTGCAAATCCTCTCACGGCGTCGACTTCCTTGGCGGAGCGATCTTCATCAAAGGCTCGGCATGGAAACGACGGCGTTCTTCTTCAAATTGGACAATTATTTCTTTCACTTACCTTTTGTTGTTTGAAGTTGCACTTTAATTCCATTTAGTTGTAATTCGCACTCAAAACCCAACAATTGCTTTTTCAAAACATAAGAATATTTTCCAACTAAGAAAAATAACCAAATTCCTTCCCCGTGGGATCGACCCGTACTTACCATTATACTCATGTTTTCAAATCCATAAGTGAGTGAGTGCGGTTATAAATATTTGAAATTTATGTGGCACGGCAATTTTAACAACGACTGTCGAGGCGACACCAAGCTCCAGTCAGATGAGGTCTCCGGATAGGGCCTCAAACCCCTCTCCCTTTCCTCTCCTTCCCCTTTTCTTCTTCCCCTGTTCTTCTTGCTGTGAATTGGCATGAAAACAGAGTCATGTGATCGGATGAACAGTGGCAGAAGTGACACTTCTCACTTTTTGGCGTTTTTTGCCACCGACTCATGGTTTTATTTCCATTTTTTTTATTTTCCCTCTTGCTTTTGTTTGCCGCTAACTCAAGGAGGGCATGGGCCCTTGGCCGATCCAAGTGCTACAAAGGAAAAGCTCGTGCCGGTTCATGCCCATGGAGCTTCTCACGCCGGTTCAAGTTCAAACAAGGGGGGCTTGGCCGCGCTGATTCAAGCATGGCACCTGCGCGCCGGTTCAGGTTCAAATAGGGGGGCCGATTCAAGCATGCCAAGGGGGCTTCTTGTGTCGATTCAAGGGCATGGGGAAGGGGTTGCGCCGGTTCAAGTGGCCATGGGCCTTGGTGCCGATTCATGTGCCCCATAGGGGCTTGGCCGATTCACATGCAAGAAGGAGGGTGCCGATTCAATGGGCCCTTTCATGTGTTTCTTTTTTTTTCTTCATTTTTCTTTTTGTTGTTTTCTTCGTTGTCTTTTGTTCTCGCATACGTTGGTATGTGTGCATTGACATACCTCTTCTTTTCCTTCTCCGTTGCCCTTGTTCAGCTCAGGGTGTCTTGGAGTTCTTGCTGGCGAATTTTAGGTGTCCACAAATGCCCCCCGCCTGTGGGTGGCGCAAGCGAGGGACGAGTGCATGGGGCCCGCGGGTGTAGAAGTTTAGCTCGAGAAAGGTTTAGTCATCGGCAGGGGGTCAATGTCGAAGCAAAGAGCCAGGGTTTCATGCGTCGACCCAGACAGAAGGTCTAAGATGACGGGTGAGGTCAATCTCGGTGGGACTGGAGGCTCGTGTTGGGTTAAAGAGGGTTGTTTATTCATCGACTTGGACGGGGGGTCTGAGTCGAAGGTTTTGTAATGAGCCCGATGGGATGGGAGAAGTTTATGTGTTCGTTGGGTTAGACGAAAGGTCCAAGTCAAAAGGTTTATTCATCAGTGTCAACAGGGAGTCGGAGGTTGACATGGTTTATTCATTGACATGTGGTTAATGTCAAAGCAATTGGTCTTTTTGTTTATGGCTTCAGAAGGAAGGTCCGGGCCATAGGTTTATTTGTCAGTACCGACAGGGTGTCGGGAGCTAACGTGGTTTATTCATTGACACGCGTGAGTGCCAAAGCAAAGGGGTCTTATTATTCATCGAATCCAGATGGAAGGTCTGGGCTGAAGGAAAGAGGTCTTTTTGTTCATTGACCTGGACGGAGGAGGGCTCGAGTCCAAAGTTGAAGGGTCTTTTTATTCTCTAGCCAGATGGAAGGTCTGGTCCAGAGTGGAAGGATCTTTTTTTTCTCTAGTCGGACGAAAGATCCAATTCAGAGTGGAAGAGTCTTTTTATTCTCTAGCCGGACGGAAGGTCCAATCTAGAGTGGAAGAGCCTTTTTGTTCTCTAGCCGGACGGAAGATCTGATCCAGAGTGGAAGAGTCTTTTTGTTCTCTAGCCGGACAGAAGGTCCGATCCAGAGTGGAAGGGTCTTTTCGTTCTCTAGCCGGGACAGGAAGTCTGATTCAGAGTGATAGGGTCTTTTTGTTCTCTAGTCAGACGTAAGGTCCGATCCAAAGTGGAAGGGTCTTTTTGTTCATGACTTCAGGCGGAAGGTCCGGGCCATAGGTTTGTTCGTCAGTGGGACAAAAGGTTGTAATGTTGAGTTGTATTCGGGGCCTTTGCTACTTTATGGAGTGCAGTTGTTTGGCTATTCGGCCAAGATGAATAATCCGGGCAAGAGGAGAGATTTTGAATTCTAGTGGGAATTGATGAATTGATATCCCTCGGTGACTTTGATGATTTTTTTTTATTTTTTTTATTTCTTCTTCTTCTTCTTTTTGTTTCTTTTTCTCTTTTTTTTTGTTTCTCTTTCTTCCTTTCTCTTTTTTCTTTCTTTCTTTTCTTTCTTCTTTTTTCTTTCTGTTATTTCCAGCCAAGCATACAAGCATTCATTAATAGCAAGCATATGGTAGGTACGTAAAATAGCTCCCTGGAGAGGAGAAATCTCACCGCCCGTATGGAGAGGCCGAACGAGGTCCTACCCTGACCGAACGAGGCACAACTCCTCAAAGTGGCAGCCCCCGGGCCCACTTATTATAAAGCCCAAAAATTCACTTGGTATAAGCGCTTCCTTGGCGGCCTTTGGGTTGGGAAGTCCGAGCATCAAGCGATCGGAAAAGCTCCCCTGGAGCCCCCTATTCTTTGTCCCGACCCAACACTTATCACTCGGGAGACCACTCCTGAACAAGTGCCATTCGCTCGGGCTCGCTGATGGAAGCTTTTTGATTCGGCCGTTGCGAATCCCTTAATGGCAGGAAGCTCAAGGGGACAAGGGAGACCAAGAGTCCGCGCGCCGTGAGGAGCCCGCATGAAGGACGTAACCCACCCTGGAACTCCTTCGCTCACAGGGATCAATTCGCACAACGGGCCATTATTTAAACAGGACATGCCCTACTACGAGAAGGTAAGCCTAAGCAAGGCAAGAGCCAGCAATCCTGAGCAGGAACCACTTCACCTTTCGGTGGAGAGGGAACTCGCGCTCCCATTTTCCTCCGAACTCTTCTCTTCGCATAAGTGCTCTACCACCTATGCTGACTTAAGCATCGGAGGGTCTTCCCCGGGGATCTATCCCTGGGTACCTTTGACTTGTTTCCCTTCTTACAATTCTTACTGCAAGGGTACATGGTCATCTCTCTCCCCACTCAGGAGCAGCGCGAGATCTCCCCTCTTCATCTGGCGCCGTCTGTGGGAAATGCACAAAGAGCCATCATGGTGCGAAGAAGTTCTGGCAGGAGGACTGCCGTCGATACGGGAAAAGCTCTGGTAACGGAAGAAGGCGCACCTTCCCTCCCTATGGAGCATTCCCCGTCCGACAACCGAGCCAACGAGCTACCTCCGTCGGTGGCGGGGGAACAGCTTCCCGGCGGGAGCACCGACGTCCTCCAAACCCTCAACGCAAAACTGGATGTCCTCGTGGATCTCATGAGGGCCCAGGCGGCCACAGAGGAGAAGTCACAGCTCCCCAGAAAAAGCCGCCCATGTATAGATACCTCCCAGCAAACTGCTGGACGCCGTTTCATCCTCCAGGGGCAGCAGATCATCAGCAACCCGTCAGGAGGACCATCGCACGCCCCTCCCCCGGAGCAAGAAGCCTCCTCAACCCTGAGGAGGGAGAAGATTAGAGCACGCAGACCATTCCCAGACGTCGAGGCCCCTGAGGAGCGTCGGGGCAGCGTGCAAGTGCGCCCCCCTAGCCCCTCAGGACAGCGACAACTGGAACTCTCTCTCCGGTTGTGAGACTTCGAGTGGCGTTTCACAGAGCAAGAGCGCGCTCTCTGTGCCTTGCAGAAGACCGCTCCTGTGGAGGACGAGGAGCGATCCCCGTTCTCCAACTACATCCTAAAGGCAGAGATATCTCCCAGAATCTCATTTCCAACCTTCAAGTCGTACGACGGCCAGGGAGACCCGGCCGACCATTACGACAGCTTCGACGCCCTGATGACCTTGCATGGGGCATCCGATCTGATCAAGTGCCAAGCGTTCGTGACCACTCTGGTTCAGGGCGCTCAGGCTTGGTTCAGAGCCCTCGCCCCCGGCAGCATCCACAACTTCAAGCAATTCGGGTGAATATTCAAAGAAAGCTTCGCCGACAGCGGTCTGCCCCGGTCAGTGGCGGGATTACTAGCCCTCAAATAGGAACAAGGAGAGAAGTTACGGGCTTATATCAATCGATTCAAATCAGAAGCCCTGCGCATCCCTCGTCTGGATGTGGCCTCTGCCATCACCGCCTTGACCGGGGGTACCCGCGCTACGCCGAGTGTGAGGGAGTCCTCAGCGCTTGTCGAGGCACAACCGGCTCGGGTCGGGATGGGGACAAGAAGAGACCGTCCGAGCAAGGGACGGGACAAGGAAAGAGGTGGAACCAGGACGAAGATCAAAAAGAGCCGCCCCAGAAGTATGAGCAGTATACCCCACTTATCGCCCCCGTCTAGGAAATCTACGAAGACATCAAAGGCTCGGGTCTCCTCAACCAACCCGAGCCCATGAGGACCAAGCATCGCAATCATCGAAAGCATTGCCTGTTCCACAGCGGCCATGGGCATCACACCAATGATTGCCATCAACTTCAAGATGAGATCGAGCGCCTCATCCGCTAGGGACACCTATCTCGGAACGTGTCTAGGCAAAAGGAAGACCGAGGCGCCGCTGAAGAGATTGATAATGCCCCCTGCGGAGTCCACATCAACGTCATCGCGGGCGGGACATCATCAGGCAGAGATAGCAGCCGAGGAAGAAAGTGTCACGCAGAGCTAGCGAGCCGAGCCTCTGCTGAGGCACCTGCGGCCCCGCAGGCTAGCGAAACGCAGGCCCTGGTATTCTCTGACCAGGACCTGGAAGGGCTAACCACCCCGCACGACGATGCTCTCGTTGTATCGGCTACAATAAACGATTGCAATGTAGACATAATCTTAGTCGATAATGGTAGTGCTCCTGATGTATAGTCCTATGAATGTTTTCTCAAAATGGGAGAGAATCCATCTAAACTCCGCCCGATCCGAACCCCCCTCTGTGGGTTCAACGACCAGGCTACTTATCCCGAGGGAGCACTAAGCCTGCCGGTTACTGTCGGCACCTCGCCCAAAACCATCACGGTTATGGTAGACTTCATCATGATTAAGGGGATGACGGCATACAACGCCATCTTCGGCTGAGGCATTCTCAGCCGAATGAGAGCGGTGCCCTCTACCTTTCACCAAAAAATGAAGTTCCCAACCAAATATGGCGTGGGGGAAGTTTGAGGTAACCAGGCATTGGTTAGACGGTGCTATATAGTCTCGGTTGATGCCACTAGGCCGGAAGGGAAGAATAAAGGGGTAAAGGGAGCCGAGGAGGGACCTGCAACATCTGAGCCTGGCAGCGAGTTGCTAACGGTCTTTCTTAACGGTGACCCGACCCTAGGAGTAAAGATTGGAGCCGAGCTCCTACTTGAGGAACAAGAAAAATATAAAGATTTCCTTGTGCAGTACATCTGAGTCTTTGCATGGTCTGATGAGCACCTTCCCGGGATCCCGGGAGACGTGGTGATGCACAAGCTCAACCTCGACCAGACAGCAAAGCCAGTACAACAGCACAAGAGAAAGCGCCCCAGAGAAGCAAGCGGTCATCAAAGAGCAAGTCATCAAGGGGCATAAGACTGGCCTCTTTCATCCGGTTCTGTACCCTACATGACTCCCCAACGTCATCCTAGTGCCAAAAGCTTCTGGGAAATGGCGGATGTGTGTGGATTTCACCGACCTCAACCAGGCTACCCCGAAGGATTGTTACCCGTTGCCGAGCATCGATCAACTGGTCGATTCAATCTCTGGCAATGAGCTGCTCAGCTTCCTGGACGCCTACTCCGGCTACCATCAGATCAGGATGGACCCGGAGGACATCGAGAAGACCGCCTTCATCACCGACTTCGACGTACACTGCTACACCCGGATGCCGTTCGGGTTAAAGAACGCCGAAGCAACATATCAGAGGCTGATTAACCACATTTTCGAAGGACAGCTCGGTCGGAACGTCGAGGCCTATATTGATGATATGCTCGTCAAAACACCAAAGACCAAAGACCACCTCACCGACTTAGTCGAGACCTTCGACACCCTCCTGAAGTGTAACATGAAGCTTAACCCCACCAAGTGCGCCTTCGGAGTCAGATCCGGGAAGTTCCTATGCTTCCTGGTCACTCAGCTTGGAATTGAGGCCAACCCCGACAAGGTCCAGGCCATCCTAGACATGAGGCCACCTACCTGCATCAAGGACGTCCAACGCCTAATGGGGCGCATTGCTGCACTCAACCGTTTCCTGTCTCCGGTGACCGAACGATGCTTACCCTTCTTCAAATTGTTGAGGGGACCCAAAATGGCATCAGCTACGTTCACCTGGGATGAGGAATGCCAGAAGGCGTTCACTGAACTCAAGGAATTCTTGGCCTCACCCCCGGTGCTGTCCAAACCAGTCCAAGGTGAAGCTCTACACCTCTACCTCTCGGCAACCCCTTCTACTATAAGCTCGGTCCTGGTCAGGAACGATGCAAGAGTCGAGAGACATGTTTACTATGCTAGCAAGGTGCTTAATGAGGCTGAAAAAAGGTACCCCGTAATCGAGAAACTTGTGCTAGCGTTGGTTACCTTGGCCAAGTGCCTCCGACCCTACTTCCAAGGGCACCCCATCGTCGTACTAACCAGCGAACCCCTGAAGAAGATTATCTTTCACCCTGAAGCCTCAGGATGCCTCGTCAAATGGGCCATCATGCTCGGGGCCTACGATATCTCGTATCGCCCTCGCTCGGCTATTAAAGGACAGGCTCTCGCAGACTTCATCGCTGAAAGCACGGTCCTGATCAAAGAAGCACTCCCACCTACGACCGGGCCTACCTGGGATCTGTTCGTCAATGGATCCTCCAATTCGACAGGAAGCGGCGCCGGTATTCTCCTCAAGTCCCCCGAAGGAGCGGAGCTGCGGTACACCCTGAAGTTCAACTTCCAGGCGTCCAACAACGCCTCCGAGTATGAAGCTGTTATCTCGGGAGCCAGGATGGCTCGATGACTGGGGGTCAAACGAGTCAGGATCCACACTGACTCCCAATTGGTTACCATCCAGGTCAACGGTGAATACGAAGCTCAGGAAAAACAAATGGTCAAGTACCTCCAGGCGGTCAAGAGGATGGCCCAACTCTTCGAGAGCTTTGAGGTAGTCCGAATAGCCCGGGAGGAAAACTCCCGAGTGGACGCCCTCTCTCGACCTGCCTCCTCGCCCGATCCCGCTAGGACATGATCGGTCTTCCTTGAAGAGCTCGGGCAACCGAGCATCAAATCTGAGCTTATGACTATTGACTCGGCACCCTCAAGCGACTGGCGGACCCCCTACATATCCTGGCTCCGGGACTCTCAAAAGCCCACCGATCCTCGGGAGGCTCGGAAGCTCAAGTACCAAGCTTGGCATTTCGTCATGCTGGACGATGCCTTGTACCACAGATCCTTCTCCGGTCCTCTCCTCAAGTGCATCAACGCCGATGAAGCCAGCCGAGCGATTCATGAAGTACACGAAGGCATCTGCGGAGCGCACCAAGGAGGAAGATCACTCGCCAGGATCTTGCTACGGAAGGGTTACTATTGGCCCACTCTCCAGCGCGACTGCTCGACCTACATGCTGAAGTGCGATCGATGTCAGTGCTTCGACCACTTGATTCATCAGCCCGCTGCGGAGCTCATCACCCTTGCCGAGCCATACCCTTTCGCTCGGTGGGGGATCGACATTTTGGGGCCGTTCCCTACAGCTCAAGCTCAAAAGAAGTTCTTCATCATCGCCATTGACTATTTCACCAAATGGATCGAGGCCGAAGCCACCACCAGGATCACCTAATCAGTTGTATGAAGTTTTGTTTGGAAGTCGATCATCTATCGCTATGGTGTCCCCCGAGTGATCATGAGCGATAATGGTCGGCAGTTTGATTCTCATTATTTCAGAGATAAATGTGCCAACCTAAACATTCGCAACCACTTCACTTCGGTAGCCCACCCTTAGGCCAACGGACTGGTCAAGAATGCCAATAAGACTATCTTAAAAGGCATCAAAACCAGGCTCGGCAAAGCCAAGGGAAGCTGGCTCAAGGAATTGCCGAGCGTACTATGGTCACATCGAACTACTCCGAGAACGGCAACTGGTGAAACACCTTTTCAGCTGGTGTATGGCACAGAAGCCGTGATTCCATTGGAGGTCAGCAATCCCTCTCTCCGAGTCGTCCACTTCGAGCCCGAGGTAAACGAGCAGAAATTACGAGAGAACCTCGACTTAGCGGACGAGATCCGAGAGAGTGCAAGGACCCGAGCAACGGAATACCAATAGTGCATCACTCGATACTACAACAGCAGAGTCCGAGACAAACACTTCCAGCCAGGAGACTTCATCCTGAGGAAGGCCGAAGCATCTCGACCACTAGAGGCGGCGGGGAAGCTGGCCCCTACCTGGGAAGGTCCCTATCGAGTGGTCGAGAAGCTCGGGAAAGGAGCATACCGATTGTCCACCATGGAAGGAACACCCGTCCCTCGGACGTGGAACGCGAAAAATCTTCGCAAGTTCTACTTTTGAACATTTGACAAGCATACACATGTAAGTGAAATAGAGTAATCACCATTCTTCTCTTCTTATTAAACTTTGATGTACATCAAGAAGGCCGTAGCCGGTATAGTATACATGTACAAAAAATTACATCCCCTGGTACTATAACGCGAGCAGAATGCTCGGTCGACCCAACAGGCGCTCCCACGTCTAGCCACTGACTCTGCCTCGTGTAGAAACTGGCTCGGATAAGGGATCACTGGCTTCGTTTGTTTGAGAAAGCTCGGAGGAAAAAGGAAAAGAGGGAAAACAACAAGAAGAAGAGAGGAAGGAATACAAGTGAAGGCCTCCTCCCTGCCAACTCTTTGGAAGGCAGAGAGTGCAGGCATCCTCCGAAGAGTGAAAGAGGAGAAAGAAAAATAAAAAAGATAGAGGTGGACGAGGAGGCTAGAAAGGAGGGAGCTTAATTAGCTCACCTCCTCCCCGTGGGATGGTGTCGGCGGGTCAGGGATAGGAGTGCGACATGCTCCGGCATGACGAACCCTCTTCCAGAGTGACCTCCGACTGACGAACCCTCTTCCAGACTGAAACAACAGGAGCTTCCCTCCTACCACCATCTGCATCATCATCTTCTGAAATGCCTTCCATGCCCCGCCAAGACTAACAGCACAACGCTTCGCGGAAGGGAAAAACCGCCAGGAACGGCCTTAAGCGATGAAAGGAAAAGGCGACGCCCCTCGGACCTTTTATAGGCCGAAAGGGGAGCTGATCGCTTTAAATGACTCTCCCCTTACAAAACACGTTACCAAGGCTTTCCCTGGGTTGGTTACCTCATTTCTCGATATTCCCCCAATGGGACACGCGAAGTGGCAAGTCATTAAGGGCGGTATGGAAAAATGGAAAGGTGCCAGCGCCATGTCAGTTATTTGACAGATCGGCGCGCGCAAGATCTGCAGAAAATTGGTGCCTTCTTCAAATGACTGTAAATACGGTAATCAAATCACACCAAAAGCGGTAAGAAACAGTCAATTCAGCATTCAATACTGTCGCTATTATAGTTTCCAAAAAGGCCTTACTCGGCTACATATGAAAAGGAAAGAAAAAAGAAAGGAGCTATTACATCAGGCCTCGGGCCCATCTCCAAGCTCGGCAGACAAGGCTTCTTTGGCACCAGACGATCTGCCCCCAGTGTTCTCGGTGACAGTCGGCCCAGACACTGACCCCACCTGTGTGGGAACTGTCTCGGTCGTGTGCCCTCCCGAGGATGCTGGAGTTGGCGGTCGCTCGGACGGGGCCGAACTTACCTCTTCACTCGACTGTAGTGGGAAGAGTCAGTGGAGCCCCAATCCAAGTGATAGCACTGACCGGAAGGAAAAATGAGCGTAGACGACTGGGCCTCTGCCTCTAGGACGGCCAGATCGTAGCCTTGGGAGAAGCCCTTCCGGAGTCCCAGTCGGTAACCTGGCTCGTAATAAGGAAAGGCCGCCTACTGTAAAGCTGCCTGGTAAGCCTCTGAGCACTTATGTTGCTCGAGCGCTTCCTTCCCAGCCAGCTCCACCTTCCTCTCGAGCTCAGCTATCCACTGCTCAGACTCGGACAGTCTTCTCTCGGTCTCGGACAGCCTTCGCTCGGCCTCGATCCGCGAATCCTCGGCCGCCCGAACTCGATCCTCGAGCCCCTCTCACTCGGCCCTCCATTGGTCGTCGCGCTTGACCTGGTTTCTACGCGCTGACTCCAATAGCTCACTCTTCTGGTCAACCATGCGACGAGCCTGGGCCAGCTGCTCTGCCAAAGACCGAGCCTCCGCTTGACTCGACTGCGCCAGCGCTCGGAGCGGGGCCATCTCCCGGTGAAGGTCCCCAAGATCGAGAGTCAGACGCTCGACCTTTCAATCAAGCGCACCACGGGTCCACGAGAGAGTCTCCCGCTCGGACTCCACCCGAGCGTACGCATCCACTGCTTCAGCCCCCAGTTGGGCCAAGATCAGCCCTCCCTCCATAATCTGCTCAAACACCGATGAGGGGGGACCCTTCCGGACTTTTTTCCCGCAAGTCTCGAGAAGCTAAAGAAATGGCATGCCTGGTACAAAGGAGCTCGGACACTGAAGGTGCTGGTAGAGGGAGGGGAAGCTCTCACCGGAGCGGCCGGGATCGGGGCATCTCCCTTGGGCAATCCCGTCCCGGGGGCCCCACCGGTTGGCTCGGCTTGAGCGGCCCCACCGCGTACCTCCCCAATTTCGGTCAGCTGAGATCGAGTCACCTCCCCCTGCGACCCTCCAGCCTCTACCGGCTCAAACCGGACCGCCTCATCTGGCGGCCCCTCCGCTACGTTCGGCGCCTCAGCATCGGCGGTGATCCCTCCTTCATCGGCCTCCTCTTGTTCAGTAGAGGGGAGAGCCGACAGGGAATCTCCTCCGGACGGACGGATGACCTCCTCCTTCCTCGCACGCTTCTTCTTAACAGACTGAGCCTGCATTGAAGATCGCAACAACTTGGCCACGGAATCCTTGCGCTTGACCCCCCGGCACTCAGAAACGTCATCCCAGGCCACCCGCTTGCCCTTGTCCCGAGCGCGGTACGAGCCCTCTGAAGCTTCAAGATTGTCAGGAGCCGATGCCTCGTCCAAATCGATGATCTCCAATTCGGCCGACGGTGCCTCCTCCTCAACCGCTCGCCTCGTGTCTGAACCACAGAAAGTAGACTAAGAGAAGGAAGGTTCTTACTCCGCAAGAAGGAAGACCAAGTTCCCGAACTCCTTACCTGTCGGCGATAGCACTCGACCGAGGTAGCCCTCAATGTTGGAAGAAGTCACCAAACCAGCAGTCTCTTGGCGATTCTACTATAGGATGGCAGCCTCATCTTCCACCTCCGGAGAAAACACGGTCTGCTTCGGAGGAATGTTCGAGTGAAAATTGGGCGCCGTCGGGAAATTCCAGACTACACCAACTGTCGATGGGCCCACCCAGAAATATTGGGTCTTTTTGTAATACCCCAATTTTAAAAATCTGAAATTTAATTGAAATAATTGAATTTTTTTAATCAAGATAAATGAATTTCGGAATTTAATATTTAATTCCTTAGTAAATAGTACTAGTGAATTTTTGACTACCTTATAAAAATCTGGAAAAATGCTAATTGAGTCTAGAACGATGTATTTAGCAACTTTATCTTCTGGGTTTAACCCAACAAAAATCTGTAATTAGGTCTAATTAGTGGATTAAGCCCAAAAGTGTACACTTAGTTCACCGTACCTGACCTTAACTTAAAACGCGAGATTTGAGCTTAATGCTCAACCAATGACCCCAAATCCTTTTAGAAATTTAATTAGAACTTATTTGAATTATTTTAAAATTTAATAGGTATTATTTAAATTTATTTGAATTAATTAGATTAATTTTTCAATAATAGAATAAGTCACTTTTCGACTATTTTATACAAATCCATAAAAATTATATTCTTATATAATCCATTTCGTTTAACATTTTTATCTTCTAGAGCTAAGCCTAATAAAATCATTAACTAGGCCTAATCAATGGGTTAAGTCAATTTTTCACACCTACCTAACCCAAATTCGTGTTCATTGTTAACCCCAACTGAGAACGTCAAATTCGAGCTCATTTCTCAACCAAATGAGGTGATTCCAGAGGCAAATGAAAGGTATTACATAGAGGAACATTTCCCCTCTCATAATGTCACGAAATCTTTACCATATGGTAAGTATTTGGGCACGCAAGAGCTTGGTCAACGTTGGCGGCGGTGTTTGGAACACGCCACTTGCTTGGTCGATTTCTCCCTTCCTGGAAGGATCCAGAAGGAGTATGACCTATTAAAAGAAAGCTCTACGTGTCTAGATTCATTTGGTAGCTGTGGTGTTCGCAGAGAATTCAGATCTGGAGAGATCTCTTGCGATTATTGGAGGAGGGTCCGAGTTCGTGGGTTTTTCTTAGGCCTTTCTTCTTCCTTCGATTGAGGTAGGTAATCTTGGCCAAAATATTCAAGTAGATATATCAAATTGTTCCCCTCTTCGTTAGCTTTCCAGTGATAGTAAAAGCCCCAAATGTTATTAGGTGTGGAGTGAGATATCGTGGAATTAGTGAAGGGCTGTCAACGAACGTTCTTGGTTCCAACTTCTTAGTTTCTCTTCGATTCAAGTAGGTTATAACAGCCCAACTTCTAATTAACATATAATAATGTAATCAGTAGCATGTTAGCTTTCTTTTGGCATTAAAAGCCCCAATTTTTATAGATCATGCTTAGAGTATTTCGTGTTTTATTAGAAGCATGCTAAAAAACTAGGTTATTCATGTGTTCTTCATAGAATAGGTTGTATTTCATTTGATTTCTGTCGAAATTCATGATTCAAAACTGTGTTTTATGACCCTAGCATGTATATTAAGAACCCTAGAGCATATGGTTAAGATCCCAATACATTTAGACCCCAAATCATGGAGTTTTTCATGTTTTACGGAAGCCCATTCGGGTCTGGAAACCCAGGGGTCGACCCCATGGGTCGACCCATACCACCCAGCAAGCAGAAATTTTCTGCCTTGCATGGGTCGACCCATGGGGTCGACCCACAGCTTCAGGGGTCGACCCATGGGGTCGACCCATCACCAGACTGGCTCCTGGAAGCCCCATGGGTCGACCCAATGGGTCGACCCATGCCTGGAATTTTTCCAGGGGTCGACCCAATGGGTCGACCCATGCCTTGTAAACCCGTTTTAAGTTGTTTTGTGATCTGGGGATCAATCCGGATCATTAGGGGATCGACTCATCCAACTTAATACATTTGAAAACTATATTTTTGAGGAACTAATGACCTATTCATGTACCCATTTGATTTCGATTTACATTGGTTCCTACATTCGATTATGGCATTAAAACATGCCGTTTACCATCTCCTTTGCAACACATACAATGGTTAAATAGAAACCCACATGATTAGTGGTTAATTATGTAACTAAATCTCTGTTAATGCATGTTATTACACTCTTGTGCGAGCTTGTTCCTTACCTTACCATCTTGAATCATCTTTTTGGCAATTGTCTTAATGCAAATGATAATGGATAATCCTTGGTATATGAACTTGGTAATTGGGATTAAGTTGATTGTTAAGTTGCTATTTTAGTCGTTATTACTCCAGTATAATGGATTGCTTACACACTTGAACGGTACACTGTCAGCCGTTCTTTCTTGACCCCGTGGACCAAGTTTTGGTCCAATTCTTATGATGCGGCATAGAAGTAACCGTATAACCGAGTTTTTGTTTTAGTGAATCCAAGGACAAGTTAGTCCTTAAATCTCACACTTGTGGCAGTAATTCCTCTGATTAATTGGCCATTAAAGATTGACTGAATGTCTAGACAGATGGGGCTTTGGACCCACTAAATCATTGCCAACGCACCGTAGGGGCCCGGTCTGGTCCTGGGGAGAGCGCCCGAAAAATTATTGAGCCCATGGGATGTTAATGACATGGTGAGGCATTGCACCGAAATACTTGCTTCTTTGTTGCGTCAATGACAAAAATATCTCGTTACTTGTTACTTGTTACTTGATCGTGCTTGGATTGCTGTTCACATACTTGCTTGTTTGGCCAATTCTCAATTCTTTATTACTATCTCCTATGGTAAATTCTTGTACTTGATATCTTGTTATTTCTTGTCATCATTATATTTCTTAACCTTGCAAGATCTTTGTATTACGCTGTTTTATAGTACCGTCCTTTATTTCTTTCATTTAGCATGGCATATGAAAATGTTATTAAACTGTTAATCACGTAAACTTGCATGTTATTTCCTACTGAGCGTCAGCTCATAGTTGTTGTTCCCCCCTTTCCAGGCTATTCAGGTGACGATGCGCATACCGATGGGGAAGGGCAAGAGTGATGTCTTTTGAGTGTATTTCTTAGTGGATGCCGAGTTGGCATGATTGTTTACATCTAGTTATTTCCTTTGAGTTGTGTTAGCACTTGTTACTTTTGGAGTCAGTTGTTGTATTAGAATTCAAATTTGGAAGTCATGTTGATCGTGTATTAGCCGTGTTGGTTATTATAATAATTTGGAATCATCTTGATCAATAGTTTTGCATCTTCCTTAGCACTTGTCTAATCATTTAGCTTAGAATATTTATTTGCTTTCTAGCTAGTTTCTAACTGTACGTCCCGATATTCCGCGTCGGGGCGTGACAGTTTAGTTGGTATCAGAGCCCTAGGTTTCACATTCCTAGGTTTTCCTAAGTTCTAGGTTTTCTAAGTTCTGCATTGCATCCCAATAACCCGGTATATTAATAGATGTTGTCCGAATGTTAGGCTACGCCTATTAGGAAGGTCGCATACTTGCGCGAGTGGTCTTCGGATCAATTATCTCCGCCAGGTACCGAGTGTTGGTCTTGTCTAGGTGCATTAGACTCCTAACCTTGTTAAAGTCTAAGCACCCGACCTGGTGAGATTGGGTAGAAACTTGGGTTAAGTTTGTATCTTAATAGTGTTATTATCTATCTTATTGAACCTAAGTAATCTATTCCTCGTGTAGGCCATTGCAATGGCAGCAGATCATGCAGAGTGGAGGAACTTGCAACGTACAGTTCAAGGACTTACGCAGGCTTTACAACAAGTGGCTCAAGCAGGAGCGGCACATCATGGCACCGGTGATCTATACCGAAACTTCCGGGGGATGAATCCGCCTAGATTTGGAGGCTCGACTGACCCCGATGAAGCCGAACATTGGCTGGATGAAATGGGAAGGATCTTCGAAGTTATGCAATGTACCAGCCAAGAGCGTGTCCTTTTGTCTACATTCCAACTGGAACGTGATGCAAGAACTTGGTGGGATTCTATCAAGGCGACTCTTGGTGATCATCAAGTTTTATGGGAAGAGTTCGAGGAATTCTTTAATAGCAAGTATTTTTCTGACCGAGTGCAAGAGAAGAAAGCAGCAGAGTTCGCGGCCCTGAAACAGCGAGATCTATCCGTGGCAGAGTATGAGGTTCAATTTTCACGGCTTTCTCGTTATGCTACACACCTTATTTCCACCGAGAAGATGAAGGCCAAGCGCTTTCTTAATGGGCTGAAGCTACATTATATCAATCAGTTGGCACCAATAGAAATCTCCACTTATTCTGAAATGGTGAGAAAAGCTCAAGTTCTAGAGGATACTCTTGAGATGACGGAGAGAATCCGTGGTAAAGGCACTAAGAAGGAACTACCTACGGGTTCCGGGAATATCAAACCCGGGTATAGCAAGAAGAGGCCTGTTAGTGGACCTGGTTGGTGGAGCGGGTCCGGATCGTGGAAGGGCAAGATGCCGAAGCGCGAAGATAAGAAGCCTGGCCCTATTGTCCCATTTGCGGGCGTGTGCAAGTTTTGTAATAATCCTGGTCACAAGGTGGAGAATTTCTGGCGCAAGCTAGGCGCCTGTCTACGATGTGGAAGTAAAGAGCACCGTATCTCTGATTGTCCTTTTATGTCGGAGCAAGCTACACCGGTAAAACCTCAAGTCTTCAAGAAACCACAAGGCAAGCTTCAAGCCTTGCATGCAGAGGAAGCAGGAACCGATGAGGACGGTGGACTCGTCGAAGGTACACTTATTATACTCGACAAGCCAGCATTTGTTCTTTTTGATACTGGTGCAACACATTCATTTATTTCTCAGAGATTTGCTAAGTCTTTAGCTGTAGAACCTATTTTGATGAATTCTCCGTTAGAAATATCAACCCCTATTGGTGCTAAATCAGCAATACAGTATTTCTATCCTTCTAGTATGGTTATGATTGGTGAACAGAACTTACCAGCAGATTTGGTTTGCATGGACATGAAGGATTATGATGTAATCCTAGGAGCAGATTGGTTGGCTCGATATGAGGCTAATGTCCACTGCAGTTCTAGCTCCGTGTCTTTTACTAGACACCCTAGACTTTCTTTTGTGGGAGTTAAGCACCATAACTCCGTATCACTTATCTTGGCTCTTCGAGCTGATAAGCTGATGAGACGAGGATGTGAGGCTTTTCTAGCCTTTGTCTGTGCAACCCCTGAGCAGCAGATTGAGATTAAGGACATTTCTGTTGTCCGAGATTTTCCTGATGTCTTTTCAGAGGAACTACCAGGACTTCCGCCTGAGCGGGAAGTAATATTTTCTATTGATCTCATTCCTGGCACATCTCCTATTTCCAAGGCTCCTTATCGTATGTCTCCTGCGGAACTGAGGGAGTTAAAGCAACAGTTGATGGAATTGCTCGAGAAGGGTTTTATTCGCCCTAGTACTTCTCCTTGGGGAGCCCCTGTATTGTTCGTCAGGAAGAAAGATGGTTCGATGAGGTTGTGCATCGATTATCGGCAATTGAACTAGCAGACTGTCAAGAACAAATATCCATTGCCAAGGATTGACGAATTATTTGACCAGATAGCTGGAGCTCAATATTTTTCTAAGATCGATCTTCGATCTGGATATCATCAGTTGCGGATCAAGGAAGATGATATCTATAAGACAGCTTTCCGCAGCAGGTATGGTCATTTCGAATTTGTCGTTATGCCTTTTGGTCTAACGAATGCTCCAGCAGCTTTCATGCAGTTGATGAACGATGTATTTCGGCCCTATCTTGATCAATGGGTCGTGGTATTCATTGATGACATCTTGATTTATTCTAAGAATGAGGAGGAGCATGATGAGCATCTGAGAATGGCATTGCAACTGTTGAGAGATCATCAGCTATATGCTAAGTTCAGTAAGTGTGAATTCTGGCTGCAAGAGGTGTCCTTTCTTGGACATATCATCACCAAAGACGGTATTTCTGTTGATCCTTCGAAGGTTGAGGCAGTGAAGAATTGGATTCAGCCTACCAGTGTGACTGAAGTTAGAAGTTTCCTAGGCCTGGCTGGCTACTACAGAAGATTTATTCAAGATTTCTCTAAGATTGCGGTACCTATGACAAGATTAACCCGCAAAGAGAACAAGTTTGATTGGTCAGATGATTGTCAGCGAAGCTTTCAGACCTTGAAGGAGTGTTTAACTACTGCACCTGTTTTGGCTTTACCTTCGGGTGAAGGAGATTTTGTGGTATACACTGATGCTTCAGGTATTGGTTTAGGCTGTGTACTCATGCAGCATGGGAAGGTGATTGCTTATTCTTCTAGGCAGTTGAGGAAGCATGAAGAGAACTATCCTGTTCATGATTTGGAACTAGCAGCAGTCGTGTTTGCTTTGAAGATAAGGAGGCACTACTTGTATGGAGAAACATTCACAGTGTTTTCAGATCACAAGAGTCTGAAATATTTGTTTTCCCAGAAGGAACTCAACATGAGGCAGAGAAGATGGTTGGAGTACTTGAAAGACTTCGACTTCTCGATCGAGTATCATCCTGGCAAAGGCAATGTTGTGGCAGATGCATTAAGCCGTAAGCCTGTGGCTAGATTATCAAGTCTCATGTTACAAGAGTGGAGGCTGTTAGAACAATTAGCTAGCCTGGATCTGAATATTGATAATGATCGGGTTATGATTGCTCAGATTCAACTTAAGCCCGAATTGTTGATGGAAATCAAATCTTTGCAAGATAATGATCCCGAGCTAGTAGAGATAAAGGGAAGCTTGAGCAGCAAACCTGACTTCATGATGGCTGAAGATGGAAGATTGTTATTCCAGGGTAGAACATGTGTACCTGATGAAGTTGGAATAAAGAACAAGATTCTGGAGGAAGCACATAGATCCAGATATACCATTCATCCTGGAGGCACTAAAATGTTCAAGGATTTGAAGAGATCTTTTTGGTAGCCGAACATGAAAAGAGAAGTTGCAGACTTCGTGAGTAGATGCTTGGTTTGTCAGCAAGTTAAGGCTGAACATTTCAGACCGGCAGGAAAGTTGAAACCACTTGACATACCCCAATGGAAGTGGGAAAGTATTGGCATGGATTTCATTATGGGTCTACCTAAGACTCGTGGTGGATTTGATGCAATATGGGTGATTGTGGACCGATTGACAAAGTCAGCTCATTTCTTACCCATTAAGTCCAAGTGGACGGTTGATGTATTGGCTGCTTTGTATTTGAAGGAAGTGGTAAGACTCCATGGCATACCAGTCAGCATTGTGTCTGATCGAGACCCCAGATTTACTTCACATTTCTGGAAAGGACTGCAAGCGTCTTTGGGTACTCGTCTGAATTTCAGTACTGCTTTTCATCCGCAGACCGATGGACAGACTGAAAGAACCAATCAGATAGTGGAAGATATGCTTAGAGCATGCATGATTGATTTCGGAGGCAGTTGGAGTGATCATTTGGCTTTGATTGAATTCGCCTACAACAACAGTTATTAATCCAGCATCCAGATGGCTCCTTTTGAAGCATTGTATGGAAGAAGTTGTCGTTCCCCGTTATGTTGGGATGAGATAGGTGAGAAGCAATGGCTTGGACCGGATCTTGTTTCAGAATCATCACAGAACATCTGTGTTATCCGAGACCGGTAACAAGTGGCTCAGTCAAGACAGAAGAGTTATGCTGACACAAGGAGAAGAGCATTAGAATTTCAAGTTGGCGAGCATGTGTTTCTGAAAGTCTCTCCTTCGAGAGGGATTCGAAGATTTGGCATTCATGGCAAGCTGAGTCTGAGGTATATTGGTCCATTCGACATCCTAGATAGAGTGGGAGAAGTTGCTTACAGACTGGCATTACCGCCTCAGTTATCTGGCATACACAATATTTTCCATGTGTCTATGTTACGGAAATATGTGTACGATCCCACTCACATCATTCAACATGTGGATTTTGAGTTAAAGGAAGATTTGACCTATGAAGAAAGACCTATCAAGATTCTAGACCGGAAACAGCAGCAACTCCGGAATCGGTCTATACCGATGGTCAAGATTCAGTGGAGTCGGTGTGGAACCGAAGAAGCTACTTGAGAATCTGAAGATACTATGCGGAAGCGGTATCCCGACTTATTCTAGGTGAGCGATCTCTTTCCCCTATCCTCCGTATTTAGTGCAGTGAATTTGGAGGACCAAATTCTTTAAGTGGGGGAGGGTGTAATACCCCAATTTTAAAAATCTGAAATTTAATTGTAATAATTGAATTTTTTTAATCAAGATAAATGAATTTCAGAATTTAATATTTAATTCCTTAGTAAATAGAACTAGTGAATTTTTGACTCCCTTATACAAATCTGGAAAAATACTAATTGAGTTTAGAACGATGTATTTAGCAACTTTATCTTCTGAGTTTAACCCAACAAAAATCTGTAATTAGGTCTAATTAGTGGATTAAGCCCAAAAGTGTACACTTAGTTCACTGTACCTGACCTTAACTTAAAACGTGAGATTTGAGCTTAATGCTCAACCAATGACCCCAAATCCTTTTAGAAATTTAATTAGAACTTATTTGAATTATTTTAGAAATTTAATAGGTATTATTTGAAATTATTTGAAATTATTTGAATTTATTTGAATTAATTAGATTAATTCTTTAATAATTGAATAAGTCACTTTTTGACTATTTTATACAAATCCATAAAAATTATATTCTTATATAATCCATTTCATTTAACATTTTTGTCTTCTAGAGCTAAGCCTAATAAAATCATTAACTAGGCCTAATCAATGGGTTAAGTCAATTTTTCACACCTACCTAACCCAAATTCGTGTTCATTGTTAACCCCAACTGAGAACGTCAAATTCGAGCTCATTTCTCAACCAAATGAGGTGATTCCAGAGGCAAATGAAAGGTATTACATAGAGGAACATTTCCCCTCTCATAATGCCACGAAATCTTTACCATATGGTAAGTATTTGGGCACGCAAGAGCTTGGTCAACGTTGGCGGCGATGTTTGGAACACGCCACTTGTTTGGTCGATTTCTCCCTTCCTGGAAAGATCCAGAAGGAGTATGACCTATTAAAAGAAAGCTCTACGTGTCTAGATTCATTTGGTAGCTGTGGTGTTCGCAGAGAATTCAGATCTGGAGAGATCTCTTGCGATTATTGGAGGAGGGTCTGAGTTCGTGGGTTTTTCTTAGGCCTTTCTTCTTCCTTCGATTGAGGTAGGTAATCTTGGCCAAAATATTCAAGTAGATATATCAAATTGTTCCCCTCTTCGTTAGCTTTCCAGTGATAGTAAAAGCCCCAAATGTTATTAGGTGTGGAGTGAGATATCGTGGAATTAGTGAAGGGCTGTCAACGGACGTTCTTGGTTCCAACTTCTTAGTTTCTCTTCGATTCAGGTAGGTTATAACAGCCCAACTTCTAATTAACATATATGAATGTAATCAGTAGCATGTTAGCTTTCTTTTGGCATTAAAAGCCCCAATTTTTATAGATCATGCTTAGAGTATTTCATGTTTTTTTAGAAGCATGCTAAAAAGCTAAGTTATTCATGTGTTCTTCATAGAATAGGTTGTATTTCATTTGATTTCTGTCGAAATTCACGATTCAAAACTGTGTTTTATGACCCTAACATGTATATTAAGAACCCTAGATCATATGGTTAAGATCCCAATACATTTAGACCCCAAATCATGGAGTTTTTCATGTTTTACGGAAGCCCTCGGGTCTGGAAACCCAGGGGTCGACCCCATGGGTCGACCCATACCACCCAGCAAGCAGAAATTTTCTGCCTTGCATGGGTCGACCCATGGGGTCGACCCATCACCAGACTGGCTCCTGGAAGCCCCAGGGGTCGACCCAATGGGTCGACCCATGCCTTGTAAACCCGTTTTAAGTTGTTTTGTGACCTGGGGATCGATCCGGATCATTAGGGGATCGACTCATCCAACTTAATACATTTGAAAACTATATTTTTGAGGAACTAATGACCTATTCATGTACCCATTTGATTTCAATTTACATTGGTTCCTACATTCGATTATGGTATTAAAACATGCCGTTTACCATCTCATTTGCAACACATACAATGGTTAAATAGAAACCCACATGATTAGTGGTTAATTATGTAACTAAATCTCTGTTAATGCATGTTATTACACTCTTGTGCGAGCTTGTTCCTTACCTTACCATCTTAAATCATCTTTTTGGCAATTGTCTTAATGCAAATGATAATGGATAATCCTTGGTATATGAACTTGGTAATTAGGATTAAGTTGATTGTTAAGTTGCTGTTTTAGTCGTTATTACTCCAGTATAATGGATTGCTTACACACTTGAACGGTACACTGTCAGCCATTCTTTCTTGACCCCGTGGACCAAGTTTTGGTCCAATTCTTGTGATGCGGCATAGAAGTAACCGTATAACCGAGTTTTTGTTTTAGTGAATCCAAGGACAAGTTAGTCCTTAAATCTCACACTTGTGGCAGTAATTCCTCTGATTAATTGGCCATTAAAGATTGACTGAATGTCTAGACGGATGGGGCTTTGGACCCACTAAATCATTGCCAACGCACCGTAGGGGCCCGGTCTGGTCCTAGGGAGAGCGCCCGAAAAATTATTGAGCCCATGGGATGTTAATGACATGGTGAGGCATTGCACCGAAATACTTGCTTGTTTGTTGCGTCAATGACAAAAATATCTCGTTACTTGTTACTTGTTACTTGATCGTGCTTGGATTGCTGTTCACATACTTGCTTGTTTGGCCAATTCTCAATTCTTTATTACTATCTCCTATGGTAAATTCTTGTACTTGATATCTTGTTATTTCTTGTCATCATTATATTTCTTGACCTTGCAAGATCTTTGTATTACGCTATTTTATAGTACCGTCCTTTATTTCTTTCATTTAGCATGGCATATGAAAATGTTATTAAATTGTTAATCACGTAAACTTGCATGTTATTTCCTATTGAGCGTCAGCTCATAGTTGTTGTTCCCCCCTTTCCAGGCTATTCAGGTGACGATGCGCATACCGATGGGGAAGGGCAAGAGTGATGTCTTTTGAGTGTATTTCTTAGTTGATGCCGAGTTGGCATGATTGTTTACATCTAGTTATTTCCTTAGAGTTGTGTTAGCACTTGTTACTTTTGGAGTCAGTTGTTGTATTAGAATTCAGATTTGGAAGTCATGTTGATCGTGTATTAGCCGTGTTGGTTATTGTAATAATTTGAAATCATCTTGATCAATAGTTTTGCATCTTCCTTAGCACTTGTCTAATCATTTAGCTTAGAATATTTATTTACTTTCTAGCTAGTTTCTAACTGTACGTCCCGATATTTCGCGTCGGGGCGTGACACTTTCACCCTTTATGAGAAGAGTCCTTCGCAGAGAGGGACACGCAGCTCCTCCCCCGCTTCGCTTGAATATAGAAGAAGCCTCTCCCCGCATGAGAATGCTCCTTCAACTCAAAGAAGTAATGGAAAAGATCCTGCGAGGCGCGCACCCCACACTGGCCGCAAAGGAAAATAAAGGAGATAATGAAGGTATAAGAGTTGGAGACCAGCTGGACAGGAGCCAACCGGTAGAACCGAAGCAACTCGGCAACAAAGGGATGAAGGGGCAGACGAAAGCCACACTTTCAGGCAAGGAGGAATGAGCAAAAGAGGCCAGAACGAGTGAACATGCTAGACTCATGAGGCTCAGGCGCCAGGAACTGGAATCGCCAAGGCAGCCCGTATCGACTCTCCAGTCACTTCACCTCAGCCTCCCCCAGCTCACTGCAGAGCGGCTCCAACGGCTTCAAGAAAACCCTTGGGGTCCGTTCTCTCGGCCACCCCTCGGCCTCAGAATGATGGTCCGCCATGAGATAGAAGAAGGGGAAAGCTCCTAGCCTGAGAACTTCGGAGGAGAAAGGGAGCTGATTAATCGCCGCCCCAGGAAGCCCCTCTCTCTCCCGTGGCCGCAACGATTCTCCGTTCTTCCAAAACTACTCTCACCGCACAGAAGCCCCCCCTCCTCAAATATAACTACAAAGAGAGGCAAAACCCTAAAACCCCGGAGATAAAGGGACGCAAAACACGCAATGCCTAAAAACCCTGACGGGAGGCGGCGCGGCGTCTGATCTCCTGAGGAGGGGCCTTCTCTTATTCATCATAACGGGCGTATTTTCAAGGTGAGCCGCGTCTTGTGGCCCCTACTAGAGAGATATCTTTACCCAACCAGTGCCACAAACAGTCCAGCCCAATTGCTACTCGTTCGAGCATAATCTTGGCTCGGGAGTAGGAGGGGGACAAGTGGAGAGGGGAAATCTCACCGCCCATACGGAGAGGCCGAACGAGGTCCAACCCTGAGCGAACGAGGCCCAACTCCTCAAAGTGGCAGCCCCCGAGCCCACTTATTATAAAGCCCAAAAATTCACTCGGTACAAGCGCTTTCTAGCATTGTGAAGCCATGGTAGTGGTGCATTCAGTGGAATAAGAGGATTGGTATATTAGATTAACAAAAGTCAATAGTTGAAGATTTCAAGAAGAGAAGATGAAGTGGCTAGAAGACTTGGTCAGTAGAAGAGGTCGAAGCTGGATCACCGCTACCTCGAGGCAGTGATATCAAGTGGAGCTACTTCTAGTTTCCTACCTCGACGTAGTAATACTCAAAGAAGTCGCTTTAAGAGTTTTGCACCGATGCGACAAACAACTGCCTCGACGCAGAAATGTTCAACGAAACAACTCCAAAGCTCTGCTTTGACGCATCAGAATACTACCTCAATGCATCAAGATTCAAATCTAGTCTACGAAAGAACATCACCTCGATGCACAAGTTGCTGCATCGACGCACCAAATGGCAAGCAGTCGAAAATATGTCTAGAAGTCTTTTATCTTTACTACTGCACTGACGCATCAAGTCCAGGATCAGAAGTTGAGAACTACCATGTCAAAGCTACAAGATAATGCATCGACGCATCTAGCTCGCAACCAGCAATTGGAAGACTGCAAAGTCGAAGCACTAGAAGAAGGAGTAAATACTATCAACAGGGCAGGTCGAAGCCGCGCGTCACTGATCCGACGCATCAGTCATCAGCAGATGAGTCATTACATCCTGCCTCGAGCTGATGGCATATGCCTCGACACTTCTCATTCACCTTTTCAATGCATTGAAGGAAACCTCATTATCTGATACGTCAAGTGTGATTAAAGGATTTCTAAGGATTAATCATATTCACTTAAGTGTCAATGAAGGGTACTTAAAGAAGATCTACATCACCAAGTAGAAAATCGTCCTAAGCTCGTGATGAACCCAAGTGAATCACGTGCCTTGCTTCCGTGGAAATTTTGGCGCGTAAATCCACTCCACCTGGTTGATTTCTTAAAAGTTCATAAGAGTCAGAATATTCCTTCTAACACCTGAACCAATGAAATAATTTGGATATGGATCAGATTTTCTAAGTGAAGAACATTTTTCTCTGCTATATATATAGCAGTCGATCGAAACGAAGAACGTGCTACGGAGAGGATCTGCTATAGAAAGAATTTCGTGGGCTATCTGAGAGCTACTGGGTAGATTAGTTTGAAGACGAATGTGAGTGAGAGTTTGATAGAAGAAAAAGAAGAAGAAAGTGAGCAAGATCGAGAGCCCAAATCTGCAGCCCAGTTCAAGTGAGAGCTATATCAGAGTGCGGCCGAGCTTATACTTGAAGATCTGCTTGAAGATTGGTCTCGTGGATCAAATCTAGAGCCATCCTGCTCCTTGGAGTTACATTATGTTGTTTTCCTTTTGTGTTTTCATTTGTTGTTTTTCCATTTCCTTAGTTTTCTTCTGATACCCTGTTGGGGATAAGTTTCCTTCTGAGTGATCAGTGTTGTGCCCCTGTGGTCATTTGAGTCATCTTGTGGTCACTTGGGACATTCGACATCATCCTGTGGTCATTTGAGATATTTTATATTCTTGGTTTTGACAATGGCTAAACACTATAAGTCATTGATGTTTTACCACTCTTATATGACTAATGATGTGACACCAAGCGGGGAGGGGAATTCGAGCTAGAAGTGATGAAAAGGCCGCCGATGCCGATGCTGTCCACTCTCTGTGCTTCAGGACAGACAGTCGGTTCTCTTGACACTGCGGCCACTCTGGTGGGAAACACTTCGTAGATGGACCGGGAAGACACCAGAATTTTCTTGATTTCTTTGGACGCCGATTCTGGTCAGGGCAGACGGTTGAACAGAGTGGCAGGTCTGTTGCGCAGACTGTAATAGGTTCTCAGCAGTGGGAAGACGAGGATGCTGCGACCGCTCCCGAGCTTGGTATCAAGCACCTCTGAAGTCGTTGGTTCCGTTGACGAGTCTTCTTTGCAACGAAACTGACGGGGTTGCCAGATATGGTCGGAGATGGCCGGTAGAGCTTGAACACTGAAGGTGGTCGATGCCGACAGAGTGGAAGCAGAACTGCATGCCCAGTGGGAGAAAATTGATAACTTCTGGATCCGGATGCCGAACGGAGCTCTGCTTCTTGGGGATGAAAGAAGACTCAGAGTAAAAGATTTTTGATGAAGAACTCCTGCTTAGATTCCTAGGAGGTTTTCCGCTGCAGATCTTCCACTCCGGCTCTGGTCTTCTATCCGAGCAGTTTTACGCAGTCGAGGGAGAATGGACCTTCTGATCAGCCCGGTGCTCGGATGGAGACGAAACCACCTCACTTGGAAAGCTCTCTGGACAACCTTTCCAGAGATGTATGCCTTGCCACCAGAAGATTCAGGGAAATGCCGGAGATGATGCAGCTTCTAGGACCAAATTTGCTGCCTGCGACCTGAAATGAAGTTGAAACCTTGTGGTGGCAAATGGTGGTGGAATGAGATGGAGGGAAGGGGAGGGCGACCTTGGCTGGGTTGGGGCTGGAGTTGGGCGACCTAGGGTGTGGGGGAAATGGGAGAGGGGAGGGAATTTCGAATTTGGGCCTTGGGAGGAGTTATTTTAGCCTTGGGAAGGTGGTGGGATGCATGGGGAAGGAGAGTGGGGTAGTTGGGGGTTGGGAGGTGAGGAGAGGATTGGAGGAGAGTTCTTGGGGTTGGGGTGAGTTAATGGAAGGGTGTGGGAACTAGGGAAAGAGTTATTAGGGGAGGGGAAGAGAGAGAAAGTGGTTGGGAGGGGGAGGAGAGAGAAAGGGGCACACCCCTTAGAGAAAGAGAGAGATAATGAGAGAGAGTAAGAGAGAGAGAGAGGGGGGAATCCACCCCTTAGAGAGAGAGAGA
Organism: Amorphophallus konjac; assembly: GCA_022559845.1. NCBI lineage: Eukaryota > Viridiplantae > Streptophyta > Magnoliopsida > Alismatales > Araceae > Amorphophallus > Amorphophallus konjac. Next base: position 384,305,826 of record CM040123.1, read on the forward strand.
GAGAGAAGTTAGAGAGAAAGAAACAACCCAGGAGAATCCACTCCTAGAGAGAGAGAGGGAATATTGGAGAATCCACTCCAAAGAGAGAGAGATAGAAGGAGAGTAAGGGACCTCATGTTGGAGGTAGTTTTCCAAATATTTTTTGATTCACTTCATTGTTTTAAAAGAGAGGTTACATGACACTTATATAGACTCCACTAAGAAGACCAAAAGACAACTCACCTAACACCTAACACCTACTCATCATAACTCTCTTAGGAAGACTAAAAGACACAAAATAAAAAAAAAGACTCTTACATAATAGTTGGAGACATAATTACTACAAAACATAAAACATGACCCATTAGGCCCATACATATGGCCCAATTAACATGAGACAACTAAATCATAAACATGAGACAACTAAAACATGAAAATCTATTTGATAATTTTGTTGAAGCCGCTTGCCGATCCCGTCAAACCCCTCCACTTGGAGAAGGTTCGACCTCGAACCTTGATTCTCGAATCTCGAACTGCAGGACCCTGACTTGTTGGGACAAATCAGACGACTTGCTCTGATACCATTTTGATGTGACACCAAGCGGGGAGGGGAATTCGAGCTAGAAGTGATGAAAAGGCAACCGATGCCGATGCTGTCCACTCTCTGTGCTTCAGGATAGACAGTCAGTTCTCTTGACACTGCGGCCACTCTAGATTTTTCCTGAAGACGAAACCAGTGGGAAACTCTTCGTAGCTGGACCGGGAAGACACCAAACTTTTCTTGATTTCTTTGGACGCCGATTCTGGTCGGGGCAGACGGTTGAACAGAGTGGCAGGTCTGTTATGCAGACTGTAAAAGGTTCTCAGCAGTGGGAAGACGAGGATGCTGCGACCGCTCCCGAGCTCGGAATCAGGCACCGCTGAAGTCGTTGGTTCCGTTGACAAGTCGTCTTTGCAACAAAACTGACAGGGCTTCCAGATATGGTCGGAGATGGCTGGTAGAGCTTGAACACTGAAGGTGGTTGATGCTGACAGAGTGGAAGTAGAACTGCATGTCCGGTGGGAGAAAATTGATAACTTCTAGATCCTGATGCCAAACGGAGCTCTGCTTCTTGGGGATGAAAGAAGACTCAGAGTATAAGATTTTTTATGAAGAACTCCTATTCAGATTCCTAGGAGGTTGGCCGCTGCAGATCTTCCACTTGGGCTCTGGTCTTCTGTCCGCGTAGTTTTGCGCAGTCGAGGGAGAATGGACCTTCCGATCAGCCCGGTGCTCGGATGGAGACTAAACCACCTCGCTTGGAAAGCTCTCTGGACGACCTTTCCAGAGATGTATGCCTTGCCACCAGAAGATTCAGGGAAATGTCGGAGATGATGTAGCTTCTAGGACCAAATTTGCTGCCTATGACCTACAATGAAGTTGAAACCTTGTGGTGGCAAATGGTGGTGGAATGAGATGGAGGGAAGGGGAGGGCGACCTTGGCTGGGTTGGGGCTGGAGTTGGGCGACCTAGGGTGTGGGGGAAATGGGAGAGGGGAGGGAATTTCCAATTTGGGCCTTGGGAGGAGTTATTTTAGCCTTGGGAAGGTGGTGGGATGCATGGGGAAGGAGAGTGGGGTAGTTGGGGGTTGGGAGGTGAGGAAAGGATTGGAGGAGAGCTCTTGGGGTTGGGGTGAGTTAATGGAAGGGTGTGGGAACTAGGGAAAGAGTTATTAGGGGAGGGGAAGAGAGAGAAAGTGGTTGGGAGGGGGGGAGAGAGAAAGGGGCGCACCCCTTAGAGAAAGAGAGAGATAATGAGAGAGAGAAAGAGAGAGAGAGAGAGAGAGAGGAATCCACCCCTTAGAGAGAGAGAGAGAGAGAGAAGTTAGAGAGAAAGAAACAACCCAGGAGAATCCACTCCTAGAGAGAGAGAGAATATTGGAGAATCCACTCCAAATAGAGAGAGATAGAAGGAGGGTAAGGGACCTCTTGTTGGAGGTAGTTTTCCAAATATTTTTTGATTCACTTCATTGTTTTAAAAGAGAGGTTACATGACACTTATATAGACTCCACTAAGAAGACCAAAAGACAACTCACCTAACACCTAACACCTACTCATCATAACTCTCTTAGGAAGATTAAAAGACACAAAATAAAAAAAAGACTCTTACATAATGGTTGGAGACATAATTACTACAAAACATAAAACATGACCCATTAGGCCCATACATATGGCCCAATTAACATGAGACAACTAAAACATAAACATGAGACAACTGAAAACATGAATATCTATTTGATAATTTTGTTGAAGCCGCTTGCCGATCCCGTCAAACCCCTCCACTTGGAGAAGGTTCGACCTCGAACCTTGATTCTCGAATCTCGAAGTGCAGGACCCCGACTTGTTGGGACAAATCGGACGACTTGCTCTGATACCATTTTGATGTGACACCAAGCGGGGAGAGGAATTCGAGCTAGAAGTGATGAAAAGGCCACCGATGCCGATGCTGTCCACTCTCTGTGCTTCAGGACAGACAGTCGGTTCTCTTGACACTGTGGCCACTCTGGATTTTTTCTGAAGACGAAACCAGTGGGAAACTCTTCGTAGCTGGACCGGGAAGACACCAAAATTTTCTTGATTTCTTTGGACGCTGATTCTGGTCGGGGCAGACGGTTGAACAGAGTGGCAGGTCTGTTACGCAGACTGTAACAGGTTCTCAGCAGTGGGAAGACGAGGATGCTGCGACCGCTCCCAAGCTTGGAATCAGGCACCACTAAAGTCGTTGGTTCCGTTGACAAGTCGTCTTTGCAACGAAACTGACGGGGCTGCCAGATATGGTCGGAGATGGCCGGTAGAGGTTGAACACTGAAGGTGGTCGATGCTGACAGAGTGGAAGCAGAACTGCATGCCTGGTGGGAGAAAATTGATAACTTCTGGATTCGGATGCCAAACGGAGCTCTGCTTCTTTGCGATGAAAGAAGACTCAGAGTATAAGATTTTTGATGAAGAACTCCTGCTCAGATTCCCCGGAGGTTGGCCGCTGTAGATCTTCCACTCCGGCTCTGGTCTTCTGTCCGAGCAGTTTTGCGCAATCGAGGGAGAATGGACCTTCTGATCAGCCCGGTGCTCGGAAGGAGACGAAACCACCTCGCTTGGAAATCTCTCTGGACGACCTTTCTAGAGATGTATGCCTTGCCACCAGACGATTCAGGGAAATGCCGGAGATGATGCAGCTTCTAGGACCAAATTTGCTGCCTACGACCTACAATGAAGTTGAAACCTTGTGGTGGCAAATGGTGGTGGAATGAGATGGAGGGAAGGGGAGGGCGACCATGGATGGGTTGGGGCTGGAGTTGGGTGACCTAGGATGTGGGGGAAATGGGAGAGGGGAGGGAATTTCCAATTTGGGCCTTGGGATGAGTTATTTTAGCCTTGGGAAGGTGGTGGGATGCATGGGGAAGGAGAGTGGGGTAGTTGGGGGTTGGGAGGTGAGGAGAGGATTGGAGGAGAGCTCTTGGGGTTGGGGTGAGTTAATGGAAGGGTGTGGGAACTAGGGAAAGAGTTATTAGGGGAGGGGAAGAGAGAGAAAGTGGTTGGGAGGGGGGGAGAGAGAAAGGGGCGCACCCCTTAGAGAAAGAGAGAGATAATGAGAGAGAGAAAGAGAGAGAGAGAGAGAGAGAGAGGAATCCACCCCTTAGAGAGAGAGAGAGAGAGAGAAGTTAGAGAGAAAGAAACAACCCAGGAGAATCCACTCCTAGAGAGAGAGAGAATATTGGAGAATCCACTCCAAATAGAGAGAGATAGAAGGAGGGTAAGGGACATCATGTTGGAGGTAGTTTTCCAAATATTTTTTGATTCACTTCATTGTTTTAAAAGAGAGGTTACATGACACTTATATAGACTCCACTAAGAAGACCAAAAGACAACTCACCTAACACCTAACACCTACTCATCATAACTCTCTTAGGAAGATTAAAAGACACAAAATAAAAAAAAAGACTCTTACATAATGGTTGGAGACATAATTACTATAAAACATAAAACATGACCCATTAGGCCCATACATATGGCCCAATTAACATGAGACAACTAAAACATAAACATGAGACAATGAAAACATGAATATCTATTTGATAATTTTGTTGAAGCCGCTTGCCGATCCCGTCAAACCCCTCCACTTGGAGAAGGTTCCACCACGAACCTTGATTCTCGAATCTCGAAGTGCAGGACCCCGACTTGTTGGGACAAATCGGACGACTTGCTCTGATACCATTTTGATGTGACACCAAGCGGGGAGAGGAATTCGAGCTAGAAGTGATGAAAAGGCCACCGATGCCGATGCTGTCCACTCTCTGTGCTTCAGGACAGATAGTCGGTTCTCTTGACACTGTGGCCACTCTGGATTTTTTCTGAAGACGAAACCAGTGGGAAACTCTTCGTAGCTGGACCGGGAAGACACCAAAATTTTCTTGATTTCTTTGGACGCTGATTCTGGTCGGGGCAGACGGTTGAACAGAGTGGCAGGTCTGTTACGCAGACTGTAACAGGTTCTCAGCAGTGGGAAGACGAGGATGCTGCGACCGCTCCCAAGCTTGGAATCAGGCACCACTAAAGTCGTTGGTTCCGTTGACAAGTCGTCTTTGCAACGAAACTGACGGGGCTGCCAGATATGGTCGGAGATGGCCGGTAGAGGTTGAACACTGAAGGTGGTCGATGCTGACAGAGTGGAAGCAGAACTGCATGCCTGGTGGGAGAAAATTGATAACTTCTGGATTCGGATGCCAAACGGAGCTCTGCTTCTTTGCGATGAAAGAAGACTCAGAGTATAAGATTTTTGATGAAGAACTCCTGCTCAGATTCCCCGGAGGTTGGCCGCTGTAGATCTTCCACTCCGGCTCTGGTCTTCTGTCCGAGCAGTTTTGCGCAGTCGAGGGAGAATGGACCTTCTGATCAGCCCGGTGCTCGGATGGAGACGAAACCACCTCGCTTGGAAATCTCTCTGGACGACCTTTCTAGAGATGTATGCCTTGCCACCAGACGATTCAGGGAAATGCCGGAGATGATGCAGCTTCTAGGACCAAATTTGCTGCCTACGACCTACAATGAAGTTGAAACCTTGTGGTGGCAAATGGTGGTGGAATGAGATGGAGGGAAGGGGAGGGCGACCATGGATGGGTTGAGGCTGGAGTTGGGTGACCTAGGATGTGGGGGAAATGGGAGAGGGGAGGGAATTTCCAATTTGGGCCTTGGGATGAGTTATTTTAGCCTTGGGAAGGTGGTGGGATGCATGGGGAAGGAGAGTGGGGTAGTTGGGGGTTGGGAGGTGAGGAGAGGATTGGAGGAGAGCTCTTGGGGTTGGGGTGAGTTAATGGAAGGGTGTGGGAACTAGGGAAAGAGTTATTAGGTGAGGGGAAGAGAGAGAAAGTGGTTGGGAGGGGGAGGAGAGAGAAAGGGGCGCACCCCTTAGAGAAAGAGAGAGATAATGAGAGAGAGAAAGAGAGAGATAATGAGAGAGAGAAAGAGAGAGAGAGAGAGGGGAATCCACCCCTTAGAGAGAGAGAGAAGTTAGAGAGAAAAAAATAACCCAAGAGAATCCACTCCTAGAGAGAGAGAGAATATTGGAGAATCCACTCCAAAGAGAGAGAGATAGAAGGAGAGTAAGGGACCTCATGTTGGAGGTAGTTTTCCAAATATTTTTTGATTCACTTCATTGTTTTAAAAGAGAGGTTACATGACACTTATATAGACTCCACTAAGAAGACCAAAAGACAACTCACCTAACACCTAACACCTACTCATCATAACTCTCTTAGGAAGACTAAAAGACACAAAATAAAAAAAAAGACTCTTACATAATAGTTGGAGACATAATTACTACAAAACATAAAACATGACCCATTAGGCCCATACATATGGCCCAATTAACATGAGACAACTAAAACATAAACATGAGACAACTAAAACATGAATATCTATTTGATAATTTTGTTGAAGCCGCTTGCCGATCCCGTCAACTAAACTACTTGATGTTCTTTCATGACAGATATGCCAAGGAATGGAGTGGAGATGTGATGCGGGACGGATGACCGACTCGGGCTAAGACGTATGACTGACTTGTTGTGCGGCCAGCACTAGCACACTAAGGCAAGTCGGGCAACTGACCACCGTGGTATTCCCCGGGTGGAGACGTCTCTCAACAGTGACTCTCTTGAGCCTGACGATCGTCCCTTGTGAGGGAAACGTGGGGATCGCGGCGATTAAGAAACCACCGTCGCCTAGGGTACCGATTCGAGCTCGATGCTCAATTGGAGCTATGGAACGGGCGCTCACAACTCACAAACACGGTGAATTTGAACTAGCTATCGGCCCTATTCTCAAAAACGTAGCAATATAGAAAGTATACTAAACAGCAAATGTAAGGATCGGAACGAGCACGTACCTCCACGACTAGTCGTGGGGAAGAATTCCCGGCCGATTTCCGAACAACCCCAATACACACAAGATTAACTTTACAATTTCAGAAGCTTGGCCCACTCCACACAGGGAGGTATCGGGCTACAATCAATAACTTTGGGGTTGCTGGAACCCGGGTTGACGGGCCACACTCGCAGGAGGCGAGGAACGCGTGCCGGAGCCGCTCGGGTACGCCGACGGAAAGCCGACCCGGTTCTGCCCGCGCTGGTCACCCTGCGCAGCGAGCTTGCGGAAGCTTGTACGGCTAGATCCGATGCCCGATCGGAGCGCCGTTTGTTGGAGAATGTCGGTGACTGGATGTAGTATCTTCACTCCGAAGATCGCGAACAGATGCCTTCAGATCTAGGCGCAGTGACAAATCTTCTGAGGTTCTGGTTTTATGCTCACAGAACTGCACAGGAACATGGTAAAATGTTGGGAAAATGGTTGCCGATGTCGGATCGGGGCGTTCCTTGTGGGAGGTGGTAGGCGACGTCCAGGGGAAGAAATACTCCGAAGATCCTTCACACGGATCTTGGCTGGATGATGCGGAGTAGGCTCTAAAAGTTGATTCTAGTTCTCAACCGGGCCTGCTCAGACCAGCCCGTGCGATCCTACGAGAACTGTCGTCACGATCAGCACCGGTCACGGATCGAGGTAAAACCAGCGGCAACACGAAGAGGACTTGAAATACTACGATTTCTCTTCAGGAACCAACTTCAGATGGCGTTGGGGTTAGGATGAAGAATTCAATACATAGTCATCTTCAATTCTAGGCAGCATTCAGGAACCGATCTGCGTGCCTCCACGAGAAAAATCGCCATCGTTGCTCACAAACTCCGATCGATGCGAAACCAAAACTGAAAGTTTTCTAACTTATAGAGGTATCACGAATAATTTTTGTGGAAGAAGAAGATAAGACAAAGAGAGGGATACGGGGTCGAGTCTCACGAACCAGTTCTATCCAGTCCCAGGACAGCTCAATGGGAGTCACACCCAAGAACACACAAAGAGAATCACTCTCTAATGAACTTTTCTTTCAACAAAACTTCATTCTATTTTACATAAACACTATACATGCCCTTATATAGGGAAATGGAAGGGGTAGGGGGAGGGGAATTCGTTGGTTACAAGAAGGGAGAGGGGGAGGTGCGCATGGATCATGAAAGGGGGACTTGGTGAAAGGGAAAGGGAGACAAGGGGACATCGTAGCTCACCTACCTTTGAAATTCAAGGTAAAGATGGTAGGTGGCAGCCATATTTGGCATTGACCAGCAGCCATTTGAATGCCCCATGTGTTAAATGGGATGGGAAGAAGAAAAATCAACAATTGCTAGCCTAATAAGCCAAAAAGGATGGCGCCCCTAGCTTGGGCCCTTCTTGGGCCAAGTTTGGTCATGGCTTAACCAAGCCCATTCCAACCTAGATGGCTTAAGGCCATTCCACCCTTGAAGGCCCATGAATGAAGAGAGCCCACTCTAGATTATCCAATCTAGATAGCCCATGTGGAAGGAAACTCATATGGCTTATGAATCCATTAGAAATGGACCAAGGCCATTCCTTCTTATGGAATGCTTTAAGGGCTTTAACAAATTGGCTCATTAGGAGCCTTACAACCAGCCCTTTAGCAAATTACACGTACAATAACCATTACAAGCCCAATTCAATGCCAAAAAAGGTCCAAATTCAAGCCAAATTATCCCCATTTTGAAAATAAGCCGATGTAGTCCACTTGGCGCTCCGCGTATGGCACCGTCGGTTCGCCGACGTGTCACGTGATCGCCCTGGTGTCCGCACCAATTCTCCCCAGGTGGGAGGAACTCGACCCCGTCGAGTAAGGGTCCCGAAGCTTGCGCTCTCCGCATGTGATCAAGGCGTTGGTCATCGTGGGGCATCCTCGCCAACGTACTAGGACGTGTGGGTATGCGCCGTTCCTTGTGGTGATGACCTGCTCATCCAGTATACAATCTATATGCATGCGTTGAGGCTGGAAGAGGTGGACTCTCGGGTGAGGGTCACTCCCAATAGAAAGATAAAGCTCGAGACTCACTAGGGATCACCGCGGGTTCCAATATGCTACCAGAGGAAACATGGAACGTCGAATTGACACCATTGTCGTTCGGTAGTTCAATATCGTACGCTTTCGGACCCACTTGTTTCTTAACTCGGAAAGGGTGGGGATCGTGGACTTAGAGTGGCTTTCGGTCTCCGGGCGGAAACTTTTCAGGTATGACCCTGATCTAGATGTACTCTCCCTTTGAATCCACGGATATGTAGCATGCATTGGCTACCTCCTTATGCGTGCTTTGACTGGCCTTTTATTGACACGACTTAATGCAAATCATATGCATGAAAGAGAACAACGAGGGAGACAAACACACACACACACATGACCTTAGACAAACCTATGGCTAGTCCGACCTACGCATGGACGATGGCGGACCAGGACACCCAAATTTGTGCCATGCATACACTAGATGCAACCAAAGGTAGGTAGGATTATGTACTCCTAGACACCCAAAAAGACACCATGCATGCAAGGATTTTCTATCAGATGTGGGTGTGGGTGGGCTAAGAGGTTCATCACCACTACATGTAGGTAAGGCATGCCATGCTTCCCAATAATCGGACCTATTGCTATGTGGAGTTTGATTGGCCCGAGTGGGAAGAAAGTGGTAGGGGACTTCCTTGACAAAGTAGAGGGGAAGTGGTGGGTCACGAGGCCCACTAGAGAAGGGGTCGAATGGGTCAAAGAATGTGAGACCCCCTGGTTCCTCCATTACATAGTCCCATGTTTGAAATTCATGAAGGTGATGGTCACCTCCATCCATCGTGGTAGATGGGACAGTGTATAGAAGATAGGGCTCCTCCCTTGGGATAAAAGGAGTGAAGTTGGGCTCGGTCGGTAGCGGGAGGAGTAGAAGAACCTCCGTTGTAAGATAACCCACGGTGTACATGGAGGTAATAGACCCTAAGGATGGATATGTGAAGCTACGACCTATAGGTTGGTCAAAGCCTGGGGCCAACAAGTGTGTAAAAGTCAATTGCCGGTCTAACCCTTTAAGAAGGTCATCTAATGTATCCACATAGTGACTAGACCGGAAAGTGGTGTGAAATGAATGGATTGGCACCAGAGGTAGGATAGGGTCCATAGATGGGAGGGGAGCTGGGGCCAGGCCACTCTTAAGTCAGCTAAGGAGTGGCTCGGCTATAAGTAGCTTTCCCGTTAGAAACACGGGTAGCTGTGGCTGAGGTGGCTCCGAATAAAGATCGGAGAGTGAGGCTTCTCCAACCCTTTTGTCCCCTAGGGCTAGAGAGGTCTGAGTGGGACACTGCCCGGCAAAGTGGCCAATCCCCTGGCAGCGATAACACTGCTGTTGTGATCCACTACGCTCCTTGATAAGTGTGTCCTTACCCTTATCCTTATGAAGGACAGGGGGTGTAGGCAATGGAGCTCTCGTGGGTGGGGAAAGAGGATCCACCAAGATGTGGAGAGGGCCTGGGGACTCCATTGATGGAGCCAGATTAAGACTACCGGCGATGACCTCCTTAGGCTCGGGTAGGAGTACATCACTAGGAGTACTGTCCTATCCACCCCATCCAACCGGTCCAAAATCATTTGCATAAGTTCGGCAACGGAGTGGGTTGGAATAGGGATATCATGATGGACTCGCCCGTAGTCAACTGTCCTAGGATTGGGTCTTGGCTCATCTACGTGTGGGACTCTTTGCCTCCGACTAGAACCCACTTGGTTGGAAGTGATTGGGTGGGGTCGATTGGGGCACGTAGACCTTCCTAAGCTCTCTCTTCATGTCTCACCATGACTTGATGGGCCATTTCCCCCTAACCTCTCTCATTCTTTCGATGTAATCCCACTTTTCAGCAGCCTCATGAAGAAGCCGCTCTTTGGCTAAAGAGAATTGCATTGCCTCGGACATAGTATAACAATCAAAGTAGGTGTCCATGGTGGCCTCCCACTTGAGATAGATGCCCGGGTCATTGGAGCCAAAAAATCTGAGGCTTCAGGCCTACAGAAGCGGAGAGGATGGTTGCCAAGCCCATGGGCGGGCCAATGGTCATATCGCCTGGGCGACCGGGAATCCATGGGAAGTTGGAGAACTACATGTTAGACATGCCGACACTTGGACAAGGCACTAGACACGACCCCAAAATACTAATGCAAAGTTGGCATGAGACTCGACTACACACTTAGACATGACGATGTTGGAATGCACTAACTAGGAACCTAGACTTAACCCACTATTCGGTACGTGGCGGAGCTAATCGATCCGAAGACCGCTCGCGCAAGTGTGCGGCCTTCCCGATAGGCATAACCTAACGATCGTGTCACACCTTTTGATATACCGAGTAGAGGAATGCAAATGCAACCTTGAACTTGAATGACCCTAGACTTGAACGACGCTCTGATACCAAACTGATGCGGGACGGATGACCGACTCGAGCTAAGACGTATGACTGACTCGTTGTGCGGCCAGCACTAGCACACTAAGGCAAGTCGGCCAGCACTAGCACTAGCACACTAAGGCAACTCGTTGTGCTGACCACCGTGGTATTCTCCGGGTGGAGACGTATCTCAACAGCGACTCTCTTGAGCCCGACGATCGTCCCTTGTGAGGGAAACGTGGGGATCGCGGCGATTAAGAAACCACCGTCGCCTAGGGTACCGATTCGAGCTCGATGCTTAATTGGAGCTATGGAACGGGCGCTCACAACTCACAAACGCGGTGAATTTGAACTAGCTATCGGCCCTATTCTCACAAACGCATCAATATAGAAAGTATACTAAACAGCAAATATAAGGATCGGAATGAGCACGTACCTCCACGACTAGTCGTGGGGAAGAATTCCCGGTCGATTTCCGAACAACCCCAATACACACAAGATTAACTTTACAATTTCAGAAGCTTGGCCCACTCCACACAGGGAGGTATCGGGCTACAATCAATAACTTTGGGGTTGCTAGAACCCGGGTTGACGGGCCACACTCGCAGGAGGCGAGGAACGCGTGCCGGAGCCGCTCGGGTACGCCGACGGAAAGTCGACCCGGTTCTGCCCGCGCTGGTCACCCTGCGCAGCAAGCTTGCGGAGGCTTGTACGGCTAGATCTGATGCCCGATCGGAGCGCCGTTTGTTAGAGAATGTCGGCGACTGGATGTAGTATCTTCACTCCAAAGATTGCGAACAGATGCCTTCAGATCTGGGCGCAGTGATGAATCTTCTGAGGTTCTGGTTTTGTGCTCACAGAACTGCACAGAAACACGGTAAAATGTTGGGAAAATAGTTACCGATGTCGGATCGAGGCGTTCCTTGTGGGAGGTGGTAGGCAACGTCCAGGGGAAGAAATACTCTGAAGATCCTTCACACGGATCTTGGCCGGATGAAGCGGGGTAGGCTCTGAAAGTTGATTCTAGTTCTCAGCCGGGCCTGCTAAGACCAGCCCGCGCGATCATATGAGAACTGTCGTCACGATCAGCACCGATCACGGATCGAGGCGAAACCAGCGGAAACAGGAAGAGGACTTGAAATACTACGATTTCTCTTCAGAAACTAACTTCAGTTGGCATCGGGGATGGGCTTGAGAATTTAATACACAGTCATCTTCAATTCTAGGCAGCATTCAGGAACCGATCTGCGTGCTTCCACGAGAAAAATTGCCATCGTTTCTCACAAACTCCGATCGATGTGAAACCAAAGTTGAAAGTTTTCTAACTTGTAGAGGTATCATGGATAATTTTTGTGGAAGAAGAAGATAAGAGGAAGAGGGGGATATGGGGTTGAGTCTCACGACCCAGTTCTGTCCAGTCCCAGGACAGATCAATGGGAGTCACACCCAAGAACACACAAAGAGAATCACTCTCTAATGAACTTTTCTTTCAACAAAACTTCATTCTATTTTGCATAAACACTATACATGCCCTTATATAGAGAAATGGAAGGGGTAGGGGGAGGGGAATTCGTTTGTTACAAGAAGGGAGAGGGGGAGGTGCGCATGGATCATGAAAGGGGGACTTGGTGAAAGGGAAAGGGAGACAAGGGGACATGGTAGCTCACCTACCTTTGAAATTCAAGGTAAAGATGGTAGGTGGCAGTCATATTTGGCATTGACCAGCAGCTATTTGAATGCCTCATGTGGTAAATGGGATGGGAAGAAGAAAAATCAACAATTACTAGCCTAATAAGCCAAAAAGGAGGGCGCCCCTAGCTTGGGCCCTTCTTGGGCCAAGTTTGGTCATGGCTTAACCAATCCCATTCCAACCTAGATGGCTTAAGGCCATTCCACCCTTGAAGGCCCATGAATGAAGAGAGCCCACTCTAGATTATCCAATCTAGATAGCCCATGTGGAAGGAAGCCCATATGGCTTATGGATCCATTAGAAATGGACCAAGGCCATTCCTTCTTATGGAATGCTTTAAGGGCTTTAACAAATTGGCCCATTAGGAGCCTTACAACCAGCTCTTTAGCAAATTACACATACAATAACCATTACAAGCCCAATTCAATGCCAAAAAAGGTCCAAATTCAAGCCAAATTATCCCCATTTTAAAGATAAGCCGATGTAGTCCACTTGGCGCTCCGCGTATGGCACCGTCAGTTCGTCGACGTGTCGCGTGATCGCCCTGGTGTCCGCACCAAGATGGAAAAAGTGAAAGCTCAATGATTGCACCCTCGCACGCGGATCGACCGATCGGGTCGCGGGGGTTAAGGGGGCAGCGCCCCTTGCGGGGGTTTTTAGGGGCGGAGCCCCTGGAACAGAATTTTGATTATAGGAGCGATATAATCAATAGGAAATCTTCAAGACTATCAAGGTTGATGCCACAGATGAGAACATGCTGCTAAAGGACTCTAGCGATGGAGCCAAAGGGGTTAATAGATTGACCCGGCATAACCCGGGGTCTGCCCAACTGGCGGTCGACCGCCAGCCCAGGGGCGGTCGACCGCCCCTGCCAGCAGCTCACTGGCTGACGGATTCTCAATGGCGGTCGACTGCCAGCCCTGTAGCGGTCGACTAGAAATTACAGAGATCAAATTTCTATAGGGTTTCTCAGTAGCGGTCGACCGCCAACTTCCACAGGTCGAGCGCCAGCCCCGAGCCAACAATGTTGACTTTATTTTCCAATTCGAGAAGAGCCCCTTTCCTTGTATTTGTTTAACCCCAAAGTCACCCAATCTCCCATGGATTGTGGATCTGGTCTGGGGGATGTCCAAGGACCATTCAAAGTCTATAAAACCAACACATGAGGAGTTAGAAACCCTAATGCTTCAATTGGAACAAGAGAGATCATGGGAGGCTAGAGGAGGTGATTCGCAGGTACTGTAGCACCTTCGTGAATAGTGCTTCGGGCTGGAGTTCTTCATCCATCCAAGGTGATTCAAGCTTGTTTTTGAAGCCATCAACCTCCAAGAAAGGTGTATAAGCAATCAAGGTTCAAGGCTGCATCCATTATCTCCCACATCAACTCAAAGGAGATTCAAAGAAGGAGATTCAAGGAAGATCGATTTGCAAAGAAGAAGGAACCCTTGTTGCTGAACCAAGAGGAGTCTTTGCAAGAGAGAAGAAGCCATTGTTGCTGATCAACATCGAATCTCAGACAAGATCTTTTCTTCTTGAGCATATTCTATATCTTGTTTGAGAGCTTTCATATTTGTTCTCTTTCCATTTCATTCAAACATTTGAAACTGAAGATCGTCACTACCGGTGGTTAGTAGGAAGGCAATCGATAGTTGTCCGATCTGCGGTGTTGACGTCCCTACCTGTGGTTAGTAGGAAGACAATCGGAGGTCTTTCCGATTTACGGTTCAGTGCGTGGCACTAGTGGAGTCTCACCGGATTTGGTGAGGGGTGGACGTAGGATTGGAGATTCAGTCCGAACCACCTTAAAATCTCGTATGTTGTGGTTTGCTTGTGCGATTGCTTTATGTTAGATGCATGCTTAGGTTCAATCTCTATATTGCGTAATAATCTTGCTAAGTAAATCGTTGTGTCCTTCGTTAAGCTAGTTATATTTTGCTGCTATTATCATTATCTAGCTTTAAAGAGGGTTACATTGCGAAAAGAGGGACAGATCTATTCACCCCTTCCCACTAGATTCGCTATCTACTACTCAACAATCAGAAGAAGGGAGAGTGTATCTCCGGGTGTCCCCTCTATGGTTTCAGAAGAAGTGAGGTGTTCCTTCGGTTGTCCCCTCTGTGGTTTTAGAGGAAGGGAGGTGTTCCTCCGGTTGTTCCCTCTGTGGTTTCATAGGAAGGGAGGCGTGTTCCTCCGGTCACTGCTGAGGTAGTGGGTTCTGATCTTGCGAGGTGCTAGATTAGAGTTTGAGGGATTTGTCTCCCTCTAGATCAAGCTGTTAGCCAGAGTTTGTTTGTAGACTGAGTCTACGTTCTTGCTGTTACAAGAGGAAGCCACACTCTGGTCTGAGTGTGGGGTGGACGTAGATCTGCAAGGCAGATCGAACCACCTTAAAAATCCTGCGTGTTTTGAGTCTTGATGTAGTGTGTTTACTCCCTATCTTCTACCTCCCCTTCGCAGGTTGGTGCTTGAGTTGTTTCTTCCTATCAATCTATTCGTGTTAGTGTAATT
Source organism: Amorphophallus konjac (assembly GCA_022559845.1). Lineage (NCBI taxonomy): Eukaryota > Viridiplantae > Streptophyta > Magnoliopsida > Alismatales > Araceae > Amorphophallus > Amorphophallus konjac. The sequence continues at coordinate 384,320,840 of CM040123.1, forward strand.
TGAACTAATGTGAGTGCTTTATGATATGCTTGATCGAATATATGATAAAGTAAGCATTCATTTAATTCTAGCACTCCATCACATGTTTGAGTGTGGTTCGGACTGAACCATCGTCTTATTGTTTCCTTCCGCCTAGAGTACTTTCCTGTATGCTAAGCATTCGAGTTCGGTACCATGAGAACTGTTAATCATACGTGAGTATCTGCATTGTGATCTTTCACTTTCTTGCCACTTGCAGTTTTTCAGTTCCTATTAGCTGCAAAGTTATTTCAGGCATTAGTAGTTCAAATTGGCCTAAATAGTTTATATGGATTCATTCACCCCCCCTCTGGATCTCTCCGTGCACCCATCTATTTCCTATCAATTGGTATCAGAGCAGGTCTCTTATTGATCAGATCAAATGATCTGTAGAGTAGTTTCTGCTTGTCTGGTACATTTCCTGTCATAGTCTGGTGTTTTAATTATCGGAGTCTCAATGGCCCACCCACTGTTGTTTGATATTTCTGACTTTCCTAAGTGGTTAGGAAGTGTGTGCACATCGGTTAATGCAGTTAATCCAAACCTATGGAACATAATTTCCAAAGGTCCACACAAACTGCCCAAGGATATGTCCAAATGGACAGACACTCATCGGATGAAAAATAATGATAATCGCAGAGCTTTTAATATATTGAAAAATGCTATTGATCCTAATGTCTTTCCATTTGTCTCCACTTATAGGTCTGCAAAGAAAATCTGGGACAGGCTGAATGCCATCCATAATGGAGAAAAACAAAGGTGCATGATGGCAAATGAGAGTGATCAAATGAGTGAAGAAGACAATGGTGAACATGTAATCTCCATCTTCGAAAATTCTATAGATGATTGGGAGGATGCATATGGTGATTTGTTAGATAGGTATGATAGATTGAGTAAAAAAAAAATTATGAAAAGGAAATTACATGATGCTATTAATTCTAGTTCTGAGAATGAAGATGTTGAAATGCTGAAAATTGAAAATGAGATTTTTAGAAAACAACTAAACAATCTTGATCTCATTAATTCAGAACTAGATCAAATAAAATATGAAAATAATAGTCTGAGAAAATAATTGAAAGATATTCATGATGTTCATTCTAAATTGGAAATTCTGGAATCTGAGAATGAGTGTCTTAGGAAACAATGTGAAAAACTCAATGTTGAAACAACATGTTCTGTTAAATCTGCTTGTAGTGAATGCCAATTTCTAAAAGTCATAAATGAAAGTCTTCACTCAGGCTTAGATTGGCAGAGGGACTTAATTGTTTCCCTAAGAGATGAAAATAAAAATCTATTGGATAAGAACTTGGAAATTGAACAAAATGAGGAAGAGCTGATTGAAAAGTTAAGTTCTGTGTCTAATGATGACAAACTCAAGGAAGAAATAGAAAAACTGAAATAAATGAACATTGCCCTATCTGAAAAATTGATTACATCTGAGAAAGGTAAGAATGTGAATCCGAACAATTCAGAGATGTTAGCTAATCTTGAACAAGAAATTCAAAGCCATAAATCTATAAATGCCATGTTAAATGAAATTCTAGCTAAATGTGAGGAAGATAATTCCAACTCAGAATTGTTAATTTCCTCCCTGGACAATGAAATCCAAGATCTGAAAACCTCACTGTCAAAATTTGTTCATGGGAAAGAAAATCTGGATAGATTGCTAGGGGCTAAAGTAAATCTCCAGAAGGAAGGGTTGGGCTACAATAATGCTAATAAGAAATCTTTTGAAAACAAACTTCACACTTTGCTTATGAATAGTTCAGAAACACCCAGCACCTCAAACTCTCTATTCCTCCAATTCACTGCCCAAAGAAGCCAAAAACAAACTATTAATAATCAAACCTCCAGTCAGAAAAAGAATTTGAGAAAGGAAAACAATTTGCATCATCATATGGTTACCACAATGCATGTCACACCAAAATCTGCCACAAACACTCATGCTACCACTATGCATGTTCAAAATTCTAACACACATTCACGTGCACATGCAAAGAAAATCTCATGTCATTACTGTGGTAGACTTGGTCATTTGATGCATGAGTGCAGAGTGATGAGAGAAGATGATCAAAATGTGGATATCATGTATACTAAAATTTCTAAGGCTAGAAATTTCACTAATGCTCAGAAAAGGATCATTGCATGTTTCTATTGTGGGAAATCTGGACATTTAATACACAATTGTTTTATCATGCGAAAAGATGAACAAACCAGAATGCATGCTAAGAAGAATCACCCTAGAAATCATGTGACTAGGATTGAGGAAACTCATTGTTTCTATTGTGGTAAGTCAAGTCACATTGCCGCAAATTGCTGGTTTACCAAAGGAAGAAAAGAGTTTCATGCTAAATCAATCAAATTTCATGCTAAGAAGAATGTTTCTGATAAAAACAAATATGTTTTCAATAGCAGAGCTACTGTGTGCTTTAATTGTGCGATGACTGGCCACAAAGCCTCTGAATGTTGGCTAGCCACTGGCAAGAAAAATGCTAGAGTAGAAAATAAGAAATTTCATGTTCACTTTCATAACAAGAATGTGAAATCTGTTGTGAATTGCCATCATTGTGACAAGGCTAGACATGTCATGAAAGACTATTGGCATGTCAAAGGAAATAAGAATTTCACTGTCAATAAACAGAAATTAAATTTTTCCATGCACATGAGAAATGTCAAGTCTTCTGTTTACTGTCATTATTATGGCAAGTTTGGGCACACAATGCATGATTGTCATTTGTTGCAAGTTGATGATGTTAATGCCCTAAAGTCATGGAAAACACCTACAAGGAGTGTTACTAACCCACAAGGACCCAAGAAGTCTTGGATACCTGTGTATACAAAATGAGATCTGTATTTTGCAGGTGTGCCTTGAAGAAAAAGGAAAATAGAATAAGAGGGGCTCAATAAAATCAAGGCACATGAAGTATGGTAAAGCCCCATTTTTGTTTCTGCTGCTTTAGTTGATGTGTTCAAAAATTTTCGTCTCAGAATATGCACTTCATACTTTGTATGTCAGCTAAAATCTCATGCACACATGTTTACATCTGCATATGTCATTTGCATTAGTCTCTCAATGCATTTAGATAGAGAAAGTCAATGCATATGTTGGTCTGCTCATGCATAAGATAGTTTGAAGTTAATTGCATATCATATACAATCATTGACAATTTGTGACATACATTTTTTTTTCACATATGTATATGCAATGTGCACTGACATGCTTATTCTGAAAATAGGGAAAAATGGTCGACTGATCAAGTATGCTTGGTCGACCGAATGCATATATCTTTATATTTGCATATAAAATTTGCATTGTCTTGCATAAGTTTAAAAATCAAAAATTGCATATAGGACTGCACTGTAATTATTATGCACTTTCATGCATGATCACATGGTATATTAAATGGTATAGTGCTAAAGGGCAGATGAGGTCTGTCTAAGCTCTAACCATGTGTGAGGTGGTCCTTAGACCAAGTCCTCCGGCTAATACCATGGATCAGAGTAGCATATAGAGCAGTCTAGACTTTCATGGGCATAATTCAATGATTCTATGCAAGGTCTCCATGTCAGATTTGATGCATCAATGCATTCACATAGGGAGAGCAAGAGTCTCAATTGATTAGCATATCCCTCATGCATATAGTGTATCTAGATAGGGGGAGTCATTGCATTCACTTGTGTGTTTTCATACACATAGTCTCTGTACATTCATCTGCATATGAATTGTGTCATAAATTCCAAAAGATTATCTGAAATGCATGCATATTCTTAGAGGGAGTTAGATTGAGTAAATAACTGGTGCATGTTAAATGATGCTGCACATTGAAATACAATTCTCCTTGTTCACTTCAAAAATGCTCTGTCTAGAATGAGTAAGTCGATGCAATGATCTTACTGGGTCAATCCAGTAACTCAAGTCTCACAGTTTTCCTGACTTCTGTAATTTGTCCTGAGTCGAAGCACTAAAGGGACTGCATCGACCTGACAGTTTAAATCCTTTAAATCATTCAACTTTGCTCTTCTGTGAAAAAGACAGTCACCTACTGCCTGCCTGCTACATCAGTGGCTGTCAGTGTTTGCTAGCTCATGCACACATTTAGGGGGAGTACTGCATAATTCTAGACCACAAGCTTCACTGTGAGAATCTCAAAGTCGACTCCTTATTAAACTCAAGTCGACTTGTCTGTGTAAAATTCAAGCTTCATCTGAATTCACTCATGTCAGCTATTTGCTTGGATTCTGTTGCCATAATTTTGAGATGGTCACTCCTAAGCTAGTCTTGTTAATGATTGTCCTTCTGGAAGATTCCCTCCTGAAAATCATCTTGTGCTTGCTGACATTTGAATACTTCTGCCATACTGTCTTGAACTTCAGTATCATATTCATGATGTACCCCCATTGATGTTTGCCCATCTGCTTGCATATCTTTGAAGTCACCTTGATGAGTTTGCACTATGTCTGGCTCTTCCTAAAAATTCCTTGATCTTAAATATTGGAAGATTTCAATTTGTATGCCTTGAACATAAATCTGAAAACAATATTAAAAGGAATATTCTTTTGTACAGGATTATGAATGTCTAAAACATTCAGGTGGTTTAAGTTTAATGTATTCCTTGAGTTTGGATATGATTTTCTTGAAAATATCTGAGTCAATTTTAATAAACCTTAACCGGCTGCTTCATGTTCAGTCATGTCAAATCTTCTGAAATCTGAAAATTTTGAAATCATGACCTTCTTTGGTTGAGATACATGTAGTAAGTATTGTTTTTAAACATCTGAACAATCTGAAAAGTTTCTAAAGGTCAAATCTGTCAGAGAAATGACTTTGGTCACTGAGAAACTATGTCCAAAGGACTGTGTCATTAAGTACCATAGTTAACTCTGCTAAAAAATTATTGAAAAACCAGGCAGAGCAATGGCTTGTACACTGAGAAACATATATCACTCATCAATGAAATGAGTTGAGGCATGTCATGAGGTGTCAATGACATCTCTGTTTATTGTGAAGCATGACAGTTAGTCACACCAAGTGCTTAGGTGTACTAAACTCAATTGCTCTTGAAAATTTGATATGAAAATTGTTGTCGAACAAAAGAAAAATCTGAAAATGGTTGCAAAAAAATTTTGATGAAAACCTGGACAAAATCAGATGTAATCATGTTTGTTTAACCTCAATACTAACTTTTGTAACTCCTAAATGACTTATTGAAATTTTAAATGAGTAAGATGAAGGGAGGTTAAACAAGATGTAAATATGAGGGTTTGGTTCATCTTTATTAAAATTTGAATTCAGATATGAATACAAAAATTTGTATGGACAAACTTTGAACACATCAGATTTAAACCATGTTGTCCAATAAAGATCATGTCATAAGCCTTTATAAAAGAAGAGTCTGAAAATTCTTTACTTTCAGATTTATGAAATTGGTATCTCATTGAAATCCATGTATCCAGTTTTCACATCTGCTAAAAATCAATTGCTTGCTCATGTCATACCCACTGTTTTCTCATAACCTGAATTGTCATTGCTTGAGATCAATTCTTCCCTGTGATTTTGCTGATATCCTCGTTAACTGTGTTTCTGCAAGTGGTATCATGTCTTTCACTGTCATAACTCCATACTTATTTTAAACATCTCCAGCTCTAATACCCCCATTCAAATTCTTCTATGTTGACAAAGGGGGAGATATTTTGATTTGTTTGGGAGTTATGTTCATTTATTAAGAGGGAGAATTTTTTTTCTCATGTCAAGGGGGATCATAGTTCGTGGAAGTTATCATGTCAACATGTGTTCACACAGAATTTGTCTAATATGTTTATCAAACTATTATTTCCTTTTTGATGAAGTCAAAGGGGGAGAATAGTTTTATATGAGTCAGCATGATACGTTATGACTCACAGTGTTACTATCATCAAAAAGGGGGAGATTGTTGTATATCCCTGTGATTTTGATGATGACAAACACTTTTGATGATGATAAATACTATGACTCATCATGAGTCTACAGGAGAATGGAATGATGAAGTCATATGTGTTAATGGTGCATTGGTTTGTGATGCATTACCATGTTTACATGTTGATGTTATATGTAATTGATTAATGTGCAGAAGCATATGTTTGTATGCTAAAAAGAACATGTCTCAAAAGGGCTCTAGAGCAAAGTCAAGTCAGTAATATTCAAGCTAACTGTGAAGCCATGGCAGTGGTACATTCAGTGGAATAAGAGGATTGGTATAATAGATTAACAGAAGTCAATAGTTGAAGATTTCAAGAAGAAAAGATGAAGTGGCCAGAAGACTTGGTCAGTTGAAGAGGTCGAAGTTGGATCACCGCTACCTCGAGGCAGTGATATCAAGTGGAGCTACTTCCAGTTTCCTGCCTCGACACAGTAATACTCAAAGAAGTCACTTTAAGAGTTCTGCACCGATGCGACAAACAACTACCTTGATGCAGAAATGTTCAACGAAACAACTCCAAAGCTCTGCTTTGACGCATCAAAATACTGCCTCGATGCATCAAGATTCAAATATGGTATGCGAAAGAACATAACCTCGATGCACAAGCAGCTGCATCGACGCACCAAATGGCAAGCAGTCGAAAAGATGTCTGGAAGCCTTTTATCTTTACTACTGCACCGACGCATCAAGTCCAGGATCAGAAGTTGAGAACTACCACGTCAAAGCTACAAGATAATGCATCGACGCATCTAGCTCGCAACCAACAATTGGAAGACTGCAAGGTCGAAGCACTAGAACAAGTAGTAAATACTGTCAACAGGGTAGGTCGAAGCCGCGCGTCACTGATCCGACGCATCAGTCATCAGCAGATGAGTCATTACATTCTGCCTCGACCTGATGGCATATGCCTCGACACTTCTCATTCACCTTTTCAACACACTAAAGGAAACCTCATTATCTGATACGTCAAGTGTGATTAAAGGATTTCTAAGGATTAATCATATTCACTTAAGTATCAATGAAGGGTACTTAAGGAAGATCTGCATCACCAAGTAGAAAATCATCCTGAGCTCGTGATGAACCCAAGTGAATCACGTGCCTTGCTTCCGTGGAAATTTTGGCGCGTAAATCCAATCCACCTGGCTGATTTCTGGAAAGTTCATAAGAGTCAGAATATTCCTTCTGACACCTGGACCAATGAAATAATTTGGATATGGATCAGATTTTCTGAGTGAAGAACATTTGTATCTACTATATATATAGCAGTCGACCGAAACGAAGAAGGTGCTGCGGAGAGGAGCTGCTATAGAAAGAATTCTGTGGGCTATCTGAGAGTTGTGGGGTAGATTAGTTCGAAGACGAATGTGAGTGAGAGTTTGAGAGAAGAAAAAGAAGAAGAAAGCGAGCAAGATCGAGAGCTCAGATCTGCATCCCAGTTCAAGTGAGAGCTATATCAGAGTGCAGCCAAGCTTATACTTGAAGATATGCCTGAAGATTGGTCTCGTGGATCAAATCCAGAGCCATCATGCTCCTTGGAGCTACATTCTGTTGTTTTCCTTTTGTGTTTTCCTTTGTTGTTTTTCCATTTCCTTAGTGTTATTCTGATACCCTGTTGGGGATCAGTTTCCTTCTGAGTGATCAGAAGAAGGGAGAGTGTATCTCCGGGTGTCCCCTCTGTGGTTTCAGAGGAAGGGAGGTGTTCCTTTGGTTGTCCCCTCTGTGGTTTCAGAGGAAGGGAGGTGTTCCTCCGACTGTTCCCTCAGTGGTTTCAGAGGAAGGGAGGCGTGTTCCTCCGGTCACTACAGAGGTAGTGGGTTCTGATGTAGCGAGGTGTTAGATTAGAGTTTGAGAGATTTGTCTCCCTCTGGATCAAGCTGTTAGCCAGCATTTGTTTGTAGACTGAGTCTGCGTTCTTGCTGTTGTAAGAGGAAGCCACACTCTGGTCTGAGTGTGGGGTGGACGTAGATCTACAAGGCAGATCGAACCACCTTAAAAATCCTGCGTGTTTTACGTCTTGATGCAGTGCATTTGCTCCCTATCTTTTACCTCCCCTTCGCAGGTTGGTGCTTGAGTTGTTTCATCCTATCAATCTGTTCATGTTAGTGTGATTTGAACTAATGTAAGTGCTATATGATATGCTTGATCGAATATATGATAAAGTTAGCATCCATTTAATTCTAGCACTCCATCATATGTTTGAGTGTGGTTCGGACTGAACCATCGGCTTATTGTTTCCTTCCGCCTAGAGTACTTTACTGTATGCTAAGCGTTTGAGTTCGGTACCATGAGAACTGTTAATCATACTTGAGCATCTACATTGTGATCTTTCACTTTCTTGCCACCTGCAATTTTTTAGATCCGGTTAACTGCAAAATTATTTCAGGCAATAGTAGTTTAAATTTGCCTAAATAGTTTATATGGATCCATTCACCCCCCCTCTAGATCCCTCGGTGCACCCATCTATTTCCTATCAGTATGCACTTACCAGAATTAGTTGTTTTGCCCCTTAGGATGCGACATGGCGCACACGTGTCCAGAGTTAGGGCAGCGTTATTTATTCAAGGATATGCGGTCCTAGAACATTCAAAGGAAGTGTGTTACGCTATACTATAGGCAAGCATGCAAGAGTAAGCATTCAAAATCGAGACCATACAAGAGAATTTTTTGTTTGTTTTTTTGGTTTCCTTTTTATTTGCCCCTTTTGTTGTTTTTTTGTTATTTTTCATTTTTCATTTTTCCCCTTCTTATTTTGTCTTTTGTGTTGTTTTTTTTTATTATTGTTTTTATTTGTCTCTTTATTTGTTTTTTGTTTTTTTGTTTGGTAGGCTTAAAAGGCACATCCGCAGGTCGGCTATTTGGAGGTATGACGCTGACGTCGCAGCAAGGAAGAGAGAGTTTTATTTGTTGTGGTGGATGCCGATGGGAAAAAGGGTTGATGTCAGCCAGAGGGCGTCATTTTATTTATTGGCTCAGCCCGGCCGAGCCAAAGGCAAGCCAATGAGCTCCGACGGGATGTCTTAGCCGAGAGTAGAACATCGGGCCTTGGCAGAAAGCCTTAGCCGAAGGACAGCATGCTTCGACGATATGTCCAGGCCGAAGGATAGCGGGCTTTAACTGAGGGTCTAAACCGAAGGATAGTGGCTTCGACATTATGTCTTAGCCGAAACTAAAGGGACTTTTGTTCACCCGCCAGATGGGCGGTCTGTGCCAGAGTAACAAGGTATTTTTTATTCATTGGCCGGATGGAAGATCCGAGCCAAAGTGGAAGGATCTTTTTGTTCTCTGACCGGACGGAAGGTCCGAGTCAAAGTGAATGGGAGTCTTTTTATTCTTTGGCCGTACGGACGATCCGAGCCAAAGTGAAAAGGGGTCTTTTTATTCTTTAATGTGCCGGTGAAGCCGACTATAAGAGGGGCCTTTTTATTCTTTAATGCGTCGGTGAAGCTGACTATATGAAGGGGGTCTTTTTGTTCTTTAATGCGTCGGCAAAGCCGACTATATGAGGGGGGTCTTTTTGTTCTTTAATGTGTCGGCAAAGCCGACTATATGAGGGGGGTCTTTTTGTTCTTTAAGGCGTCGGAAAAGCAGACTATATGAGGGGTCTTTTTATTCTTTAATGCGCAAGGAAAGTCAACTATATGAGGGGTCTTTTGTCCTTTAATGCACCGACAAAGTTGACTATATGAAGGGGGTCTTTTTGTTCTTTGGCCGGACGGGAGGTCCAAGCCAAGGTGAATGGGTGCCTTTTTGTTCATTGGTTGGACGGGGGTCCGAGCTGAAGTGAATGGGTCTTTTTGTTTGTTTATTGGGATGGCCATCCTAGTCGAATGTATAATATTCGTCAGCTTTGATGAAAGGTCGTGACGCTGACTACATTTGGATTCTTTGGCTTATTCAGTTTATTGGGTTGATAGGGTTTATTGGGTTTGTTGGGGTTGACCAACCTTGTCCAGCCGGGAGGTTTGGGCCAAGGGCAGAGTATAGATGTAGACGTTGATCCGATCGGATGTCGGAGTCAATGAACTTGGCGAAGACGGGAGGTCTAGGCCAAGGAGAAATAGGTCTAGATGTTGACTCAACGGGACGTCGAAGTCAACGAACTTGGCGAAGATGAGAGGTCTAGGCCAAGGAAGCATGGATGTATAGCAAGACCAAAAGTTGGTACCCGCCAAAGGTGTTTTCTTCTTTCTGTTGATCGTGTATCATCATTTCATCATCATCCCTTTTTTTGCCATCATTTTGTTCATTCTCATTTTCATCTCATCATTCATTTTTTCATTTTTTCAGGCTCCTAGGCGAGGAGGACAGGTTTTTTTTGTCTTTTGCTGCCTTAACCGCCTTGCTAGCTTCTTTGGGGGGGAATCCCATAGTCGAAATGACCGGATCGTATTTTCTTTCAGGGATGCAGCAGCCGTAGTTCCCTTTCATTCGTTGTTCTTCTATTGCATAGAATGTATGAGAGAGGCCTTCTGGGCGAGGAGCTTCAAGCATCTTGTGGGGCCCAATCGCTTGACGGCTGGCATTTGAGGTAGGCTCTGTGATTCCCGGTGGGACTTTAGGGCCCATGCAGTTTTGACTTTTAATGCCCCTAGACTAGGGTGTATTTCTTATTTTAAATGCCCCCAGGCTGGGGTGTATGATCTTTTGCTTCAAATGCCCCCTGGAACAAGATGTATGTCGCTTCACATGCCTCCAAATTGGGTGTGTCTTTTGCTTCTTATGCCCCCAAGTCGGGGTTTATTTCTTGGCTTCGTATGCCCCCAAGCCGGGGTGTATTTCTTGGATTCATATGCCCTCGGGCCGGGGTGTATTTCTTACTTCTTATGCCCCCAGGGCGGGGTGTATGTTTGGGAAACTGCTCATGGAGCATCTTTTACTTCGGGTAGCTTTGTTTCTTCATGATAAGTCGTGCGACCAAGCGATAGTAGGGGGGACCAGTCGTGAGGCCCCAGCCCCTTCTTCTTTATCTTCGGCCACCTTGGCGGGCTATTCTTTGCTCCTTTCCATAGAAAGGCGCGCCTCAAAGGGGGGTGGCATGAAAGCACCCCAAGTGAGTGTATTCAGTTGATTCCTTCTTTTCTTCCCCACATTGGGGTATTTGGTGCATTGGCGGAGGCTGAAGGGTGCCTTGACGTTGTACTTTGACTGTAAATTCCCTGGCGGGGCCATCTTCATGTTCCCGGTGCCCGTCAGGTGTATATTACAATAATGTTCTCTTGGTGACTCCGGAAAGGGAGTGTGCTGCTAGGTGGCCCCATATGAATTGAAATTTCCCGCGAAGGTTGATTGCTCTGCTGCCCCTTTTCACATGGAGTGACCCGTTAGAGGTTGCGAAGGGGGGCACATATTCTCTTCGGGAGTTGTGGCCATGCCTAGCCGTAGTGCTATGAAACATCCCCCATAGTGGGCAGGAATTCGTTGAGCCGCGGTTGCATCTTGTTGGGTCTTTTCATTTGGAAGGAGCATCTCCCAGAGATTTTCTTTAATAGCTTCATCATGCTGCTGTTGACCTTGGCATTGGTAGTACTTGTTTATTCGGTTGTGATCCACCTGACATCATTCTACCCCAACTAGGGGCGTTAATTCACAAGGCGATTTATTCTCCTACTTCTCTTGTATTTATTCGGGCTTGTTGTGTTTGCTCAGCTGACTCTTTATTCGAAGAGATTCAGCGAATGAGCAGATGCTTTTGCTACTCCTCCTCACTACGTGAAGGTTGAATGGAGGTGGGATCTGTATACCCCTGATTTCAGACCCCAGGAGTTTGGGCATGACTTTGCCCCCTGAATGTTGCTTATAATCTACGGGAGGGAATGCCCCCCATTTTCTTATCGCTCTGACGGCGTTGTTAGAGGCTATAACTCTAGCATGATCTGCCTATGCTGCTGTGAAGTATATTTTCCTTCTCTCTCTCTCTCTCTTTCTTTTTTTTTAGAAACTGCCAACTTGTACAGCGTCGATAGTGTAGTGATATGCAGAGTCGTAATTCCTCCTTCATTTCATTCTTCTTCTTTTTTTTGACTTTTCTTCTTTCGTTTTTTTTTTGCTTCTCTTCTCCTTTCTTCTTTATTCATTCTCTTTTGTATATGCCCGCAGAGTAGGTTGCTTTGTGCGTTCAGCATTCCTACTTCTTCTTCAGCTTCTAGTGCTGGGTCTAGGGATACGAAGCGCTCCCGAGGGACATGCTCCTTCAGCTGCACAAGCTGGATACTCGGCCATTCAAACTCATCTGGCCCATTCATAATGGTCTGCAGCTGTTTCATGGCTGGACTAGTTTCTTTTTTTTTGTATATACCCGCAATGGGGTTTGCTTCTTCTTATTGGTAGTTGGTCTTCTAACAACCACTCGAGGGGCTGTCTTATGCCAGATAGGGCTGCAGGGGTGGGCTGCAGGGGTGGAGTGGGCCGGGTCATGGCACCATAAATTTGGATCCATAGAGCCGGGCAGGATGCCGATCTTCTTGTTTTGGTTGGCAATGTTTGCTAGTTTTCTTGCTTTCTTTCAGGTGCCAGAATATATGCTTCATAAGCATGCTCCGCGCTGGCTTCCAACATATCTTCAGGTTGTAGCCTTTGGTGGGGAATGCCCCCAGGATAGCTAGAAAAATAGACATCCCCACGCCCTCTTTAGCTATCCTAAGTGACTGAGAGGCTGCTTCTTTCTTCTCTTTTATTTTGTTCTTCTTTTCTCTTCTCTTTTCCCTTTTTTTGGCCTTCTTCTTTTTCTTTTTTATGTATAACAGACCAAGGTGGGTGCGCAGGAGAGCGCTCACCCCCTCAGGGAGGGGATGAGTGGTTCGCTCCACCACACCAATCCCACAATGGTAGTCTTTATTCAGCACGGATCAGGACATGCATGGATTGATTGTTCCCTAAGTAGATGTAGCCATTCATACCATTTATTGCCCTTCCCTTTTTTTATTATTATTTTTTGTAGGGGGCTGATTTCCCCTCCTTTCTTCTTTCTTTTTTTTTCATTTTAGAAGCCTTCATGACTCCTAGAAGCTTTGGGTGCCCGGAGTAGCATCTTCGAGGCCACAGGAGTAATCGTCCCTAGTCTAGATTTTCTGCCCTTGGGCTGGCTGGGACAGCACCTGCAATTCATCAAAACAGGCAAACATCGCTTATTGGAAGGCCATGAGGCCCTTAGTCCTGGCGAAGAGATGAAGGGAGTTAGGTCCCACCAGGCGTGCCAGACTTGTGGACGCACTTTCGAGATTTTCTCTATCTATTCGTTTGTTTGTTTACTTATTCTATTTATTTATTCATTTATTTAGTGCGTGGACGTGCCAGTCACAAAGTGACGGTTTATTCGGTCTCCAAAGAAGCCACTGGTGCACGCCGTCTGACTGATCAGACGATAGTGGATATCGCGTTGCGACCAAAACCCGCCGTGCCACAAAGGTCACGATATTAATTACATCTCCCCGGAGGGGAGAAAATCCTTGATTGATCATCAGGAAAAGGGGCCCTACGGCCTATGATTAGTATTAACAAAGCGAGATAATGAAATTCGCGAACTGCGTTAAAATGTCCCCAGATTGGGGCATGAACGTTTAAATCATGTTGGTCGCTTATCGACCATTTCGTGTTTAGACGGAAGTCTGTGTTGAAAGCGTGATGAGGATGGCAATAAAATCCATGCGAATGTCTGTCAAGCGTACGGCAAGTTTGATAAGACAGTGGGATTAGATCCCAATGGAAATGGGTTAGGCTTATTGAGCTATATTGGCCCGGGGAAATATCAGGTCTTAGCCATATTGGGGTGATCCCCGAAGTCCAATCTCGACTTGCTAGGGTGTCAATGATATTCCTTTGATATCGAGTCCGGGGAAGCGAGGGTTTTGGAGTGGACATTGTTATGTTTTTTTGTTGTTTGGTTATTTGATTGATTTTATTTAAACACATGGATGTACTTCTGTTCATTGGTTATTATTATTTTTTTATTGTTTGATATATTTTTTGTTTGATTGATATTTTTTTTACTTAGATGGATGGGTGCATTTTGTGTTTATTTGTTATTATTATTATTATATTTTTTGTTTGGTTGCTTGATTTACTTTTATTCACTTAAATGCATGGGTATATTTTATTCATTTGTTAGTGTTGTTATTATATTTTATGTTAGGTTATTTATAGCTTTAAATGTTGTTTTGTTTTTTTATTTGTGTTGGTGTTGTTCTCTCGTTGTTTTGTGCTTCTTTTTTTTAAGGGGGGAAGAGATGGTGAATCGGCGCAGGTTGATAGAGAGGGATAGAGAGGAAGAGAGGGGGGTGATCGGCACACATGAGGCCGCCAGCTCACCTCCCCATCCACCCTTTTTTTTATCTTTTTTTGTCTTATATGAGTGAATCAGTGGGGGAAGTGAGAGGAGAGAGAGAGAGAGAGAGAGAGAGAGGGGTGATCTGGCGTGAGAAAGTCGCGCCGGATCACTCCTCGCTCTTGTTTGTTTCTTTTTTTTTTAGGATAGGGATTTCGGTCGACCGAACCAATGCGGTCGGTCGACCGAACCACCCAGCGGTAGAGGGGGGCTGGAGCTGTGTCGACGCAGGCTCACCCCCTACGTCGATGCAGCGGTGCCCAGCGAGCGCCAGGCAGAGCTTGGCGTGGGGTGGGTCGACCCCTCACGCACAGAGCCTTAGGCTCTATTTTCCTTTGGTTCATTTGACAGAGCTTTTTTGTTTTTTGGGGTGTTCATTTGGCCAAGATAGAAGGGTGGATTGCTCCTTTCCTTTAAGGTTTGTTGTACACTTATCATGCATGAGACTCAAAGCAAAAGGGGTTGTGATATGCTTGGCTTTCATTCTTTTTGTTTGTGATAAACCTATTAAGTTTCCCACTCTTTCTAGTGTTTGTTCATGAAGATGCAGTAGACAATTTAAGTGTAGTTTGATATGCATGAGGTCGACGCAGAGGGGCTTTGAGCTCGACGCAGAGGCCCACTAGGAGCAGAGAGGGGTAGACGCAGGGAGCTTTGGGGTCGATGCATGGGGGAATGCATGATGGGTTCGGATTTTATTTGTGCAGGGGCTTCTTGATCTCATTTAGGGAAAGATAGCTGGGACCCTATGTTATGAGCGGGGGTTTGTTATGGTGAACACATGAAGCTCTTCGTCCCCTTTTGTGCTTGTTCATGAGAAGGCAGTAGAGGACTGATATGCAATTGGATGCACACATGGGGTTTTGAAAGACAAGTGTGATATTTGAAAAGCAAAACAGAAATGCACGTGGCTCTTTTTGTTCTGCACATTCTTTATCATATGAAGAAAAAGTTTGTATATCTCCTTTTTTTTGTTTATAGAAGATTCAGCACCAAGTCCAAGTATGCAAGCTTTGAGAGTTCATTAGTCATTTCGTTCATTTTTGTATGCTCATCCTTGTTCTTGTGGTTATAATTGTTCAGACATTTGTTTCTTTTATTAGTCGCATTCCTAGCGAAATTTTGGCAGTACCTCCCCCGGACTTGAGGCTTGTGGGGTGTAAAATAGAGACTTGTCCTTGGAAGGATCCGAGATAGCCTCCAAAATCATGGGTGAGTTGAGAATAGCTATCCCAAGGCCCGGATTGGGTATGGAAACCCCGAGGACTGGCCTACGAGGGGCTCCAATGACCCATAGGCAGTGATATGCAAAATTTGGGACATGGCTTTATTATGTTGCCCGCCATACGGGTGTTGCTATTCACTTCTAGAATGGGATTCCCCAGGGGCCATGCTACGAGAGAGCAAGCTCCTGGGGGCCCGGAGTGATCATCGTAAGAAGAAGAGCAACAATAGTAAAAAAAACACACCCCGAACTAGGCGAAGGAGGTGGGAAGCCATGCTCGAGAGAGAGAAGGGGGAGCCAAACTGAAACCCATAACATCTGCCATAATAGGACTTTCATTCACCATAGGAGCATACAGCATGGGGAGGCATACATCAGACTAAAAAAAGAAAAAATAAAGCAAGAATCATAGAAATACATTGGTGGGGGGAACGGGGCATGGGCCCCCCCTTCTCTCCTTTTTCTTTTACTCTACAGATGCAGGCCCGAAGATGGGCTCTCAGCACTCTTTTTTTTGCTTCTCTTTAGGCTCTCCCTGGCGATCTCTTCTCTTCTCTTTTTTTCACCTTCCAACCAGCCCCCGTTTCATGGAGCTTGTGTTCTTTTTATAGGGAGCGGAGGTGGGGAGCTTCAAACCCCCACCCCTCCTTCTTTTTCTTCTTCTTCTTCTCCTTTTCCCGCTCAGAGACTTTTCAGAGCCTGCACGTAGGGTGGCAGGGGGTTGGTGCGGTGTCTTCCTAGGATTGGTTGAGGCCGACTGATGCGACGTCGAAGCCTTTTGCCGCTCGAAGGTGGCCAAGCCCGGGCCTTATCTGTTGGTCGATGCAGGAGATAATATATCCTCTTTTGGCAGATGTCTTCTGTTAGCCGCCGGTTAAGGGGGTAGCTCACATCGGATGGGGCCTCAAACCCCTATCCCTTTCCTTTCCTTCCCCTTTTCTTCTTTCCCTGTTCTTCTTGCTGTGAACTGGCCTGAAAACAGAGTCCCGTGTTTAGATGAATAGTGGCGGAAGTGACACTTCTCACTTTTTGGCATTTTCTGATGCCGACTCATGGTTTATTTCCATTTTTTATTTTCCCTCTTGCTTTTGTTCGCCGCTGACTCAAGGAGGGCATGGGCCCTTGGCCGATCCAAGTGCTACAATGGAAAAGCTCATGTCGATTCATGCCCATGGAGCTTCTCATGTCGGTTCAAGTTCAAACAAGGGTGGCTTGGCCGCGCTGTTTCAAGCATGGGACCTGTGTGCTGGTTCAGGTTCAAATAGGGCGGCCAATTCAAGCATGCCAAGGGGGCCTCTTGCGCCGATTCAAGGGCATGCGAGGGGGTTGCGCCGATTCAAGTGGTCATGGGCCACGGTGCCGATTCATGTGCCTGTGGACGCACTTTAATTCACTTATTCGTCGGTTGTTTATTTAGATGGTTTTTTCGTTTATTTTGTGCGAGGGCATGCCAGTCACAAAGTGACGATTTGTTCGGGTTTCATAGAAGCCCATGGTGCGCTCGATCTGACTAATCAGACGATTGTGTAGTTCGGGTCGGGACCAAGACTCACCGTGCCATGAAGGTCACAGCGTCATTTACATCCCCTCGGAGAGGGGAACACCATTGATTAGTTGCCGGGAATAAGGGCACTACGGCCGAAAGAATTACTAATTAATGCGAGGAGAAAGGGATGGTCGAACTATGCTAAAAATGATGTGACACTGACTTAGAGAATGCAGCAACTAGACCGAGGGTCCTTGGACTTACCAAGCGAGCACAACGCACAAGAGTAGAGAATTACGCAAGTTGCCAAATCACCGTTGCGCACACGATTCCTGGGTGACTCGGCGATGCCGAGTGGAGGTAGTGGAACAAAGCCCTTGCTGGTAGAGGACCAGCAAAGCTATGGTCGCCCTCCCGAGGGTACGGTGCCCACAATCAAAGGGCTGGCTGTTGATTTTATTTTGCCTATCTATCTTTTCTTTGGGGTTTTGAATGATGAAATGACAAGCAAGTAATCAAAGATCTGCTCTTAACCTATGAGCATGTGATCATGAACCTAGGCAATCAAAGCTAGCTCTAGCATGGGCATGCTATCTCAATCAAACTAGGCTAAAGAAAAAAAAAACACACACCGGAGCGTGGAGCAAGGAGTAAATAAAAACACACCACAAGGGGTGGAGCAAGCAAGAAAATAAAAGAGATATGTGATGAATGAGAAAGCTGATGCCAAAGACTAAGGAAAGATGTGATCGCCACTAAAGTAAAAACAAGCAAAAGACCTGTAAATACCTTGGAAATAGGTGGATGAAGCACCTGCCCACGGGAGAGAAAACCAAAGAGAACCTGCAGGTCAGCTAGAAGTAACGGCTAGAACCCTGTGCGTCACTTGAAAGTAACGGCCACCCGATAGACCGCCAGAATAATATGACGCGCCTACACCAGACCGTCAGATAACCTGCAGTAGCAAAGTGTAGATTCTGTTAACTCCAACTCTTCCAGCTGGCTAGAAGACTTGGGCCTCGTGTTGGTGAACCTGTAAACCTGCCAAAGATGTAGAAGATAAGAACAAAATAACCCAAATTAGCCCTTTCAATAATATAGCATCAATTCTCAAAGAACTTAAGGACATCAAAAGGAGAGGGGATTATCGAGGAGTTTTTGGTTTTTTAACCCCTCTGGGCATTTTTTAAAAGATGGGGAAGATGTTTGGATGCTTAGAGAACAATGAAAAACGTGGAGAAAGAGGAGGGATAATGCTTTGATTGAGGAAAAACCAGGGAAGAACTTAAGCATGCAATGATGAACTTGAAAGACTAAAACCAAAGTACTCCCTTGATTATGAGATAGATGAACGTGGGAAGTAGTTCCTCTTGGATGAAGATGGCTCCTGAGTTCGGCAGCACTTCGTCGTGAATTTCAAACCCTCCTCTCTCGGGCCATGAAGTCAAGGGTTCTATTTATAGACCCTCAAACTCTTAGGTCAAGCAGAGGATAATCCAGCAAGATAAAGGGATAACTCTTAGCAAATCCTCGAAGATAATATCACCAAGAGTCCATAGAAACAAACAGAAGGTTCTGAGGATCAAATTTGAAAGAGATATCGTCAATCCAAACCCTTATCTCGACCACGGAGTAGCAGAGAAAAGGCCTGAACTGTCAGGACTCTCTGAAGGAAGTAACGGCTGCACGACAGACCGCCACTTGGAAATAACGCACCAAGGAACATCCGTCACTATCAACCTTATCCCTAAAAGATAAGATCAACGGGAAGAAGACCCAACATGTTGGACTCTTCAAGAAGCAACGGCCAAGGCATAGGGCTTCAGAATGAAACAACAGCTGCACGATAGACCGTTATTATTAATGTGCAATCAAAAAGGATAAGCTTTAAAACGAGGCCTTAAGCCTTAGGACTCTTCAAAGAGTAACGGTCCAGGACCCATCCGTCAGAATGAAACAACGCGCCTAGGACCGACCGTTATTATCAAAATGGAGAAAAAAAGGAATAAAGGCATTGCTAAGATTCATCCAATGAGGTAGCCACAAGGAACCATATCTGATCAAGGAGTTAAGACCCAAGAAATAGGCTTCAACTAATCAAGAGACTCAATGAAGAGTGAACGACTTGGAGCATCATATAGAATGAATAAGGAGATGACCCGACTTATTGGTCATAAAACGGGTGTCAACAGATGCCCCTCCTTAACGTCCTCTTTGCAGGGGAACGAGCGGAGGTGAAGCGAAAGCGAAATGGAACATGGAGATGAAGCGGAAATGAAGCGGAGTGGATCAAAAAGAGGGTGTTAAGGTAAACGACACCCGTTCTCAACCAACAAGCGATAGGAATTTTCTGGAAAGCTTCAAAACTGATCACAAGGAAATAGCCAACCAAAGGATGCAAGTCTGGAGGAGCTAATAACTAAGGAAAGGAAACACGGCTAGCCACCGGAGGCAACAGAATAAACAAGAGACTAAACTCCAGACAGGAATTTTCAGCCAACCAGATCAAGCGAGCAGATCGAAGGAAAACCTTCTAATTCATAGTGGAATGATTCTCCTTGTTCGGGATCAAAAACACAGCTATTCACCAACACCGAGACACTTGAACAAATGAAGCTTCAAAACGCTCAAAGAATGCGTATGATGCATGCTGGGCTAAAGGAAAAGAAATCTTCAAAACAAATGCAAAGAAAGATAAAATATCAAGATACTCGAGAATAATATTGCTAGACCAGAGAAATTAGGGTTAGGACACCATCTGCAACCACGGCGTGCAAGATAGAACCATCATCCCCAAACTTATTCCAATCTAACGGCCTATCCAACGATTAAACATGTGAACTTAGATCATCATCATTTTTGTTTAAGGGGAACATCAGATCCCAGAACACATGAATGACCAGTCGGTTCTCGAGATAATATCATAAGTATCATATAGTAATGCATTAAGGGATAAGGGACGAGATACAAATACCTGACTTACCTTCCGGACGGACTGTAAAGCTTGATTTTGTTCATAAATTCCTTCATAAAAGATAGGTTAGCCAAAATTAAATATGATCATGAATCAAGGCATAACCATTCGTACGTGCGAAAGGCATCAATAATGAACATCTTGACAGAACATGGAACCATTATGACATCAAATAGACCATTTAATTCATCAAGAAACTTGCAAGTTTGTAACGGTCTGATGAAAGGGCGTCACATCAAGTAACGGACCATCCCTAGTCCGTCATAAACCTGGCGGTTCACATTCTTCAATAAAACAGTCCAATCATATGTAACGGTCACATCTAGACGTGTCAGAAGGATGTAACGGCCAGACGATAGACCGTCGCATTTCCTGAGCGTTCAAAAAAATAACAACCGAACGGTCACGGCCATCATTCCACATTCAACAACCCCCAAAACCCCAACCGAGAGAAACCACCGGCGACCACCCTCTCCACCACCGCCATGACCGGCGATGAGGCACCTCAGCCACCACTGCACCACAGAGGAGGGAACGAGGAAAGAGGAAGGCGATATGGCGGCTCCACCGTCGGATTGAACGGGAGATCATCACACCGACCACGGAAGAAGAACCGAAGAGAAGAGAGCTAAGGGAGAAAGAGAAAGCTCCCACGACTGCAGAGGACCCAGGGGAAGCCCCCTTGGGTGAACAGGAACCCAAGGAACCAGAGAAGAAAAGGAAAAGAGGGCAAGACCGCGAGGTAAGCCTCCGCCCTAAATTTTCAAATTTTGATTTTTTTGTGTTTTTATTATGAATGCATGTGGGATTAAAGGGTAGAAATGGGTCCATGAACCCACTAGGAATGATCGTAGGCCATTTAGCCATAGTGGGAAACCACGGGAGTGCAAAGGAAAAGAGTCCCACTAGCAGACAATGTGACGGTCTTGCCAGCGACCGTCACACGTCTGACGCGCCACCATGAGTGCGTCAGAGACAAGTAACGCCCTTCCCCAGGGCCGTTACATCTGCCAGGGATTCAAAACTTATTTTTAGGTTTTCAATTTTGAATTTTTTTTTGTTTTGATTATATGAATGCTTATGCAATGATTTTTATGATGCAATGGACTGACTTGTGATCTAAATGAATGCAGGGAAAGCGAAGATCAAGGATCTCCTGGCTACAGGTCCGGGCCGTGTACCAAGCACTGCCGGACTACCAGAGGGAGCGACTGGTGGGCATGGGATTCGTTGAGGTGCTCAGCATCGAGGTGATCCGGATGGATACGCCCCTGCTGTACGCGCTGCACGAGAGGTGGGACCCGATCAGCAGGGCGTTCATCTTCCCGTGGGGCCACATGATCCCCATGCTAGAAGACATAGCGAGGATTACAGGACTGAGAGTCCATGGAGCCGCAGTGACCGGATGGACATACGGTGACTACAGGGAGATGGCGCAGTAGCTGCTCGGATTGGACTTAATCAGGCTGGGGCAGTCCTCTTCCTAGCTCTCGAGATCGGTACTGCAGGAGAGCCTGGGACTGAGAGGAGCGGCCATAGCTGTGGGTGAGCTACCCGAGGAGCATTTGGGCAGAGTGATAGACCAGGTGCGCCCTCGCGTGGTGGCGGAGGCAGGACCTGAGGGAGACCGAGTGCTCAGACGCTTCCTGATGCTGCTATTCGAGAAGCTCCTCTTCGCGACTCGGGCGGACGTCATCAGCTGCAGACTACTGCCGATGATAGAGCACTTGCACAGAGTTGGGAGATATGCTTGGGGAGCGGCAGTGCTAGCGTTCCTGTTCGAGTCCCTCAGCACGACGGACCGGCAGACCATGCTGGGCGGCTTCTCGCCCTTTCTAGAAGTAAATGTAATTTAAATGCTCCTATAAACGTTTATGCAGGAATGTTATGCCATGTGACTATGCAATTTTGACTGACTTGATTTCTAATAATGCAGATCTGGACCTATATGTACCTCCCGGGCATCGGGAGAGGCACACTACTCCACCCCGGCCGCATCCCGATCGTGAGGTGATGGACGGTAGCGAGGGACACAGGGTCGATCATCAGATTGACCCGGACGATCCAGGAGGACCTGGACTCCTTCCCACACACGTCGGTAAGTCCAGAACTCAAAGTGGTTTCTACATGCTTTTAAATGCTTCTAAATGCTTCTAAATGCTGATGAATGGACTGAATGCTTTCAGGTGAGATGGACCCCGTACCGCGGCGAGGGTTACACGGGGCAGCCGTGGGTGGAGGCGGCTCTGTCGTACCGGGGACGAGACATCTGGCTGCACTGCATCCACATCATCGAGCCTCTACACTACCAGCTGATCCTGCGGACTCGGGGACTACACCAGCCCGAGGTGACCTTTCCACGCCACAGCGATGACCACCCAGGCAAGTCAGCACGGGGCATCAGTGGCAACGTGGATTGGTGCGCCCGGAAGGTGAAGTACGTCCATGACTGGATCAGGCGGGGCCGAGCGGTGAAGGAACGAGACGAGAGCGATGAGGCATATCTGAAGGCCTTCGCTCGACTCTACGGTGACTGGGTGTACCGAGGTACCCGACGACCGGTATGTAAATTCTAAACTCAAAAAACTCTTTCTATATGCAAGATGCATCGTGCTAGATGTACTGACTTACATGCTTTAAATGCAGCTAGACCCCGAGGGACGGATAGCCGAGCTGGAGGGACTACTCCACTCCACCATCCAGCAGCGGGACGAGTACCGAACCGCCCTGGAGCTTCTGGTAAGATTCTAAAACTTAGACTTAAATGATTATGATTATGCAATGCAAAAAATGATGCTAATGCTGACTAACCTCGACACCTAACCGTGATTTCTAAATGCACCGGGCCGAGGGAGCCCAACGAGCAGGACCGGATGCCCCATCGTCTTCCTCGCAGCCTGCGGGAGGCAGAACAGAGCAGGAGGCCGAGTTTGCTCGGGCGGTTAAGATGCTAAATGCTTATGCTCATGATCATGCGTACGCCAAAAAAATGCTTTTTGATCAACTATATGACATGCAACCTATAGGCGAGAGAGCTAGCTGCAGCGGTGGCTGAGGCTAGACAGGCTCGATTGGAGGCAGAGCTCCAGGCAGAGATAGAGAGAAGCCGGGCTGAGACTGAGCGGGCCCGAGCAGAGACAGAGCTAGCACGGGCAGAGATGGCCCGGCTGAGAGCGGAGACCCCTAGACGCTCGGATGATGCAGAGGTGGAGCGACTTCGGATGGAGCTAGCTCAGTCACAGGCTGAGGTAGAGCGACTCCGGATTGGGACGGTGGATTTGGACCGATACCGGACCGAGGCACGCGAGGCTCGGTGCGAGGCTTACGATATGAAGATCGCACTGCGGACCCTCGAGATGACTGTCCGGATGATAGGCCGAGGACCTGAGCAGAGTGTTTCGCAGAGCGGAGCACAGAGGAGCGTCGCCCGGAGTGGGTCGGTGGCTGATTTCCTTGTGAGTTCCTCCGGCCAGCGGAGGAATGAGAGGGTGGAGAGAGGACAGCAGGAAGAGAGTGCCTCCATAGCACCGCCAGCAAGGAAGCCGGAGGGTGGAGATGAGGAGGGCGGCCCGGCGAACGAGTGGACCGGATGATGTATTTCTTTTTTATTTTTGTACATGACTATATATATAGAAAAATGAAATTCTTTTTTGGCATTTTTGTTTTGTTTCATGAGTGTGAATGAATAAATATGCAGGAATGAATGAGTGAGCGAATGGTTTAGCAGGTTTGAATGTGAATGCAGAAATGAATGATCGATTCAGATGATTTGAGTGTGAGAGATGTGTGTGAATGTACGAATGCATGTATGCGGAAAAAAGGAGTGTGTATGAGAATGCGTGGATGATGAATGAGTTGTAGAACGTGTGAAAGACCGCCAGGTCTAACACAAGGGCAGGAAGAAATTACCTGAATTTAGCAGCAAAGAAAGTAACAGTCCAGGGTCAGACCGTCATAATCAAATAACGCAGTGGCTGAAGGGCGTTATACATAACAGAGGCCAAATTTGTAATCTGAGCTGCAGGAAAAGCGACGGTCCACCTCTGGTACGTCAGAGGGAAATAACGGCCAATGCTAGACCGTTGATCATGGTAGAACGATGGTTGTCAGGGCCACTAGCAGGAAATGCGACGGCCGAAGGCTGGCGCGTCGGGGTGAAATAACGGTCATGATAAAGACCGTCGGGAAAATTTGGACCCAAAAGCCAACGTCTGAACGACCGAGAGTGTAACGGATCATGGTTCACCCGTTACAAGATAACGATGGCCACAGTATAGACCGTTAAGCTTCACAGAACAGGGTCTGGCTAAATCAAACCCACAGAAAATGCGACGGCCCAAGGCTGGCGCGTTAGAGACAAATAACGGCCCCACGATAGACCGTTAGAGACTGAGTTGTGTTCTGAGATGGATTGATCCGTGAGAGCCTAAACTCGAGATTTATCCACTTAATCTCCCACTAGAACCTATCTAGATTGAACATAAAGCCTTCCAACTCAAGTCTTATCCTTCCTAAGCCAAAATCAAGCCTTTAAAACTTGGAAACTCAACCAAAAAATGTAGCTTTGCTAAAAACCTCTGCTCTAGGGCTGAAGAACCTCTCCTAAGGGCAGAAATCAAGATGAAGAGAAGCTTCGAGGTGATGGCTATGGAGGAGAAGGTCTACACCGGACCTAAAGCTGCCATAAAAGAACATGGAGAGCTCCAACGGTTGACGTCAATCCCAAAGCACTTAAACTCCAATGTTCAAAGGGTGGTAAGTCCCCAACAACTCATCCAGGTTCAGAAAACTCTGCTCTTTAATTTCTCTTTATGACTTCTTCTTCTCCTTCTTTCTTCAAGCCTCTTCCTAGTCCAAGATGCTACTCTAATCTGAAGTGGGTGGCTCCCATGGTAAAAGCACTCCCTATAGAAGTCACATCCATCCTTAAAGCTTGGCACCTTCAACCTCTCTTGGTTTTAGGCAAAAATTTCCAGAAATTATCCTTAGATTGGCCAAGTATTTCAGCTCTTGTAGAACTATGGCATCCACAAACTCATACTTTCATCTTCCCTTCCTTCGAAGCAACAATCCTATTAGAAGAGGTAGAGACCTACCTAGCCCTTCCTAAGACTAAGGCAGGGGATGAAGACCGGGTTTGCTACACAATAGAGCCTATCGACCCATCCTTGATCTTGAGTGATTTTATTCATAACCCAAAGGACGTGAGGACCATGATCAGCCCACACCACATTCATTTGATACCCTTGGCACAGTGGATAATGTCTCATTGTAAAAACAAGTGGGAGAGACATGAGGCAATAGCCAAGGCGGTGGCGGTTTGCCTATGCGGAGTCTTCCTTTTCACTACGACCGACCACCTCTTAGACATCCAAAATCTCAGCATTATTAGTGGGTTGTGGCGGGGAATGTCCATCTCTCAAGCGATCCTTTCATACCTTTATGAAGGACTCAGCTCGGCTTGCCTAGGAGGACTTCTGTTCGGCTCCATGATACTCCTCGAGTGCTGGATGGGAGTGAGAGTCCCAACACAAGGAGGACCTAACTTCAACTAGCCGAATCTTCGGGAGCCACCCTCTCTTCTTCATTGGAGGGGCATTTGGATACTCTTCGCAGGTTGAATGCAAGACAGCGGATAAGAAAATGCGGGATGAATGGCGCCTCTTCTTCAACACTTTGCCAATAGACAAGTTCAATATGCGACCAAGAATCCTTCGGAGCACTCTTCTCAAAATACCGCGGCGTCAAGGCCTGGACCTCCAACTAGTGGGGAATACCACCATGGTGATCTACAACCCGCACCAGTGCCATCTTCAGATCGGACTTCCAAGAATCCAAGCTCCTGCACTATCACACTACCCTCCCCTTCTACTTAGGAAGATGGGGACCGAGGAAGATGAAAGAGCAGTACGGAACGCGCTGACCATGTGGGAGATCAGCAAGGTGCGCCCGTGGCAAGCAGAAGTAGAAGAGGACGACGCAGCACACCGTGATTATGTGAAAGAGTTGAGGAAAATCCGCCCTCTTGCGGATAGAAAACTGAATGTACCTTGATTTTCGTTTGTTCATGAGAGATATTGTTTGTAATTAACAATCAAAGCTGGAATTTTTATGAATTCATGTTTTATTAAGCTTGCTTGAATGAGATGAGACTGGCTTAGTTGAATGAGCATGAGCTTTGTGGTTTGATTGGCTAGAATGATGTGAAGAGGCAGAGCCTCTGGAGGATGTAACGGATGGGCAGTGGACCGCCATAAAGAAACGACGGTCTGATGAGGAGCCGTCAGAATGAAAGCCTTATTAATCCTGTTTTCTGAAGAAAGTAACGGATGGGAGATGGGCCGTTATATAGAAATGACGGTATGGACCAGGCCATCAGAGGGACAAAAGTTGAAAGAAATAAAAAGCCCACGCCTGAAGGGAATTAACGGTCAAGGAGGGGACCGTTAAATGACTGTGACGGTCGAGCACTGATGCGTCACATCCTGCATAGTTGCAATCCTGCATTTGAACCTGTTGTCTGCACATGCTAAGACATGAAACAAGTTAGATCTGTTCTTAGACTCAACCCCTTGCCTTGAAGCAAGTCAGATAATGACCATTTTTTGATATTTGGTCAAGGGGTGGAGCCTTATTAAATAGGCGGAAGATATAATAAAAATGCAATGCATGCTATGCACATGATGGAGTTTTGGAAAAACATATGATTTTTGTGGGATTTTCACAGATATTTGGTTTTTTTGGATTTTGGAGATATTTGGTATTTTTGGATTTTAAAAATATTTGATGTCTTTGGATTTTTGAAAATATTTGATGTTTTTTTTAGATTTTGAAAACCAGTGTCTCCCCTAGCAACGCGAATCCTTCCTTGTTCAGAATCAGGAATCCCGAGGTTGGCGTGTAACATGGGTGACAATCCTTGGCCAAGGCCCAATTCACATGACGGTGTTTCTACCAAGGCCATACCCAGGGTACTAATCTTGGTCCTGAAAAGAATAAAAAGGAACACGGGGGTAAGCTTAGGCCAGATATGGAAGTTTTTAGGACTTGATTTCCTCACCGTATAGCCTTGTTAGAGATTTGGTCTGTTGCGCCGGGGCTTTGTGTCCGTCATCGAACCTTCGTCCACTCTAGGCATGCATGCGACCGGGCTCATGACGTCCCGCGGAGAACTATACTGCCACTCTTGTCATGCCTAGCTTTTCTGTTTTTGTATTCCTGGAGCTTTGGAGTTCAGAATCGGTAGACTTTTGAGATGATGCTTTTGATTTTATCATAGAGATTGCCCCTTTGCTGTCTTTTTTTTCTGTTGTTGTGTTACTTGTGAACAGGTCATAACAGACTTGCCCCTATTTGAGACCTCCTCTTGTTAGGGTGTTTGGATTGGTTGTCGCCTCCTTATTCACCTCTTGCCCCTGGATTCAGCCGAAGAATGAAGCGGACAGGGACTTCGATTTTCCCCTAAAGTATGGCCGAGGAGAAACGGTGTCTTTTAAACGGGAAACCTGACCAGGATGTCGTGTAGTGTGTGGTTGCCTTACTCGGGATCCTTCTTAAAATAGGAAGGAGCATCTTGCTGCCGGGGAAGCACGTGATTAGACTCTAAGGAAAGAAACGCTTAAGATACAACCCATTCCATGGGTGAGAGAGCTCCTCACCTTCCGCATTTACTAGGCGATAAGCATTCCCTGGATAAGCTTTCTTTACGACAAACGGCCCTTCCCAGTTAGGTTACAATTTAGACCTTGGACCTGCAGACCGAATGAATTTGCGTTTCAAAACCATATCACCTTTTAGAAACTTACGTTCGATTACCTTCTTTTGAAAATAAAGCGAAACCCTCTTTTGATAGACAGATACGTGATCGGCCGCATTCATCCTCTTTTCATCTAAGAGTTCCAACTAGACCAGCAATGCCTCTCGACGTTCATCGAGATTAAGTTCCTTATCGAGCTGCACTCTAAGTGAAGGGATCAAGATCTCATATGGGAGCACCGCCTCCATCCCGTAGGTAAGAGAATAGGGAGTTTGTCCCGTAGGAGTACGGACGGAGGTGCGATAAGCCCACAGAGCTTCTACTAATCTTTCCGGCCAATCAGAAAACTTATGAGCTTCGCATGTTTTCTTGATGATTTTAAGAAGGGTTTTATTAGTGGCTTCGGCTTGACCGTTGCCTTGAGGATAATATGGAGATGAAAGATGCAATGTAATATTGAACTTCTTACAGAGGTCCTTAAGCTCTTGAGAGACGAACTGGGGTCCGTTGTCGGTGATGATGCTGCTTGGCACTCCGAACCGCGAGATGATATTCTTCATGATGAAGCGGCACACCGTTGTAGCTTTGATCTCTGCGTATGCCTCGGCTTCGGCCCATTTGGTGAAGTACTCAGTGGCGGTAAGAATAAAGGATTTCTGATTGATCTGAGAATTAGGATCACCGAGCGGGCCGACAATGTCGAAAGCCCACATAGAGAATGGCCAAGGAGCAGTCATGGGATGGAGAGATGAAGCAGGAGAATGGATTTTATCAGCATGGAGTTGGCACTTAAGACACCTCCGGACGTAGAGGGAGCAATCTTCCTCTAGAGTGGGCCAGTAGTAGCCCTACCTAAGGATCTTCTTTGCTAGAGCCTGGCCATTGACATGACCCCCACACTCACTAGAATGGGCTGCTTCAGCCACCTTCCAAGCTTCAACATCATCTAAGCATCTCATGAGCATTCCGTTAGTAGCGCGCCTATACAGTTCTCCTGCAACAATGGTGTACCTTGCGGCGGCCCTTCTGATTGACTTGCATTGCTCAGCTTTTGCCCCTTCTGGAACGACCCCTCTTTGCAAAATAACTCGATTTCATGATACCAAGGTAATTCCTCTTCGTCCAGAATCTCCTCTAGCTCTGCTAATGAAACTTCCTTGAGATCTTCTTTCGCAGCCTTCGCCTCTACGGATTTCCTAAGGTTGAGGTACCAAGGATCCTGAAGAGAGGGTGCGTCCAATCTCTGGACGACGATAGTCTCAGTATTCTGACTGAGAGGGAAGGATAGGGAGGAAGCAAGAGATGCCAGAGCATCTACTAGAATGTTCTGAGAACGGGGAGTGTGGATATAGATCAGCTTACGGAATTGCCTAGCGAGAAGCGTGACCAAATCTTGATAAGGTTTGAGCTTGGGGTCACGAGTACGGTAAGTGGACAGAACTTGTCGTAGGACGAGCTGAAAGTCTCCTATGATGTTCAGATAATGCCCGCCTAGGAGATAGGCGTGCTTCAAGCCGGCCAGGAGAGCCTCATACTCAGTAGTTGGGGAGCTCTGATTGAGGAGGGAATCAGATATTCTGGAAGCTTGGAACAGGAATATCGGCCAAAGATTGTGGGCCAACCTGCTTCTGGAGGAAATCGAGTTGCTGCTGCATGGCGGCCCACTTGTCGAGCAAGTCCTGCTCTCGAGAGGGAGCAGGGGCGACGAAAGATGCTGATTGGATGTGAGGAGCAGATGGAACGGTTGTGGCAGAAGGTGGGTGCCCACAGGAAGGAGTGGAGGGATAAACAGCAGAGATGGGGGGCCCGTAAGAAGGATATTGGGCATAAGTTTGACCTGGATTAGGGTAAGCTTGGGCCGCCCCTTGCTGAGAGCGTAAGAAGTCGGAAGGGCCCATGAGAACTTGCGGAGCTACCGGAGTAGATATGTGATGATCCATTTGAACACAAGGAGGGATGGGCGACTTTCCCTTATCAAAAAATTGTTGGGCCGAATTGGAAGACTGGCCCGTTTCCATGCCCGTGAAAGTGATGGTCCGTGGTTGGACCGGAGTAAGATCAATTGGAATGGGCTGAACTGGGAGCCCAACAGTGGAAGAATTGGATTGATTTTGGATGATGGTTGAAGGAGATGCGTTGGACCCTTGCATGGCCTGATAAAGAACTTGGAGTTGGGCCGGATCCAATTGGGCCATCATCTGAAGGACGGAGCCCGCAGAAGGAGTGGAGAAAGAAGGGGTAGCTTGACCACCTTCCATAGAAGTGGAGGACGGAAGAGGGGTAGTCCCCTCCCCGGAGGAAAAGGTAACAACCCTAGGAGGGTTCTCAAGGAGCCCTTGAGGAAGGGAGTCCTCTTGGGAGCGGGGAGGATTAAAGGATGCCATGGTAGACTCGAAAAGAGGATTGGAATAGAATGTGAAGAAGGAATTGGCTTGAGGAGATGACCCAGACGAACGAAAACAACTCCGCATGCAACGGACAACCTTGACAAAACCAACACAACCAATCACACAATGAGTAATCAAACTTAGATGATTCTGATAAGATGCAAGTGATAAAAGATGAAGGCACTCAAAGGCAACCAAGTTGTTTAAGATGATGCAACCTAATTCTTGTGATTCCTCCTTCGAAACTTTAGTGAATTGATTAATATGTGCTCTCAACAATAGGTTCCTAGTAGGAGATGGGTATGAGACTTGGTTTGACTCTAAGTGTAATCACTCCTTCACTTATGCAACCCTAGACACGGGGTGGGAAAGGTACAACCAGCCCGGCGTCCGTGTGGGAATCCACGGCTCGCGGGGACTTATGGAGGTCCCTGGTGTGATTTCCTAGTCGGCCCCAAGGAATATGGAGACGAGAGGTCCTCACAACAAGGTAGGAAAATGCAATCTAAGATATGACAAGATGAATGACCCTATGTGCACCGGAGCGCATGCGAAGTCTAGCCTAAAATCTAGCAATCAATGATGCACACAATGATATGAATATATGAACACAGCAAGGAGAAAGTCAGGTATCACCCAAGCACCAAATCACATTAGAAACTGCGGAAGTAAATGCACCTCGGATGCGTACCTGCCTGGAGTATGACGGTCAAGGATCCCTACGTCAGAATACAATAACGGTCAAAGGCCAGACCGCCAGAAATAATATAACGCAGGGAGATGGGTCCGTCAAATGAGCCAGAGCCAAAATCAGACAGAAATAATAGGAAAACCCGTGGAAGCTCACACAGCAGAACAAAAATGGCGGTCTAATGCCCCTGCGTCAGAGGTCTGTAGTGCAGGGACACAGGGCCGTCAGAATACTCAGAAAACCAGAATCAGCAAGAATAAGAGAGAAATCCACGGAAAACCAAATAGGCAGATGATGGCAGGTTCAAACAGGAATCAAAAGCACGATTGGCACAAGTTGTCCCACCGTGATCGCCAAAAAATTATCTGTTGATTTTATTTTACCTATCTATCTTTTCTTTGGGGTTTTGAATGATGAAATGACAAGCAAGTAATCAAATATCTGCTCTTAACCTATGAACATGTGATCATGAACCTAGGCAATCAAAGCTAGCTCTAGCATGGGCATGCTATCTCAATCAAACTAGGCTAAAGAAAAGGAAAACACACGCCGGAGCGTGGAGCAAGGAGTAAATAAAAACACACCACAAGGGGTGGAGCAAGCAAGAAAATAAAAGAGATATGTGATGAATGAGAAAGCTGATGCCCAAGACTAAGGAAAGATGTAATCGCCACCAAAGTAAAAACAAGAAAAAGACCTGTAAATACCTTGGAAATAGGTGGATGAAGCACCCGCCCACGGAGAGAAAACCAAAGAGAACCTGCAGGTCAGCTAGAAGTAACGGCTAGAACCCTGTGCGTCACTTGAAAGTAACGGCCACCCGATAGACCGCCAGAATAATATGACGCGCCTGCACCAGACCGTCAGATAACCTGCAGTAGTAAAGTGTAGATTCTTTTAACTCCAACTCTTCTAGCCGGCTAGAGACTTGGGCCTCGTGTTGGTGAACCTGTAAACCTGCCAAAGATGTAGAAGACAAGAACAAAATAACCCAAATTAGCCCTTTCAATAATATAGCATCAATTCTCAAAGAACTTAAGGACATCAAAAGGAGAGGGGATTACCGGGGAGTTTTTGGTTTTTTAACCCCTCTGGGCATTTTTTAAAAGATGGGGAAGATGTTTGGATGCTTAGAGAACAATGAAAAACGTGGAGAAAGAGGAGGGACAATGCTTTGATTGAGGAAAAACCAGGGAAGAACTTCAGCATGCAATGATGAACTTGAAAGACTAAAACCAAAGTACTCCCTTGATTATGAGATGGATGAACGTGGGAAGCAGTTCCTCTTGGATGAAGATGGCTCCTGAGTTCGGCAGCACTTCGTCGTGAATTTCAAACCCTCCTCTCTCGGGCCATGAAGTCAAGGGTTCTATTTATAGACCCTCAAACTCTTAGGTCGAGCAGAGGATAATCCAGCAAGATAAAGGGATAACTCTTAGCAAATCCTCGAAGATAATATCACCAAGAGTCCATAGAAACAAACAGAAGGTTCTGAGGATCAGATTTGAAAGAGATATCGTCAATCCAAACCCTTATCTCGACCACTGAGTAGCAGAGAAAAGGCCTGAACTGCCAGGACTCTCTGAAGGAAGTAACGGCTGCACGACAGACCGCCACTTAGAAATAACGCACTAAGGAACATCCGTCACTATCAACCTTATCCCTAAAAGATAAGATCAACGGGAAGAAGACCCAACATGTTGGACTCTTCAAGAAGCAACGGCCAAGGCATAGGGCGTCAGAATGAAACAACGGCTGCACGACAGACCGTTATTATTAATGTGCAATCAAAAAGGATAAGCTTTAAAATGAGGCCTTAAGCCTTAGGACTCTTCAAAGAGTAACGGTCTAGGACCCATCCGTCAGAATGAAACAACGCGCCTAGGACCGACCGTTATTATCAAAATGGAGAAAAAAAGAATAGAGGCATTGCTAAGATTCATCCAATGAGGTAGCCACAAGGAACCATATCTGATCAAGGAGTTAAGACCCAAGAAATAGGCTTCAACTAATCAAGAGACTCAATGAAGAGTGAACGACTTGGAGCATCATATAGAATGAATAAGGAGATGACCCGACTTATTGGTCATAAAACGGGTGTCAACACTGGCTAGGTGCCGAAAGGGCACCGGGTCGCTCTCTCACAATCCCACGATGACCACTCGTAAACTGAGAGCTTCGGGGTCGGGCGCTCTCTCACCGTCAACAGAGCAATTCCACGGATATTATATGAACAAACTACTGATATGAGAGCAAGGGATAGAGCTTACCCGGTTGGTTTGAAGAAACCAACCCCGTTCGGAGACGAGGGCGAGCGGGGAAGTGTGGGTTCCCCGCACACTACGTCGATGAAGCTTGATCCCTGCTAATTATTTACATGCACTATGCCTCACACAGGAGGGTGGATCTTGAGGTGGGGAAAAGTGGATTACACACAAATACTACCTCCACACAGGGAGGGGCGGTAAGCCGGCCAGGCGGGGAGGGGCGCGAAGCTAAGAACGGAGCCGGATTGCCCTCCCGGGGTTCTGTCCGCCAGTTCTGCCTACTGACAGGGACTCGCTGTCGACTCCGCTGTAATCGCTCCCGGACTCAAAAGTGAACGAGACCAGCGCCAAAATGTTGGTGACTGACCCAGGATGAAGCCTGAAGTTTGTTGAGGCCAGAAGTTATCAACGCTGTCTGGGACAGACGCTGGACCGGCACTACTCTACTCTACCTTGGACTGAGTTCAGGTTGTTTCAGCAGGTTGGCGACTTCACCACGATCGCTCCCGTGATCCAATCGAAACGGGATTAGGACGGTTGCGAGCGTGGTTGAATCCTCTTCGATAAGAAACCAAGATGGGCACCAGACAAGGTCAGAGCAGGGAGGTGGAACCCGAAGAGTAAGAGGGGGTCTGATCAGTCCCTGACAGAACTGACCTGCGCACCTGGGAAAAATAATTCGGAACTGGGAGCTCCAAACTCCAAACGAGGTCCCGCTTGCTGTGTTGGACAGAGGACTGGTGGATATTCACCCCGGTCAAGTGGTGCACCAAGTGGAACACCGGTGTGGTCACAGTAGCTTCTGAATGGCAGCTCTGGTTTCTGCCCGGACTGGTTCTGCGCAGTCGGTGAAGAATGGCTCTCCCGGGCAGCTCCGACCTCGGATTGAGGCGGGACCACCTCGCCTGCGAAGAAGACCGGAAGAGCTTTCCTTCAATGTATGCCACACCTCGAGGGGCTCCGGGATGTGGCCGAGGGAGGTGCTGTAACAAGCTGTTAATCTGTAGGTCTTCGGCTGCACAGAGATTAGAAGAAAGAATGGTTGAGGGGGTGGTTTCTTTGGTGGAGGGGAAGGGGATATGGATGTTTTGGTGGTGGGGAAGGGTTGGGAGGTGGGAAGGGAAGGTGGGGGAGGATGGCAGGGGCGGAGCTAGCAGGGAGAGAGGGGTGGGTGCGCTGGTGGCCTTGAAGGAGGTGGTGGGCGCAAATGGCTTGGGGGAGTGGGAGGATTCCCTTTGATTTGAGTGGTGGGTTAATGGGGGTTAATGGGGGGCCTAGGGGATGGGAAGGGTTACCTTGGGGAGAGGAAGGGGTGCTTGGGAGAAGGGATTCTCCCTTGGGAGATGGAAGGAGTGGCTTGGGAATGGGGAGAGTTGCCTTGGAAGGTGAAAGGTTACTTGGGTTGTGGTGAGAGTAATGGAGGTATTGAAGGGGCCTAGGGAAGGTGAAAGGGTTGGGCTGATGTGGAGGATGAGGTGGCAAGGGGGAGAGGAGAGAGGGGGGCTGCGAATTAAGGAGAAAGAGGGGAGGAGAGAGAGAGGGGGTTGCCCCCTTTAGAGAGAGAGAATAGAGAGAAAGAGAGGGGAATCCACCTCTTAGAGAGAGAGAGAGAGAGTAAGAGACACAATTCTTGTGGAAATTTTCACTTAATACTTCATTAGCCTTCTCCAAGTGGGGTTGGGGTCCTATTTATAGGGATCCCAACATTTACAAAAAGTCCCTGAGATAAGTGCAAATAGCAAGTAACCAAAAGAGATGGGGAAGGGGGATGGCGCCCCTGGGCCAGGCCGACCTAATTGGGCCCATAAGACACCCTAACCCATCATGATGAACACAAACTTAGGTAAATAACATAATAACCTAGGGACTTGACTCAAAACAAAGGAAAAGTTACATGGTTAAGATTCATAGAAAGATAAGAAAATTACATAGCTAGACTCAAAAAATCAAGATGAACACAATGGCGAGCATCGGGACCCTTGGAGAAATGGGAAGTGGTAAGCGATGTCCCCATCATACTCCCAGGGTGCAGAGAACTTTACTATGTCGAGTAAAGATCCATCGTATGCGGAGGGAGCCACGGCGGGGTTGCCCACAAGTCTACCAAAGGTAGCTGGTCCTTTCACCAAGCGAGGTAGCGCCCTTACCCTTTTGCTCCAGATGACAGTGACCTGTTCATACAATATCCGCTCAACATGCTCATGTTGGTCTCTCTGGGCTGGTAGCTTTCTCTCAAGGGTAGGTGCTCTCTCAAGGGAGGGGATGAGCTCAATTTCCTCACTGGGCGTCACTGTGGGACCCATGTATGGCACCAGGTCAGCCACGATGAAAGTGGGGCTTACTCGGTATTCCTCAGGGAGGTCTAACACATAAGCATTAGCGCTGATGTATCTCAGGACCTGGAAGGGACCTGTTCCATGAGACTTCAGTTTTGAGACATTCTCAGAGGATAGTCTCTCAGTCCTCACCATCACGGAATCACCAAACCAGAATTCTTGGTGGCAGCGGTGAGAGTTGGCTAATTGTTTGTTCATCTCGTTGCTCTTGTTGATGTGCTTGCGAGGGTTGCCATGCAATGTCATAAATGATGATCCTCTAGGGATGAAGGGAGGGCCTGGACAACCAAATTTAGCCCTATCAAGTGTTACATTGGTTTTGACGGACTTAGGGGGACCGGGACAACCATAAATTGACCTATCATGCTTAGATGTGATGAGGACTTTCATGGACTCAGGGGGGCCGGGGCAACCATAGGTGGTTCTATCGTGCATGGTGGCGATAATTACCGGGGGACCCGGACATCCATGTATGCCCCATTCATGCGTAAGAGCTATGACGAATGTGGGAGGACCAGCACATCCAAATGTGAGCCAGTCATGCATTGGGCCTAAAGTGTGTGTGACATGTATGAGATGACTGGGCTTGTGACACTTGTCGAATGATGTGATATGCCAAGATAGGTGCACTCTTACCCTAGAGGTGACGACCATGTGTGTGGGTATGGGGTGGTCCTTGAGCTCCCACTTATAAGGGTCGAAGGGGTCAAAGAAGGTATGTATCATGGAGTGGGGCACTTCATTGTTTCCTAGGTGTATTTCACCCATGGTCATGGTTCCCTTGGTGTGGACTAGGTCTTGGGAGAGGTGGGCTTGATCCAACATGGTTGGTTGGGGTAGGAAAAGGTTGGCGGTGAGTAAGGTGGGTGGGTATAGGAAGGGATCGAAGGGGTCATGGTAAGGGTCACCTAGGGAGAGGAACTCTAGGTCCTCATGGTCCTCACATAGTGGTGAGTCATCTTCCTCTAATCGAACAATTGGGCTGAAGTTCTAGGTGGGATGGTCGGCCATGAATGGAGGGCTTGATGTTCTACCCGAGATAAGCAACTCTAGTTTGTGGATAGCATCGGGCTCATCGGGTGTAGGGAGGAATAGAAGAAGGTCTCTAGTGTAGCAACCCATAGTGTAAATCGAGGAGATGGACCCGACACATAGGTGTAGGAGGTCAAGGCTTCTAGGTCGGTCGGCCACTGTGGTCAACCTGCCAGTTAACTCCATTTGCCAAAATAGACCCTTCAGGAGATCCCCTAATGTTTCCACTTGATAGTATGATTGGATTGTGGTGTGATAGGTGGATAAGGGTACTATGGGGAGGTGTTGTTCCACGGAAGGGTAGGCATGGGGCAGGATAGGGTGAGCTCGATTTTCCACTAGCCATCTAACCAAGGGCCCACTTATGATAAGTTCACTCCCAATTGACGGGGGTGGCATGAAAGGTGAAATTTCTTCCTCGTTTTGGGCATGACTTTCCTCTAAGGTGGGGAGTGGTTCTGGGGTGTTCCCTACTAGGGGGTCGGGTGTGGAGATGATGGTTTCCTCTACCAAGGAGGTGAGTAGGTCCTTTGTAGGTGGGGTGATGATGACTGGCATATGGCGCTCTTGGGGTGGTGGGTAATGGGGGACTTGGGATAGGATGGGGAGGGGTAGTAGTGGAGGCCTAGGTTGGGCATCTTGTAACTCACGGGGGAGGGTGCACCCAATTAGGCTCAATGGGTTTTCTTTGGGTAGGGATGAGTTCTCTTGACCCAATTCTTGGCATTGGGCTTCATATTCTTCTTCCCAATCTAGGGGAGCCTCATGGACTTCGGTCACCTCCTCAAATTCCCTTTGGATAGGGGTAACTATTTCTTCAGTTAGTGTGTTGGACATCTCTCGTGAAGGGCATTGATGGATGAAGTGTCCAAAGCCTCTACACTTAGAGCATTGTTGTCTATTTCCCGAAGTGGTCTCACCCACACTTGGCCCATTGGAACTCCCTTCTTGCCGGGGTATGGGTTGACTAGGGATGACCCTTGTTGGATGAAGGGTGGGAGGAGGATTTGTGGGCCGAAATGGGGTACTTCCGTTTGGACATGGCATGGGTGTCTTCAAGAGAGGGTCTAGGTTGGGACGGGGTCCCATGTTATTGGCATCATCCGGTCGTGGAGTGATCCTAGGAGACCTAGAGAATCGCATCATTCTTGAGGATTGGTTGTCCAGGTTATCCCGGGGACGTCTTTCCTCACGCCCGAAGTGTTGGGACCTCTCATAATAAGGATCATAGTCTAACCCTTTCCTATCAAACTCATTTCGTGGCGGCAAGACTCTAAGGCCATAGTTCCTAAGTGGGGGTTCATTTGCTTCCCATCCAAATTCATCCCGTGGTGACCAAGCTCTAGGGCCGTGGTTCCTTTTTGCTTCAATCCGATCAAGCCGGGTGGTAAGGGTATCTAGACAGTTATGAAATTTGTTGATGACAACGTCAAATCGGTCCATGGGTACTTGGGACGTTTCCCTAGGGTGGTCATGCAAGGGGCGTTGGAAAACAAGATGCAAGGGAGACCCAAATGCCAATGCCCTAGGACTAGACTCGTAGAGACAAGTCTACAACTTGCTCTGATACCATTTGATGTGACACCGACTTAGAGAATGTAGCAACTAGACTGAGGGTCCTTGGACTTACCAAGCGAGCACAACGCACAAGAGTAGAGAATTACGCAAGTTGCCAAATCACCGTTGCGCACACGATTCCCGGGTGACTCGGCGATGCCGAGTGGAGGTAGTGGAACAAAGCCCTTGCTGGTAAAGGACCAGCAAAGCTATGGTCGCCCTCCCGAGGGTACGGTGCCCACAATCAAAGGGTTGGCTAGGTGCCGAAAGGGCACCGGGTCGCTCTCTCACAATCCCACGATGACCACTCTTAAACTGAGAGCTTCGGGGTCGGGCGCTCTCTCACCGTCAACAGAGCAATTCCACGGATATTATATGAACAAACTACTGATATGAGAGTAAGGGATAGAGCTTACCCGGTTGGTTTGAAGAAACCAACCCCGTTCGGAGACGAGGGCGAGCGGGGAAGTGTGGGTTCCCCGCACACTGCGTCGATGAAGCTTGATCCCTGCTAATTATTTACATGCACTACGCCTCACGCAGGAGGGTGGATCTCGGGGTGGGGAAAAGTGGATTACACACAAACACTACCTCCACACAGGGAGGGGCGGTAAGCCGGCCAGGCGGGGAGGGGCGCGAAGCTAAGAACGGAGCCGGATTGCCCTCCCGGGGTTCTGTCCGCCGATTCTGCCCGCTGATAGGGACTCGCTGTCGACTCCGCTGTAATCACTCCCGGACTCGAAAGTGAACGAGACCAGCGCCAAAATGTTGGTGACTGACCCAGGATGAAGCCTAAGTTTGTTTGTGCCAGAAGTTATCGACGCTGGCCGGGACAGATGCTGGACCGGCACTGCTCTGCTCTGCCTTGGACTGAGTTCA
Organism: Amorphophallus konjac; assembly: GCA_022559845.1. Lineage (NCBI taxonomy): Eukaryota > Viridiplantae > Streptophyta > Magnoliopsida > Alismatales > Araceae > Amorphophallus > Amorphophallus konjac. The sequence continues at coordinate 384,359,725 of CM040123.1, forward strand.
GGTTGTTGCAGCAGGTTGGCGACTTCACCACGATCGCTCCCGTGATCCAATCGAGACGGGATCAGGACGGTTGCGAGCGTGGTCGAATCCTCTTCGATCAACAACCAATATGGGCACCAGACGAGGTCGGAGCAGGGAGGTGTAACCCGAAGAGTGAGAGGGGGTCTGATCAGTCCCTGACAGGACTGACCTGCGCACCTGGGAAAAATAATTTGGAACGGGGAGCTCCAAACTCCAAACGAGGTCCCGCTTGCTGTGTTGGACATAGGACTGGTGGATCGTCGCCCCGGTCAAGTGGCGCACCAAGTGGAGCACCGGTGTGGTCGCAATAGCTTCTGAATGGCAGCTCTGGTTTCTGCCCGGACTGGTTCTGCGCAGTCGGTGAAGAATGGCTCTCCCGGGCAGCTCCGACCTCGGATTGAGGCGGGACCACCTCGCCTGCGAAGAAGACCGGAAGAGCTTTCCTTCAATGTATGCCACACCTCCAGGGGCTCCGGGATGTGGTCGAGGGAGGCGATGTAACAAGCTGTTAATCTGTAGGTCTTCGGCTGCACAGAGATTAGAAGAAAGAATGGTTGAGGGGGTGGTTTCTTTGGTGGAGGGGAAAGGGATATGGATGTTTTGGTGGTGGGGAAGGGTTGGGAGGTGGGAAGGGAAGGTGGGGGAGGATGGCAGGGGTAGAGCTAGCAGGGAGAGAGGGGTGGGTGCGCTGGTGGCCTTGGAGGAGGTGGTGGGCGCAAATGGCTTGGGGGAGTGGGAGGATTCCCTTTGATTTGAGTGGTGGGTTAATGGGGGCCGAGGGGATGGGAAGGGTTGCCTTGGGGATGGGAAGGGGTGCTTGGGAGAAGGGATTCTCCCTTGGGAGATGGAAGGAGTGGCTTGGGAATGGGGAGAGTTGCCTTGGAAGGTGAAAGGTTACTTGGGTTGTGGTGAGAGTAATGGAGGTATTGAAGGGGCCTAGGGAAGGTGAAAGGGTTGGGCTGATGTGGAGGATGAGGTTGCAAGGGGGAGAGGAGAGAGGGGGGCTGCGAATTAAGGAGAGAGGGGGGAGGAGAGAGAGAGGGGGTCGCCCCCTTTAGAGAGAGAAAGAGAGGGGAATCCACCTCTTAGAGAGAGAGAGAGAGAGAGAGAGAGTAAGAGACTCAATTCTTGTGGCAATTTTCACTTAATACATCATTAGCCTTCTCCAAGTGGGGTTGGGGTCCTATTTATAGGGATCCCAACATTTACAAAAAGTCCCTGAGATAAGTGCAAATAGCAAATAACCAAAAGAGATGGGGAAGGGGGATGGCGCCCCTGGGCCAGGCCCACCTAATTGGGCCCATAAGACACCCTAACCCATCATGATGAACACAAACTTAGGTAAATAACATAATAATCTAGGGACTTGACTCAAAACAAAGGAAAAATTACATGGTTAAGACTCAAGGAAAGATAAGAAAATTACATAGCTAGACTCAGAAAATCAAGATGAACACAATGGCGAGCATCGGGACCCTTGGAGAAATGGGAAGTGGTAAGCGATGTCCCCATCAAAAAGCCTGCATTGGGGTATGAACATTCAAATTGTGTCCGTCCCTCACGGACCATTTTATGTCCGGACAAAGGTCCGTGTAGAAAACTAGACGGTGACGGGAGCAAATCCATGCAAATGTCTGCCAATAGACGGCAATTTTGATACAAATATGGGATCAGGTCCCGGTGCCAAGGCGGGGATGTCTTCGGTGAAATATTGGCCCAAAACAAGGTCGAGCAATGACCATGACGGAGGGGAGTAACTCCTGAGGGTGAAGCACAGCCTACGAGGGCATCATTAATATTCCCGAACCCGGGGCCCGAGGGAGACAAAGGCCGCATCGGGATATTCGTCATTATTATTATTATTTATTACCAGCATTCATTTATTATTACTATCATTTCTTTGTTGACTATTTTTATCACCCATGGACCATGAATTCCTCTCCCTCTTATTACTTTTTTTTATTACCCCTTTCCCCTTTTTTATCTTTGTTACTTTCACTATTTTAATCAAAAAACCACTTTTTGCCGTTATCATTGTATAAATTTCCCCCTTTTTTATTCTTATTATACCCCCTTTTTTGGTGTAGTATTTTGAATGCAGAGTGTGCCGGATGGAAGTGCACTGGAGGGTGTACCGCTGGGTTGGGGAGTGTGCCGCTAGAAGAGGGCAGGAGTGTACCGGGTAGGGGAGTTGATGGTGTATCGGGTGGAGATGTTATTGGGTGCAGCGGGTAGGGAATTGGCCTAGTGTGCCAGGTAGGATTGAGTTGAGTGTGTACCGCTGGGGAAGAGGCAAGTGCACTAGTCAGAGGGGTTGAAGGTGTGCCGGGCCAGGGCGCCTGGGGTGCACCGGGTGGAGGCTGGGCAAGGTCGGTGCAGATCTGAGCTCGAGTCGGTGCACATTTCAGTTGGGCTGAGGTTAGGGTCGGTGCACACAAGGATGTAGTCAGTGCACGTTGGGTCTGTGCAGGTGTATAAAGTCTGAGCAAGACAGCCAAAGTCCCAGCATACTTAGTACAAAGTCTGAGCAAGGTCAGTGCACTTTGGGTTCGAGGTCTGTGCACGTTGAAGATGAGGTCTACGCACGTTGAAGAGAGGGTCTGTGCACACTCAGAGCAAAGGCTGAGCAAAGTCTATGCATGTTGAAAGCAAGGTCAGTGCATACCTAGATTCTGAAGAAGGAAGGTCGGTGCAGATTTAGTTCAAGCATGAAGGTAGGGTTGTGGGGTGGTGTGCCGCTGGATGAGGTTGAAGGTGCATCGGGCATGAGGCTGAGGCTGTGCCGGTTGGAGGCGCAGAGAGTGTGCCGGAGAGAGAAAGGCACTAGTGTGCTGGGAGAGACTGGGCAAAGTGGTGCCGACAGGGAGACATATTAGTGTGCCGGACAGGGTGAAGGTAGATTGTGCTGGCAGGGCACAGGCAGGGTGTACCGGGTGAGGCACAGGCAGGGTGTGCCGGTGGGGCAGGCCCAGAGTGTACCGGACAGGGTGAAGGCAAAGTGTGCCGGCAGGGAGACGTGGAAGTGTGCCGGACGGGGTGAAGGCAAAGTGCAAGTGGCAATGTAGCTGGAGCAGAGTCTATATGGATGGAGAAAGGCCTGAGAGAAAGTCCCCTGTTCATGGAGTTCAGACGGAGGGCCTTGAATGATCAAGCTTGCATATTTCTGTTATGTGGTTAAGTCCAAAGTCATGTTCAACAGCCCAGTTCTTTAAGTCTTGCATGATTCCCTTGTCTTGAATGAAGTGTTTTATCATTGCTTATTTCATTTGTTTGTTGCTTCCTTTTGTCTTTTAACATATTGTTATTTTTGACAAAAATTCGGTAGTATCTCCTCTTGACCCGGATGGTAAGGGAGTGAAAGGGGAACACGCCCACAAGGAGTGGTGTGACCCAACAATTCGAGATGTGTGCCAAGGCAACAACACCTTTGAGAAAACTGGGGTGGTGTGCCACCGGACGGCCTAGGCAAGAGGGGTGTGTACCGGCCAAGGCACAGATCAACAAGTGTGCCGGGCAGAACGACTAGGGGGGTGTACCGAGTGAGGCTTACGGTACTAATGGGAGGCCTGAATAGGTGTATGCACACCATTGGCTTTGGAGGGAAGGCTGGGGAACACCCTGGCCAACGGGTGAGTTCTACATGCTAAGTAGAGGGGCAGGAGATGCTAACAAACCTGTATGGAAGGAGGAAGGATGATTATGCTACAGAAAACCACTGAAGAGGAAGGAGGCCGGCCATACTCTATCAAGACAGAAACACCACCTATTGACTACGCAAGCCAGTGTTATGGAGAGCAGGTAAAACAAATAGTTAGAAGACTGAGAGGAGGAACACGAACCTCGGGCCAGTGATGAGAGAGAGAGACTGTCGAGAACAACAAGGAGGGAAACAAAGAAGTATTTCATTCACAGAGAACAGGATAACAAAAGATCAAGGCCAAAAGGCCAAACATAATACAATGACTCCAAACGGAAGGGGGGGAGGAGAAACAAGCAAAAGAAAAGAAAGAACAACCAGAAACTCAAGAGAGGACTGGTGCCAGGAAGGGTAAGAACTCCCTCCTTCGCCCCATCCCCCCCTGTTACATTCAGCCCACTCCCTCTCTCTCTTTCACTCTCTTCTACCTTCTTCTTCTCTTGTTCTTCGTTTCTTTTTTTCCTTCACGCTGTGTGTCCACTCCTTCTCGCATGCCCTTGTTCCTCTGTGTGAGAGGTTATATATATGTCCGACGTTGACGGGGGGGGGGCCTCATGATGATACTCCCATCCGAGGTTGACTCCGATCTTGTCCTCGTCAGGTGGAGATCTGCGTGGCCCAACCGGAGGGTGACACCTCGGCCAAGCATTAGCTGGCGTTGAGGTGGCTGAGCTGCGCGCCAAGGGCCTCACCTAGTGACCGTTGTGCCTTCTGCCGATTTGTACCGGTCCGGAGGTGGCAACGCTGTGCCGGGAGCGGAGGGATTAACGCTGCACCGGGTAGACCATTTGGCAGGGTGTGCCGCTGAGAGGGCTTGATGGTTGTGCCGTTGGAAGGGCACAACTACCGTGTCATTGAAAGGGGCTTTATGGTGTGCCGCTAGAGGGCATATAGAGTGCACCGCTAGAGGGCACAGTGGCCGTGCCGTTGGAAGAGCACAGCAAGTGTGTCGCCGGAGGGGCACCTGTAGTGTGCCGTTGATGGGCATTCGGCAGTGTGCTGCTGAAGGGGCTCCGGGAGTGTGCCGGGTGAAGCCTCTTGAGGGTGTGCTAGCTAAAGAAACTCGCGGGTGTGCCGGTGAGAGAAAATAAAGACTGTGCCGTTTGATAGGGCACAACTTCTATGCCGTTGGAAGGGTGTTGAGGGTGTGCCATTGGAGGGGCTTCTGAGGGGTGTGCCGTTGGAAGGCACCAAAGGGTGTGCCGTTGGAGGCACAGCTATTGAGTGTGCTGCTGGAATTCTTCACGACAGTGTGCCGTTGGAAGAGGGTTTTGATCCTGCCTGGTGCGGACACCAGGGCGATCACGTGACACGTCGGCGAACCGACGGTGCCATACGCGGAGCGCCAAGTGGACTACATCGGCTTATCTTCAAAAGGGGGATAATTTGGTGATGGGAATCGACGCCGAGCATGTACATTTTATTTTACATTTATGTCCTTTAGTTTATTTGGGAAAGTATATGCGCAATTGTACGGCTTTATAAGCCAATGCGTCATTCCCACGGATTGTTTGGGTTTCTTTGTAATTTGTCAGTAGGACCAGCAAGGGGGCCCTCAGCCCTTTTCCATTGGTCCATGTCACTCATGTGGGGCTGGTCAACCATCCTAGGTGGCCATCTAGAGGGGTTGAATGCCATTTGACCACATGGGAGACAAGTGGTTTAATTAGTCCAAGGTGGGTTACCTACCTCACCTACCCATTCAACCCCATTAACCATGGTCAAGGGGGCGCCCCTCTCCCCTTAGTATTTTATTAATTTTTGTGTGTCATTCACACTTAATCCCAGCCCTCCATTCCCCACTTCTAGATCTAATGGTGTAGATTAGATTTGACACATGGCATATAAAAGGTTGTATTTTCCATTTGTTAGCATTAATGAAGAGAAAATTGTTGGAAAATCAAGAGTGTTCTTGAGCCCCTCCTCTCCCCTCTGGTTTCTCTCCTCCAACCTCCAGTTCTAGAGTGATTTCTATCTTCTATCCCCTCCCCTCTATCTCCGGTGACCATCTGTGCCGTCGCCGTCACCGTCGCCGTTCGTGCCGCCATCGAGCCGCCATCGAAGTTCTGTCCTTGGCAGACAGCAACCTCTTCCCGAAATTCCTGATACCAACCACGGCCTCTTCGTGGTCTGAAATTTTTATGGTGTGTTCCTATATTCCACCCCATCATCCACAAAACAATTCAAGTCCAAAATCCCTCGTTTAATATTTTTCCATTTTCGTGCATCTTTCATTCCCAGATCTGTTTTGTCTCTGTCTACAGTGACAGCAGCCCTGTGTTTCTCACCTCCGGGCCTCTTTTTGATTTTTACAAACCCTCCCAATTTTACTGGGAGTTCTGTCCATCATTCCCTACATCCACCATTTTTTTTGATTTTTGATCCGCCCTCTATCCATTTTTCAAAATTCGTGTTCTATCTCAACTACAGTGCTTTCAGCCCATTTCTAGATCTGACCCACTGTTAGTGAAAAACTCCTATCAATTCGTAGCCATATCCAAACTTGTCAAAACCAGTTTTTCCATTTTTCTAGCTCAATTTCCCACAACTTTCATGAAGTGGTCGAAGTCTGAATCCAAGGGTTTCATAGCAGTCAAAGGTAGTTCTCAGAGAATAGCCCTACAGATCTGAGTGTTCAGATACTGTACAATAGGAAGTTGTAAATTCATTAAAGCCTAGATCTGTGCAGATCCAGGCCAGATGTCCAGGCCTAGGTTGAAGGATTTGAAGTTAGCTTTCCAACGGCGCCAGTCTCGTGTCGATCTGACATCGGGGCTGATCGCAGCGCCCATTCTCGCCGGGACGCGCGCTGAAAACCAGAAGCTACAGATCCTAGGCCGGTTATCCCGACCGGTGCCGAACGGAGCCGCCTGGCCTCCGGCCGGCGAACCAGCGTGCCGCCAGCCCAGGGAACACTTCCAGAAGTGTCCCCACCACAGTGGTGACACCGGGTCCCACACGGCCCCTCTGGACGGCACGTGGGCCCCACCGTCACGTGTTCGGGTGTTGCCGATTCAACGCGAGAAGCCGCCCGTCAACCCGAATTCTGTCCTCCCGGGCCCAGTTGTTGATGTGACACCAAATGCAGCGGAGGATAATGATACCAAATTTTGCTGTGACGCGACTCCCTTGGACTTAGGATAGCAAGCAACACTATGAGTCGGCAACGTCACACATGCGGTTTCACTCGCGGAAGCACGCTCGGATCCGTAGGAGGACCGGCGATGGTGGTGAGGGTCCGAGTTTGGACCTTGCGGCTCCAAGGGTCGGCCGGATAGGGATAGATCCCAATGGGCCAGGGATGCCCGATTTCACGGGTAGTCGGCACGCCGAGGGCGTGGGATGTAATGGCTCTCTCTCAACTCGCCCCGCGGTGAACACTCGATTGGATTGAATTGCGGATCGGACACTCGCCTCACCTCCGACGGTAACTAAGAGCGATACTAAGCTAAGCAACAGTAAAAAACCAGCAAGGGAGAGTGGCCGGGAGCTCACCTGATCGGCGTGAAGACGCCGATCCCGGGCGGAGACGAGGGCGAGCGGGGAAGTGTGGTCCCCGCACACTGCGCCGATGTAGCTTCAAAAACCTGTTTAAGTTTACATTCACTACACCTCGTGCAGGAGGGTGGTCTCGGGGGTGGGAATTAGTTGTATTACATTCAAACACAACCTCCACGCAGGGAGGGGCGGTGAGCCGGCCAAGCGGGGGCGGGAGATTCGCCGGAAGTCGGGCCGGTGAAGCCGAACGGAGTTCCCTGCTTGCTGTGATCACTGACAGCCCGCCGCTGTAGAGGTCGTAAATCACGTTCAGGAATTTTTCCGGACACGAGATCAGCTGCGTCGTCTTTGTAACTGAACCGGGGACGCCTCAGAATTTTGCCGATTTCTTCTGGGGAGGGTACTGGTTCGGGCTGGACTTTGAGCAGGATGACAGATCCTGGGCGCAGCCGCTCCTTGTTTCTGCCAACAACTTGCAGAAGTGGACCTGGTCGCTCCTGGATGCCGAATCACGAACCGTCAGAAGTTCTGGAACCGTGGTCGAACCCTTTTTGCAGAAAAACTGGCGGGGAGGTCGCCGGAGGTCAGGGTGGCCTGGGGGACGCCGATGAGTGACTGTTGGCCGTAGAAGACTGGGGAGGGCAGTCCCGCGCGACTGAAGGAGAAAAATCAGAACATGGGCTCCCGGATGCCGACTGTACTTCTGTTTCATGCTCCTGGTCGGGGACAGGGGGAGGAAGATCTTTGAAGAAGAAACCTCAGCCTGATTCCGCCGTGGTTCGCCGTGGCAGAGCTTGCAAGCTGGTTCTGATTCTCTGCAGAGGCTGCACCGCGTGGTCCAGGTTCTGTAGCAGCAGGTTGCAGACGCTGTCACGGGCACTCCCGAGTTCCAAATGGCACGAAACCAGTGGCGTCGTCTCCGTGGTTGAGGTGGCTTTCAGCAGGAGTCAACGGGGTTGCAATCAAAGGCCGTGGGCGGTTGGTGTGCCCTGAAGAGTAGGTACTGGTCGCTGCCGACTGCAGGAGACAGATCCGTGCGACTGAGGAAGAACGTTTGCAACTCTGGCTCTCGGATGCCGAATTAAGTTCTGCCTTCTGCTCCTGGAAGTAGACATGGGGAGGAAGAACTTTGAAGAAGAGACTTCAGCCTGATTCCTCCACCGTTGGTCGTGAAGCAGCTTCCAATCGGGCTCAGGCTGGCTGCAGGTGGTGTCTGGCGCAGTCGGGGTAGAACAGCTCTCACGGGCGGTCACGAACTCGGAACTGGACGATTCCACCTCGCCTGCGAAGCGGACAGGACGACCTTTCCAGAATAGTAAGGTATGCCCTCAGATGTCACCATATGAACGCAGGGGAGCTTCTGCAAGACGGACCATCTTCTGTTACCTGCAGATGTGACCAAAGGGATGGATGGTGGTGGGGTTAGGTTAAGGGGGATTGAAGTTTGTTAATGGAGGGAAAGGGGAGGTGTTTGCAGATGGGGGAGGGATGTGTGGGGGTGAAGAGAGGGGCTGAGCTGGTGGAATGGGGTGCTGGGGTGGAGGGGAGTGGGGGGGCCGAACCTAGGAGATGGGGGAGGGGAGTGGTCGGCCAAGGCTAGAGGGGTGGGGAGTGGTGCGCAAACTGATGGCTTGGGGTGTGAATGAGGGTGTGGGGAAGTGGGAGGGTTGCTTGGGGGAGAGGGAAGGTTGTCCTGGATGTTGGAAGATGTGTGGGGAATAGGGAGGGTTGTCTAGGGAAGGTGAATGGTTGCTTGGGAAGGTGGAATGAGTAATGGAGAGAGTAATGGGGCCTTGGGAGTTGAAGGGACTTGCCTAGGTGGCAAGTGAGGTGGCAAGGGGTGAGGAGAGAGGGGGAATTCGAAATTTAGAGAGAGAGAGGGAGGAGAGAGAGGGGAATTCGCCCCTAGGAGAGAGAGAGAGAACTAGAGAGAGAGAGAGAGAGAGCTAGAGAGAGAGAGAGAAGACTCAAGGGGGATTCAAGTGGGTTTCAATTTTCATGTATTCATCAATTAGCTTCAAAATGAGGAGTTGGGGTCCTATATATAGGGAATCCCCAATTACATAGAAGTCCCTGGAAAATGGACTAATAACAGAAGACCAAGGGGTGGGGAAGGGGGCGCCCATGGGCCAGGCCCAATGAAATGGCCCATTAAGGCCTACAACCCACTAACCTATTAAACCACTTAATGAATCCTTGGACTTAGGTAAATGACTAACTAACTTAGATAATAGACTCAATAAAAGGCAAAATTACATGATTATGACTCAAGAAAAATGTGGAAATTACATGGCAAGACTCAGAAAATGATGGCGAACAAAGTGGCGAGTAGCAGGACCCCACGGAGTGAAAGGGTAAGGGATGTCCCCATCATACTCCCGGGGTGCGGAGAACTGGACTCCGTCGAGTTAAGGGCCCACCGGGGGAGCAGCTCAGGACGACCCGCAATCTCCAAACTCAACCTGCACCTGGGGCAGCTCTTCATCCTCTCAAGGCGGCCCGGACACACCCTCATGCTGGTGTTGGAACCCTGCTTGCATAGTATTGCTCTTCTGTGTACACGCCGGACTCTCAAGGCTATTTTGTGGAAGCTCTCCGGGGTGTCCCTCTTAAAGGAAGGCATAGGCTCAAAACACTCACTGGGATTCACCGCGGTGCCCATGTAGGGTGCCGGATCAGCCACATGATAATTGGGGTATATCCCATAGCCCATTAGTAAATCTAATCCATAAGCCAGGTTTGCCAAAGCCACTTGGAACATGAAAGGTCCAAGTCCTCGTGCCCTCGATTTGGAGGTGGCCCTAAGATAGAGTCGTTCCAATGCCACCATCGCGAGGTTACCTCCTTGGATTTCAAAGTGCCACCCGTGAGTTTTAGCCCGCTTATTATGATCGTCACTACCCATAGTTGGATGCTTGCTTGAATGAGAATGCTTTGAGTGATGGTGCGGTGGGGGTGGGAAGTATGTGGTATGCAAAGGGGGACCAGGGCAACCAAAAGTAGACATATCATGTAGTGATGTTATGATGTCTTTGAAGAATTTGGGGGGACCGGGGCATCCATAGGTGTCCCCC